>JAOQGH010000004.1:29293261-29348134 GCA_025769975.1 Gallinago jamesoni | reverse complement strand
GTCCAGTTCTGGGCTCCCCAGTTCCAGAAGGACAGGGAACTGCTGGAGAGGGTACAGCAAAGGGCCACAAAGATGATCAAGGGCCTGGAGCATCTCTCCTGTGAGGAAAGGCTGAGAGACTTGGGTCTTTTTAGTCTGGAGAAGAGAAGACCGAGGGGGCATCTGATCAATGCTTACAAATACTTAAGGGGAAAGTGTCAGGAGGACGGGGCGGGTCTTTTCTCAGTGGTGCCCAGTGACAGGACAAGAGGAAATGGGCACAAACTTGAGTATAAGAACTTCCACCTAAATGTGAGGAGGAACTTCTTTAGTGTGAGAGTGGTAGAGCACTGGAATAGGCTGCCCAGGAAGGTGGTGGAGTCTCCTTCTCTGGAGACATTCAAAACCCGCCTGGGCAAATTCCTGTGCAACCTGCTCGAGGTAGACTCGCTCTGGCAGGGGCGTTGGAGTAGATGATCTCCAGAGGTCCCTTCCAACCCCATATGATTCTATGATTCTATGAATTGCAGGACTTGAGAGGTAGAAAAGTAAGAGCTAAGGATGGGGAGCATGGTTTTTGTTTTGTTAAACCAGGGTGTGGGAGGTACCATCCTCTTGTCAAATCCCACTTTGGGGCTGTGGAGAACTTAAATACCTAGGGAATGCCAGGGCTTAGTGACAAATCCTTTCTAAGACTCCTTTACATAAGCAGATGGAAACTGGTTTCAGGGGAGGGAACTTCTTAAGTTTTGAAGCCCTGAAGAAAATTAATAAATTCATGTATTTCAGAGCCAGAGGGGAAGTCTTATGATCGTCTTGTCTGACCTCCCTCAGAACTTGGGCCGAGGGGAAGTCGCCTGATAACCCCTTCGTGAGCTCGCTCAAGCGTGGTTGAAAAGACAAATGATTTGACAGAAATTGTTGTTTTACAAATGCGTGGGGGAGGCGGGAGGAGCATGTGACAAATTTCCCTGGATGTAAAAGGTCCAACGCATGTTAATCCTAACTGCAAAGTGAATTTACAAAAACATTTCTTCACTAAGACTTTAGGTTTTACGCCAGTGTAGGAGTAATACAGAATGCAGGCTTAAGACTTCTCGTGGAATTAAGAGCCAGTTAATTCCAGAATGCGCTGATTGTGTTCCTACTGTAGCTACTTAATATGGGAACAGAAAATGTCAGTATTTTGTTAAAACGAGGAGCTCTGAATCCTCTTTAGGAAAAGCTGAAGCATGCACGTAATGTTGCAAGAGCTGGAACAGTAACAATACAAGAAGATCATTAGAGTGTAAGATGATGGAATTTTGGGGGGTTTTTTGAATTGTTTGTTGTTTTTTTTTTTTTTAAATGCAGCTAACAAAATTTTGTCTTTAGAGCAGGGAGAGAAATGTGGCAGGATTGATCAAAGAAAATAACATCTCATTGATAAAACACATGCTGCAGTGCTTCCCACAGTTGGAAGAGCGTAGTATTTAACAACGGTGACCTAGATTGGAGGAGACAATAAAAGCTGTTGCGGTGAAGAGCAGATTGACTGCCATTCTCATCTGGGTAATAAACGGCTGAAATATGGACAATATATGAAAGTTTACTAATGTAGCTTACATAAAGGCCTGCGCTTTTGGAGGAATTGTCTCTGTGGCAAATTCAGTTTGAACTATAGCTTGCATCTGACAGATGTTTATGTGCTCCTTTACAAAGACACCTATTACGTTATTCAAGGATCTATGAGCCTGCAAGAGTATGACCTGATTAGGTTTTAAAGTAAATCAATATGTGAACCTGTCCAAAAATAGACATGCATTTATTTTAAAAAATATTAGTTGGTGGGATAACCTCGAGGGGATGTAGCTTTTCTGGAGACTTTCAAATGAGATAGCAGTCATATGTTGTTATTTTAAAATATTCAGTGCCATTCAGATGCTGCTATTTCCATCCTGCTGAAAGTGCCTGACAACGGGAGACGACATTTTTGTACCCAAAACAGTCTTCTAAGACCTTAAAACTTGCTTAACTATTGACCCTGGGGGTATTTTTTCTTTCTTTATTTTTGCTTGTATTGTCAATGGACCTAAATCTTTTTCTTTTGTTAAGTGATTCACGTTAGTGTTTCTTGCAAAGTTATGCAGTTAACCCTTAGGTAAATATAAATCCAAATTCTAGAAAAATAAACTGTCAATCCAGCTGTGATTGAGAGATGCTTTAAGTGCCATGGAGCTGTAAAGACCGATGCATCCCTACTGTGCTGTAAAACTAAATATTATTAAATTGGGTTGTATGTGGGGGGAGGGGAAGGAGATGGATGGGGGTTGGAGGGACATCTGTTCACTCCAGCGTTTCCCCCCCTCTTTGCTGGGGGGGTGGTGGTGGGGGTGGATTTCAAGCATAAGTGAGGAGCGACTCCGTGGACGGCAGGGTGAGGTGGTTCCCTCACAGCACGGTGCGTACATTGCCCGGTGCCAGGACCCGGTGGTCACTGTACCTGGTGGCCCACCGTGACCGTGTCTGGGGTGGTGACATCTCCCTGGCCATGGACCTGGTGAAGGAGCACTTCAGATCCTCACAGATGGCGGCTCTTATCTTACTCTTTTTCTCTCTTTGATCAACCTTCATTCGCTTTGTCCTTTCCTGCTGTCCTCTTAACTAGGAGTGTTAATCAAAATGCTTTTAGTTTATTTGGGTTCTCAGAAAAGGTGTATTTATCAAGGAGTCCAACTTTAATTTGTATGTTGTTTTGGTTTTCCTCCCTTTCGCGGTGATGGGCTTATTCAGGCTCCACGGAGGAGGAACGGGGCACGTTGTATTTCAAAGTCAGCAGATTTTGAAAAGCTGTCTTTGAATATTCTCTAGTACACATACAGATTTGAAGAGCTTATTAAAGGAAGCCCCTGACACACTTCAGCAATATTAAATCACTTCAGACGGTGCATGGCAGTGTAATGTTACTGAAGCATTTTAAAATGTTAAAAGAGCCTGGATTTGAAAGTACTAGAGGCTTCACAGCCCTTACTGTGAAAAGTGATTTAAACTGTTAAAATTATTTCAATGTTTGCAGTGTGTTACTCTCTTAAATGACAGAGAAGGGACATTAGTAAACAACTATAACTGCAGTTAATCTCTGGCCAGCTACCCAGCTGATATGCTGGGTTAATTTCTTTATTAAATGCTTACTTAATAACTGGGCAGCTGTTCAGGCAGGCCAGATGGACTTCACCGTAATTGTGCTAATAATGAGAACTTTTTCACAATAAGAAAGAGCAATAAGAAGATGCATTTAGTGAGGGAGCATCATGACAAATGGCTTCAGGACGGTGTGGTCCTCTGCCCTTAGCAGTCGGGCTGAAGTAGGTGGCTCATCCTTCAAAGTGAGAGGGACCGGTGGGAAGAGGTGGAGTAATGGGTTTATTCTTTCTTTGGTGCTTTATTTTTTGGTGTGTTCTTTGCCTTCATAGGCTGTAGGTCCCCGGTCCTACCTGCAGCCTTACAGTCTGTCTCCCTTGTACTGCTCCAACGCGTTTCTGCAGCCACTGCTGTGGGGTCACAGCAGTGTTTTTGTGTCTCCCCAGCACGTTACCTAAAGATGTAGCACGCACCCTGAATGTCATCCCCTATCCCGTTTGTATTTTGTGGGTTTAACTAACTGTATTTTCAGTCTTCCTAGCAAGAAAAATTACTAGATGGGCATTAAGAATTATAGCTTTGTTTACACGGAGGCAGGTTCTTTCAGACTGGAAACATTAACATAAGCAAGAGGAGTGGCAAAGTATCATGTTCTCAGTATGAGTTATGAATACATTTTGCATTTGTCTTTGTTCAACCAGGGGAATAAAAGCATTAAAAGAGCATTTGAGGAGTAAAATCTGAACTTAGTATCTGGCAATATATTTTTACCTTGGGATTGCTGCATTAAGAATTGAGTCCTTGCAGAATTACTTGCTTTTGGTGATGTTTCCAGCTTCTTCCCGGATCATGATTTTTGTCCTCCAGCTGCTGGCCCAGAAATACAGGTCTTCTGCAGACCTTGTGTGGTCTCTGCAGCCTATAAAGACATCTCAGATATGCCAAAACATCTCAAACAGGACTAGATGACTGTGTTACAATTGTGGGTAATTGACTCTGTAGACGGAGAACTTCGTAGGTTTCTTCCTCAGTAAGCTTGCAATGGTTTGCCTTTACTTAATGTTTTAAACTCGGACAATGACCATTACTTTTTGTTTCCTTCTTTAACAGCACTCGAAAGGAGTGAATGAGATGAACTGTTTGGGTTATAGTATCTGAAAGGCTAAATTATTCTCTTGGAGAGACGTTCTAAATGAGCCTGACCGAGATCCTGGATCTGTGTGAAGAGGACTAAGGATATAGGATGTCAACTGAGACAGAACTTCAAGTGGCTGTTAAAACCAGCACAAAGAAAGACTCCAAAAAGAAAGGTAGTGACTAATTTCTCTTTATTTGTCCGTATTTTGTACTCTAATCAGCTCCTACATCAGCTACCTTTTTGTGGATCTGTGATTCTTCTGTTATCTGTGTGCTCAGTGAAAGTAAAATTGTGAAGCTCAGTGGAAGTCTGCTATAGGAGCATGGGATTTTATTCTCTGACATGAAAACTGTATCTTATTGAAATATATTTAAAATGCAAGAAGGAGCTTATGTATTACAGTTCATTAATTTTTACTCTATATGTATAATGCAATTGTTTCACAAATGGAAATATGACTTTAGGAATTACTCTTAGCAAAAGATTTTTTTTTTTTTGGCCTGTTGATAACTAAGTTTTCTTCTAAATTATTTATTTCTACTTTGTTTTGAACTAAGCAAAGCTTGAATGCACTTTCTGTTACTGGAGGTTGACTCTTACTGACACGTTGTGAAGCTATAGAGAAATCCATAACAATCTATAGAGAGAGAATCTGGCAAAGGAAATATAAACAAGGAGGGGGAAAACTCAAAATTAAGGAGAAACTATGAATAAACACGTGGTTGGATCAATTCATATTTGCATTTACAATTTTATATCAGATTGTAGGGCAGTTCTTTGGTCTGATAAGTATGAGAAATGGGACAGTATGAATTTGGTGCTTATGAATAGGAGTACTGAAAGATTTTTAGTAGGGGTTTTTATCCTTAGATTTCTAGTAGTATTTTTTCATTGCTTATGGTTGTACTGATGAACTTGGAGGCCAAGACCTTAATTTCTAGTGGTAATTCCTGTTCTCCTGTGTAGCTGTCTAATGTTTATTAAAAACTATGCAGATAATGAAATTGAAATTGAAAACAGATTTAATATGAATTGCTCAAATAAAAGTAAAAAGTTGAACAAAAAGAGAAAATCATACTTAAATGGGCTAATACTTGAGGTGGCAAGATTTGAATTTTCATGTGGACTTTTCAGCTTGTCATTGTCTTTATTTTTGTGGATATATAATTTAGCCATTTGCTTTTAAGGTTTTTTTTTTACCTTTTTAAAGACATTCTCGTCTTTGCTTATATATGTGTGTTTAACAAATCTTACTCATCTTAGACATCTGATAAATAACTTGTTTAGCATCTGGGTGGTTCTACCGTTTACTGCAGTGATTCTACCAAACCATTAATTAAGCCCTTGTGTTCGCTACAGCTTTTGTATCAGAAATCTTTATATTGGTGTATTTAAAAAGAGACACAGCAATTAAAAAAAATCAAGTATTTGTTTGGGAAAATGGTGTAGGATCCTTATGACTATTCTAGGCTTACACTTAGAAGGAAAAAGTGATTCATTTATGATTAAAAAGCTGCAGTTTGGAAAGGTAAAAGGGGAACTTTGGAAATGAGAATGTGATTTGAGAGAGATGTTCAATGGAGGTAAAGAACATTTGGTTGTATGAGCATTCAGTATTTTGGGGCAGGCAGGAAATTAAAAATTGTAATTTTTTTGTAATTCAGGTAACATTTTTGATGTGTGTTTCCTGTGTTATTTCGTCTGCTGGAGGGTGAAACTTTTGAAAACGGCAAACAACTGGTTTAGGAACTTGATATTTATGTTAATAATATATTCAGCATCCAACTTCTAAAAACATTTTCATAAATCATAATAACTGAACGCTTCTCTGTGCAAAATCTGATTCTATTCCCCACATGGAAATTTTGAGAATTACCTTGACTGCCGAGAAGTATAAAATATGTTCTATGCCAGTGATCAGAGCTCCCTGCAGCGTGTACGAGTACCCGAAGAACTGGAAGGGATGGTGTATGCTGTACCCATCTCCAGAATTAATCTTGTTCTGTGTCCTGTGTGCAAATCCGAGTGCCTCCGACCCCATCCAGCCATCCAAAGGGCTCCTGGTGCAGTCAGTGCTTTGCACAGACAAGGTATACAATTCGGACAGTGTTTGCTATTCAAATCCCACATAATGGAAGTCAAAAGAAACTCGCTGTGCTCATTTACTTGTCATTGAATTGTATGTATTTGCGTGTGTTTCAACAATGAGCCCTCCCTTGTGTAACGTGAATGATGGACATGTGAAAAACAGGGATTTTTTTTTTTTACCTCTTCTTTTTTCTCAAGTTCATTAACTGGGAGCAGTGACAGGTAGCAAGTACTAACATGAAGTTTCTAATGTTGCTAATCAATGAGTTTGATTATGCAATGGCACTGACTATTCCCAAGAAATTAGTCTTTGCTTTATGAACAGAATTTTCAGCTATAGTGTATTTATTTCCCGTGAATCAGGTTTTGTTGTACTTCTGCAAGAGCCACGCAACAATTTTCAGTATGAGCAGGGAGGGGGCTCTTTTGCTGTATTATCTGCCTTTCTGGTAATTCTCCTGGTGGTTATTCAGATGATGTGACTCATGCATTTGTGGTATAGTGCCTGTCTTGTGTTAAAGGCACTGTAATAACATTAGTTAAGCAAACAATTCAATCATCTGGACAGGTTAGAGGAGAGGTCCAGGAGGAGTCTCGTGATAGTCAATGAGGGTGAATGCAGAGTCCTGCTACTGGAATGGACTAAGTCCCTGCAGCAGGGTAGGGTGTGTGTTTCACCTTCTTTTTGGTTTCTTATAATGGCTTTTAGACTCTATTGCTCAGATTAGCGATTTTTTGGTGACAGGGAGTTTGATTTCTGCTGCAGATGGGGCACATGGCATTAAATGCTCCTGCAAAGTTCCAGATTTTACCAAATATTTTTTTTATGTGTTGGGAACTTGTCTCTTTTTGTAGTCTTATGCAAAGCAATTCTCTTACAAGAGATTATTTAAAACATTTCTCATTAGGCACAGTGTTTTTACAGCCATAAGCTTTCTAGGCATAGTCAATTCTTCATTCTCTCTTCATTGTCATCAGAGCCCGTTTGTAAGGCGTATTTCCTTCCAACCCTGAAGGATTATTACTACACTTAGGACAAGAACTTATAAATGAAATCTTCTCAGAAGCTGCTATTTAAGTAGAATCACAGCTGTGAAATTAATGTGCAATAGGTAAGTTCAATATTAACATGATAATATCAAATTGTTATTTCCTATGTTAACATTATCACTCTGGATAATCTTAAAAATAGTCCATTAAAAAATCAAGTAGTAATTTTGCCTTTTATTCAGGCAATGTTGATCTGATGGATCAGGAATTTGATGGGCTCTAGAAATGCTGCCTGGTCGTAGTCCCAGCAGAGGGGAGGAGTTTTAACTAAGTTGAAGGCACAGTTTTGAAAACGGAGGGGAGCCAAGCACTTCCCTCCCTCTCCAGGTGTTGCTTTTTGCTCCATGTACTGAGAAGATGCTTATCAGTGGAGGACGTGTGTTTCATCCTGACCTCCACAGCCCTCCTTTCTACACTTCACTCTATTTTAGAAGTTTAAAGGACTCTAGATGCTCTTAGAGGAAATTATATTTCTGCCACTCCCCACCTTCAGCCCTAATCTTCATGCCAGTCTTGACTTATACCTACTAGTAACTGTGTTGTAATTACCTTTTCTGGGAACAAATTTTAAGAGACATTGTGAAGGAGTTTCATGTTGCTCTCTAAAAGGAACTCATGCAAAAGTATTGGGAGATTTAGAAAGCTCTATTCTAGGACATTTTTTTGTGGTTTTTTTTTATTGTGAGTTTGCCAAAGATCATGTGTTCTTTAAGAAGTACTTAGAGAGTTAGTCATTCAAATAATGCTTTTAAAGGTTGATTTTATTTCATTTGTTTATGTCATCTGGTTCATTGAGAGGTGAATAAAGATTACATGTTTTTACCATTCAGGATAGGAAATTAGAATTTTTTATTAGAGCTGTTAGAAACACAAACCATGTTTGTCTTGTAGTACATGGGGGAAAAGCCATTTATAAGTGTGTATGGATTATTGAATCAAATGGAAAACATTTACTTGAGCCTATCGAAATTTAAATTGATTTAGAAACCTCTTCAGGGGAAATGTGTTGCATTGGTGTTGAATCTACACGGATAAATGCCTTGAAAAATCCCTTCTTGCAAAATTAAACAGGAAAACTGAAATGGGAGGTTGGTAAGCCTACCAAATTTGAATGGAGATTGGGGGAGGCCAGGAGGCGTTTCTATGGGTTTGATTTCTTCTTCTTGCACTCAAATTCTGTAATTATTCTATTTGAAATGTAGGATATTATTTTTTTTCTATAGTAAGACTTTTGACAGGGATTTTTGAACATGGCAGCAAGATACAAGGAGTAGCTCGGCCATGTTGACAATCAGCATATTATGATCTTTGATGCTAAGGGGCCCCATGGGTGAAATTCCCTTATTTAATAGGTTTCCACGTCAATGTGTGGGAAACACGTAGCAACTGGAAGGAGATTTCACAGCAGGCAGGTCGCCAAGCCAGGGATTGCTGTAAGTAGCCAGTAGGACCGTGACATTTAGAAGGAGGTGTGATGTGGTACGTCTCTAGCAGAGCTAGAAGGGCTTTCACGGCCATGAGTTGGACTCTTGGTTTCGACTGAATGGATATCCAGCTTCGGAAGCTGCTCTTGAGGAGGGAAAGCGAGAGCGGACTCTGCTCGGGGGGCTCCTTAATGCCAGGTAAGGAATTACTCTGATTGCACCAGCAGAACAGAGGCTGTTGTATGACGGTGCTTTCTTGGTGGTAGAAGATCTGATTTTGATCCTCTTGGGTTAAGTGTCCCCTTTTAACTGTCTGACTATTAATTAAGAGGAGTGCAGTGGCTCTGGGATCACTTGTGTATATCGGTTCGAGCCTCTGGCAGAGGGACATCTATTTCCTGGGTCTTTTAAGCTCTAATGAGAGAGTGGAGCCTGTCTAACTAGCTAAAGGAAAACCTTTGCATCCCCACAAGCAAAACTCTAGTCGTACGAAGATCAAACAGGAGGTACCTAGTTAGTTTAAAAGCCTTTGGGGGTAAGCAGCCTTTAAACAAGGTCATGTTTTGTTGTTTTCAGTTTCTCTCATAGGTGCCTAATGCTACCCAAGTCCTGTTTTGAGTTTCTTAGCCCTCATTTGAATCTGATCTTTGGACTAATAGTTGCTAATTTTGAGTGTGGGATGGAGGTTTCTGGTTGAGGTGAAAGTTGCAATGTTGCTGGTACGCAGGAATCTCAACGCAGTTTGTACAGGTTCATTTCCAGATTGGAACTTCAGTTTAAATTACTAAGTGTTATGAACAATCATGGTTGATTTTTTAAATTATTTTTAAATTATTATTATTGAACTGATATTTTTTTTTTTTACCTTGCAATAAGCTAACAACAATTAAATCATCCTCACTGTAATGAGGCATTTCAAGTCGTCGGGTTGGTTTAGGTTCATGTATTTTTCTGATTACATTGCTAGGATCTGGGAAATCTTGGAAAATTCAGATTTGATCTCAAGAGTAATGAAAGAGGGGGCACAGTCAGGAGCTTATTTCATTGACGGGGAGTGGATTTGCTTTGTTTCCTTGCACTAGTTAGGAGTTTTTCAATAATTTATAGATCAAGTAACAGCAACATTAATTGATACACTAATTGAGTCCACGTGCCTGCATTTAACAAATCTCTTTTGTGAAGTCGTTACTGACAATATTAATTGCACATCTTTTGAGTCCTGATATAAGTTATGAATTCATTCTCAAGTTGAAAGAGGGTGGGAAAATCATTAATTTTGACATTGTGTAGCTATAATTAACAAGAGTTATCCAATAACCTATCATAAATTAGTGGGCTCATGAATTGTATTTTAAATACCGCATTCAGCCAAAAAGGGTCCACGGTTGTGTTAATGGAGGCATTCTTTGGGGGGGATGAATGCTGTCTCTTTTTGCGGATAAAAATGTTTATTGTTGTTTTTAATTGAGAGAGGGGTCTGCCTAAGTTGAGGTTGGAGCTCTGTTACTTTGCTGCTCCCCAGGAGAGGAATCAATAATCTCCTGAGTGTTAAGAATAACATTCCCCTGAGAGCTTCTGTTATGTTACCATTTCTCAATGTTTTAACAGTCGTCAAAGCATTTCAGTTGAAACTAGTAATTAGGAGCTTAATGCGATGCATGTTCCAGGGAGGATTTGATTCCCGTAGCAGTCATTAAATACAGGTGGGTGTTACTCCTGTAGGAAGTCTCTTGGTTGCTGGTAGTGAGGGTCACCAGTACACCCAGTTCAGCCTCTGCTCTACAGTGGTTCTGCCTTCATCCACTAAACCTATTAAACTACATCTGAGATTTGGTTGGAATACGCAGAGAGTGAGGGGCTAAGGCTGGTGAGGAGGTAGAACTTCCAAGCAGGCAAACAAAACAATATTCAGGGAAACTTGTTGTCTACGTGGCAGTCATTGAAAAGGCTCCCAGCAAAGTTTGTATTAGGACACTTGTGAACAAAAAATTTTGTTTAGAGAGTTCAGGGAAGAAGATCCTGTCATGTAATGAATGTTACTGAGCAGGAGTAACTTAATTCATCCAGTTTAGCAGCTAAAATGTCTCTGGAGGTTTGGATTAGTGGAAGTTTCCTAATATGGCTCACGTAGAAATATTCCACAGGGACCAGTATGTTCATGATGATAATGTTTTGATATTCTTCACCCAAAGATATTTGCTTGCCTAATAATTGCATGCATTTGAACGTTTCTGCTTTCTGAAACATTTTGCCTTTTCCATTGACATCATGGGAAATTCTGTAAGTGCTAATAAAATATGTCAAACTCAAGTACAGGTTGGAGTCATCAGCTCTACTGCTAAATGCTCCTGTTTTCCTGAAGGGAAATCAAAGACAAGTGAATCTGGGAAACTGAGCTTGATCCCAGTATCTTGCAATCTCGGAACCATGAAACTGCTCACCAGTTTTCCTTGAAATAAACAGATAACACTTGGCATTAATGTCTGCATTATTGCACTGTATATGTCCTCATATTACTAGGGAAAAATCCTCAAAACTTATATAATCATCTATAATTTATAGAAAATAATGAACTTTCATGACCTGTGGACATACGGGGGAAATGCAGATTCATTTCAAATTAATTGCAAATTTCAAATTCATTTCAAATCTTTCCATCAAAAGCCAGTGCTGATCTCTCAGTTCCCTTCCTAAGGTTAAACCACAAGCCAGGGCAGAGCTTGATACGAGGGTCCCGTTTCTTATTTTACGCTCCAACCAATATGTTTTACTCTCTCAGTAGTGATATCGCATTAATTTCATTGGTCAATTTGGGAATGAAAAAAGTGTGGAGCAACGTACAAGTTAAGGGAAACATTCAGGATTCTGTCCTTAATCTTTAATGTCCTAGACCTTTTGAACACTGGTCACTGCAGAAAAAGTTGCCACAGACCGGGTAGCCTTTTGAAATACACTGTAGCTGAATTTGTAAGCCCTTCATTCATGCATGAATGTTATGTTATGGCATATTCCTGAGTTCAAAGAAATATACAGTGAATTTGGCCAACTAATAGGATCAGACCTCCTGTGATAAATATGTCAGACCCAGACATTCACTGTGCTCCTCAGGAGTAAAGAAAAGATGTGGCTGTGATTCTTGTAGATGATGTGCTCTAGCTATATAATCAATATTCACATTATTGGCCATTCAGAATAAAAGTAATAAAATACATAATGTATTTGGGTTGTCTAACGGCGCAACGGATGAATGTGTTGAAGTGTAACATTCCTCTTGAAAATGAATTCCCCTTAGAGATAAACGTGTCCTCAGAAATAATTACATATTATTTGTATTATTTTAAGCCAAACATTGTTATATATAATAGGTAGTGTTAGTGTAAAGACAGGAAAGAATGCATTTCCCTGCTTTTACAGTTGGTTGGTTTTGCAGATGAGACAACAATACATTTAGTTTGTTTAACTAAATAATGTGTTTGTGGGAGTCTTTTGTCTGAAGACAAAGAGCTGAGTAAAAAGCAAAAGAATTTTTTCAGGTTTTTTTTTTTTTTAACTAGACCAATTATTAGTGAACTCATGAGTAGGTATATTGTATGTACTTAATGTGTGTTTTAATGCAAGTGTCAGATGATCAGGTCTTAATGTATATCTATGGATTTGGAACAGGCTTAGTAAGTACGAATAAGAATCAAGGTCCCCTGCAATGTGAGCAGCAAGAAAGAGGAAATTTGTTTTAGAAACTAACAAGAGATGCCAAAGAAAACTGAATGCTTTTGGGTTTGCCGGAAGGGAGAAGTCAGGGTACTTCTTGGTAGCTTTGCTCTTCCAGGAACATGCCCCAAAAGATGTGTATAGAATCCTGGAGTCCTGCACGAAATAGGCTTTGGATCCATAGGAAGATGTGTCACTTGGGAAAGTGACACATACTTGCTGGATGACACATTCCCTGCTGGAATCTGTATAGCTTCCATGAATAGAAACATGAATCCAAGCCGTGAAGAGCAAATACTTGAATGATCATTGACCTTTTGCCTTCTACTGATAATGAGTGAGGCCGAAGCTAATATCCCAACATTGAACTTACCTGAGATATGGAGAAGGCCATCCTTCGGTCTCTTGCTGTCTGTACAACCATGTATGGAGGCACTTTTGATATCTTACAAGCTACACTTTTGTACTTTGATCCTCCTTGAAGAGCCGGTGCCTCTTTCCCCACCACCTCTTTCCATAGTTAAAGATCAGTGGAGTTGACTCACTTCTGATTTAGACACAGTGTTTATCCTGTTCTTGTTGCCTGGGCTGAAACACCAAACTATAGAGGTTATTGCTTATTTGCAAGTGTTTTAAACACTTTATTTACCATGCTGTTGTTGGCTTTTCCCAATTCCTTTTATTTATGCTGTTGCGCAGCGCAAGAAGGCAGTTGCCAACACAATATCCATTGTTATTCTGACAAGAACAGAGTAGCTTTCACTTCCATTTCTTAGAGGCAGCATTATTCATTGCTGCAAAACAGCAATAAAAAAAGAAGGGCAAATTACCATTTGGCTGCTGAGTTGTGAAACAGCCCTTCCTCGCTACAAGTAGATGAAGTTTGAAGTGAAGGTGTGAGTCTCTCTGGGCTTTGTTTCAGCTTTGTGATGCTTGCGTTCGGGAAGAAAACGAGCTGTTCCTCCATCAACACAGTAGTCACTACGTGTGGAGCCAAAATGTTAATGATCACGTTTCCAGGATCTTCCATTAGAGGTCATTGAGTCTGCTGAGGCTGCAGGGCCTGGGGGATTCATGGATGAATCACATGGACACCACAGAGGACTCAGTCCTGTTCCTCTCCTCCGTTTGATCAGGTGATATTAGACATCTAGTTTGGCCAGTAGCTGTCCCTCCCAACATCAGTCTCATTGGGTTGTTGACACCTGAACCTATGAGCCCTTCTGGATTTCATCTTCTTGCCTGTGGCTGGTGCTCAGACCTCTCCTCCTCATCAGCCAATCTGACTTGAAGATCACTAGTGTTCCTACTCTGGCTCAGAATGGAGAGCACGCCTCCAGGTGAAGTCCTGACCCAGGAGTACAGAGTGAGCTCAAGGGGAATGATGGAATCATGGAATGGTGTAGGTTGAAAGGGACCTTTCAGATCCTCACGTTGAACCGTCAACCTAACACTGACAAAAATCACCCCTAAACCAGGTCCCTCAGCACCACGTCTACCTGTCTTTTAAATACCTCCAGGAACGGTGATTCCACCACTTCCCTGGGCAGCCTGTTCCAATTCTTGGTAACTCTTTCGGTGTAGAAGTTTTTCCTAATATCCAATCTAAACCTCCCCTGGTGTAAACTGAGGCTGTTTCCCTTTGTCCTATGGCTTTGTTACTTGGGAGAAGAGACCGACTTCCAAGTCATGCATGTACTCCTGGGTTGTGGGTCAGTGTGTCAGGAGGCTGCTGTGTGGCTGTGCAGCACATACAACCCTCTGCCCTTCCTGATTTGTCCTGCCTGTTTCTTATGGTTGGTTTCTTATGAGGGATTCTTGGGACAACATTGTGTCCTCCTACCTCACCCATAACTGACCTCAATGAAGCAGCTGGGGAATGTGGGGAGATCCTTCTGGTGGTTGTTTCAGGGGTGGTTTCAGGGGATGTCCTGCTTTGGGAAAGCTTGGCAAATATTAACATTTCACAGCAATATCTTCTACAAATGTCAGGAGAAGCAGCTTTCTCTGGAGTCAGCTTGCTTTTAATGTCTCTCCCCATTTTAACTACTAGCAAATGTTGAACAGCTAATCTGTAATCTATAATTACACCTCTGGTTCTTTTTAGTTTAGTTAGAGGAGAAATTGTATAGCGAAAAGGATGATTTGGGGAGTGGAGTGAAATGAAATTAAGCATAATAAGTCTTTTGAGGTTAGCTATTAATTTCATTTTTAAATATAAAATTGCCATCAAAGTAATAAGAGGGTAATACTCGCACGTCACAATAATGTGGGCTAGCATGCTGATAACTAGATGGAAGGCAAAAATATCAGTAGTAGTTGACTGAATTAATCTTTTTTTTTATATACCTGGTGTTGCCTGTATAAGTTACACATTGATCTCAAATCTACGAAGTCACGAAAAGTGAATTAAATCAGGGAAATTAGGCGCACTCTGCACTTGGACATGGCTTAAATTTAATATTGATATGGTTACCTGTGTGTGTTTAATGTTTGCTCTATTTGCTAGCCTAGAAATGTTTATGGATTGCAGTTTTTTTAAAAATACACAGGCTCTGAAGTGTCTCTATAAAAATAATGTGTTATCAGCCCTTTTCGGTAAAAATGGATGTGGAAGAACACAGCCTCCGCTGTTGTGAGCATGTCAAAAAAATGGCAATGCTAGAGAGACACCAGGGATCAAAATGAAAGCTGCCTACAGAGTTCTTTGTCTGTCTCACCTATTTTTTTTTCTCTTTGCTAGACTATAACTAAAGCAATATATTACATCTATACCTCTATATCTAATTGCGTTGAAGAAACGCTGGGGCTATAAGGTTAACCACTAAAATTCTAAGGAAGCAGAGACTCAAAGTTGCCTGTTTAAGCCTAATTTAACATCCCTTCAGGATACACATTTTCATACAGCTTTTAATGAGCTGAGCTCACATTGCTATTTCCTGGAGACCTTTGCCCTGTGCAGTGAATGGAAGGACAGTGGTCAGGGGATGTGCTCCATTCGGTGCTGATTTCTATGCTTGGCAGCCAGGATGGAGCTGCCTGTTTTCTTTGCATGGTACCTCAGCCAAAGAGTGAATACATAGATCTTCTGGTGCTCCCATCAAGATCCAAATTCTTTACATTCTAGCAACGCTCTTTTCATATATACATATTTTTTTTTAGGAAGAATTTGAATTATTTTAAGGTGGTAGTCTGATAAATAGCTTTTGCAAAAGGTCACATTGTAGGGACATGAGAGGAACTGGGAAATGCTTCTGGAAGAAGAAAGTAGTCACAATATCCAACCTATAGTCAGTGAAAGAAGACTGGTCCAGGTAAGAATTAAATATGGGCATAGAAACCATAGGTGTTCAGGAATTACCCTTGGATGTTTTTTCAGTAAAATAACAGAGGAACTTTCCTTCCCGATGTTTTCAACTATGGCTTCATTAAGGAAACTTCCTCAGATCCAAGATAACATTTCAGAAAGAGCAGCTTTGTGTCAGAGAAGTTGAGGATCCCCTCTACTCGTAGGGACAGGAGAAGAGCTTGACCCTCTTGCTGAATGTGGGGCATGATTTTGAGGGGAAGTCCCGCAGCTCAAGTGATCACCCTGGGCCACTGTGGCATGTATGCGTGTGTCACCATTCTCTTCATCCTTTCTTCCTTCTTTGTTTGCTTTTGCAGCTCCCTTTTCCTTTTGGAGAACATCAGAAGAGGAAAAAATCTGAGTATTTTGAATGTGGATCTTATTTTTGAGCCAGCCTTAGCTGGAAGAAGGGAACAGTATGTTTGGAATGAATAGGCTGAATGACTGAAAATCAGTGCAGGGCTTCAGAGGGGTGCTGTCAGAGCAGTATTCAGCAGAGATTATTTTGGTTGCACTTTCTGAATAAATACAAAATGACCAGGAAAGTGACGAGAAGAGACTTGAGATTGCAGCAGTTGAGAGGTTGGTTAAGATACAGAAGCTTAACATGGCTATGGGGTTAGAACAGAGAGGGATGAACTGCCTTTAATGATATTAAGAAAAGGCTTATTAGGGGTCATCTAATTCTATTTAAAATGATACAAAAGCCTGTAGTTTGCTGTTTTATCTGTATGTGCTTATGTTAAGGAGGTCCAAGATAAACCTGCATTATCTTCTTTTTCTTTTGGCTAAGTCCTTCTCTACCAGGCACATACAGATAGTCCCACTAGCTGCCAGACTATTTACTTCAGTGAAACAAGCACAACTTAGGTGTTCAAAAATAGCTTGGAAGGAGGGCTAACAATATGAAAGCCCACTTTAATGTTAATTTGTATGTTCATGGGTATGGGTTTTATTTAAATGTAGAGATATTTCAGAGAGCAACAAGGATCCTGGGGTTGGATCTTGTTAAAGCAGTGAACTTTTGTTGTGTTTAGAAATAATTTAGGATGTTATATTAATTTCATTATTCATTCATTTTAAATTATCTCCTAACCATTTTCAGAGACATGGTCATTTCATCAAATAAAGATAAAGTAAATATATTTGAAAACCTAGTAAACTCTTCACAGTAATTCTTTAATTCAGTAATTCCTCGTATTCTATTCAATGCATAAACTGCCAATGTACTGAAAAGATTATGAAGATCACGGAGGAGGCTTAGTTTTCTTTTAATCTTTTGGTGGAACCAATCATTTGGGGCTAAATGTCCATAGAGCAGTTGGATGTGGGAATTTTAGTGAGTGAAATTATTGTGTGTTTATATAAAATACTTCATGTATTTGTACTAAACTCCTCAGCTGTTAAAACAAAAGATAATTAAAAAAAAAACATTTTGAGGGAAGATTTGGATCATTTTCTTAATGAAGCAATCTATGCACATTTCAAGGTGCAATAAGACCTTTTATAAAAATACTATGACAATGTATTTTCTGTTGTCAGATGATCCATCCGTTAAGATGCTCTCCAACACTACTTCATGACTCTTTGTTACTGGAGTCTAGTTTTATTGTAAGACTTTTGCAGTGGAGGAGATTTTGAAGCCTTGTAATTTTGCAAAATCAACTTTACAAGTTATTTTTCACCTTTTATTTGAAGTTATTTTTACAGTGAGGTTTCTTCTTCCTGAAAAACTCCCTTATGTAGAGCTGTTGGCAAATACAAAAGAGTAAGACACTCAGAGATACGCCTTTGTGCAGAACTACCAGAGACGACTTCTATGTTTTATTAAAAAAATATTAGATTTGTGTGCCACATAGTAGACATTGGTTTTCCACATTGAATTCTAGGGGGATGCTGGTTAGAAATGGGGGGGACGGGAAGATACCAAAGACACATCTTAGTGTGTTTTTTTTTCAGAAAAGTGACGATATCTTGAGAAACATGAAACTCATGTGAATTTACTGACCATCAGATGAACTCAGTGAGGTCAGCATTACATATTCTGTCCTTTCTTCACACTCCCTTCCATACAGTCTATCTCCAACAGATAAGGCTGAACCATTACAGCATCATCTTTTGCTAATGCCCTATAACCTCTGCAGGCCAGATTTTGTAATTCCTATTACCACACTAACTAATTATATCCACACACAAGTTGATTTTTTTATTTTTCAAAGCAGATGATGTTTAGAGGAGACTGAATTCTCTAAGGTTAGTAATGAAATTTCCATTTGAAGTAACCTAGTTCAAAGGGAAAAATTTCCCCTTTAGGTTTAGACCAAAGGTTCTAAAAGCCTGAGATGTGAAAATAAAGAGGCACTAGCTATAAATACCTTTCAAATTATGTCTCTTTAGACTTGCTGAAATGTGTGGTTAAGCTTCTTTCTTGCTGCTTTAAAATATTCAAGGTTATTGGCCTGCATTAAACTCAAACCCCTTTAAGTACCGTTTTTTAACCCAAGTTATTCAGAACAGACAAGCTGAAAGATTTAGAAATGGTTGTCTGTGAGGGGGAAAAACAGATTTGTGAGATGGAAATGGATGCTTTCTCCTAAAAATTAATACACTTTAATATTTTCACATGCAGAAGTGAAGGATTTTAATTGCCAATAGTAGGTGTAACACCACCGGTTCCCTATTGCCGGTACTGCTTATGTCAGCTGACCATCCTGGAATATGGGTGTTTAGTCAGCCAGGCTTTCATGTCTAAGAAACATTAATATGATTATGCTGGTGTGACCAAGGCAAAATATTCAGAGTACACTACCTTTCCAAGTTCCTTTTGCCAGCATTTAGAGTAGGATTTTCATTTGGTCTGTTCTGTATGATGCGCTCTGAGGTCTGAGATTTTGTAGTCAATGTTTCTATTCATCGGAATTTCATTTAGAGATGTTAACTTACTAGTTTACTCACCTGAAGCCTAGTAGTAGTCTTAAGTTGATTCTTAGTCACAAATTGGGGGGGGAAACACTTTTTTTTTTTTTTTTTTTTTTTAAAGAAAATTTCAACATTGACTCTGGAATTCAAAGGAGTCCAGCTAGAACAGCCTTGTTCCCAGTGTATGTACAGGTAGGTCAGTTCTTGACTGTATTCCTCCAAATTAGAAAGGGAACTAGATCAGAGCCTGATGTGAAGGCTGGCATGAATCCCCACAGTCATTATTGAGCCAAAACACTAGATTCACTGTATGATCAGAGATAGCTCTTTATGCTCCCTTTTTTATACACTTTGTAACACATATATGGTATTAAAGATGGCAAGATTGTGCCAAAAGCGTTGGATAACTCTGAGTGTATTGAGCCATTGTAGCCCACAGATTTTTATTTCAAATATAAGATAGAGGTGTGGCTAAAGCTTCATATGACTCTTCTTTAATGTACTTAACCTTTGTACCAAAAGCATTTTTATTCGTGTAGCTGGTAAGTATGGAAGGAGATTGGAGCAGCATGCCACTGCAAAACTCTGCAAACGCTGTAATCATGGTATTAACCTACTTCAAAGCCTTGGGAGCACGCTCACTTTGTGAGGGTAGTAAGAATGTTTTCATCACTCCTAATTCACTGGCAGATTTTGAAACCACATCATGTTCCTTTTATTTGCGTCTTGAAGTAGAAGGCTACAGTGGAAATTATCGGTCCATCTTACCAATTAGAAGAATAAAGATTTCTTACACATTTCCTGTGCCTGCATGAGAAGGTTTGTATTTATTGTTGCTGTGCACAGATGTAGAGATTTTTCTAGAGCCTGGAATGTTGTTTTAGGAAAAGGAATTAAGTGCTTGCTATATCTCAAAGTAATTTGCCAGTCAACTTTGGATTCCAGCTTACAACAGCTTATAGTCATTACAAGCAGAGCCCTCGCAGATCTTTAGGCACAAGAATTGAGTACAAAAGTGCACCATGTACAGCTTTTATGGCTACCATATCAAAAGATTCTATGCATCTAAAACCAACTTGGTTCTTTAGTTAGAGACCCACATACAGAAGTTTAAGTACGGCCAGGTTTGTAGCCAACCGTACACAACCTCATGCCTCTTTCCAGTGCCTACAGCCTGCAAGTGAAATTCAGCTTATCCAGATTCACCAGGGTGATTTTGGGAGTACAGCCCCGTTAACGTGAGAGAATGTTCAGTGGAAGTCATGTTCAGCAACTTGCTCAATAAAATCTGAGTTGACCCCCAGATGGAGCCTTCAAGGACAGAAGATTAAGAAAGGGGAAGTAATAAAGGAATAGAATTGCTCTAAATACAGGAAATAATCTGGAAGTGCAGCTTTTTCAGGATGTATTGAACAAAATGGTAATCTTTAGAAAGGCCTTCATGTCATCTTTATCATTTGAGGATCAACTTTTCTGTTCACTCTTTGTTTTCCATATTGCCAAAACTGTTAGTGCAGGTTGAGATGGAGATGATTACTGGAACTCGAGGGAGTTGGGATGTGGAAGGGAAGGGATCTGCAGTGACAGGGCAGGGGGACATCGCCAGAGAGAGCACAGAGAACTCGTTTGTAGTTGTAGCTACAAGACATTAGCCGCTGTCTGGAAGAGAAGACAACTGGCAATACTGGGGAACTGAAGAAATGCAGACATAAAATATCATGACTGAAGGCCCAAACCTGATAAAGATGTTTCCTGGTACTGATCCAGATCACAGCTTATTGCAGAGATCTAATTACTCCTATATTCTTGCTGTCTTGTGAGCTTTCTCCTGCATTACCCCTCAAAAATGTCAAGGATAAAACACCTGTGGGTGGCACAGATCCCATACCAGCTCTCAGACCTTGCATGATCATAGTGCTTTCCTGCTCCCTCTCTCCATATGGTAGATGCTACTGGTTGGGTTGACCTGTTATCTGTGGACCAGGCAGGTGTCTCACCTGGGGAAACTCTTGGCTAGCAGCCCTGCAGCCCACTTGCAACCAAGCTGCAGGGCTCAGTAGGACACAGAAAAGGTGTGTGGGCTCTACTGTTTACTGTTATTCCAGTTTATTAATTTTCACCAGCCATCGTGCCTGAACCAGCTCCACGGAGCTCAGTCCATGGTCATGGCACTGCATCTCTGGCATGCCTCGTCTCCTTAAAAACAAAAGAAGGTGGGAGCCATTTCTAGATAAATGATCTCTGTTTTCCTTTCAGTTAATTTGCAATGAAAGGGAGCTACAGCCGGTTTTCTAGTTTTACCCCCTGTCATAATAATAGCAAGTTGGCAGCAACAGTGAAGAAGGGAAAATTCACGGCTTTGCAACTAAACATTTTGTTCTGAACTGTATTTTAATTACAGAATGTCACTTCATGATAAATGAAACTTTCTTCTTCTGGCTGATTTCAATTATGTTTTGTCTTAAGAAGGAAGATGGGTTTTAATAAGGCTCAAAACACATGAAAGTATTTCATTTTGCTTTTAGTGGAACAAAGAGGATTTCAATAGTGAATCAATATCGCATAACTGGAAGTTACCTTGGCTGTGCGCCTTGGTTTCTTGCTCTCCAGGTTGCTCCTTTTACTGGCCAGGGTCACCACTGGTTTCAGTGGGTGTTACCTTTCCAGATGCAGAAGTGCTGCATCCCAGATGGTAGCAGGAAAAGGCAAACCAGCCTTCTGCTTACGATTCCTCTGGCCTCAGAGCTTTTATGGAATTAGGCACACAAACATGGACTCACTTTTTGAATAAGGATTTTGCCTCTAAAGGAAGAAACTGTTTCCAGGATCTCCTGAAGTTCCAACAGTTCCAGCAAAAAGATAACTATTTTGTCTTAAAAATGAAGTTGAGCCTTTATCCTCCAATATATGGAGGTCAGTGTTTGTCACAGCTGTACTCCAGAATTCCTGGTCCTGACTCGGTAATTTGACTGGAAATATCTTAAAACCACAGAGATTCATCTGGAGCTAATAAAGTTAATGAAAGCCATGTAGGTGACAACTTTAGATGCATAGGAAAGTGGGAGGCCCCAGCAAAGCCAGGCAGGGACTCCTGATCAGGGAGGGGAGCCATAGGATGAGGGGTAACAGTTTTAATCTGAAAGAGGGGAAATTTAGATGAGATCTTGGGAAGAAATTCTTTCCTTTGAGAGTGGTGAGACACTTGAACAGGTTGCCCAGAGAAGCCGTGGCTGCCCCATCCCTGGAGGGGTTCAAGGCCAGGCTGGATGGGGCTTTCAGCAACCTGGTCTGGCGGGAGGTGTCCCTGCCTGGGGCAGGGGGTTTGGAACTGGATGGTCTTCGAGGTCCCTTCCAACCTGAACCATTCTATGATGGAGGAACCAGAGCTTTCTTGCGTAGGTCTCTCTGTGAGCAGCAGCACCCAGTGTGAATCACCAGGAGGTGACAACAGCACAAGAGTGGCTTGAACTTTGTTCTTGGTGGCTTGAATGTGTGCACGGAAAAAGGAGTGGAGCTTCCTCCTGGAATGAGAGTGGATTACCAACAGAGCAGCGTAGGTCAGCTTGGGCAGGGATGCACTGACGTATTGTTCAGGCAGCATTCTTGACAGCTTCCATTTGTTTTTCCAGTTAAGTGGAAAATCTAACCTGCAAATTGGAAACACTTAGTGAAATAAATGCATTTTAAATAAGTAAAAACCTGTCTGAAAAGAGCAGGAGTCTTCACCTCTCTTGGGTAACTTTGGGCTTGAAAGATAACAGTCTCTGCAGATAGATTTTACTGTGGTGAATAAACATTGATGCTTTAAAATCACAGTTTTAAATTGACTTTTGAGATGGTGGATTCATCATAAGACAGTTTGCTAAATACATTCTGTTTGAATCCTATCTGAAGTGCTGTATCGTTCATTAAGCTCCAGGCTGAAGTTTCTTTGGTGAGATTTCACGTAAGCAAGAAACCTGGCCCAAAATGCTTGCACTCTTGTGGGAAACGAAGAGAGAATGAATTTTTGAGTTGGCTAGAGCTATCCCACTTAAGACAAATTTGTGGTGGAGTCGGAATTGTAACTAATGCAGAAGTTTTGCAGAAGTTTTGCCCATTTAACGTAATGGGCTGAGCTCTCAGCTGCTCCAAAATAGATCAGTGCAGACCATTTTCCCAGAAGTTACCAAACTAAGACAGTATTTTAAATAGTATCTCCTGCTGACTGAAAACAGACTTCTTCAGTACAGAAATGCTTTTTCCTGATATATATATTTTGAAATGGACTGTTGTATTTTTATATATTTTTAAGACTGTAAGATAAAATTGTGTTTATTTTTCAAGATAGGACATTCCATCCTAATTTGGACTAGCTGAAATGGGCAGGAATTGTTAACATCGTGGCAAAACAGAAGTCAGAAAGGTTTCATGCCTGTTTATTATTGTTTTTATCTGTTCTAGTTTTCTTTCTGAGTAATTGGCAACTAAATTGAGATTTATAAGGTTTTGTTGGAGTAGGAAAGTGCATAATTACAGAAAATAAACCAAAGTTTAGGTTTTAACTATTTTATTGGAATATACACATCATAGGAACCTATGACATGCCAGGCATAAAATAGGTTGTGATACAGTAAGAAATACTAGGATCCTTATGGCTTTATTAGTTTCCTCATGAAACTTAATTTTTGGGAAGTAAACGATGTTTCTTGAAACTTACACGTGCATAATTGTTTTCTTCATTATGTGGACTAATACTTTAATCTTCTGCACTCATTTTGGAAAATTCCTGGGGAAAGGGAAAAACTATGGTAATCTTACAGCTGGCATAAGGCAGGTATTTTTCTTTAAATCTTTTTAAATTGAAGCTTTATTAATTGAAAATGAAAAATGAAAAATGAAGTTTAAATTGAATTTTAAATTGAACACAGCCCTGCGTGGAAGATTTTGGAGGTGACGAGTTCCTGTGCAGGGGTTGGCTGAGAGTATCCTTAGGCAAGATGATCAGATGTGCTTGTTGATGTTGCTGCCTATAAAGCTACTTACGGATTTATAGTGAAAAATAAGCATTTAAACATTACTAGGAAATTCATAGGCAACTAATAAAAGAGTTTAAAAAAAAATAATAGTTGTGAGCTGCCTCTGTTCATTAACGTGTGAGTGGTCTTGTGGGGTTCCTTAAGGCAGGGGACATGGCAGTGATTTCAGGGAATTGATGTCCCACGTGTCTTTCCATGGCACAACGTTTTGATAAAAGAAAATTTGGAAAAATAGCACTATCCTCAAGATGAAGGCTTTTTTTTTTTTCTTTCCCCACTGAGCTAGACATCAAACCTACAAAATGTTGCAGTGTAGACAAAGCCTCAGATTGGCTAAAAGCCTTAAATTCCACTTATTGCTGGCTGCTGGGCAGTGCATCAGCCACGTCCAGGCTCTTAATGGAGCGCACTGGTAAGGGAATGTGATTTTCTCTCTAAGATACCTGAAATAAAGCCAGTTCTCTAGGGAGAAGAGGTTTTAAATGTCTTGTCTTTGTGGAGGGATTTTGGTCCCCAGCTGCAAGAATAAACACACGTGACTCCAGGTCTGTTGCTTGCGGAGTCGCACAAAATACTTTGGGAAAAATAAAGAAATATCAGTGATTTCTCATTATCTTTTAAATGTAAATAAATGCACAATGCAAGGTCTGTCTAGTTTTCAGAGTAGTCAATGTAATACACGTTGTATATGTGCAATTTAATGCTGTGAAAAATCTTAGAGCAGTAAGAGAGATGTAGCAAACCCCAGGTTGGAAGTGTGTGGGAAGAGGGGCAGGTCAGTATTTAACACCGAGTAGCTGCTAAGCACGCAGATACTTTATTTTCTTTGTTAGTGGAAAAAGGCAGAGCTATTACAGAGTGCAAGTAAATTGGAATTTCTCTAAAATTTTCATTTTCTTAGAAATAAAGTGAAATTGCTACTGAGGAGGAAAGAAAAGCTGCTTCAGAAATCAAATTGCTATTAAATGCACTGCTTTGTAAATACTGCTTGCTCTGCTTTGGCTCAAGTTCATCACTGTCATGTAACATGACCATATTCATGAAAATAAACCTTTATTTCTGCTTTGTTAGACCTGTTTTCCCGCCGTCTAGTCTCTGATAAAGCCATACATCTTACTGTAAACGTGTAAAAGGCTGTAAATATTTTCATCTCCCGCAGGTAAAATATGCAGCGTGAGATGATTAAAATATAAAGATATTCACCGTATTTCTTAAGCATTTTTTTCCCCCATCTTTAGCAGCACTTTCTTAGGACATTCCTAATGAATCCAGTCTGCAGCACAGCAGCAGAAGCTGATCTCTTTCCAGTTTTTCCCTTTATGAGTTAACAAAGAGAGAAAAGTAGGAAAAGTGTGTCGTTGGCATCAGAGAAAATGACAGGCAGCTTCAGGGGCCCGTGTTGCATCCATGCAGCTCTGAAGGTGTCAGGGTGCCTTAAAACACACTTTGGACTCTGCCTGCAGGAAATTGAGAATTCCGCCCAAGGCAGATAAAAAGGAAATTGGGATTTGGACAACTTTTGAAAAAAATAACATTGGCAGAAAATCCTCTTCTTTTTTTTTCCTTTTTTTTTTTTTTTTTTTTTTTTCCAAAAGGCACAGAGAAATCACTTGTTTTCTGGGGTTTCTTTTTTTTTTTCTTCCACTTCTTTTTCAGCTGTGTGGCAGATTTAGGCTGTATCACACTTGAGTTTTAAGGAATTTCTGACAGTTTCATATTTATGACTTGTCTTCCCTTGGGGAAAGCCATCATGCTGAATTGAAATTAGACATACTAGCTGGTCTGTAATTTCAGGTATTTCCTTAAACTATTTACAAATATTATTGGAGCACATCAAGCACTTTTAGTGGTACGTTTTTTCTTAACTGAGTGATTGCTCTGAAAACACCTACTTTAATTTGTCACTTTATACTTCACATCCCGTGTATGCTGGGCTACCCTTGTAGTCCAAATACACCCAGGTGGGAATTTTTTCACCAGCACTGGAGGTCTGATGACAGGGAGGGCTGTGGGGTTGCTCTCTGGCTTTGGAGATGTACTCTAGCCCTCCAGGGTAAAGGAGCTGGGGGTTGCCCTTGCAGAAAGCTCCTCAGTGCCCTGGCTTACAGCTGGGATCGTTGCTAGCCTTTTTTCCATGGTTATTTTTTGCTTTATAATTTGGCTGTTTATAGGCAGGAGTTTGTGTTTACAAATGAGACTGTGAGGCTAGTTATATATTTATTCTTGATGGAATGAAGCGCTTGCTGATGTCTCCCATAACATCCTCATAGGTAGCTTAGGAAGCGTGGGTTAGATAAGTAGACAGTGATGTAGACTGAGAATCAGCTGATAAGCTCAGAGGGTTGTGGTCTATTTGGAGGCCTGTAGCTAGTGGAGTTCCCCAGGGGGCAGTACTGGATCATCTTAGAATCATAGAATCATTTCAGTTGGAAAGACCCTTGGGATCATCTACCAACCATCTACCCTACTCTACAAATTTCTTCCCTACACCATATCCCCCAATGACTCTTAAACATGTCCAGGGATGGTGACTCAACCACCTTCCTGGGCAGCCTATTCCAATGCCCAACCACTCTTTCTGTGAAAAATTCTTTCGTAATGTTCAGTCTAAACCTACCCCGTGGGAGCTTGAAGCCATTCCTTCTCGTTCTGTCACTAATTACCTGCAAGAAGAGACCAGCACCAACCTCTCTACAGTGTCCTTTCAAGTAGTTGTAGAGAGTGATGGGTCATCCTCCCACTCTGTGTCTACTTCTGGGCTCTTCTGTTCAAGAAAGACAAGGAACTACTTGAGAGAGTCCAGTGGAGGCCTATGAAGATGTTCAGGGGACTGGACCAACTCTCTTATGAGTAAAAGTTGAGAGACCTGGGTCTGTTGAGCCTGGAGAAGACTGAGAGGGGATCTTATCAGTACTTATAAATATCTAGAGGGTGCGCACCAAGAGGATGGGGCCGTCTCAACATGAGAAAAAACTTCTTTACTTTGAGGGTGGCAGAGCCCTGGAACAGGCTGCCCAGAGGGGTTGTGGAGTGTCCTTCTCTGGAGGTCTTCAGAATTCACCTGGATACATTACTGAGCAACTTGTTCTAGGTGAATTTGTTTTGGCAGCAGGGTTGACTAGGTGATCTCCAGAGGTCTCTTCCACCCCCTACCATTCTGATACTCTGTGAATAGCCATACAAGCTTTTAACCTTTGTCAGGACAAACACTTTGTGTCATGGTTACTTGTTGGTTGGGACATCATCTTTACTAGGAGTCCAAAGAGTAAATACATGTGACTGTTCAGGTTTTGTCATGTTTAATACTTTGTTTTTCTTGAACTCTTTTTATAATCTGAATCCAAATCAAAATTTTTCTTTTCAAATTGGATTTAGTAGGATATTCCTGAAAAAGATTAATTCTTTCTCACCTCCTTAAAACTGGCAGCCCAGAAGTGACTTTGGGAGTATGTGAATTGCAGTATTTGCAAACAGACAGGTAGAAGATTTCTCTAGTACAGATGTTAATCTTTATGGGTTTACCTTCATAACTAATTAACCATAACTCTAAATGAAAAACTGTTTAGGTTTTCTTTTATTTCCTTAGATGGCTTGAAATACAATATTTCAAGTAAATTGACTTTCAGCGTCTTTCCAATTTAATTTGTTGCAGTTTAATTACTACTCTTTGGCACCATTACAGTCTTGTTTCCATTTCTGTCTAAATACAATGTTTCTGCAATGCTTTTCCAGCCATTGCAGGTAAAGAGCAATAACAGTGATGTAGAATGAAAAATGATAATGCATATGTGGTCTCGCAAAGATGAGAGAGACAACACTTAGTGTAGTTCATGGAAAAGAGCCAAAGTTTAACTTTTATGAATTACTAGAAGAGAAGCATTTTGTAATAATGAAAACAAAACGTCAAAGGGTTATCGAGTTCAGAACTTAAAGCACCAGTCAGTCTCCAAAATCATAGCACTGTGTTTGTTTTGAGTATGGAAACAGATTCCTTCCCTGAAGCGTCAGGAGCTTCAGTGAACTGCACTGATTAGCCCTGTCCTGATTTTTTTTTTTTTTTTTTTTTTTGGACCTCCTATGGCTGGGATTTTCTCACTAACACTGCTTTACAACGGTGTCCTGGGAGGTGTTGCTGGCCAAGTGCTAGGACGCAGTTAAACAATCCTTGAGGCTTTCTGCAAATCTGGCTTGCCCTCATCTCTTCTGTTATTGCTTCCCTTATTATAGCCATATATCCTGACACCATGAGCTTCCTGCCCATGCTTACATTCTTACTGACAATAGTCTGAGATTTGCTTGAAAAAACTTGTTCTGTGCCTATTCTTCCCTAATATACTTTCCACACAGGTTTCCAGAATTAACCTGTTATTTAAAATAAGCATCCTTTTGCTACTTTGAAATTGAAAATAACCTGATAAAAAGATCCTGAAAATGGTTTCGCTTTATTGAACTCAGGCTGAGAATAATTTTTGGGAATGGCTTTAAAAACAGCAGTACTTTATAGCAACTTAAAGTGTGGCTTTATAGAGTCTTCCTTTATCTTTGCACACTGTCTAGGAAACCAAAGGAAGGTTTGTAGGCATATAATAATGCTGTGCTTTGTCAGATGTTGTGTATTTGTGTGATTATGGAGTTCTAATGTATTTGTGCTCGATATAGGAAAGCGAACCAGTAACTGAGAAGGTCTTGATTGGGACTGAGAACTGTGTGCACTGACTGACTGCAAAGCTGTGTCACGCTCTCACGTGGGGACACTGAACGAGAAAACCACTTTTCATGCTTCCCTTTGCAGTTAGAGATTCAAAATGTAGAACAAAGAGATAGGAGTTGCAGAAAAATGAATATTTGGAGCAAATATATAAAATCCAGGTGATGGTGGATGTGGGGGCTCTCACCTGCCTTTTTTAATGGGCTCGGAGGAGCTTGGTCTCTGTTAAAGTCGCAATTTGAAATTGTGACTTGCGATGTTGGTGTTTTTCTATTCATTGTGGGTAAGATGACACACGCAGAATTGTTTTAGTTCTCGTTCTTGCAGTAAATTATGATACAGTGGAGATTGTTGAGAGGACACAAAAATGGCACTTTTTACAGAAAACTCTGCTATAAGCAAAGAGGAGAAGGAAGTTTCAGGCTAAGCTTTAGCTTAAAGGAGGATAACGTAGCGACCAGTCGGAGCACAGAAGGGATGAACATTCACATGCCACTACAAGAAACACCACACTGTGAGAATGGATTGGTAAGCCAAGAATGCTCCAGCTGATGGTAATCAAGTGCTACAGCAGCTTCCCATCCTTGCAGTATATAGGCAAATATTTTTCCATTAATTTATTTTACTGAAAAATTAATATATTGCTTTTTTCTTTCCTCCGTGTTCTGTAGAATGGTAAGGAAGGGCTGCTAAATGTTGAGTCTTAACCTGACACATTTTAAAAGTATTTTTGAGAACCTGCTTTCCAAGCAGCTGGTAATGCTAATGTACATTTTGAGCTTTCCGCTGCTGGAGATATTTATGATATATTTGAACACAAAATTAGTAGAGATGCTGTACACATCTATAAATACTGTCTATGGAGATGGACCTCTGTCTTTTCTATCCTACATCTCAAAATATCATACAAACTTTAAAACTAAATAAAGACAAGATTCACGGAATGCTGCCTATAAATCATGGGTGCACCCTGCCTATTGTGAACAGTGCTTTTTTAAAATTTTATTTTAGAGCTACTTTTTAAAAATGAAAATGAACCTGCATATATCAGTGATGGGCAATGAGTGCAAAAATAAAGCAATCAGCCACCGCTGAAAAGCTGCCACCTCTCAAGAAATGTCAGCAATTTACTATATGCCACAGCGCATTATGGTATCATCCCTCATTTTAATATTTGATTTCAAAGATTCATGTTTCTGATATTTATGACAGATGTAAATCTTCGAAATCCAGAGATGTAAAATTACCAGAGTTAGGCTTTTGTGCTTCTTTGCTACTAAATAACGTCAGAGTTAAAGGAAAAAAGATTCTTCTGTCTGAATGTGAGTCTTCCCAGATGTGAATGTCTTTAGGTGGTTTCTCTGATGATATGTTACAGAGTTCTCTGCTTTATCCTATATATCAGCGGAGAGTAGATACCTTACATTGATTTTACAAAAGAAAATGCTGTTTTTCTGTATTAAATGATTCCAGCAAAACTACCTGCTTGTAAAACATTTTATCCCCTATGGAGGCATCACTCTTAGGTTTTTGTGCATTGCTGGCCTGAAGTGCTTCAGGACTGGAGAAGTTGTTTCTGTTTCTTTGGAAAGACTCACTGCCAACTGAATGAAATAAGATTTTCATTTCCAATCTTCAGCGTGAGTTAAAAGCTGAATTTTTACCTCACTATCACTCAGCTTTGCTTCTGTGAAAAATGGGAAGCGGGATACCAGCCCCGTAGGTGAGAGCTTCAGCCCGATGCTGCCCCTCCGAGCGGTGCTGTGGTCGCTTCTGCCACTGAAGGGGCACGAGAGCGAAAGGGGTTGGGGTATTGAGTTCCACATCCCATTAGTACTTCTTTATCAACACTCTATTAGAGTATTAGTTGTAAATGGTATTGTTTTATCGCAAGACCAGTTTTAGGTGAGCCATCAGACAGTGATGATGGAAATGCTCAGTCTGGTTAAGTTCTAGCAGTGCTACCTGCAAACTTGGGAATGCTTTACTTGGAGCTGAAATGACTTGTAGGTGATCAGAAAAGACAGACAGCTTCTCAAAAATCATATGAAGCCAATCAAAATTAAGAAGAATGTGCCCTTTTGAGGTTCACCTAGATTTCACTATGCCTTTGTTGGTAGGAGTTGAATACTTAATCTGTATTTTATACTCTCTTCTCCATGCTGTTTTACCTTGTCTGTCGTTGCGGTGGTGGGTTTTTTTTAATAAAGAATAGGCTTTTTTGTAGCAAGTGAGCAATTTGTATTGTAGATTAGACATCAAAACGTTTCAGTTGGGCCGAGTCGGTTGCTGCTGAAGCTCAAAGTGCAGGAATGGATTAGGATCAGACAGAACTGTGCAAAGTTGGCCGTCAGCTACACTCGGGCTTCTGACGGGGGATGTAAATTATACTCTGCTGCAGCTCTCTTACTTAGTTGATCTATGGAGTGAAATTGAACCTGACTACCCGGGCAGCTGTTCATCTTTCTTCTTGATTGAGAAAAAAGGTGCTAGTGGCACCGAACAGCAAGTACCGATGTAGAGGGGAAAAGGCTCGGGCTGGAGGGGAAGATGGGGGGTACCGCTGACAGCCACTGGGAGATGGGGAGCGATGGGGGCTCCACTCCTCCCTCACCTCTGCTGCTCTGCAAGGGGAGTGGGGGGATCTTAAAAAAGAGTAAGAAAAATTATCGAATGGCAAATAGAAGAAAAATACCTTAAATTAAAAAAAAAAACCAAAACACCCAGAAACCAAAGCCGAGTTGTAACTTTCTCATAAGTGTAACTGCAATTAATAAATATAAATATATGGGAAGTACTTAGAAAAGAAAGTCAATATGAAGTCATTATTGAATATGATCTGTCATTTTAAAATGACTTTATCTTTGTTTTCCAGTGCTTTCACTTTTGTCTATTTTGAGAGAATGAGGATATGATTCTGTAGAGGATTTTCAGGTTTTACTGTTGCTTTCCAGTGTGCTGTAAAAATTATTCTTGAAATATTTGTTCCCTGAAGCAGATCTTGAAAATCAGTTGTTTTGGTTGTTGGTTGTCCAAGTTATGAACTGACCAGAATTGGTGGCAAAAGAGGATTTGAGTAATTCTGTGCCAGCTGATTCTTACTTTCTCTTACTTGATTGTTTAACATCTAATGATGGGGTTGAACTGGTGTTGCACCTTTTCTCTCAGTGGAGAACTTCATTTGAATCTTCCCCCTCTTTTTGGCTTCTGATCTTCATATAATCTATGGGAACTTGATATCTTTTGTACTTTGATGAATTTGATTGCAGTTAGTAGTTCAAATCATTTTAACAAGAGAGAAGTTTGGGCATTGTGTCTCTTCAGGAAACAAACTTATAAAACAAGAATGGAAAAGAGATGACTAAGGGAAAAAAAAACAGTCCAACAATAAAATCCTTTGCCTTGTAAACTGCCAACTTAATAGAGGAAACATGGTTTTAATGGTGCTCAATGATGAACAGCCATGGCTGTATATTTCTCCTCCACAGGAGAGTAATGAAGGTCTTAGGTTAGAAGACAAACCACAATGACATACTTAAAGGTACTCTGGGGAACTTTCCTTTGCATAAGGAAAAAACATATAACTGTATGTTTATTTATAAGTAAATAGATATATAGATATATTTACATTTGAGTCAGCACTGTGCCTGGGAAAGTCATGGTGAACAATTACTATTAAGAAAATAAAATGAAAAATATTGTATTTCTTTTGACTCAGCTGAATCCTATGCAGTTCAGTGAGATAATACTCAGCGTGGAAATGTTTTTCACCTGAAAGAAACGCAATGGCAAACTGCTGCCACGGAACAGAGAAAATATCTCTAGAACTGATGACTCCATAGAAAGGTTGCAGGATGAAGGCTGAAGATGAAATGTGTAAACTTTTTGACTCAAGTCATGGGTGATATAAGTTTGCAGTCTTCAAATAAAGACATCTTGGCTTTATAGGTTCTTCTAGGAATTTATACATTAGGCTTCCTGGCAGCTGGGAGTGGTGGGTAAATTACAAATGCTTCCATTTATCATTTAAAAACATTAGCTTATCAAAAAAATTTAAGTGATAGTAGAAAATGAATTTGATATAATTTTATAGAGTTATGGGGCTTGAGAGTCCTTGAGAAATCACACAGGTAAGATATGGACTGTGCCAGACAGATGTTTGTCTAAGCTACTCTTACAAAAACTTTTAGAAAAAAGAAGCATATTATCCACAGGTAGGTGTTCCTGTGGTCCAAGGGCAGGACAGAAAGTTTTCCTTTATCTCTGCCCTGTAAATTTAGCTGGTTTCTTCTTATCTTTTCCCACTATACGGAGAAACGTTAAATACTTGCCCCTTAATTTTGACAATATCATATTGTGTCTAGGGAGTTGAATAAATAAACAAAAACCTCAAAATTTCTATAATGCCACTTCTAGCATTATATAATGGGAAGTATAGTCAAAAAGATGGTAGATGGGGAAGGACAACGAGAGAAGTTGGGTAAAATTAGAAAGGTTTGTGCAGAGAGTTGGCAAAGACAAATGAGGTTCTTCATGCCAATAGGTCAAACAAGAAGTAAAATCTCAAAAGCAGTAAGTTTAAGTTTTAAAAAATGAAATTGTTATAGTCATATTCCTTATGAATATTGATATATGGAACTTGCCACCGCAAGATATGGGTGCTGAAAAGATTTTCTTTAAATTCTGAATATCTGGATAGCCCATTTTTTGTAAAATAAATAAATAAATAAAATTCAGGGAACAAAATCCTGTCCAGTCACATCTGGAGACTTTCTGATAACGGATTTTGCAAATCTATTGACTGAATTGAGAGAGAAAAGCCTTGCGTGTTAGCCACTGAGGCACAGAGTCAGCGATAGGGCAGCTGTAAATGTTTACCTACTGTGTCTCATTTAAATGTTAAATATTACTCTCTGGATCGGTCGGCGTGTGGGAAAAGGTCACCTCTGCCTTTTGACGCTGTGGGTAGGCTGACTGCTCAGGAGCAGCAAAGATCGGAGTCAAAGGATAAAAGGTGGTGATGAGAGGCAGGAGCCTGTGGGGAATGGGGGGTCTTTTCTTTGCCCGTGGGGGAGAAGCTCTGGTGGGCGCATCCTTGTCCTTCCCTCTGAGATCCTCCCCTTGAGCCTTCTGCAAGGAGACAGCCAGAGGCTGCACAGGGTTCATGTTTTTCCAAGTGCTGCTTCCATGTTACGAATTTTTTTAAATCTGAAGTTGCCGATCTGTGGATCGGAGCTTCTGCAGTTGGTACAGAAGTCATTAAACTTCTAGCTATTTGGAAAAAAAAACCAACAAAAAAAAACCAACAAAACCCCACACAGGTAGTGCACCTCGGTGCTTCCGCACCATCAAGCAAGCACGTGTGACTTCTTGAAAATGTCTCATTACCACTCTCTTCTCCTCTGCTGTCATTTTCATTAGCCAGCATTGTTGGAGTGAAGCTCTCCGAGGCTGGGCTCTGTTTTTTCGGCATCGCGACGGGAGGCTGCGGGAAGGCATTGAAGGGAGCCTCAGAAAGCAGACGGGGTCTGACGCCCAGACCACAGGCGTGTTGTGGCTTTCAGTAGTTACCCTCATTGCTCAATAGCTCCGCACAGCATCATTAGTAATAAGCTGGGCTGAAAATCCAAATTGTCCACAGGGATGTGGCAAACAGGTAAACTAGCCCTTTAATTATAGCTAAGGTGAAGATGTGGTGCTGAGGAAAAGATTATGTAAAGGTCTAGGCTGTGGATTCAGATTCAAGGTAAAAGAGCTTAATTCCTGCAGGCTATTTTAGCAAAAGCCCCAAATTGACTTAATTGACTTAATTCTCATGTGACAGACCAGCCTGGAGAGGTGGTCACCACCACCCTGGTATTCCTCTGGGCTGTAATTAGAAAAAAATGGGCTAAGCTTTTCTTGTGAACTGAGCTAGAACGGTGAATGAAGCCCACAGTTTGGGGCTGTCGTAGTTATTGGGACCTCTGTAAGCTTTAGTGATTGACATTTGACTGCTCCATCCCTGGAGGGGTTCAAGGCCAGGTTGGATGGGGCTTTGAGTCTAGTGGAGGGTGTCTCTGCCCATGGCAAGGGGGTTGGAACCAGATGATCTTTAAGGTCCCTTCCAACCAAAACCATTCTATGATTCTATGACTGTACGGAGGCATCAGGATCTACTGCTCTTTCTGAATTAAGCTTGTCTGTCTTCCTGCATCAAGAATCACAGATAATTATGCAAAATACATGAAAAGTTTGTTGTAGTCTGCTTCTTCAGTGTCATGTTGCTGTTTCTAGTTACCTTCTATCTAGGATGGGAGCAAGCAGCATGGTTGAATGTCGGGCAGTTGACTCTCCAGCTGCTATTTAGTTGCTGGTGATTTTCTTGAGCTTTCCTGGTTCCCACTGCAGGTCACTTCAGTAGATGTTCTTCTACTCAAGCCTGTGGCTGATTTCTTGGATCTATGCCATCATATCATCTTCCAGAGCCCTCTTCCCTTATTTCCCCTATAAATCTAATAAGCCTTGGAGGAAGATACCTGAGAGAATAATTTGTATTCCAAGTGCCCACTACTCCTGGGAAACTCAGCTTTAAAACTTGTTCCAGCTATTACCATCATGCTTGTAGTTTCTAGCAAAAACGTTAAATATCCAAAGACCATTGACACGGTCTTTATGTAGGTCTGTTCCTTGTGTTCGTCTCCTTCACGTGTGTACTTTGACAACAGCCTTATCCTCTTCCACCTTGGTGTTGACAAAAGGGAAAGAAACCAAAGAAAGTTCTCTTTGTGTTAGGCTCTGGGGTCAGTATTCAATATTTAGTCATCACTTAGCAAATAACCTTCTAAAATTTTTTTTTTAAAGTACTGGATACATCTTAGTTTTCTGCAAACGTTGCCTTTTTTTTTTTTTTTAACCTGGAGAAAATGAGAACTAATCTGACCAGGTTATAGAGGGCTTTTCATGCTGTAGGAGTCTAACTTCAGCGGAAGGTGAGGGAATTGGCCCATGAGAAGTTAACACCCTCTTGTTTTCCTTGCACACCTCCCTCTAATTTACATTGCAGTTAAGGAAAAAGTAGTCAAAATGTAAATAAATACTCTATTTCTAATTTTTGTTCCTTCTGGGAACAGGCAGACAGGAGATAGCAGACATCTTTGCTGTACAGATTGAGGAGAACCAGCTGGTTTTGTAGCATATTACTTCAAATTTCCAAGGACACCGGTTGTCTTTTAAATGAGCAAATAGAAGGTGACTATATTTAGGGAGGGCTGTAGTAATATTTTTGTTAAAAGGGGGGTTGGGATTGATTTGTTGGGGCACATGGCTTAAAGTTCCAATCATGAACAACAACAGCTGGGTTCTCGTGGGTGAGAAGGTGACCAGAGAGCTGTGACCACCCGAAAACCTGCTCTGATGTGAGGTGCTGCGGTGGGTGCTCTCCTCCTTCCCGGCCCCGGGGGCAGGACGTGCTGCTGGTGGGTAGGCAGCAGGGGAGGCAATTTGAAGGCTTAAATTCTAAACTCAACCAGGCAGCCCTGAGCTGAAGGGCCAGATTCTGTGCAGGGATATATGCCCTTAATTTCTGCGTCCGTCTGTAGGGTTTGAGAAATGCTGGCAGCAAAAATGTGAGCAGAAAGCCTTCTTTTTTTCCTTCGCTCTTTTATTACATCAGCTCTTCCTTTTACCTTTGAAGAATTTTGCGCTGAATTTAAAATCTCAAGACCTAAACCACATGTAGACTTAATTATGTTGCTTCCTACTTACTTAATCTTGCTACTTGTTACCCATACGATGTTGGCCATGAGGCATTTTCCTGGGCAGGGTTTTAAGTGATGTATTTTCATGAAGGAAGGGGGAAAAAAGATGAACATTTTGAATAGAATAACTTGACTTATTTCAATAAAAGTAGGCAGGTTCTGTGTTTAATACGTTAACCTCCGTTCTTTGAAATTGTTTTAGAGTCTTTCTGTCTTGAGATGGTAAAAGACTGGAAGGGAATTAAGGAGACAAAAGGAAGTCCCTTGACATTTTTATGTGCTGAAGTACCAGGCAGGCAATCCTGCTTTATACAATGCCATCTTCCTGTGTAGAACAATTAGTGCTAATATGGTAATGATAATTGTTTCTGTAAATTATTCTTAATTAACTATTTATGTAATAAGACACTTAAGAATCTGTATTTAACAATTTTGAAGGCGCTTTTCCCCTGCTAATTGGTTTCCCTATATATTTCTTCCCTGTGCTAGTGACTGTCTTCTGTTCACTATTAACCGTGTGACATCCAGGCTTAAGATTTGGTATAGATGATCCTTAATTAACACAAAATGGTGCATAAATGATCTAGTAACAGGTGGATTCCTTCCTTTAGCAACACTGTAATTGCCTATTGCTGTTTTTTTCAGTGAAATAATGAAACTCTAATACAGCTCCCAGCTTGTGGGGCCACCAGTCCTACCTAGTATTGTCACCCTGCAGCCTTCAGCAGGTGACAATATGCCCCTCTGCCTTTCAGATGTTAAACTTTATTCTGTGCCAGATGTGCAGGTGCCTTTTGGGGACTCTTCTGTATCCAACTGGCACTGCGGAGTCAAAAGTAGAAAGGGGAGAAGTGTTTAAAACATAAGCTCCTGGGCAGCCAGTTTACCTTGGTGTTTATAAGCAGGAAAGAGAGTAACAACCATATGGTCTCCTGCCTCATCTGATGCTGCTGAATATATTTTGAAGGGGTATAGAACCGAGGTAAGGGAGAGGGAAGAGCTTGCTGCATCATGTGCTCTTTTATTAGATCCTGTGGTTCTTCTGGTTTGGACTGTTTTCATCTTGAAAATGTTGCCTGCTGCCTTGCTTTTTCCCCATTTTTGTTGATTTTTTTTTTTTTTTTACTTGCGTATGTGTGAAGCATATACCAATATTTTATGTACATAATTGGCCTAGATTTCTGTATACTGCCTAATATAAAGTGCACATTCTCTTTTTACGGTGGTTTATGTTTATTGCACTCACTGCATTGTTTTATGTGCACAGTGTGCTTATTGAATGTGTGGTGCAGTCGGAGAGATGTTAGATTCCATTCTTAGCATCATTAGTGCTGTTTTCCTCCCCGATTTTCATCAAGCTATAGTTTAATTTAATTCACTTGGTTATTTTGCAAAGCAGTTCGTATCTGTTGGATTTCCCTTCTGTTGCTTTTAAAACCACCAGTGTCTCAAAACAGTGAGAATCTAAGTATTTTTAGCTTTGCTTTTCCTTTTTTGACATGTTCTGAGCATCCCAGGATTTCTGTAATACAGCCAATCAGTTAAAGCCAAATACTGATAGCTTTACCAGCTAATTAGCACCTCAGTTCATCAGCAGGCACACTCAAATTAATACCAGAGTAAGCATATCAGAATCTCATCTTCCATTTGCAGTTAGTAAAAGTGATTTTGCAGTATGTTAATTTGTATTGTGTGCAGGGTGTATTTAATTTTCAGTGCTCTTCTTTTTTTTTGACCTATTTAAATTCGGGGTCTAAAATCTTACAGGAATTGGCTTGTTTCAGCTCAAGTAAAGAATATGGAAAATTTTGTCAATTGCTAGGATTTATTTTGATTAAGCAGCACTGACTAATATATTTCTCTAGTCACTCACTTGGAAGGTAGGTATTTCTTTGACTTCCGGTTTCTTTTTAAGTATATGCAGTTTAGGGCTCTTGATGTAAATAAAAGTAACTACATGACTAAAGTAGGAAAAATAACTTTAGCCTAATCAAGCCGTAATTGTGCAGATTAGTAAGACCTACAATAATAAAGATACTTTGCAGAAGTAATAAGCTATTCATATTCAATCCATTGCATCCTTAGATTTTCACTACATAGGCTTTTCTTTCAAAGGCTGAAAGAAATGGTGGAAAGAAGTATTTACACTGATGGTGAGCTCTGGTGTATATGAGAACAAATAATTGGGATTTCAGAGACTCGATATTTTGGGAAGAGTACAGATAATTACTATTTATTGTTGTCCCCTCAGCTGCAGCATATCAAGAAAAAGTAGCTAATAATATAAATTGCTCTTCCTTTAGAGATGATTAGAGTGAGAACACTTCATCAGGAGTTGTCTGCACTGCTGCAGAAGACTCTACCCAAAGGCTGTTGGTGAGCCAGGAACCCAGTGGTCCTTCCTCTTCAGACTCAAGGAAGGAATGTCCTTAAAGTTGCAAGTCTAATTGTAGGCCACCGCAGTGATGCTTAGGGCTGAATGTCGTGGAAATTCATCAGTACTGCTCCATGAGCTATATATCCCTAATCCAAGCAAGCCGTTATTCCCAATGCTGATATATGGATTCAGAGTACATTAAAAGCAGAAATCAGGACAGTGTATCTCAAGAACACTGCTCCTGTCTGTGTTTGGGTTTTTAAGAGTATTTTTCGGGGGGTTTAGCATATATATTGCGTAGATAGCGTGCCGTCATGTCTTCCTTTGGCTTTCTTGGGGGGAAGCAGAATTAGAGGAAATCTGAATTGAACCTATTTACAGTAAGCACATGAGGTAGAATAGATTGCCCACCTGCTGGAATATAGACTTTTATCAAAATTTATTGAACAGGTAAATGTTTCTTTCTTTTAATCAAGGTTGGTTAAATTACAATCAGAAAGATGCCCCTGCTCCCTTAGGCACATCACAACCTTGTTATCATCTCAAATTCATCTAGCCTTTCAAGAGAGGGTTTTATTAGCTCTTCCTAATCCCCAAATAATTACTCTAGACAAAGAGCTATTTGTAGAGAACATCTTGTCTAAGGAAAAGGGATTCACAAGAATTTACAGGCCCTAATAAATTCTCTGGTGCTCTGTGATGTGAGTTTCCCTGTTTGTCCTTGATCTTAAATCACAACTGGGTCACGCAGCTAAATAGCTGGTAGGGGAATGGTACCTCTGTCGACAGAGAGACCCCCCCCATCCTTGGGGTCATGGAGTTGAAATTTTATTCTCAGTGCTTTAACACACACACACACACAGGCTCCTGCTTGGGCCTTGGCCACCATGGCCATCACAACAGCAATTGTGATAACTTGCATCTGGACTTTGGGGGATGGCTGGCAGCATAGTCAAAATACTGTCCGGCGTGGGGACCTAGAAATTTTGTTCCCATGAAAACATGACTATAGGTCAATCATCTTACTGTATAAATGGTGGACAGCTCAAGAGCCCTTGGAGCTCTCCTGTATGGCAGTGGCTGCATGCCAGGATCTCCCCTTTTGTGAAGATGCTCGCTTAAGGTTCTGCTTTTCAAGGTTGAGAGATTCCTTGCCGCAGATTTTCGGTAAGTGACTAATAGCATGCTAAACTTTGAAAGCTAAGTAATGTAAAGGATTGATTGCACATATATAATCCTTTGGACATAAACCGTTGGCCAAGTCTGGGACTAGGATTGGATCCATGCACACCCAGACTCTTCTCTGAGAAGGAGTTCAGAAAGCAAAGGGGTACTTTCTGAACCTCATGACTCAACAGGAGGGTCTCCCTGACTGTTTGACCCTGTCCTCTGTGCAGTAAATAATAGAGTGTACCCTGACATCAAATCTCATAAACACTATTGCATTTACTACTGGTTTTATTGCAATTACTACTGATTTTTTTAAATCACTGTTTCACCTTAATAAATATTTCACTACTTCACTCTAACTAGTGAAGTCAATCACTCTCACACTTCCACCCCATATCATTCTGTGATTCTATGAAGTGTTCCTCACATCATCTACGTAGTGACTGAAGGATGCAATGCAACCTTTAAGGTGCGTAGTCCTCCATCTCCTCGCTCTGTTGATGGAGTCCCGACCACACCAGCTCCCACACCCCTTCTGCATCCCATGGGAAGAGCCCAATCTCCAAGGCTGAGATTCAGAACAGCCTGTAGATAGACCAAGCCAGGAGTCTGGCATCCTGCCCTGCTCTACATCTCGGGTACCTGGCACCATGCTGCGCAGCTGCATTTGCCTCTAATTAAGACGAGAGACCTGAATCCTCCAGGGATTTGCACTCTTTCCTTGGGCATAGAGCCAGGGTTCCTCAATTCTTTTAAATACTGGCCCCGCAGGAAAAAAAAGGGGTTGATTTTGATGATTGGTGCTGCTGCCCTTTTATAAAATAGCTTCATGATTACAGGAGTAGGTGGTAAGAAGCCCAGCAGGATCATTAATTCTTTAAAATTTTCACTTTTTTCACTACAGCTACCTCTGAAAATGATTCCTAATTTCTGAGCTTACTGTAATTCAGGCATCAGCAAATTTTGTGGGGAGCTTTAATGCAGTAACAGTAAAAAAAACCAACCAACCAACCAAACCTAGACTATTTTATGTACTATGAAGTCATTTATTTACTTGCTAATGAAACCCTCACTAACACCCGGACTATCTGCTCACACCTATTCCTGTTTTAAGGGAAAATGCCTTTACTACTGCAAACAGAGAAATTAATCATAACTGCCTTGTTCTACAAAACATACTCCCAGCGATGGGGAAGGTCTGATTTTCTATTTTTTTTTATTATTTTTTTCCCCTCAAATAAGGAAACTTAAATTACTTAAGGGACTACTTAGCTTCCACTGGTGCAATTAGATTAATGTAGGAGGAATTTTGATTTATTTCCAGAGATGAATGTATGTTTCTAGGTCAGTAACTCTATTTAGAACAAAAGCTCTTAAGATTTTTTTGAAGATAAATCCAAATGTAGAGTTAGGTGTGCAGCTCTCCATTTGAATTTCATCTGATTTATTTACCTTTTTTTTTTTTTTTTGCATGAGTCCAAAAGTGTTAAAATTCAGAAGTAATAAATGAATTCAGAATAAGGGGACGTGGCAATAAAATGGTGATCTTCGTTTGCACTGCCAGAGGACTCATGTCAATCACCCTGAACCAGTAGCACAGGGCAGATGGAGAGGCAGGGATGTTTGCTGGCAGTAAAATGCCATCCAAAGCAGCAGAAATGAAAGATAGCAGTGGAGCATTGAAAGGTATGATGATACCGAATAACTGGGCAGTGAAACAGCAGATACAATTCAGCGCTGGCAATGTAAAACAATGTACAGAGAAGGGGGAAAAATAGGAATAAATTTACATGGGCAGCGGTGGGCTCTCATTTCTCAGTCGCCACTTTGGAAGGATAATCTGAAAGCTTGGTTCCCCAAAACCAGGTGAGCAACTGTTTGCTGTTCCTTTGAGCAGAGGCTGCACGGGGTGGGTGAGAGCTGGTGGGAACTGGTTTCAGAGAGGGTTCGTATGCTCGATCACCTGGGTCTCGTGCAACAGTATGGATTTGGCAGTAGGGTTGTGTCAGATGCTTCAAGTTCAAAAAGCAGTTGGGCCAGGTCAATGAATTAAACAAAATAAATCGGAGGCCACTAATTTGCAATGCTGTTCCTTTCTTTGGGGCGAGGTGGGTGGTGGTGTTTCAGGGTGGTATCACTGCCTGCTTTTCCATCCCACCAACCATGGAGGAGCTTTATTGACATGTTCAGCACAGGTTGCTGATTGCCTTGGCATCTGTCTCTGGTCGATGGATCTCCAGAGGGCGATTGATATTTTGATTGGTACTTAGCAGTGGGTGCTATGTATGGAGGTTCTGCTTGAGATAACGACACATCCAGGATGGGGGGATCCTTCAGTGACCTGTGATTATTTGATAGAGAGGTGTGAAATGTGCTCTCAGTGAAATGGTTTACTCCCCATCACTAGAAAGGTGGATTTGATGAAGCTGGAGTTTGCTGCCCGTCAGGTCGTGACTCCCTTTCCATGAATCAAAACCGCATTTCTGGATTTGGCCCCTTGCATGCATCCCGGGGAATAGATCACAAAGGCTGGGAATTTTATCGACTGAAACAAAATGAAATGTGCAATATGTTGCAGTGTGTATGACAAACTTCACAACAAAATTACTAAGAGTTGAGCTTCGGAGAAATGAAAAATCAAAGAATTAGTTGAGGCTGTCTTTGAATATTCAGGATGCCGTGCGAGACTGAAAATTAACTGATATTTCTTGTGGAAAAATATCCTCTGGCAAGCTGTTAAATGGAAATTTTGAGGAAGTTATATGTATCTATGCTAGTTTAAAAATAAAATATCTTCTTACCCATTAGATGTTCAGTATCATAAACTTTCCTTTTGATAGCTAAGCTGCCCAGGGGATTATATGGTAGGTGTTGTCTTAAAACCCCTAAAAAAATAAAAACAACTCTTCCTCCTCCCCCAAGAATCCCTTGCTCAGTGCTCAAAACACCAAGCTGAGACCCGGTCTGTATCCTGCTCTCTGGAATCTGCTGCCATTTGCAACCACTCTTGAGTGCAGTGACAAAGATTTGTGACTGACGGTATCTGAATTTACAGCCTGATAGTTAATTATTCTGTATATGCCATGTACTGGAGCTTACATGTAAACAGTTGTTGGAAAGCAAAATAATCCTCCACGGTAGAATTTGAATGTGTTCTGTGGAGTATTCTCTGTTTGCATCTGAGGAGCAGGATGCTCTTCTCTCATGTTTCAGCTTCTTGGGGAGTTTTATAAGTTGACCTGTTATGTATAAACATGATTTATCCCTGTTGCCAGTAGTGCTTAGGCAATTGTAGTCTAAATACTAATCTTGAAATATAGTTTAGGCTCCTTTTGTATTCATGATAGATTTTATGAATGTTTTTTTGTTGCTGGTGATGTCAGCAGAATCTCTCTATTGAATTATGGATTAGATATTTAATCAAGGTCTGTGCATTATTACACAAATCACTTCTTTCTGTTTTCTCCTGAAAAAAATGAAATAATTCTACTGCAAATCAATCTTTTTATTTGAGTGAACAGCTGATAAATAAAATTCAGTTGTGCATCTTGTACCTCTGTCAGACACCATACAAATACAAAATGTGAGGTGTATGTCCAGCAGGCTGTCCTACTGAAAACCAAAGATATTTCATCATCAGTAAGGAAGGAATACAAAATTCTGATGCGCTTTTCTGGAGTTGTTCCTGCAGATGTTAGGTTTAAAACATCTGTTTGTCCTGGCGTTTCTTTTCTCAACATCTTGAGTCGTAGTTGAGATGTGGCTGCAAGACCAGTCCAGGACCATCAGACTCGCTGGTTTAGCAATTACTTCTCTTTTTATTCCAAATTATGGTTTTGTCCAGCTGTCTTTTAAAACCATTTCTATGAGTTGCTAGGATACATTTCTAAAAGTGGAAACTGTTTACACAGCCTCAATATGAAAAATCTTTGTATTTCACTTATTTCTTGCCAAGGCTTCATTAGAAGGCGCTGCTGAAGTTTACCAAGCTCTCAAAATTGTCATACAATCCTGTTTCTTTGTTTGTTATAATCAGGGAAATACATAGCTGATTAAATGAGTCTTGTTTTGTCTGTTATTATTAACTCCTTTGCTGAGCTTTCTGGTGGTTCTACTCGAAGTCAACTGAAACGTCCCCCTTTCATACACGCACACGTGCGTCTGCGCTCTCTGCTTTACAAATGCCTAAGATTTGAGACTGTGAACAGGTGAAATCGGATCATCTGAAACGAAGTCAAACCCATGCATTTTCCCAAGGAAAATACGGACGTTTTAGGTAAACAACTTAAAATATGTGTAAGTGAGGGCTGGATTGAAGAGACCGTGCAGACCAGCCAGTGTCAGCGTCTGCATCATGAGATCAAGTTTTCCTCATCTTACAACATCTATTGTCACTTGCTTTGTCTTACACTGCTAAATGTTCTAAAATCTGAAGGGTTTCTTTATATACTACTATAATATATATTAAGTCTTTCTATAGCCTTTTAACTATAAAACCTGTATGGCAGAAATATTTTTTCAACGTCTGAATTTATATTTTGATCTGCTGCTTCAAGCTCGCTGCTGATGACTTTAATATTGAATAGGTTTTATTTTTGTGGTATCACGTAGGAGGGTGGCTGAAGAAAGAATTGGCATTTAAAATTTCAAAGAATTTTTCTTAAGTGCTGGTTCTGAGATCAGTCTTGTTAGCCACCGTTGTGTTTCTTTCAAACCAGCCCAATAGGCAGTTAAATAACTGCTACGGACATAATCAACAATCAGATTAGATTGAATGCCTGCAGACTCCACCAGAAAGGTCTAAGGGAAAACTATTTAAGATGAAACAAAACATAGCATTTAAATCCTGGCGTGAGAAGCAGCCAGACAAAGAGAACAGAGATCGTGGTTTGATTACCCCTGCAGAAGAACATTTAGAAAATTAATATTAGGACATTGGTAATTGAAAGCATTTAAAAGTGTTAATGCCTTGCTTTTCTTGTCTTTGATGAAAAAGGTCGTTGACAGAACATGGCTGTGTGCGTACGTGGTACCTCGAGCAAATGTGGGAGTAATGGATGTAACGTCTCGGGTCTTCGTCCAGCAGGTACCAGAGACCCACCTCTCAGTGGTGGGACACAGCTTCTTCAAATTCCATGGTGGCCAGAAACATGCAGGTGTATTTAAAAGCTTGCAGAAGTAGCTGCGTGGTTGATGAATTAGTTTCTTCCCCTAACAATTTTTTCAAGTGCAGCCTTTCTGTCTTGGTTGTTTCAAGGTGACCTGAGGATTTGTTAATACATAAAAATGACAGACCTTCAAAAGGGTTCGAGTTTTGTGTATTTTTCTCTGTCTAGGTGGACCTGCTTTGGCAGGGCAGTTGGACTAGATGGTTTCCAGAGGTTCCTTCCAACCCCGTGTCATTCTGTGATTCTGTGACAACCTCTTAACTGAGGAAAGGTAAAGCTGCTCCTTCCTCTTGGTCCTGGAAGCGAAGAATCCCATAAATGATAGACATGTATAAGCTATTCCCTATGACAACCTGCACATGGCCTTTGTGCCTTTTGCATCTTGTTGTGGGCATTGCTCTGAGGAGTGTCTCTTCATTTTTACTTACCAGTAATGGTGCTAGAATGGCATAAAAGAAAACATGATAAAACGAAGAATTAGGCTCATCATTTTTTGCCTTAGGAATGATAATAGTACATGTTTTTCAGTTGCATCTCCTGGCAGTATATTAGAAGATGAAATATAGGCTTAGGCAGCACTTACTTGGGGAGGAAAGTTAAAAGATTTTATTTCTGCCAAGCCTAAAGTTTGTAGGATATTTAGTAGGGATGCAGTTTGTAAAACAGTGGAATCCATCATAAAAGCAAGTACTGGTAAAAGCAAGGGGAAATCCACAGGTAATCTGAATGCTGCAGCAGGGTACAGTGGAATGAAGGAAATGGTGATCCTGAAGACCTTTTCTTTTCCTGCAGTAGCATTGAAAACCTCAGAGATGTTATTTGTTCTTGTCTTTATATGATCAACTAGTCACAGGTGGCCTTGGCTGGGTAATGAACTTTTCCATCTCCCTATTATTGCACTAGTGTTACCTGCAGCTCGGGGTCATTCTTAATCTCTCACTGGAAGGGGTTAGATCTTGCTGAGCACGTGGATGATGTAAGTTATTGCATATCCCCTTTTCTCCTCGTAATCTTTTAATTTCCATGGAAAGACTTTAGTGAGTTGAGGAACTGGGGAAGCTTGGCTTCTTTGGTCTTGATGTTTATTTTCTGTGTGGATTTTGGGCTCTAGGGAAGGACAAGCTCACATCATGGCCTTTCCTCAGCAAAGTCATTAATAGGGTCTCTCTGCTCTCTTCAGCCACCTATTTGCTCTTGACCGGTAAAGTGGAAAATTCGTAATATGGATGAGACTTGAATGAAAGTTCAAGTATTAATGCAGGGAAGAACAGGCATGAGAAAGGAGAGTGGGGGCTTCTGTTGCTTTGCACATTCTCACATACACCCATGGAGCGTGTGGCTGTGTTACTCTTCTTCCCTTGGGAAGCCAGACTAAAAATAGTGCCAAATAGGAAATAAAAACAAGTCTGTGTCTATGCAGTACTTTTTAAAGGAAAGATGTTATCCACAGCTCTGGATTACCAGAGTGTTTGAAGCTGTAATAACCCAGTTGTTAGCAACCATAATTTAGATTTATTTATTTTCTTACATAAATACGACTTATTTAAAGTATGTTGAATTAGGAAACTCATGAATAAATATTTTGACATAATCAGAATGATATGGCTAGAAATTGACCTACTTTGCATGACAGATGCTTGAGAATCCCCCAGCTAATAACATAGTAACCTGGCATAGCGATGCCCTATCTTATAATACACTAAACTGCATACAGACATTAAATTATTAGATTGTTTGGTTTGGTTGTTTTTTTTTTTATTTCACGGAGATTAGACACAGTCAAATTTTTTTGTAAACGAATAAGTTATAGGCACGTTATTGAGAAGGCATCAGGGTGCAGTCCAAAGGAGGACTCGTGCATTGTTTGATCAGTGTTTTCAATGTGGTCTTGCAAAATACTGTTGGAGGTAGAAATAGCCAGAAAAGCTTGATGGTACCAGCCACCAAATAACTGGAGTATTACACCAAGGAGACAGGTCTCATGCTCTTCAGAAGATAAGCACAACTGCAAGAGGTGTTAAGAGTCTGGTAGTATTTTAATGGTATAAATAGAATCAGTTTTGCCTCTGAGTCTGTTCTTTATGATTGTGTTGGTTTCAGCAGACTGATTTTTATCTGCATCTCCTTAAAGTTAATATGATAAGGATTTTGTACAGGTTAAGTCAATAGAGAACTCTGACCTAAGAATCAAACAATCTTACCCTCCTTTGGAGTTCATGTGGAAATTTTTATTTTTTTCAATCATCTTCCTTTATTGTTTTAAGAAACACAGGTGATGAAACAGTTTAGGTGCACTTTGCACAAAGTGTAGTTTTCAAGCTTCATAAATTTTTGTTGTTCAGGTCTATCGCAAGAAATAGCAGTGCTTTTATTTGTGAAGTACCACTATTTTTTTTTAATGGGCGAAGGGTAACTTTGTCTTGGCTCGGTGATAGTGAAGAGAACTCTCTTCTCTTTTATTTAATTCATGCAATGAAAAATAATATCATATTCAAATTCATTAGCTTCTCTATTCACTTCCTGGTTGTTTTCTCTGTTTTTAAAGAACTTCTGTAGATGAAGTCAGCTTTGTTCATACTATTTTTCCCAAGGTCTTCAGAGGAATATGATTTTGCTCTCTCATAATGAACTCTTGTTATCACAAAGGTAGTAAAAACACATTTATAATTTTGGCAAATAATAGGCAATCATAGAATGGTTTGGGTTGGGAGTGGCCTTAAAGATCATGAAGGACACCTCCCACTAGGCCAGGTTGCTCAAAGCCCCTTCCAACCTGGTGTTGAACACCTCCAGGGATGTTCTCTTCCAAGCCTTAAGCAAGGGCAGACTGAGACACAACCCCTACCCTATAACTTGATTTACTCCAGGTGCTTAAAACTTCCTAGAACTAGCTTAAACCATCCAAGCTCAATATGAGTGAGTACAGTAGCAAAGAAAGCCAACAGGCTGCTGAGTTGCATCAACAAGTGCATCACCAGCAGAGATAAAGAAGTCATTATCTCACTCTACTGAGCTCTTGTCAGGCCACACCTGGAATCCTGTGTTCAGTTTTGGGCCCCACAATACAAAGATGTGATATAACAAAGATGCGGACAAGCTGGAGATGGTCCAGAGAAGGGCCACCAAGATGATCAAAGGACTGGGAAGCCTGCCCTATGAGGAAAGGCTGAGAGAATTGAGTTTGTTCAGCCTTGAGAAAAGAAGGCTTGGAGGAGACCTTATCACCGTGTTCCAGTATCTAAAGAGTGGCTACAAAGAAGATACAGACTCCCTTTTACAAGGACTGACATGGAAAAGACAAGGGATCATGGGTAAAAGTTACTGATAGGTGGATTCCAATTGGATGCGAGGAAAATTTTTCACCATGAGAACAATCAGCCATTGGATTAATCTCCCCAGGGAAGTGGTGGATTCCCCAACATTGGACACTTTCAAGATTGAGCTGGACAGGGTGCTGGGCCATCTTGTCTTGTCTGTGCTTTTGCCAAGAAAGGTTGGACCAGATGATCCAGATGACCCTTCCAACCTGGTGTTCTATGAATCTGTGATCTCTTTTATGATCCCTTTTACAGCCTTGTTCCAAAAAGGATACAGTTCGGTCATCCTTGCAGTGCCCAGCTGCCAGAGACAGCCTTGGGGGTTGTAAGCAGAGATACCTTCAGGTACTGCTCAGTTTGGGGACTGAGCTTCTCCATTCAGATAACAAAGGCATAATTTTTAAATAAGTCATGTTTGGAGGACACTGATTTGCAGTTGGGCAACTTGGATTCTTTGGAAACTTCGCCTTCTCTCTATCTTGCAGGGTGTTTGGAAGGAGAGTTGTTGGCAGTTTCTTTCTGGTTGCACTGTACCTTCCTGTCATTTTTTGGGTGAATAGCTGGACTGGTCTGTAGGTAGTTTGGCAAATTTGTTGAAGTTCATAAATTTGGTAGCACTAAACATTCTTTGATCTTTTCTCCTTTTTCCCCTCACATACCAACAGGCTCTTTGGGTTCAAACGTTCCAGGTTAGCTCGGTGGTCAGTTGGGTCCTTGTGCCCTTACAACTCAACCCGTTTACCCAATTTCTTGAAAAATTGCCCTGCTTTTCCCAGTTGAGTAATTTTCTTTCCTCTTACTTGAAGTAGAGTTACCTGGATGGTTTTGCTGGTTTGTTTTTGTTGGATTTCATTACTTTTCTAACAATATTCTGTTTGTTTCTTAGTTTCCTGAGTACTACCCCAAACGCTCAGGCTCTTTGATTGCCTGATCGATGTAGTTCCAGAAAGGTAAGAGTTATCCTGATGGGGCTGATCCTTCGTGGCACTAAACACGCGAGATATGAGCAAACCCCACTTCCTTACCTCTGGAATTCGTTATGGCACAGGGGTGTTTTACTTCTTATTAACGCTTTGCCCAAGGGTGATTGCCGGCAGTAGTCTTTTCATTTCTGCCTCCTGCTGCCACTTTGACAATAGGAACGGCAGCAGGAGGCAAAAATGAAAGGGCCAGATTGAAAGAAGCACTTTGCCACTGTTGTAATTTTGAAATTGATGGCGTTTTTTAGCCCAAAGTCTCAGGAAAAAAGCTGCTTTCCTCTTTGCCTCCTATTGTTTTTCCAACAGGGAGAGACATTCTCTGATGTTGCAGAGGCAGTGGGAGGCCAAAATGAAAATAATTTTCTTCCTGAAACATTGGATAGCAAAATGTGAACGATTTCAGCAAGGAAACAGCGGTTTGTTTTTCTCTTGACTGCCATGTGGTGAATACTGGTATTTCCATTTGCCCGTGGAAAATAAATAGTAGCTGCTTTTCTTATTGAATTAATGTGATCATAGGATAATTTCGACAAATCTATTTATTGTCCCTTTTTAATATGTTGTTTTCATTCTTTTCCTTTTTCTGCATGAGAATAGGCTTTGTAAGGTGGGTGAGTAGCTCCCTTCCGAGGCCACCTGCTGCCTCTAATTCCGTGGCCTCGGAGCCAGCTTTTTAAGCCAGAAACTTGTGGCTCTGCATGTTCCGGAACTGCATTTATACCAATATCATTAAAACAACTAATAAATCCAGGCCTAATTGTCAGTGCCAATAATTCCATCAGAAAGGTGCAGGCTGGTTCTGCAGTTGCACTGTCACATCAGTGATGCAGTTGTTGTCTGTTCCCCCAGCCGGGAATTAAGGACCATACAACCTGCTCCTTCCCCCCAGTTCCCATGGAATGGGGAAGAGAATCTGAGAGAGAACTCGTGGGTTAGGATAAGAACAGATTAATAATTTAATTAAAATATTATTTAATAATAATAATGATATTTTAGTGAAAAGAAAAATAGCCCCAAAGAGAGAGAAATAAAACCCAAGGAAGACAAGTGATGCAAATGAAAAACAATTGCTCACCAACAACTCATCGATGTCCAGCTTGTACCCAAACAGCAGCAATCTCCCCTTGACCAGTTCCCCCCCCAGTTTACATGCTGAGTGTGACTTCATATGGTATGGAATATCTCTTTGACCAGTTGGGTCGGCTGTCCCAGTCATGTCCCCTCCTGGTTTCTTGTTTACCCCCAGCCTTCCCACTGGGGCATGAGAAGCTGAAAAGCCTTTGACTTAGTGTAAGCACCGCCTCGCAACAACTAAAACATTAACGTGTTATCAATATTATTCTCGTGCTAAATCCAAACCAGAGCACTATACCAGCTGCTAAGGTGAAAATTAACTCTATCCCAGCTGAAACCAGGGCATGGTCACAGCATGGTGCATGGAACACCTCCCTGGAGGTGTTCAAGGCCAGGCTGGATGGGGCTTTGAGCAACCTGGTGTAGTGGGAGATGTCCCTGCCCATGGCAAGGGGGTTGGAACTCGATGATCTTTAAGGTCCATTTCCAACCCAAATGATTGTATGATTCTATGATTCTATGTTTTGATCTGCATCAGGTTTGTGACTGTTTTAACTCTTACTGGCATGAGTCTTCCAACCAAGACAAAGAGGATGGCTCAAGGAGAAGAGCTGCAGCCTTGGTGTGGTCCTGGCACGGGGCCATGATTCCATCCAGTGGGGCGCACAGCCCCGTTTCTGTGGGAGCCCAGTTTGTCGACACGAGAGGGCAAAGTGTAAATCAACGAACGGCTTTTTCCCCTCCTGCTTTAGCTGTTATGGGCTAGTGCTCTTTTCTTTGGGGACCTTGGTGTCTGTAATTAGTTATCTTGAACGGAAAGATCGTTCTCTTACTGAACGTGTAAGAAATTTGGGAATGTTAATCAGCAGAGCATAACCTTTTCTTAACTTGCTCTTTTTATAGTCCCGGAGAATTAACATTTATCTTAGGGCAGCACAAGAATATGGCATTTGGATGAAATGAACTGATTCTCCACCCTTTCTTTCGCTTTCTTTCTACATAACAAAACCTAAACTCTTTGATAGCCTCATCAACAGAATGCATTTGTAGGCTTTGAAGTGTAAATTGTGAATTTGTGTGTCTCAACATGACTTTGGGGCGCTGCATATAAGTGCATGCGTGTCTGTGTCCTGGATTAGTTAAAGTCTAATTAAAATTATTCCTGAAAACTACATACTTAAAGCCAGATATAGGTAGACACATAAAAGCGGCTGGATTTATATTTTTTTTTCCATAAATTCTGAGCACTTTTAGTTCTTGTAGGATTAAAGAGAGTCAGGGGAATTTAGCAACTCTGCAAATCTTGTTGCATGTTCACATACCGAAATAATTATTTAGCTGCTCATCTTTAAATGATCAGTTTTCTTAGCGTTGGGTAGTTTTTCAGCTGCGTTAAGGTGCTTCTCAGTCCTATGGTGGAGCTTGGAAGGAAAAGCAATTCTTATTTATTTTCCTCATTTCCAGCAAGTTCGGTTTTGGTTGGGAAATGGCACATTCCGGGGTAATTTAGCCGCACCATTTGGAATGGCCTCTCCTTCCTGCTTTCTAAGTCCCTTTATGGAGATTTTTGGCAGTTGGTGGTATCTTTTGGCTGCCCCTTCAGGGCTGTTTTGCTCGGGCAACTGTGATGGGTCCTTTGGCTTGTAGAGGTTTTATCGTGCCCCGCCCAAATGCGGTGCACATATTAATGCCAATTAAGGATCACTATAAAACCAATTACCTTTTCTTAGTGATTTTTTTTCTCAGAAGCAACCAATTTCCTACAAGCGGGTAAGCAATGAACCACTTGGTGACCCCATTCTCCCAGGGGCTTTATTTACTTGACATTTTGATGTCTGCTTGATATAAACATTTACCCCAGCTTTGAAACAGTAGGTGAACGAAGTTTGCTGGACAATCTTCTGTCTTTTACAGAGAATAATCCACAGATAGCTGTCCTCTCCCTTCCCCTCTAGTTGCAGAGAAAACATCATTTTTATTCTTAATTTCTAAGAGCAGAAGATTGACCAGCAAATTTTCCTTGTTTCACTTTTGGTCACTCCCTAAGGCTTGCTGAACAAGGCTGATACCCCAAAATGAAGTTTTACTGCGGTGTCTTATTTCAGTTTCAATTGGTGTAGTAGAATTTGGGACTTCAGCTGCTTCTGCATCCAGCCTGCAAAAGGCACCTTACAAAATGGCTTTCAAAGATTTATGAAGACTTGCATGGTGCAGATGCTGAAAGGAAGTTTAATTACATTCAGCTTTTTGGTCATTTCTGTGTCTGAGGATGTGCCCATATACTGTCATCTCAAAGACCATCTAAGAAAATAAAATTGATCAGTGAGCCTTCTGGCTAAAACTAAAATGAGTGCTTTGTCATCTGCCCGTGGAGCGTATGTGCTCAATCACTGCCATCTCCCGTGTGCTTGCCCTGGACTCTCCATCACTGAGATTTGTCCTAAATTTTAATCAAATGTTATTTTACACTGAGGCCATCTCTGTAAATAATTGAATTCTTCTCTTGACATACTCCCACATACTTCTTTGTACTAGAAAGAAATAATTTAATCTGGTCCACGGAACCATTTTGCTTTAGAGACAGTAAAATGCACATCTTGTTTTGTATTAGCTCGTGCAGCGTACAAAGTGTTAAGATAAAAACTTGGTAAATGCGATAGCTGTCACCTTGTGAATGACATCCCTGCTCATAAACCCCTGATCAAAGACAGCAAATAATATGGGAACGTCTTATTTACTTACATAGGAAACTTGGTTCCAAGAGCGGGGATGCGTAGGTGTCTTCGAGTACAGTAATTCACGGGCTAATAATGCCAGAAGCCGTAAAATCTCTCAGTTGGAGGTTACTGTGAATAGCAGCACTGAACAATTGGGAAGTACTGCTGAGATGATAGTCTGAATGATGATTGAGTTTTCCTGGAGAGCCCTTATCTGTGTTTAAAATTGTAGGTAATGTTTTTAAATTTAACCGTAATAGAAGTTCACTGAGCCTTCAGAGTTGCTGCTTCCCCTCTCTAAATGGTTCATCGTGTTCTGTAGAAATATTCTCAGTCTTTGCATTCAAGACAAATGTTGACGTTGCTGTCAAAATGGGGCATTTTTACCTTTTCCTGAGCAGAAGGACCGAGAGGATGGAAGCACCAGAGAGACGGGAGGGAGGTTCTCCCTCTAGTTCCTCCAGCTTGGAGGCTCACCTGCTTCCTGATGGCACTCTTGGGCAAGGGCAGCTCATAAGAAGAGGTAGGTTTCTTGGCAGGAGGAGGTTTAAAAGGTAGTTTTCTGAGGTTTTATGTACTTAATACAAAAGGGTTCACCTGTTTGACCCTGCAACAAAATATCTCTAGCTGGGTAAGTAAGCTAAAAGAGGTTTTAAAAAATACAGACTTTTAGGAGCTTCCCTGTCAGCTGATGAAAGAAATTTGCATTCAAGTTGTTCTCATATGCAAACCCCTTTGTTACACTATAGGTTTCTATATAGAAAAGAGGTACTTATTCTCTATAAAATTTTAACATGCTTTTTAAGGTTGTAATCCACCCCCCAAAAAATAGATCGCATTTCACTACATCAGTAGTTTTTTTTCAGTTGCTGGGAACTAGCCTTCATCAATGAAATAAAGTGCAAAATTCAAAGTATGTCTTCATTTAAAAGGTAGGCATGATTGATGTTGTAAGCAGATCTTGCTGTGAATATCCTCTGGTCACTTGAGATGAATTATAGATCTTGAAATAAAACCCTCAAGTAACTCTCATGTTAAAAAAACCCACAAAGTTAGAAACAGCTAATTGCAAGAAACTCATTTGAGAAATAGTGTTAGAGGAAGAGAATTCCTAGTGATAACTCCAGAAGTTAAATTGTGTGCATGTACAGTGCTAGAGATGATGTGCTTTCTTTTCTAAAATGTTACGTTAAAAAAGGAAGAAGATTTTACTTTTCTGTGTCAGATCTCCAGGTGCTGCACAGTGGGTTTGGGCAGCTGCACTCCAAATACACAACCTGGCAACTCCAACCTCTAGCAGAAGAGTTCAAAAATTAGATTAACAGATAGCAGGAGGCTCTGAGAACTTTTGGGTTCTGTTTAGTTTAAAAATCCCAAATAAACATGCTGCACTGAATGTTTTTATGCCCTTGGAGGAAGAATTGTGTTCCCAATGTGCTGTGGTCCTGGTATGAAGATCCATCCCTTGTGTGATAGACAACTTTGAGCCCTCTGTGTCGGACGTGGGGTTCTGTGAAGCCATTGAGGAAAACGTGCCATCAAGGAGAATAATCTCTTGGAGCTTTTCATGATTCCTTCATGAATTGCTGTTTAGTTGCTGCTGTACTGAAGGGTACATGTAATTATGTATGAGTGTTTTCTTTTTAACACCTGCATATGTGCTTTTTTTTTTTTTTTCCTGTGGAAATCTGTGGTTGATTGAAATTACTGTGAATTTTCTTCAGATAATTGATACCAAATGAAGTTGTGCACCATGTGTGTATGCATATGTGCCAATACATAAAATTATAGGTGCATATATTTGTGGACGGGGGGGGGGGGGGGGGTATA
>JAOQGH010000004.1:29259240-29293161 GCA_025769975.1 Gallinago jamesoni | reverse complement strand
CCCCCCCCCCCCCCCCCCCCCATAAATATGCCCAGCCAATGGGAAATATCTTTCATGTACTAATTAATTCACTAGTTTTCAGTGTGTGCGGCGTCTTAGAGGTCATTCTGCAGCGCAGTGTTTTGTATTTCCCACTGCATTGGTGCTATAAAAATGCTAATTGTCCCCATGAAGATGTAGGCTGTTTATAAGTGCGTATGTGATTGTTTTTCAGCCCTGCGAGATATAAGGAGGTGTTATTTCAGGTTTATAATTTGAATGTGTGATGGATACAACTTGGACAGTTTATTAGCAAGAAAAGAAAAGAAAAAAAAAAGATAGTGGTGTGTCGTTCTTCAGTGAATTGATTGCCAGGAGCATGTTATTGACTTTGGTTGATAATATCATTATGTATTTTACAGTCGTAAAATCAAGAAATTCAGATTATGCCCTGAGGGTTTCACACATTTAAATAAAGGATATAGCCATTTCCAGGGCTATTGGTTTAGATTAGCGGGTGCCATGAAGAATGTGTAGTGTGTTATAAGGGCACACGGAAAAAGGCAACAGTGTGCTTATTGTGGTGATGCTTTGGTGTATTTTCTTTTTCTATTTATGAAATACACTTACTTACACATCCCCTGGGAGAATGAACAGCGTTTGCTGTAAATGTTAGCATATTAATCCAACCTTAGCTTGGTGCTTTGTTAGGCTAAGAGCCGAAATCAAGTGTAATCCTTCATTTGTACCAAGCGTGAGGGGGAGTCTTCTTGAGACACTTGAGGCACTCACCAAAATACAGTGCCTGGGGAAAAAAAAACTTTGAGTGAGCTTCAGTGTGCAAAGTTAAGAGCATTACCTGGAGTCAGGTAACACCCTCTGGATGTCAAAGTCAAGGTTGAATGGTGGCTGGTGGGCTGCTGGGGTGGTAACATCCCCCGAATGGCTCCAGAGACCACTGCTGATGGGCACAGCCTCTGGCACTCAACTTGGGCTGCTCACACCAGGATTTTCCACAGCAGCTTATGGTCCTCTTGGGCTGCTTACCAGTCATGTCTTGGGACTGAATGCACTTTAGCTACTCGGGTTGAGTACTCGGGGTTTGTCTCTAGCTTGCTTTACGGAATCTGAGTTTAATTTAGGTATATTGCCTCAAATAAAAATGATTGACAGCATTAAAAACCTTCTTTATTACTTCTACAGCATATTTAGCGAGATGGATAATATACCTTAACGCCGATCGCAATGATAAGCCTCTCTCTACTTTAGATGCAAACTCGGAAGCACGTTGCATCACCCAGGTCCGGGAATTTACTGTTCTCTTAAAAGACCGTGGAAGTCCAAGTGCAATGTCACAACTCAGCAGTAAAGGTCATACTTTCCCACTTAGGCAGGAGCAGCGGCTCCAGCTGGAACACATATGGCATAAAGGTGAACGGTGCCATCTATAGAAATAGATAAAATAATTACTCTTACATTTACATTTTAAGGGTCTCTGAGGATTATAAATCTATATGCTGCAAACAAAACATTCCATTGCCTGTGTCAACAGCAGCACGTTTTCTAATTAAAAGGGTTCATCTTTCGAAATTGAGTTTGTGTGACGTTGTTGTTAGTGGATTTTTAGCTGGTGCATTTTTTCTCAGTTTGGGGCATAAGAATCAAACTGGTTTGGAGTTTGTTGATGATCTGGTTCCATTTTGGATTGTGAAATGCTTGTGTCAAGTTGCAAACAAATGCTTAGGATATTTCTTTGCTTGTGAAAAGATATTTATGAAAGAATTTTTGAGCAGACCATTGGAAAATACTTATTGGTCTTGAAGTTAAAAAAGTTTTCAGAGAAAAATTTAATTTAGGGTCATTTTAGAATAATCCAGTGGTGCTAGTCCTCTGACGAAGAATGCTGGGCCGATCAAATACTAAAAGGGTGGGTGTCAAGAGGAAGGGGCCGGTCTTTTTTCAGTGGTGCTCAGGGATAGGACAAGAGGAAATGGGCACAAACTTGAACGTAGGAAGTTCCACCTAAACATGAGGAGGAACTTCTTCACTTTGAGGGTGGCAGAGCCTTGGAAGAGGCTGCCCAGAGAGGTGGTGGAGTCTCCTTCTCTGGAGACATTAAAAACCCACCTGAACGTGTTCCTGTGCAACCTACTCTTGGTGGACCTGCTTTGGCTGGGGGGTTGGACTAGATGATCTCCAGAGGTCCCTTCCAACCCCATGTGATTTTGTGATTCTTTTGTTCTGTTGTCCCTACGTGCAGGGTGTGATGGACAACAGAGACGGGCATCACCTGGTGTGGTTTTGAAAGCTGTGCTCTTCTCTGCAGTCAATAAATCCTAGAATGAGATCTTGGGAAACGTGTTGTGGAAAGAAGTGGTTGTCATGAAACACGTGCTTCTGATTTTGCTGTAGCTTGTGGTCTGGTAATGATTTGAGACCTCAAGCTTGAGTTTTCCCTAAAAACTTCATAGTGGTTTGTGAATGTCCCCCTTCCTGCCCTTGAGAGGTTATTTGTAGTTTAAGGAAGGCCAGCTGAGAGTGAAATGTTAGCACTCAGCCTCCAGAAGCTTAAGAAGAGTGACAGCCTCATAATTCAGGCATCTCTTATTTATGCTGTTTCAAACACAGAAAGAACCTTGTTCAAGAGCTGTCATTAAAAAACAAAAAAAACCCAACTTTTTTGTTTTAATGATGAGAGTCTGGACTGTGCCTTGTAAGTGTCCAGTGTGCAAATGAAGGGCCACCATACGTAAATCTCCTATCTCACGAGTGCTTTAAAATCAACCATACTAACAGTTGTTTGTCCTGTGGTAATTTTCCAAGCAGGTAGAAAATTTTTCCTTGCTGATTACAGCCCCAAAATTTGGAAATGCAGTATGAGCATAGATTGGGAGAGATCTGGATATATAGTGGGAAATGGTGACTGTTGCAGATGGCCGATTTATAATATAGGGCAGCGCGTGTGTGTATTCTCTATGCTTTTTTCATGGGACATATGCTCTAGGGTTTTACGGATGAATTTCTAGTCTCTAGTAATTTACAATTTCCACCACAGTTTAAAACATCTACATCGTTTTCAGGTTGATGATTTTTTTCCCAGTCATTTATCCCAAAAGCACTTTATCTTACTTAATCTGGGTCATAATTGACATGGGACTTGCGCGTAAGCAAACATAGCCATAAGTTGTGTTTCAATGGGCTATTAATGTCAGGGATTTAGTTACGTGCAGGAAAAATAGATCAGAGGTTGGAATAAGTATAAATGTTCAAATAACTGATGAATGCAAGGTCTCTCTCATGACTCAGACCCAGGAGACACTCTTGAACGCTTACACGCTCCTGCTATTAGCAAGCAGCTGCCTTCGGCTGTAACGAAGACGTAAGGTTGGAAATTGTTGGCAAGAAAGCTGTTGGAATTGGATTTTATTTACTGCAGATCAACAGGATATCTTTGCAAGTATAAAAGACATACGGAAGAGTCCACTGTTATCGTCGTACTTTGTCGTGTCTCCAGATGTTCTCCCTCCTGCCCCATTCTGGAGCTGAAAGTGGAAAATGGGTTTTCATTGTTTTTAGCCTGACAGTGCCAACATCTGCCTTGGCATTTCCTTGGGGAATGGTATTAGCACTTCTTCAATTTTCTAATTTATCTTTTATGTCTCATTAGATATTTAATTTTTTTAAGTAAAATAATAATGTAAGAGCATGAAGTTTCAACCCTCTGTTTAATTCTTTTTGAGAGAGTGAAAATGAATTGGGGAAACAGTTGAGTGGCCACTGAGCTCTTGCCTTATTTTTAAGGGGCTATAAATAAGGCATTAAAACATTGGTCTGAGCTGGTATTTTTCATTGAAAGAAATAGTATTTGTGTGCTCAAACACACTCGAAGATCTCAATAAGCTTAAAATAGCTGTATTTTTTAGCACACATTTAGTCCTTCATTAGCTCACAGCGTGGGCTGTGCTGTGCTCTGGGGGGAGGAGAACCAAATGAGTGTCTTCATTTGGAAGTCCTCTTCGTTGGTTATGTATGCTCTCTAGTTTTTCCTACAGTGGCAATGTAAACATTTCAATTCCATTGTTTTCAGTGTAGTTTGAGGGGGTACGTATACTTGATGGGTGTGTAACACCAGCAAAATTGACCCAAATGTTGACTGCTGGAAAAGATGCTTTAAATAGAAATGTAGAAGAAAATGGTTTCCCCACCCCCCAACCTTCTCTACTCTGCTTGTCAAAAACTGGCTGCACAGAAGCAGATTTTGTTAATTTTTCAGTGCTTAAATCTGACCTTTGAAATAGGGATGAACTTTGGAGACAATTTGGGCCTAAATTCTGAAATAAAGGTGTCTAAATACTAGATTCTTACCTATGGTTCGTTTATAGCAGGCTCTTTGTTCATTTTTCACAATAGCTAGAAGGATGGGGCAAAATCAGTGACTACAGTTCTTAGGTGATAATAGTATAAATTTTAGCAAGGTTAGTCCAAGTTTTCTGGTGGAATCTGTTCGGCCCAAGAGACTTCAGATTCTCTAACATCTCACATTTTCGCTTGCTGCTTTGTTCCTTGGAAGTTGTTTGCTTGGTTACTTGCTTGGTTGCAATTATTTACAGTTCACTGCTGGGTTTTTTTGAGATCCTAGCAAGAAATTCCACAGACAACTGCAAAATATATCTTTAATCAATTTTAGGAAGACCGATTCCTTAACTAACGTATTTCTTCCAGCTAAGACACAAAATAAACTCGGGGAAAAAGTCTTTCTGAGAAAACTATCCCTTTCATGGATGGCTGTAGCATCAGTGTCGTGTGGTTCAGGCTAATCTGAGAGTTGTAATTTATGTACATGGGCCCTATCAGTATGGTGCCATCTTACACCCTGATTGCTTTTTTTATTAAGAAACATCTTGTGCCATTTTTTAAGCTTCTCAGGGTGAGCCTGTGAGAGCTGATGTTGCTGGTTTTGTTTTTTCTGTATACATCTATAAGCAGAAATAATAGAAGGAGGAGACAGTATTTTTTTGTGCCAGTTTTAGAGCAGCAATATTCTATAGGCAAATAACATCATTTGTTTTTTCATCATTCAAATGGTAAATATTGCTGATACGGTTAGATAAGTCGGTGTATGAGGAAATAGTAGCATGTTTCTATTAGAGTTTTGTCTGCAAAATGAAAAATTCTCAAGTGTATTGGGATTAAAACAACCCACACAGATCAGAAGTTTTCAGATCCACGAGGTCTGATTCAGGCTTATCTCTTATTTCTGTAAACCTAATTTGTGTGCAAATTTTGTGCAGAAGATTGTGTATGGCAACAATTCCACTGTGAATTCCCTTGAGATAGAAGGGCAAAAGGTTTTATTGAACTAGGACTTTTCTTCTAATTTCATTGAAATGTTCGCGTGTTTTGGTGTTGAGGTAGGAATTAAATCATTTGCCACTTAATTGCAAGTGTTTATTTATTTGTTTTCCTTTGCACTCATGCAAATTTCCTTGTTTCCCTTATGTCTTTTCAGGTCAGGATCGCAGTGAAGCCACTTTAATAAAGAGGTTTAAAGGTGACGGCGTCCGATACAAAGCAAAACTGATTGGGATAGATGAGGTTTCTGCCGCACGAGGAGACAAGTTATGCCAAGACTCCATGATGAAGCTCAAGGTGCAGTGAAACTTTTAATGTTTAATATTATGGGGTCAAGGGGAGAGAATTTCAGCTTGAACTTTTACTCATTCTCCTTTCGTGACACTCAGTCACGCTCTGGTTAATTATGTATTGAAATCAGTCAATTTTACATGAACCCCTGGCTGGTGTTGCTTATCCCTGTTTAATTTTAATACATTATCTCTGAGTTCAGTAGTTATTCATGATTGACACCACTGCAATTTGTCCACAAAATTATAAACAACACATCTGCAAATTGAATAATTTTATTATGCAAAAGGGGAGGCAAACCACTATGAAGAAAAGTAGTGTATCAGAACATTTTATATGACAGTGCTAATCAGCTACAGCCCTGCCTTTGACCATTACCTCCGGTCGAGACAGGCAGGGACGGGTGAGGGACATTGTGGGGTGCAGGTAGCCAGAAGCATCCCTTATTTGGCTCTGGGAAGTGTGGAAGAGCTGGAGTGGTTGAGAAGGAAGGGTAGATTGTGTTTTTCTTGTGCCATGTTGGCGGTCAACTTCCCACCTGCATTGCAGGGCTAGGTCTAGGAGTAAACTCTCCACAGTCTTTTTCCCCTTTTTTTCCTTCCAGTTCTCTCCCCAGCACTCTGCCAAGAGAGCCGATGGATTTCCCGTTACTATTTCTTTCAGGAGGAGAAATCACTAAATAGTATCTTTTACACTACCAAGTAGTGGGGTTCCAGTCCCAAGGAACTGGGAGGAACAGGTGGTTGTTCGGGAATAAACATCAAAGGGTGACATGATGTTACGGTTCAACAGTCTAAAAGCAAGATCTGGTAGATAATTTACAAATTAATTACGAACATTTTACGACAGGCAAGAGCTAATCTGTGGTAAAAGGTGCACAGTTGATTTATCACATCTGCCACAATATTCTTACGTTGTTTAATTGTATTCTGGATGTTCCCCATCATTTCATAGTTCCTAGAAGCAGCTTGGGAGAATCATCACTGTTCTGCACAAGCCTTTTTGTCTCTCCCTTCCATGGGTCACCGTTTCCGCATCCCCCAACTGCTCGATAGCTGTTTGCAAAGGGGTGAGATGGATCTGAGCAGTGTTGTGAGATGAATAAAACTATTAAGGGAAAAGGAGCATTAGAAATTCCTGTTTGTGTGTAAGGCAGCATCGCATGAAGCTGTGGGCTCTGGAAACTTAGCATCTAGCCATGAGTTTTAATGCCAGACATAAAGTTTTGACAAATGACTCCATTTGACTATTGACGAATGACTGAATTCAAAATTGAATTGAATTTTTTTTTTTCTCTTTCATTCTGATGTCTGTGTAATGAGAACAATGACCTCATGAAGGTCTTAAACCATAAGTTAGTGTTTTTTAAAACATGTTGAAATTGCAGAGCACCAGATAAAGGCTCAGGTTTGGTTTTTTTATTTACTGGTGCAATTGATTGCATTTGATCTTATGTTCAGGGCAGGCTCCTGAGAAAGTGGAAATAGAATTTACTGTTATACTTCTGCTCTGGGACAGTAATACGAGATGCATATCAGCAAGTTCATTTATGACGTAAAAGTCTGAGATTAGGAGAAAAACTAAGCCTCAATACCAGTTTTTTATAGCAGAGGTGTGGTTTGATTTTGAGGAGAATATTCTTCTATAAAAAGCTCAATTAGCTCATTCCTGGTAAGTGTGCCCATGAAGTAAGCTAAAGGTTGGTGGGTTTTTCCCTCCACTGCTTGTTATGGTTATTTTTCATGAAAAAAAAATAATAAATTAAAAACCCCCAGCTTCTAGCTGGTAAAAGTGTGCTAAAAATGACCTTCAGCTTCCATGAAAACAAATTTCATGGAGGATTAGTTGGTGCAGGGGTTGGAAGTGGGAGCATGTTTGAAATGCTGTCTGGGTAGTGTAAAGAGATGTGATACCTTGCAAAAAGGGAGGAAGAAGCCAGGAGTAATAGGGGGACTGTTCCTGGAAAGCCGTTAAGTTTTCCTAGCAAAGTGGAGAATCATCCACAAGGAAATCTTTGTGCTCTGCTCTGGCACCCAGCAAAGTAATAAAGCAGCCAAACTGTTCTTTGTTTCAACAGGGAATTGTCGCTGCGGCTCGTTCGAAAGGAGAACATAAACAAAAAGTCTTCTTAACAGTCTCCTTTGGGGGAATCAAAATCTTCGATGAAAAGACAGGGGTAAGTAAAATAATCATGTGATGGAACAAAATCGAATCTTTTCATGGGTATTTCTGTAAAAGCATTTCCTGGCTGGGCAGTAATGTCTCACCAGCGTAAGCACACCTGAAGCAGCATCTGACAAGCCTGATAAAGGGTTATCATATATCAGAGCAAGCCTATAGATAACTGAGGTGTAAAGTATCGTGTGGGGACATGGTTTATTGTAAAGCTTTGTCCTGGATGCTTCTGCAGAGCCACTTACATCAGTACCCTTACATCCATAAACACAGTTCTGAGTCCAGAAAGTGGCAAGAAGGGATTTGTTTTCCTTCTGCCAGGTAAAAAAAAAATAAATAAAATTACTTCTTGGAAATACCAGCCCACTATTTTTTAGCAGCCCCTGGCACAGACTGTGCCCAGGTAGTTTTTTCTCAACCAGCCCTGCGCCCAGCTGCCCCAGTCCTCTGGATGTTGCTTGAGACTCCTCAGGAGTTCCAAGTGACTTTGGAGAGTACGATAATAAGGGATTAGGATTGTCTTGGATTGGGTCACTTGTGTCGTGGGAAGAAGACAAGCTGCAGCAAGGAGCTGTAGACAAGCCCAGGAGAGTGAAGCTTGTTTCCCCCACTGATGCCTGAACTAGGAAGGGAAAAGGAAGGGTGGTGGGAGCTGGGTAGCTGCACACACTTAGCTGGGATTGCCCTGAAGATGTCCCAGGGGAATCCTAAGATTATTTCAGATCCGTACTTCTACATGAACATAGTCATAGTCACCATAATGCTCTATAATCCTATTAACAGCAGTTGACGGTCTTCTGTGAGGTACGCCCTAACCAGAAGAATCAGAGCTTTCGTATCGCCAATGGTAGAAAAAGTATATATTGTGTGGAATTGGAGGTAAACGATATTAAAAAGTTTGAGATTTCTATTTGAGATAGCCAAGTGGCGACTTGTCCAGTAGCATCAGGTCAAGGAAGTTGCAGGAGACTTCCATGCCCTACACAGTTTTTGCCACAGCAATATCATGTTTGATTTTTTAAATTGCTCTGAAAGAAGAAATCTAAGCAAAACATTATACTACTTAGATATAAAGCAACAACACACAAACTGTTTTAATCCTAATTAAGAAGCTTCTTACAGCAGTTTAAGCTCTGCCTTGAATTTTAAAAAGCTCTTGATTTAATCTTTGGAAAGATTAACTATTTAACATGATTCCAGAAATAAAACCCTACGGCTGATAGATGAAATTATCTTTGCCATCTAATAATTTATATTATTAGAAAGTCAATGTCATTGAGCTTGCTGATACATAATACAAGCAGTTAGTAATGAAAAGCTCATTTGGAATGTGTTGTGTACAGCGTGGGGAAACTATTCATACAAAAGCAGCGTTTAAGAGAACATGACTGAGGTTACAGTCTGTGCTCAGAAGATAGGAGATGTCAGAATTAGTGCTGCCTGTGCAGTTGTGGTTGGGTCATCTAATAAATAGATATTAGGGGGAGTATTTAAGTAAATATGTGATGACATACCCTTTAATGGCTGGAGAATACCAGCTTTGCTCAGTGTACAGAACAGAGTGTAATACACCAAACAATGTGGTAATATTTTGTTTTCTTCTTCATCTGCAAATTGAGCTGAGACCGCAGTTACTTCCCTAAGACTAAAGTCTTTTTCTTGGGAAAGTAAAGAAGAAAGAGAGAGAGACGTGTTCCGTGGCACTTGTCTCTGCATGTTTCAAAAACATACGATTTACTTTCATAAAATAAAGAGGGAAAAGGGGGTGTGTTTGGAAACAAAGGTGTGCTTGAGCCAAATTGCCTTTCCTGCAGCATCCTGCACACTCTCCGCTTTGTAACTAGCGAGGTGGGGACATGAGAACAAATCTCCTTCATCTCATAACTTTGACACCCTGTACTCTAAATCTGACATAACTATATCATTCATACAGTAACCCTGTCACTCACTCACTGAGGCTTAGACTGAAACCTTTAAATCCACCTTCCAGATGTCTGCCCCTGAGCTGCGGGAGTGATGGACAGGAGTATTGAGTTGTCCTTCTTGAAACAGGGCTCTGACAGGGGGATGTGGGGAGCCTTCAATATCAGTTTTTATGTGGGGTTGGTTGTGGTTTTTTTGCAAGGAGGAGAATCATGCTTTCCATGCCAAGCTTTTAAAGCAGGGGTGCATGAACTCCTCTGCTGGTTATTCACAGCCACCATCCCTTCGGCCTTTTCCCTAACTTGGGTCTCTCAATGTCATAGAATCATGGAATAGTTCAGTTTGGAAGGGACCTTAAAGATCATTGAGTTCCAACCCCCCTGCCATGGGCAGGGACACCTCCCACCAGACCAGGTTGCTCCAAGCCCCCTCCAGCCTGGCCTTGAACCCCTCCAGGAATGGGGCAGCCACAGCTTCTCTGGGCAACCTGTTCCAGTGTCTCGCTGCCCTCACAGGAAAGAATTTCTCCCTGATCTAAATCTGTGGCAAAAATGTTGTGTTTTGCTCACACAGATCTTCTGATACTGAGTTTATAAAATTTGGAGGCTGATGTTCGCATGTGTGCGACAGGGAGAAGACTATGCCCATTACAATAGGGAGCAGCCTGGCTAGTCTTACATTTATTTTCCCTTCCTTTAACTGCCCTCCCTGTCCCCCACAGTGCTTTGTCCTGTAGTTGCGTTTCCATGATTTTGGAATTCCCGGAAGGATAATTTTGGGCCACAGTGTTCATTTATTGCTTATTTGGAAAGGTTATTTACCTCTCTAGAGTGTCCTTTTGCAGTTTTCATCATTGGCTATTGCCATCATGTCTGGCACAATGGCAGTCTGATGTGATAGAAAAGAGAAAAAATATTCTGAGAAAATGTAGGCTTCTCTATGTTTAGTATCTTGTAGGCTGCTATTGGATTTTAATTTATCACAATAAAAAATCAATTTGTAGCTCAAAACTAGCAAATTTTTTAAAATTGGCAGTGTCATAGCTGACTTCATACAGATGATTTAAGGGAATTGCTCCATAATTCATTACAGATGAAGGGCTGTAGTTGGGTTACTACCAAAAATGATAAGCAAGGTTTTTCTCCCTGTACTTTATAGCTCTCTTTAATACATTCCAGACCTAATATTCATCAAAAAATATTGATTGTAATAATGGTGTTATTCCAGCCATCAGGAATTCTACCCTTTGAGTAAATTTATCCATGAAGGAGATGAGGTTGAGGCTGGAATATCATTTGGGAAGAATTTATCTCAGCAAGAAAAACACAAGAAAGATCTGCTGTGAGTTTGCGCTGTAGATGCAATACAATTTAGTTCATCTATAGCACTGTGACAGAAATAATAACACTCCTCTCTCATCCTTCATCATTCTGTTCCATTCCATTCTAATCTAAATAAGTCCCTCCAGACCACTTTTCAAATACTTGCCAATGTATTTAGAACATGATACAAGGGCCCTGTAGGTTGCATATAATCTTACATAGACTCTCTCAGCTGCTGGAGGAGCCTGCTCACGTGGGCAGAACACCACCAGTGGTTCTGGTGTTGAAGTCCTAACATTAGCCGTATAATCCAAAATTATAGACTAACAAGATCTTCTCCTCTTGTATGCCAAAAATTGTCATTACACATGGGGTTTGACCCTCTTTTTTCATGGGGTTTGGCCTTAATTTATTCTTCGTGTAGCTTTTTTGTCTACTGTTGTAGATCACGTTGGCCATCCATCCTATTTACCTTCTCCAGAATATGTTTGCCAAATATATACCTGAAAAAAAATACATTAATTTCTTTTTAACATAAAAAAACTACCACAGTTATTACTAAAGCCAAACTTTTTCTACCTAAAGGAACTTCAGAGATTTCATGGCTGCATATTGTAGGGAAATAATTTTTGATCATTTGTTTTGTCATATTCCCCCTGCACCCTGGTGACATCTCAAGACATGATCTTTCAAACACAGTACGGCACAAGATGAAATATATTCTTCATTAGTAGACTTTATGAGAGTTCTTTTTATATTTTCAATGGCATGGTCCGTAGAAGGCAGAATTGCGGATCGTTGTTTTGTGCTATTTAATCCTCTCCTTTTCAGGGTGAAACTTAGTGGTTATTGTGTCCCTTAGGAAGAGACAAAATCCGTAACTCTCAATACAGCAGGATATGCAAAATTTTTAAAGGACCATCATTGTTCGTTAGCTATTTATGAGTATTATTTTGTTAATCACACACATCAGGCTATCTCCCTGTGATAGCTTGGTAATGCTTCATTAGACGTGCATGACTAATATGGCCTCCTTAAAGAGGCTGTAATTGTCTCGTTGTTTATTTATGTAACAATAAATCTTTGTTTACTGTAGGTTACTTTCCGAAAATGTATTTAAAAATAATAATTAAATTCTATCAAATACTTGGGAAAACATTTTCTTTTACATTGATGTAATGAGGTATACTTTTAAACTCTTGTTCTTTCTAATTGCGAGATCTTGTTGACTTTAATGGAAAACCCAGACGCCGTGAAAGAGAAATAAGATGAAAGAAAAACAACTAGTATTTGGCTTTAAGTAAAGAATTATTTCTATTGAAGTGGGTTCCATTTGCATTGTCTGTTATATACTTTGGAGAGACTGGCCAGTTGACCCATATCTTTATACGGGGCTTGGGTACAGCCTGTGGGATTGTAACATTTTTAGGAATACTATAAGTGTCTGATTGGGTTACAGTATTGCAGAGAAGTATTGCAGTCTGTTACTCATGGTTTATGAATTTAATCTGTAGCCAATTTCTTCAGGCTGTCAGTATAAAATCCAGGAAGGAAAACTGTTTGTATAAATATACATATTTCATGTTGACTATATATTATCATTCTTGTTATCCATCCCTTACTCTAATCTTTATTATCTTTGAGAAGGATTATGTGACTCGTGCTGAGCAGGGTTTACCTACGGGAGAAGGTGTTACTCAGTGAATAACACCTCCTTGTTCTATGGAACGGGGACCAGTCCTTACCTGTGGCCATAGAACTAGTGATTGTGCTTCTGCTTTAAGTCCTAACGATGTCCAATTAAATAATACGTGCAGTGGGTGGTTATAATGGTTATAATCCTACTGGCCTCAGATTGTTCTCTTCTAGTGAGACAGTGATATGATCCAGCCACTGTTTTAGATGCCTATATCTGCCCATTTTCCTGCCCTTTTAAGTTCTCTTGACCTTATAACGCACAGATTTTTCAAAGTTGTCACTAAGGCTTCTCTAAAGCATTTTCCAGGGACTTTATCGGGTTTGTGCTGATAACCCCTGGTTTTGCTGCTCTTCTCCGTTTGAAGTGAATGATAGTGTTAATTATGCTGATAGATTGCTAACAGGACAGCTAAACTTGGCTGAAAGAAAATTTTAGCAAGATTGAAATTCTCACTGTTGGCAGAAGATACCTCATTTAAAATGTACCAAAGGTACTTCTTGACTTTACTGGAAATCTGTTGGTTCTGGCATCTTTGACCAGAAATCGAGGTACGATTCTGGATCTGTAGTTGTTCCTTGAAGCACATGTGCTGGAGCAGATGAAATGTCAAACTGTCAAGTCTCTATCACTGAGCGTCTCAGAATATTTAAAAATAGAAATAAAAGAAGGAATTAATTTTGTCTGCGCTCTACTCACTCTGCAGTGAGCAGAAGAGGTGGTGTGATGAGTTCATTGAATTTTCTGTTTGCCAGAGCACGGTATTGGCCAGGAGATAGTTAATGCTCCCTGCCTGGGGCTCCTCCCAGCTCCAGACCAGAAGCTCCCACAGGTGGGTTTTGTCCCCTTCATTTCTTTGAAACTCATCTTCCCAAAGTTCCTGCTGGTCTCTTCATGGTTGATCTCAGGTGTGGCACTTCGGTAGCATCGTTAACTTACCGGCTGGTTTTGAATAAAGTCCTTGCACTTGGCTTCCGTGGCTCTTGTGTTTGGATTTTACCCGTGTTTCTAATTTCTCTTTCTCTCTCCTGCACTTTCCTCTGGGATTTCCTGGGTGCTCTCCGTCCTCGATTTCTTTTTCTTCCTGCTTTGCTTTTTATCAGAATTTCTTCATTTGCAAATGTAAATTTGGTTATTGTGTCAAACCAAATGGTGCCAGCCCTGTCTCCTGTTCAGATGCTGACCTGTCTCTCCAGCCTTCCCTTTACGTGTTTAGCCAACAGCTCAAGCTGAGCGTGGCTAAACTGGATCTTCTAATCCTGACTCCCAAAGGTCTTTCTCTGACCTCCTTTTGCGAGTGCTGAGGAGAAATATCGGCATCATCTATTATTCAGCCCTGTAAACTCAGCAGCCTTTTTTGACTCAACCTTGTTTTCGAGTGTCACATCCAGGGTAACGCCAGATCTTGCAGATTTTTCTTAACTGCTCTGAAATAGAGCATTTAATGTCATGCTTACGGTTAAAACCCAGTCCTGCCTCTCTTCATCTTGTGTCTCAATTGTTATCTTTTTCTTTGTCCTTGACAAATGTGACTTTTATTTCTGAAATCCATCGTGACTGCCAAGATTGCTGTCTCAGCTTATTCTTTTGATCATGTCACACTTCTCTTTGCATTCCCACGCTGAATCTGCCTTCTCTATTTTATCAGCCCGTTGCCGAATTGTTATTTGTGCCTGCCTTTACTCTTCATCCAGTTTCAAGGAGTCATTCCGCGGTACCGACTTTCATCATTCCATTTATTCCGTTTTCAAATAAATGACTCCGAGCCTCTTCCCATCCTGCCCATCATACTTTGGAGGAATTCTTTGCACTTTATTCATGGCGTACCTCCTTATTTTATCTTCATTAAAGCACTCCCATGCTAGAAACTTGATAAACTCCATGGTGCTGAGGCTGCTGGTGATCCCAGCCTGTCAAGCCGAGCTGTACTGCCTCTTGTAGTCACCCTGTTGTCATTTGCCTGGCATGAGGACAGCCCATCTAGTGGCTTGTAGATCCAGCCCATGACATCTGGCCACCTTGTCGTTTCTGTTGTGGCCTCGCAGAGGTGTGGCTCGGGGAATGGTTCCACAGATCAAATCAACCATGCCTTCTACTCTGCCAGCCTGGCGTTTTCAGGGGTGAAAGAAGGCTGAAATTTCCTTCCTCTCATCTGGAAATGCGCCGCTCTACAGCTGAGTTCAGCCTTCTGGTAGAACTTCAATAAAGCTCTTCCAGACATTTTAGCCAAAGTGAAATAATTTGCCAGAATTTGTTATAGTTGTATTTTTCAGTGTGAAAGGGGTAAAAATTTGATTGCTTTCAAAAAGGCAGAAAATTAGATTTTGTGACTTTGGTGATGGACTTATTTGGCTGTGTTTGGCTTCTTGTTGTTTAATCCAAGTGCCCTGGGATGGATTTCAGAAAGGGAGGTACTGCCACCTGCTCGGTGTGTTGTGGTTTGGGGAACCTCATGATACACACATTCCCAAGTCCCATTTGGCCTCCATTGCATCTGGGGATGGTTATCTGTCTGTAGAGGTGTTGTAATAAAAATTACTATGTAAACACATTTGGGGGTTTTTTTGGGTATGCTTAAACAGAATTTAGGATGAATTTTACTAAAAACTAGAAAGTCAGCTTTTGGTGAGAAAACTGCTGGTTGTTATGAATCACATTATATAATGGAACTGCGCTGCACCCCTCCGGGGAGGTGTTGTCCCACAGCAGAAAACTTAAAGTATAGAGTTATATTGGGGTGGTTTTTTGCTTATAATCACTACCCTTTTGTGATTCAGGTGAACAATATAGGGTAGGAAAACCGCATTGTAGTCCCAGTGACTCCAGCTGTGATTTGGCCTCACAGAAGAGCACCCAGAAGAGGTGCTGGGGGGTGTGTGGGGTGTGTTGTTTGCAAGTGCTGCTGTTTTTAAGCCAGCTTAACGCATTAACTAGAAAAATGAAAGAAAATTAAAAAAAAAAAAAAAACAAACCAAAACCACTAGAAAATATATTTCAGGCCCATTTTTAGCACTCTAATGGCTGGATTTCAAACTGCTGGGGAAAGGGTTTAGCAAGAGAAATGCTGACATAATAATAGTGCGGGTGGCTGAGATGCGCTGAAGCCTCCCTGGAGCGCGGTGGGGGACCTGCAGCCCTAACAGAAAGTTCCATCCCCCTTGAGAAACCCACTCCTCCTTCCTCCTGGAGACGGCTGGGAAGCGTTACACCCCAGGCAAGGTGGTGATTTTCCTGCCTATTCGGTGCATTTTATCTGGTAGGCTGCTCTGCAATTTTCCGTTTGCCCCGGTAACAGCAATACGACCGGGGATGTTTCTGAATTCCCGTGCTAACGTGTAGGGTGTTTAACCTCTCCTATTGCTGGGGTCAGACTCAAGGAGGACCGGTGACCTTCGCTGTCAGCGTAATGGGAGAGGGAAACTACAGGAAGGTTTACTTTTAAAGTTACCCGGAGTTTGCAGGATGATAATAATAGGTCTCTATTGGCAATAAAATCCGTGGAGGATGTTCTGCCCTCGGGAACACACTTGTGTTTACAGGGAAGTCGGCAAGAGCCTTGTTCAATCTGATAGTTCAGGTGGTCAAGTTAAATGCCTTTTATTCTGCTTATTTTATGTAATAAGTGGCCCTGTGGAAGGAGAAGAGGATGAAAGACAGTGTTTGCCACTGGATGCTCTTATCTGTCAACAGTTACCCAACACAAATACCTGCTTTTATCCCCATCTTTCAGTTGAAGAAAGTAATAATTTTCGGATACCAGCGGATCTTTGCTTAATACATAAATAACTCTGCGTAGAAGTTTTCTTCCTAAATGAGATAATTGCCCTCGTAACCTTTCTGGTTTATGCCCTGTGTGCTCAGCATGTGGGCAACCATGTGTCACGGAGCCGAAGGGCTGGAACAGCATCTCCCGTTGTGCTACCCAGCACCTGGTGGTAATAGTGGAATTAGAGCCGTGCCAAACCTGTCCCTACATTGTAGCACTCCAGAGAAAGCAGCCTTTAATGGACTCTACCTGCACTTCTTTAATCCTTTGTGGTTCCCATCCTAGTTCTGCATCATTGTACTCCCAGTGAAGCAAGCAGCTCCATTCCTGCAGACTTTAAAGGGAGCGTTGTGACATAGGTGAGGCAGAGCACTAATTAATTTGAGTGCCTTGACATTTAAAGCAAATGAGAAGTCTGGGTATCTGAAAATATTGCATATGGTTCCTAGACCTGTTCTGCATAGCTCGGAGTATTTTCTTTTTTTTTTTTTTTTTTCTCCTTTTTAGATAGTCAAAATATGTATACGAGTCCAATTTTTTTTTTACGGTGTCCTTGCCTTTAAAAAGGCTGAGTTGGTTTGTAGAAGGTTTTAGAGCCTTATGGGATCTTTAATTAGCCAAATGCGCTCCTGTGAATGATACAGGAATTTGGAAGTGTTTTAAAGTATAAAGCACGTGAGAGTGTAACCTGTACATGCTGAGAGTGAAGTAATGAGGGAATTCAGATTTTGATGAGGAGAAGAGAAGCAGAAGACACGCCGTGCGCAGAAGTTGTAAAGGGTGGGGAGGACTAAAGGAACAAGTAGTAGAAAACAGAAGCCAGCATCCAGGCATCAAAGCTGTGAAGGATTCTGCTGCGTGCGGTGAAGTAAAAGGTGAGGGCAGGGCTGCCTGATGCCTTTTCTGAAAGGCAAACCCTGTGTGACACCCAAAGCCAGGACAGAAAAGCAAGGCAGGGAGAGGAGGGGGAAAAAAAAAAGTGTAGTTGGGCTGTCTTCTCCTCTGGGCCACGTTTGTGTGCAGACTGTTTAATCAAAGTGTGCTTTCTGGAGATTTCAATTAGCAGGAGAAGACTAAGACCAAACATTCAGCCTGTTTTACATGAAAAGGAACATGGAAGAAACAGCTCTGGGCATTAAAATATGCAAATAGGAGCTTTAGGGCTTTTTTTTGGAGGGTGCCAGGGCAGAATAGAGAAATACTCTCCCTTGCATGTGACTCCAGAAATTCCTACCTCAGGATAATGCAGGGTGGGAAAAAAAAACCAAAATTGAGCCAAAAAATACCTGCAAGTTCTTCGTTCTTTTTTAGAGTCTCTTTGAGGTTTGCCTTTTACATTTTATTCTTATCTTTGAGCTTAAGTTCTGAATATGCTTGTGTTGCTACAAATGCTTTATATCCTGGGTTAAGTGTCTGTTGTGTGACCTGAGCAGATGAAGGAGTGGAACATTTATGGGATTATCTGAAGTGTGGTTATACATGCAACTGTAACTCAAAAAAAAAATGGTTTCCTCTATTTTTCTGTAGGAAGACTGAAAATAAAATGGCTCAACGTGTCAGCGTGCTATTTATGACCAGGACAGGTAGTTAATGATAGTGTTTCTGAACTGTAAAGCTCATCTCTCCAGAGTCATCTTTTTTCCACCAACAGCCTTCAGGCACCTTCAGCACAGGGGTCGTTATAATGGTCTGTGATCATGCACCTTCAGTTATGGAATAATCTGAGATCCTACAGTATTGGTAGAGGTTGTTCCAGTTCTGTGTTGGGAAGAATATCCAGTAGCTCAGACACCTCTGCTGGGAAGCAGGGAGATTTCTCGTGATAATGTATTTTAGAGAATGTAGTAGTAGAGAAAGGTGACCGCAGGATGAAAGGTTTACCTGTTTATGGTATAGAAAAGGTAAATTCAAGTGTTTCTTGTCTCCTGCCTGTGGTAGGGGACATTCCAGGATGTCTTCTTTACTTGTATATTTATATGTAATGACCACTAGGAAATTAAGCAATTGGAGATGAAGAGTTGAACTGAATAGATTTTATGCATCTTGATACTATGCCACTGGAAATTCATCTATCATTATGGAACACAGGGTTCCTTTCTTCTATGCTTCTGTTTATTTCTTATTATGAAATCATTTTTGTATTAGAAATACGTAAAGCATTCTGTCGTATGAACTTAACTTTTTTTTTGCCTTTCATTTTCAATTGGCTAATGAACTTGACATATTGGTTCTACACAGTTTGTGAATTCTTAGAGTCCTTTTCTATTCTTACTCTTCTCTGTACGTGTGCCTTTCCCTCAGCCCCCTTTAAATTCTTATTCAATTGGTAGGAGTATCTGGGAGAGAGAGAGAGAAATATAAAATAAATCCCTCTTGTCCTTTTTCCCCTCTTCTGGAGAACTTTGTAACGTGATAGAAGATTAATGATTGAAGAAAGTTGCTGTTTGATGACTATCCAGTGCAAGTTAAATTTTAGTATTGCCAGTATAAGTGGGGTTTTTGTGATCTTTGCGAGCTCTGCTTTCTAGGGTTTGCATGACAAATCAAGAGAATCAGAGGCTGGTATTCACGGATGAGCTTTTCAAATCACAGGCTACAAGAAGAGGGTGGGTCGTCATGCTTGCTGAATCTGAAGCAGTTAAGATCTGAGCCAGTTAAAGCCAAAAATTACCTCCAAAACTCCTAGGAGTTGTATGAAGGAATTTCTTGGGCTGTTCATGTAAATCAAAAGCATTTCAGGAGGTGAGGAATATTGGTGTGAAGGCACAAAAGAACCTTTTAAAAGTAAAGGCTGCTCAAAAGACATTCACAGGCTATAAAGATGAACGCGATAAAAAATATGGAGAGGTTCAGTGATACTGTAACGAACTGACTGTCTCATTACTCAATATTGTGCTCCCTCAAATTCAAGATTTAATCAATAAGCCTCTTAGAAACTTCAGAGTACATCAGGAAAAAATACAAGGCATGGTCAGAGGTGCTAGGCTGTTTGTAAGCTTTGGCTTGAGAGTAGAGGGCACTATTGGCATATTTATGGCTATTTTGATCTACTGGCCATTTTGCAGAAGGTGACGAGGGTAGGGGCTAAGGGGTAATATGATCAGACGGATATTACAGCCCTGGAAACCCAGCAGTGGCCACTGGGCAGCTGCCATCCTAAAGAATGAAATAATATCCTTACAGGCAAGTACTGTTACTTCTGCACCCCAGTGAAATAGCGAAATGGCAAGGTCAACCAATGTGTTGGAGTCTGTAGGGGGTCCCACACAGATGCAGGGTTGGGCCCATATGGCATTACTGAGCTGATAATGGCCTAGTGGGGCCGCTGACTTCGGTATCAAGGATCAGGTTTGCTGCTTCTGGATAGCCCTGTGCAAATCCTTCTTTGTTTTAACCATCCCAATAAATCAATGACCGTGTCCGATACAGAAATAGTAAGAAAATAGTACGAGGCTCATGGCACACCCAGCGTCACAGCTTTAGTGTAGCGCAGTTGCGTTTCCAAAGCTCTGTTGAAAATGTTCTTTGTCCTGGAATGATATTTTGCAAGTACGTATTTAAAATATAACTCGGGATTAATAGTAATTGGACAAGGGGGTTTAGATTTAGCTAGCTACTTTCACTCTTGCTACAATAAAAAATTGAAAAGCCTTTGAAGTGAAGATACGAAATGGGCTACGTATGCGTTCCAGTTTTGTTTTGTTCCTTTTGCAAGTGCATATATCTAATAAATGGATCTTCTGCATGAGCAACTTAGCATTTGCTTCCTAAGACAATGAACAATAACTAAATTCATATCTGGTCTTTGTCAGACATTATTACAAATTATGAGAGCCAGACAGAAGTTTATTACCTTAGTGGTGTTCTCTTTTACAAATTAGGTTCTTGGAGCATCCAGCGAGCTCAATAGCGCGGATCCATTCATCACAATTAGACTGCCGCGCTGGCAAAGTTCAGTCCCGCCAACTTAATTGACTCCGGGCGTACGCCGGGGCTCTCAGCCTGAGGACAACTCCAGGCCAGAGGAGAGAACCACTGCACGTGCCTGTCGCAGGAGGCACAAACGAGGACAAACTCGCGCTTGTTCTCTGAAAAATTTGCCGCTCTTACTCCGCAGGTTAGATCCAGGCAGTAGCAGGATGCTTTATTCATAAAGCAAAGGAGGTGGTAAGGATTAATTCGGATTTTGCTGAGGCTGAAGTATCCTTTTGAGCCATCTTTCCGAGTCCAACCAAACAGGCTCCTACCTGGGGTACTTTTGCTAAGGGCTTGTCTTTATCTGGGCTGAATTGGCGTGCACAGATTGAGCTTGCCTCGCTCTTCACTTAAAGACGTGCTGCTCCCTATACATACAATTACGTATAAGCTTGGGAAGTCATATAGTCTGCTTTTTGCTTCAGTCTCCTCAGTTGCAGGAGGAGAACGGCTCTCAAGAGTTTATTATTACTGTTATTAAGAGGAAATGAAATTTACATATCTTTTGGGTGCTTTGCTGTGTCACTGCCAGACTGCTGACCCCCTGGAGGGAGGGAGGGAGTCTGTGATAACTGGGGCTAAATCTGCCTTGATTCTTTTCTTTATCAGCACCATATTTCATGTGCCCCTTTGTGATACCCAGACCAAGCTTTGATCTGTGTATAATCTGAAACTGTGCTTTCCGTGCCAAGTGTTTTTATTGCAAAGCTTCTGCACAGAAAGGCCTTTTAGAAGTTGGCACTTGGAGAAGTCAGTCGTTAGGTTATTGTCTGCAAAATCAGCATGTATGGAAGAAGCACGGGGATTAGACAGACTTATGTTCTTCTCATCGTGAAGACATGCTTAAAGGCTGCCATCTGAGAAGTCCCTTCAGGCTTGGAGGATGCTCCAGAGGTTATGTTTTCCTTTCCTGCTCTTATTCTTGGGTTTGGGTTTTGTGCAAATGAAAAGTTTATAGCCTATTGCTCAGCCCAAACTCCACGAGTGGCCTTGGGTCAAAAAAGATTCAGGGCTGGACCATTCATTTCAGCTGTGCAGGATGTATCGTTGTTATCCTCATTATGTGCTTTTTCTCACTCCAAGCTAGAATGTTCAGTTTATGCTCTTTTATGTACAAAACTGTGCCTGGAAATGCCTCCAAATACAGATGCCTCCATAACTACAAGAGGTTTCTAGTGGGTTTTGCCTTTCACGTATTCATATGTGACATTTATTTTTGAAAGTTGAATTGAAATAATACCTTGTTCCAAGACCGCTTGCTGTTCTAGTAGGAATTCAGTATTTTCATAATTTGCTAAGCTTAAACTCTACTGTTCTCTTCCTTTTCTAGATCAAACTAGATTAATTTTACCAGGTATTGTAGCAAATGTTTATATATCAGATCTTTGGTCTATCAAGTGCTTACCCACACCAACCACTACCGCATTTACGCCAGATTACTGTGATCTATCATATATTGTTTATTCTGCTGTCCTCTCCCCACCGACATAAAACTGGAGTACTCATTGCAGTAGGAAAGGACTGTCAGATTTGAAATACGATGGTTCCTCTCTTGCATTTTGTTTAGACATATAGTTTATAAAGCTGTTTCTCTTGTGAGTGCTGCTTTTCCCAAAATGGAAAGCATCTGCCCGGTGGAAGCAGAGGAGACTGCAGTGGTAACACCCTGATATGGAGCAGCCTGTCATAGAATGGTTTATGTTGGAAGGGACCTTCAAGATCACCCAGTTCCAACCCCACTGCCGTGGGCAGGGACACCTCCCACCAGACCAGGTTGCTCCAAGCCCCATCCAGCCTGGCCTTGAACACCTCCAGGGATGGGGCAGCCACAGTTTCTCTGGGCAACCTGTTCCAGTGCCTCACCACCCTCAGAGTGAAAAATTTCTTTCTAATATCTAATCAAAATCTCCCCTCTTCCAATTTAAAATCATTACCCTTCATCCTATCACTACACAGCCTGATACAGCCCCCCCCATCTTTCCTCTAGGTACTGGAAGGTCTCTCTGGAGCCTTCTCTTCTCCAGGCTGAAATTTAGGTGTTTTGTGCCTACTCCTTAGGCATGAATTTGGACTGTGGGGTGTTTGTGATGGAGATGAGCAGCCCCAGACCACCTCTACTCAGCGCATTTTAATGAAACAACAGAGAAGCATTGCAGACAAAGACAGGCAATTAGAGGAAGGCTTGTGACTCGTTGTTGTCCCCATGATCCCCGCAAATCTCAGCTAAACCAGACAGGAATTGTAAGGATAAGGCCATGAAGAACATTTGACAAAGTGCCATAGTATGGGCGTCTTGAGCACCACTAACGAGCACAGCAGCCTCCGAGGTGCTGTGGAGGAGCACATCTGTCCCATTCCAGCGTTTCTTGCAGCAATGAGACCAAATTCATCTCAGGACCACTTGTGTGTTTTACAACTCATTGTTTTCACTTAATGCGTTGCAGTAAATAATGGTCAATGTCCTATTGTGCCTCTGCCTTGCTAAGCTTGTTGTTAAGGCATTACCATAATTTTCCACGTTAGATTCCGGTGCTACAATTTGTTCAGTCGTCTTCCAAGTCCTTTTATTATGAACCCATTAAGGGTTTTGCAGTTTGGTGGGCAACGTTGAAGCTTGGGGAGCTGTATGCGACACACTAGATATAATCTTGCTTATTCAAATACGAGAGAAGTGAATGGACAGGAATAGAAGGTGCTAGGGCCACGTCTGTCATCCACATCCCACTATGGGTAGCCTGGAGATGGTGACAGTGGAGTAGCACCTATCTGAAAACAAGCTCACCGTTTGGTTATTCGGGGTGAAACTTGTTCCTATAGATAGAATATTGTAGGTTACATGCTTCCTGCTTTCGGTGGGGCAGCTTTTATAGGGGGCTTTGCAGCTCGCAGGCTATTTTTTGTTGTGGCTCTTAACACCGTGCCCCAGGCTCCACTAAATAGACAACCTCATTAAAAGAGAAATAGCGATAGTAAAGCAGTGACTTTCTCATGCCATCTAACTCACATATTTGACATGATTGCTGGACCCTCCAAGTACTTAATTGATTGACTTAATTGATTTAGTGGCACTGGAGGCTACAGCATGGAAATAAAGGGGCAAGATGAGGATAAGGGGTGAAAAAATTTATGATAGGTGCCAAGAGGCCTGAGGGAAATTAGAAATGCTACAGATCTCAGAGGCAGCTAAATCAATTCAATGTGATGTACAGGGAGAGACTGGGGGAAGAAGAGAAGTGGGGGGATAGAATGGAGAAAAGGAGATAAAATAATGGCTAGTGGGAGAGAGAAAACTTAAGGGGAAGAGGGAAGACAGCAGCCTTGGTGGCAATGGATATTTTCAACTTCTTTAACACCAGGAAAAAACTTTCTAATATATGAATAAAATATAATTATGACATTGTGTTTAGCCTAAAAAGAAGGACTTCTGCATCACAGGACCATCTTAGTTATGCACTTTGAGATTTTATCTGTGCTTGCCTTTAAAATCCTCGACTTCTGCAATAGTGACTAAAGTCACAAGAGACCGAAAATAATTTGGAGGCTATGTACAGTGGATTTTTTTAACAACTGAAGCTTAAATGTTAAATTACTTTCTAATCTCTGCAATACTTAATTGACTGTATTGAACCATAATACAAATTAAGTCTTCTCTATAATTTGTTCTGTCGTGCTGCAGCCCTCCAAAACAATTTGATACCTCACTTATGAATTGGGAAATGGCTCGTAGCAGCACTCGGCAAAGATACAGTAAAAACATCAAATAGCGTGTGATGGAATCCATCAAGATGGGCATATGGGGGTGTCATAAACATCCCTGAGTTGTGAAGCACTTCTTTTATGTTCTTCTGACCCACTAGAGACAGGATAAAGTCATGGTAAAATCTTGAAGATACTAAAAGAAATGAAAAGGGGCTGGGGAGGGAGAGGGGCGGATCAGCTTGTGAATATTCGCTGTGGGGCATGGACCAGCGGTTCTGCTGGAAGCGGTTTTCGATGGCTTCTGTTTCATTTCCTTCTGGGACCTTTCATATCGAGTATCGAAGGGTTGGCTACACCTGAGCAGTTTCAAACAGCGGGATGATGAAAATGAAATTTCTGTTGGTTGGTCTCATTTTACGGGACAGATTAATCCGTGCGAATGCAGCAGACGCAAATCAATCAAAACCCGCAAAGGCGGTGTATTTGTAGGTCTCCTCAGTCGTGAGTCTCTGCTGGGTGAGATGGGGTTGATCCTCCTGCTGTCCCTTCTGCTCTTCTTCTCTCTGGTGCAGGTCTCTCTGCCGTGAAGGGCTCTGGGGGTTCCTGGGCAGGCTGCCTCCAGCAAACAAAGATTTAGAAAGAGGATGCAGTCCTGGTCTCGCATTTTATGGTGGTGAATCTCTACTGACTGCAACAGGAGTCTCATTTCTGCTTTATGATGAGCAAAAAATCGGGCCCTCATTAAGTAATGTTTGGAAGAAGTATTGGAAATTGTAGAAAGGACCGGTTAGATGAATCGAGGGCTGTGAAAGGTTCACAGGAGTGCTTATATCTACATTTGAGTACAGATGCGCGGATGCAACATTGCATTTTATGTGTGTTCCAACTCAATATCCCTTGAACAAATGAAAAACTCCTGCTAAACACTGTACAGTAAAATGTGTAAAAGGAAAATGTTGTAGTCACCTTTACTTAATTTGTACATCTATTGATACAGTATGTAAAAATATCATAACCATTAAAAATGTAATGATTTTCGAACAGTTAATGAGGGTTCCCAAATAAATTGGAGTGTCTCCATCTGCTGTCTTACATTGTGGGTGATACTTTTCCATGGTAGAATGATCTTCAAATTTAATTCCATGAGGAAGGAATCTGATCACAGTTTAATTTCGGTGCAAAATGCTGTCTTGCAATCAATAAAGCAATGTCAAAGAACTTTGATTTAATAGGAGTCAGAGATAACGTTCCCTGTCATATGCAGAATAGAGAGATGGGAACATTTCATTTCATTGTAACAGATAGCGTGCAACTTGGTTTTCAGAAAAACCTAATAAATCAATATCCCTGTATTATCTAAGTAAGAACCCATCATTAATTTTAAATGCTTAACACTTTGGGAGCGTCTGAAGCTCACCTTCAGCCTGGAGTCAATGGCAACGCTTCCATTTTCCTACGGGCAAGCAATCTTGATCTGGAGAAGTTAGGAGTCATTCACTGCAAAATGAAAATGAAACATGGCCAGTCTTTTGTTTTATACCTACTCGTCTGTCTCCTTTTAAGTTTCAGTCCATGTTCTGCTGAAGTCCCGTTGCTTGTCACTTGCCCTGCTCAGCCTTTTCTCTTCTACACACGCGCATCCTCTCCGGTTTTGAATTTTAAAGTGGTTTGTTTTTTTACAAAAAAAAAAAAAACAACAAAAAACTCTAAAAATAACTGGTTGTTTAGAGATTGCCTGGATACCATGCTGATTTTCAAAATGTGCTTTTCTCAAAAGCAGCAGGAATCTGGACCTCAAAAGATTTCTTTGTGAGGCTTTGCCTGCTCTCAGAAATAGCATTATCCCTGAATGATACAAGAGCAGGTCAGTGTATCAGAAGGTAGAAATTCATACTAATAGATTGTTTTAGATTAACTTTTCAAGGACGTTAGTCTTAAGTAGAACTACTTAAGTATTACTTTGGTAATAAAATATTATTTAGGCCGAAGTGAGAAAGATGCTGGCACGCTGAGACATGCTTTTAGGAGTCTCAGATTCCTATTCTGGCTCTGGGGAGAGTTTTACTCATACATTAGAAAAAAAAAACAAAACACCAGAATTGAGTCTTTTTATGATTACAATTAAGCACAGTGAGATTTTAAATAAAATGAACTTTTGCATTTAGCATTGATTTCAAGTGGGATAAGTGCATTTCTGTGAATTTTGTGGGGGAAAATACATTTTTGGAGTTCTGTTACGGCTTTAAATGAAATATGGCTTGCTGGCTAATGCTGGGTGTTGCAGAGATAACGTAAGTCTGGTGTCTCTTCTTTGAGAAGCTGGATATCTCGGCTCAAGCTCTGCAGCCCCTGCAGATTGGTCTTTCCTCAGGCTTGCCCTGGATGAAGCTACAGGTGGCTGCTGCTGCTTCTTTTAGATACCTACAAGCATTAACTCTGTACCTAGGATGCTATGTAGGCAGGAACTAGGTAACATATTTTCTATTGAATTATATCTCACCAAAAGATACCAAGAAAAATATTCTATTGAAGCTTTAATCAAATTATTAAATTAAAACAGGCTTAAAGAGTTCAAATATTAATTGATTTTGATACCAGGTTGTATTTATTTGGTTTGATTCCATGGATGTGTTGAGATCCAGGTAAAGCACTGATGAAAGTTAAATGGGCTTCTTACTAGAACGTTTCTATGGATATTTTTATGGCTATTTCTTACTGTGGTTTTTTATTTGTGTGGTTTTGTTTTTTTACTAGCTACTACAGCACCACCATGCAGTTCATGAAATTTCATACATCGCAAAGGATATCACAGACCATCGAGCGTTTGGATATGTATGTGGAAAGGAGGGAAATCATAGATTTGTGGCAATAAAAACAGCCCAGGCAGTAAGTATCAGACCACTGTCATTTTCTGCAGTGTAACTCAATAAAAAAGCCGTGTTCAGAAGAAGCTGTTCCAGAGGCCACTTTTGTGTTGTTTGTGATTGTGTTAGACTTGTCACAAGACTTTGCCTACTTTTTCTTGAATAGCAAATTAATGAGGTCAGCTCGGGAAAAAGGGAACATATTTCATTATTTCTGATTCTTCATGATATTTTTTTATAATTAGTTATTTTTTTCTTTTCTAACTAGACTGGACTGGATACAGATAAGCTTGGATGTATTCCTATATGCATTTAAGCAGAAAGCGATTAATACCAAACAGCTACTTTTCATATAGTCTACCGTGATTCCATTGTATGAGAAACCACTAATAAAAATGTCTTTATATTCATATATATGCCTTTTATATTCATAATTACAATTATCATTAATTTACAAAAATAATTTTTTGATAGACATTAATCCAAGCTGGATGCCAAGGTAAAAATTAATTCTGTAGGCATTTATCTCCGATTGTATTCTCTAACTGTTCTGTCAGCGGGATGGGATAAGAGGAGTGTATTTTCCCATGTAGAAACTTCCCTTCCTTTTTTTTGCTTCCGTAGGCTGAACCTGTAATTCTGGACTTGCGAGACCTGTTTCAGCTCATCTACGAACTGAAACAAAGGGAAGAAATGGAAAAAAAGGCACAAAAGGACAAACAGTGTGAACAAGCGGTATACCAGGTACACGCATAAGCTTAGACTACTGCCAAGAAAAGGGTGGGTTGAAGTATCCCCCCCAAAGTTGCTCCCAAGAGGCACTGAGCATCCTCAGCATTTCTTAACACCAATGGGTTTGAACGGTGCTAGCTTCAAACGGACAAATGGGAACCTCACAGCCATCCTGAGCTCAGAAGTAGGATTAAAGAGTGATGAGAGCTGTCACTTGGGGTGTGATGAACATGTCTAGTAGCTGGAAGTGAGCTATTCATTTCCTGTGTAGTGTTTCTTCTGATTCAGTAGGAAAAGTTTAACGATGGTCAGTGTGTTGTAAGTCAGGTTTTTAACAGTGTCTAATAATTTAGGGAAGATTCACTATACTTCTGAATGTGTGTTTTTGAATCAAATCAAATAAGGTGCAGATTGTTAAACTCGGGTGAAACTTGAATAAAGTTACTTTGTACCATAATGTGACTTTATCTGTATGCTAAAGAAAGAAAACTTTATACTTACCTGCCCATTTTGCTTATTTCTTTGCTGTCCTTTAATTTCTGAATACAGTTCTTTTATCTCTACTGTTTATGTTCTTTGCTTTTACTGCCTGTCCTCTTACTTTGCTGTAGACAATTTTGGAAGAAGATGTAGAAGATCCTGTATACCAGGTAATTTCTGAAGCTGTATGCCCTTGGAGTTTCAGAAATGACTAGATATGTGTTGTCTTTAAACACAGCCAAAACCTTTAACAAGATGTTTTGAAATTTACTGAGACAGGTCTTCTCAGAAACTTGTAAGATTTTTACAGAACATAGCATATTTAAAGTTTGAGCTGTAAGTAATAGCACAATATGTCTGATAGAAATATTAGATTAACTGTTTCCTAAAATGTGGTTTGTGAGTCCAGATTATAAGTTTCCAAATGAGATTTGTCATCATTTTTTAATACTAACTCTAACAGAAAGTGAGTTACTTCGAGAAAAACGAAAGTGACATCTTGTTCTGACAGTAATAAATTGACATTTTGGTTTTGGCTTCGATGGGACCGGAATTTAATTCAGAGGGTGAATATTTGGGAAAAAAAAACAACAATGGAATAATTGATGTTGTAACACACTCCCTTGTTGGCATTTGGGCTATGATTTAATAATAGATCTGAAATTTAAGTCTTGTTTCATCCAAGCAAAATGTCTGGGAGTAAAGATGATTATCAGAAATACGTCACTATATTCACGTCCGATATACCCTACTGAGTGTGAAGAAGAAAAAGATGTAATTTCATTCTCGTGCTTTTGTGCTGAAACAAAATACATGATAGTTTACTTTGCCTTTTTCCTGGAGATTTTGTGTTCTTCCACTTAGGCATGTCAGTGGGAGGCACGCTGAAAGAAACTGATTCAACCATTAGTGAATATTGAACAGTGCCTAAGGTGCAGCAAGAAAGATGATAAGAATTAGGATGCCCTAAATTACTATTCAGCTTTTATAATGTCAGGAGTTTTACTTTGTGCTCTTCACAATAAAAGCAAGAACCTGAAAATGAAAAGTGTTGTGACAGCTTTTTGCCACGTGGCCTGTTACGTGAGCCACCAGCCTATTCTCCCAGTTTGGGTTTAGCATTTTTTATTCGTAGATAATAAATATATGTGGAAATAATTGCCATTATGTAAAAGAGGCAAAATTCACGTTGACTTCAGAAAATTAATATTGGGCCACAGGCGGTCTCCCTAGTGAGAAAGAATTAGGAAGTTGCTGTAATGATCATTAGAGGAGATTTAGGTCTATTCATTGCCGGTTTATGAAATATGAAACAACCTTACTCTGCGCTTTCCAACAAACCGGTTGTCCTGCTGCCAGCCTGTACTTTGAACTTGTTTCTTTAATGCCTGCCTATGTTTTGACGTGGAATTCCAAATCGCCTTTTTCCCTTCTGTTTCATCTTTGACTTTTCCTCTCTGGCGGCTGGTGTAATAGTACATTGTGTTTGAGGCTGGACACGAGCCAATCCGTGAGCCTGAAACGGAAGAAAACATTTATCAGGTATAAAATCGCTAACTTCGGTGTTTTCGTTGCAACGATTGCAAGCATTTAGTAAAGTACATTTCATATATATTTCTATATTTCACTTTTATTAGTTTTCATTCATCACAAAAATGTCTGGCATTTCATTCCGGTGACATAACATGAATAATACGCCCAGTCTCGGTGTGATTTTTCTGTTGTTTGTCATTTCAGCTTCTGCAAATTTTATTAACTTTCTCAACTTGCAAACGGTCTTAAAACTTTTGAGTGCACCATGCAAGGTGGTAAACCGTGGATTCTCTTTTTTTCTGTTAATTTTTTGAAACTTTTTACTCCTGTTCTAAGAAACGGATACTGAAATCTCATGGAAGGCAGAGCATCCACACGATTCTTAGCTATTTTGATGGAGGTGCTCTTTTTTTCTGGCTACCCAAGGAAAGAACTGAGCAAAACCTCTGAGCTCTCAGCGGATATCCTCCAGACTGGGGGAAATATTTTCAGAGTTGCATATGTTATGTCAGAGCCCAAGCTTTGCATTCTTCACGCTGACAAAAAATTGCATTGAAAGCAATATAAAATAATCTTTTGTCGTTCAACTTATCCTCAAGGGATTGGTACAGGGTTTATTAAAATATAATGTAATTCATTTTGTATCACATACCAGAGGCAAATCTGGGGATAGGCTGAAATCTCTGTATGCTCTAAGAAAATTGGGATTTAAGGAAATCATTTAGAATGGAGGGGAAGGAGATTCAAGCAGTGATTAAGCGTTTCATCTAGCTGTGCTAGAGGTTGATCTGCTAATAGGCAAAGCTCCTTTAAGGTAGACAGGAGCAGGGATAGGACAAAAAAGAAAAGGGAAAGGTATCTTTTTAAGTAATAGAACAGGTAAGATGATAGTAGAAAAAAAATGAAAGGGTAGAGTAGCGCTGAGCCAAAACAGAAAGAAGCTAAGCGGGAAAGGGAAATAAAAGTTAAACATTAGAAAATAACCATCGCGTAGACCCCATCGTAGGGTCGTTAAGACGAGATTCATTTAACCTGTTCCTGTTGATTTCCTGGCACCCCACCATGCACACTAAAATCTGCATCTTTCTGCATCTCTAGACCAAGATGTGCAAAATTTTCAAAAGCATAGCGTTGAAAGTTTGACTGTTTTCAGGAAAGCAGTCTCTTAATTAATGACTGCTCTAGTTGTCAGTTTTGTGCTAGAAGCAAAATTCTTACGACAGCTACATTTAGATGAGAAATTTTGGGTTATTGTTCCTCAAAGTGCAGAGCTTCTAGTGCTGTTGTAGAGAAGTATCAGTCTAAGTAAGTAAAATGGTGGTGTTGCTCCCAGTGTTTGAACATCTCAGAGCAAACTGGTGGGTAGGGAAGTAGTAGGAACTGTACCCTGAAGAATGGCCTAAAGAAGAGAAGGGCTTTTTGGACAGTTTCTTTTTTTTAAAATGGAAATAGGAGCTAATAAGCAGACAGTGAGTCTTGCCTCATCTCAAGGTGCTGCTGTTATTTTCCTGTAAGTCACCAGAGAAGTGTTTCCTCCCACAGCAGTGCGCAGAAAATACCTGTCATTAATATACCATACTGTCAGGATACGCAGTCTAGCATTGTCATTTTCTGTATTTGTAACAGACAATACCTTGAATACAGTAAATGCTGAGATTAGGGAGCTGGGAGTCTTTTTCTGTTATCTCTTGTAATTAACAGATGCTGAAGTTTCACTGCCATAGACTTGCCCAGAGCCCTGAGCTTCTCAGTTCCCATGGACTTTGTGAGCTCTTGCCTTGCTATAAATCTGGGTTCCTGCAGCTCAGATCTTAAATTACTGGCAAAATTGTTTCTCTTATAACATCTTGACGATCTTGGAACCACCCATGCTACTATTAAAAATTAAATTAGAAAAAATCCTATCTTTTTTTGGTGTGTTTTTTTTTCCAATTTGATGCAAATTTGTGCCAGCTTCTATTATACAAAGCTTTCCCCATACTGCACTTTGGAAAATATGCAGCTGCTTGGGAACCTCCTGCATCCTCGCTTCAGCCTCACCAAATCTTTCTTCTGGTGCTGCTCTGTTTTTGTGACCAAGAGCTGGGATGCAAAGGATTCACTTCTCCCTTGGTGGAAAAGATTCCTGCCCAGTGGGTAACTGGAGATGGAAGATACACGCTGAAAGTGACAACTATAGACATTTCTTTTTAACATAGTAGAGGTCACAAATTCCTTTCTAAGCATTATTTCCTCTGTCTGTCACCTTTCTTTGATACGTTACCCCCAAGACTGTCTGTGCCTGTCTCCTCTTTTAATATTGTCTGTCTATAGAAGTTGCTCTAATGTGTTAGCTATGCAAGGATTTGATCACTGAGCACGTACCAATCCTCTCACCTAGTGTCAGCTTTCTTAATAGCATCTCTTTTCCTGCCTGGGGTTTTGGGGATGGGATTTTGGGAGGTGGGGGGTATGGAGTGGCACGTTCTGCTCCATCAGGAGCTGACAATCTGAGGTGGGTTTTTTTCTGAGCTGCGGTGCTTGTGTTTGCTGGTAAGATGCAAGGACGTCAGAACAGTTCACAGCCTGTCACAGAGCCAGGGCTGTCGGCAGCGATTGCGCTGGTACCTCTTTGCTGGTGTTGCCAAATCCAAGGGAAAACAGGATAAATCCCTTGCAGACCCCCCCCCCCCTCCCCGTCTTAAGTGGCGGCACAGAAAAAGTGGGGTGATACATGGCAAGTAAAACACAACAGGAAGACAGGTGGTACCGAGTGGGGAGAGAAAAATGTCTTACAGAAAAGTTTCTCTGTCTTAGTATTAGAAGTAAGGTTTTTTCTAACAATTATAAGCTGGAGTAAGAGAAAGGGAATCAATAGTGTTGGGAAAGGTTCATTCCATAATAAGCTGTGTATGGGAACATGCAAACTAGGGTGTCTTCATGGAGAAGTTGACTGATGGGGAAACTTTCCAGAGAGGAAAGAAAGACATGTGCTGCTGATAGTTTATAGTCTACCTTACCACTTTTGTCCTCTTATTATGAAGTCTAAACTTGCCAATGACTTAGTAAATGCACCATTTTTATACTATCACTTAACACTCTGTTCCCCTCTTAACCAGTTTCGTGTTACCTAATGTCATAGGGGGGGTTAGTGGAGAAGACAGTACTTTGAGAAAGCCAAGGCAAGCAAGTCATTCCCGGGATAGGAATAGAAGAGATACTCATATTCCAAAAAGCTCGTTCAGTTTCTGTGAGGGTTCCCTCTCTTGAAAAACTTCCACAATGTGCACCAGGTTAAAGATGCACCATTTCCCTCGAAGACTTTGACATTTAAACATGGGCAAGAGAATGTTTGAACATTAGGGATGTTTTGACATGCTATACAGAATAAGAAGCGATAGCACATTTCAGTGAATAAATAACATTCCTTCAGCTTCCCCTAAATCAGACCTACTCGAATATCAGAACTCTAAGATATTTATTGCCTTATAACCCAAAAAAGTAATCATTTTTTTTTTTTGGTCACAGCTGCAGTATTATTTGTTATGTTAACTTGTGAGTTTTCATCAATGCCTGACATGTAACCTTCTTCTGCTGAATGCCCTTGTTCAGTGGAAAAGCAGCACCGATGTACTTAGAGCATTCTTGTCTGTTTAGAGCATATTTTTACTGTTCTTTTTGTTTACATCATTAACAAAAGACCTTCAGTGCTTCTAGGAAGGAAAAGAAATATAAGCACAAATTGTAAATATGTAAAGAGCAGTCCTTAGGCAAGCAAAGCCCAGTATTGCAAAGCAACTGAATTTACATGAGCAGGTTATAAGTGCCCCCGGTGTAAATCATGACTGTTGACTGAACTAAAGACTCACCCAAAGTTTTTCAAGTGCATTGTCCCCTGCTCGCACAAGGCTGTTGACTTCAGCTCCCTGGCTGTCAGACTCTGACAGGACAGTAATTCCATAGTGAAATTGCAGAATTGTAACCAAACATCACCTAGAGCGGCCCAGTCACAGCAGGGGTATGTGTTATGACTTTATTTGATTTAGATGAATAAATGTATTGGAAGGAAAAAATCTAATGCCATAGGCCAAACATCTCTTTCCCTCGGATCAGTAGCTCTGCTCTGGATCTCTGCCACAGAAGAAGGTGACAGAC
>JAOQGH010000004.1:29233297-29259140 GCA_025769975.1 Gallinago jamesoni | reverse complement strand
TGCCATAGGCCAAACATCTCTTTCCCTCGGATCAGTAGCTCTGCTCTGGATCTCTGCCACAGAAGAAGGTGACAGACTGACCTGATCATGACTTCCATGTGCATCTTCTAACTCCCAAGTAAAATAAAAATACAACCATTTAAATAGAAAGGGGATCCAAGAGCACCTGGACTTAATGCAGCCAAACCTAAATGAGAATGGAAATCTCGTTTCTAAACGGTACTGGGCTTTAGGATTCAAAAAATCCAGATAAATGTTTTATTTCTTCAGTATCATCTCCATTAGTGGTACTGCTTGGATGAAAAGGGAACCATCCTTGATTTCATTAGTATTAAATGACTACCCTGTACATAAATACCAGTTACACATTTCACTTTTTCATCACACCTGCTTGGGTAGTGACCTTGGTTTTCATTTGCTCTTGCAGGTTCCTACCAGCCAAAAGAAGGAAGGTGTTTATGATGTGCCAAAAAGTCAACCTGTAAGTGTAAGTATCTCCTTTGTTTATATGCAGTAAAGAAGATGTGTCTTAGCTTCTGGGACTTTCATTGTTGTATGTAACGTTTGATACACTCCTTGTGATGGGAATTTTATCAGGGATGTGTTATGGGTTGATTGGGTTGGTTCAGAGCAACCAGGATTGTAATGTCACTTATATCCATCTCATTCATTACTTAAATTTCCTTTCTGTCTTTTTTTACTCATTCTTATGGAAGTCACCATTTATAAATGTGTTATCAGTTGACAATTAGCCTTCTGCATGGTAATGCATGAATTGATGCTGCCTGGATTAGGAGGGTTCCTCTGTTACCCAACCCTTATCACTCTTGATTAAGCATGGGCTGCTTTTTCTGCCCTGTGAGCTCTGTCGGAGCCGTACGGTGTGTATTGTGCTCCTTCCAGCTTGGTTTAGTAGGACACCAGGGGAGGCAAGGTCTGGATAGAGTGGAGGTTGAGAGAAGCAGCATTAGGAAAGGGTGTGTCAGAACATTGTCTGTGACCTCTGTGGTGGTTTTCTGTGGCTATAACGTCTACACCTCTTGGAAGACTTCCTGGTGAATACAACGTGCTCATAGGTAAAGATTTCATAAGGCACTTCAAATCGAATGTTACCAAAAAAATGGGAATTTGCCTTAGAATTACTTTTCTGCCATTTGGAAAAAAAAGCAAACAACCAAACAAGTTATATGAAAATCCAACCTAACATACACCGTAGAAAAGCAATTATTTTCCTAATAAAACCAACTTCTATGGTTGGTTGGTAATGGTTGTAGAGTTGTAGGGCAGAGATATGTGTAATTGGTTTAAACAGCGTGCAAAAAGACCTTGCTCAGCAAATTCCTGAGTGGCAGAATCTTTGCTCTATGTATTGCATTGCTTTCCTAGTTATTGTGAGCTGTAATCAGCACAAGGAGATATCCTCCCAATATTGCCATGTATTGTTTCTGCAGTGCTTTAAGTGTAGAAGTGGCTATGGGTCAATGTAGACTGTAAACTTAACTCTTTCTGTCCCGTGCCTTGCATGGGTACTTGACTCTATTCAGAAATTGAGGTAATATGGTGGTGTATCCAAATGGCACCATTCCCTTACTGTGTATTATTTCTGTGTATTGTGAAGAGGTGAAGCATTTATCCATGTATATGGAATAGTAACAAGTAGTTGAGAGGAGGAGCAGAGTGGCAGATGCCTTAGCAATAAGGGATGCATTTGCTGAAGGGCAGGGCAGGTTATACTGTTTCGTATAAACTCATGCTATAAATACCTTGAGAAATTATTCAATTGCATTGGTTATATGCAAAATTAGTATTTCTGAGTATTCGTGTGAGAATGGAGAAAAAGAAAGGAGAAGGTCGAGAATTTCAGTCTGGTGTAAGCATGGAGAAAATGCCTGTGTTTGAGAGAGAGAGACTCCTTTCACCTAAGGATGTGGTAAATTGCACAGCTAGAGCTGCGCGCGGAGACCGAGATGCCGAATAAAAAAGATAAATGCTGGGGAGGGGCTGGATGGGGGCCTGAATTGTGACACTTCTGTGGTTTGCACAAACAAACAAAACCTGCCATAAATATTTCATGATAAGCCACTGGGAGGAGGGAGGCATCATCGTGTTGCCTGGGAAATTCTAGAAAAATAACTCATGTTGCATAACTAATTAAGGTATTTGTGGACAAGGAATAGCTGTAGATTTTTCGCGCATTTCTCATATAGTTCAGTGTTACAATTTTTCCACTGTACATTTTCTGTGCCTTTTTTATTATTCCTTCAGTGATGTTTCAAATTTACTCTGGGTATAGTCTGTAATTTAGGTCGTTGCAGTATGACTGGGTGTACAGTACACTTGCAATCATGTCTGCAGACACTTTGGTATTAGACTGTCCTGGAAAAGAGCATGACTGTGAGATACAGGGCATATGGAACCTTCTCTGTAATCATCAAATGTATTTAATCTATCATCTCCATGAAGCTGGTTGCAAACCTGTTTTTAGTTTGGTTTGGGGTGCGGTATTTTTGCTATTTCATCGTTAAATTTCAAGTTATTAGGGCTTTTTCTCCAAACAAGTTATGTACTCCAAAAAGAGGAGAAGGAGAAAAGGAGGAGATAGGTATAGCTGAGATTTTTGTTTCACCTTTTTATTAGTATGCATTAAAAAAAAAAAAAAAAGAAAAGCAGCAATAGCTCTTAAAATTAGCAATTTAATATTCCACTGCCCATCTGATTTATTGCTCACCCTTCCACATCTGAGACTCTCTGTCATTGAGACACTTGCCATAATTTTTTGTTCAATTTATAGCTGTCATTATTATATAAACGTCTAAAATTCATTCTGAGGGCAAATAATCTAGCTCATCTACCTGGTTTAAACATATAAGGACACTTTCTTTATTAGGAGATCTTGCTTTCATTAATTTCGTAATGGATGAATAAAGTGAGAAACTTTTTGTAGCTCCTAGTGGGTTTCAGGCACCGTGAATTCTCTTTCCTGACAATAAATACAACACTTAATAAAAATGTAGCAAGTTTTGCTTGAGTTCAAACTGAATTGCTCCTGTTCCCTGGACAGAGATCGATTTTCCTTCTCGGGATTGTTTTCTTCTGGTACATTCTCAGGCAAGTTATCTCTAGTCTCTGCACATAAAAGTGAGGGATACTGAAGTAGTCACGTAGGTGCCCTCTACCCTTCTCTCTCTGTTGCCAGTGGAGAGAAAATGCTGCTTCCCAGGAAGGTTCCTCCTGTCTGCATGAGGTGTCCCTCCCAGGTGGAAATAAATCTGTGTCTGGGCATCGTTCTTTCATGGCTGCAGGAGTTTAAATGACTTGAAGGTATGATAACTTCTAAATAGTTAGGCTTAGGTGGGATGAGGTCTACCACAGTGTGAAAACTAAAAGCCAGAATCCATTTTGCAAAGGTCACTTTGAAACTGGGATGTGTAATTCATGCTGGTTTTTGATAAGCTATAGCTTCTTAAGAAACCAGGACTGTTTGGCAAATGATGCTTTCTCTGGGATCCCACTGGAGCTGAAGGCATGAAGCATCTTCCTGGTAGTGCCCTGAAGCAGAAGTATTCAACATCATGTAGGTATTGAGATAGCCGATGTAGGGGCGCAATGCCCTGCCGGTTGTGCAAGGCCATTTGTCAGGTCTCAAAGTACTGTATAGTGTGACTCCTCATGATCTCTGATATCAAGTAATGTAAATATGGTGCAAATGAGGCGGAAAGGGATGAGTCTTGGACCTCAGAATGTGAACATACCCACTGAACTCGATTCTAGTGGCTGGTGGCCAAGTCACTTCTCTGACATTGGGATGAAAAGGTAGTTTACTCAATATAATTCCTGTGTTTCCCCATCTCCTTGCTGCATCCCTTCCCAGCAAATCCTACTGTCCTGTCTCCAAACACACACTTTTCATGCTATCCAGTATCCTTCCAGTATCGCTCTCTTCCTCTCTATCAACTCACGCTTCTTGTCTTCATTCCCATTTTCTCTCTGTTCCTTCCTTAGACCAGTTCTCCTATTCTCCATTCGCTGAGAGCAGGCATCAAGCCAGACCAAGCAAGCTTACCCCAAAGAGCTTGTGTTAAGTGGCAAACGCTCCACTTAGAAATTGTAGTTCCGAATGTGAAATTAACTGTTCTAAAAAAAGTGAAATGTTTAATGAGCTCTTTTTGCCGTAATTTCCCATCGTCTCCCCATTATACATCCACACCAAGTTCTACCTGTCACGGTGGTTTTAGTAATAAGAGTCAGACTGTAAATACCCTTCATGGAGACTGTCAGTCACATCACAATAACGCCTCTTCTCATCAAAATGTCTAAACTATCGGCTTACAATTTTATGAAGGCTTTCAAACAACTCATCTGACTGCTGTTTAAAGATTCAGGGCATTATATCTGATGCCTTACAACGCAGGCAGTCACCTGGCTAGTACCAACAAGGTGGGAAACATTAACAAACCAGGGTGGAATGGACATAAGGAGGAATTTTGGCTGCCTTGGGGGCAAGGCATGGGAGGAGCAGATGAAGCTGGGCTGGACCCAAGAGCACTCAGGTCTAGGAGCCGAAAGGGCTGCCTGACCCTTCTGGCCGAACTAGGAAACTGCCTTTGGGGAAGCTCAGTTTTAATTCTGGCTGGGATTGCAGTGCCATTTGCAGGTTTGGTCTGTTTAGGTCTCATGTCAGAAGAATTGTGCCTGGGGACATCTGGAAGGCACGGGCAGCCCTGGGCTCCACCGGCTCACATGGAAAATCAGTCCCTGGAGAAACATCCAAGACATGAAAATGTCTGGCAATAAAGTAGTTCAGAGCCTCTTTCCAAATAACCCTCACCATCCTCACCAAAGTGAATTCTTTCTGTGATGCTTGCTCTGGAGAAGAGCTTTGTAATTCTGACTTTTCCCTAAGTTCGCCTCGGTGGCTTTACAGAAACAACTGGTGGCATTGACTCCAGCCTCCACAATCAGGCTTTCAGGATGAAATTTTCAAAGATGAGAAGAAAGAGAATGCACAGACCGGGGCTCTGACCACCTGTGCTGGCAAAGCCATCCATTTTTATTTTCCTTTGCTGAAAGAGACACCTGTGTTCAAATGCCCTGCTTTAGTTACACTCAGTTAAACCCCGTGTACGAGGTTAAACATTGCGGGGTGGGATGTGCATTTTGAACAGGCACAGCTACTTGTTGCAAAGTCTGAAAAGACATTAGTTTGTTACGATGATGTCGTGCGGCATGAGTTTCTTTGATGTTTTAGTGGGCTGTTGCTATTTTTTTCCATAGAAGTGAATATACATACCAGTATCTGCAGTGTAGACATTGGACTAACTTTTCTGAGAAGATCTTGTGCAGCCCTGGAGGTACCTCTGCACCATGGGCACCTCCTCTCAGCTTGTCTTTTGATTGAATACCAATGCTGACTCTGATGCTGATGCTGACTTACAATGGAAACAATTAGGGCCATGCCAAAGGTAACATCTGAGCCCTGAAGGTGAGATGTTGTTGTCACAGCCATGTCTTCAAGAGCAAGACTTGCGCTGTAGCAGGAGGCCCTTATTTTAACAGCCTCTCCACACATCAGTGTTTGTTTCTGTCTGCTCTGTGGGTACCATCTCCCTTGCACCCTGCATCCCTGCCTTGAGTTATCCTCTGGGGAATCGCGATGGATGCTGCTGGGTGATCTCCAGCGATGTCGCTCACATGGCACTGTCCTGTCTTCAGATACTTCTATCTGTGGGGTTTTTCCTCCTTCCTTTGGGGTTAGAGGGTCCCACATTCCATCAGGTCTGGCTGATGCGGGAGAGGCAGAGCCCTTGATGCCGTTGGGCAGGTAGGTGACACATCTGTTGCATTTGGACTTTGCATTAGGTATGCGTGTTACCCTTCAAGGTCTGTCATTATCTGTGATTTAATTACTTCAATGTTGTAAAAGGTCACTGAGATTTGTCAAGGTGGTTTCTCCTCCCTTTTAGCAAAGACCCATGGGCCTCATCTTCTGCGGGTTTATACTTTCTGCTTCTGTTTATATCTGTGTGAAATGCAAGTAGAAACTGAATAAAAGCCTTTTGCCCTCACTCAACACCGGCACAAATGGCTATGCAGCTGGTAGTTTGGAGTGGATCCACAGCAAAAAACACTTCAGCACCTGAATTTTCACTAGCAGGCTCTGTTCAGCTTTACCTGAGGTGAGAGGACAGGTCTGAGACTTCGCTCAAACCCCTGAGTCTCTTTTCCAAGGAGAGGACGAGTCACCCTCAGGGATGTTTCAAGGAGATTTCAGGTTTCAAAAGTATGATGGAGATGTGGCATTTAATAACAAAGGTAGAAATAACTTGTTTCTTGGCTATGACTCCAGTCACCTGTCACTTTGAAAACCATTAGATAGACCTGTATAACTGTGCCTTGTATTTTAAAATAGGAAATTTGGGGTGATTTCTAATTCCCTTCCACTGTTAAGTTTATTCCCTGCCAGCATCCAGAGGTGTCTCTGCTTTCGCAGTCTAGAAGTGGAGTTTTGCTCTCACATGGAAGTTTGGATTCTCATCATCATTTGTCTCTTGAACCTTCAGTTAAAGAAAGCCATCACATGTCACCACGGCTGGCTGCATTGTGCCACCCAGACGGTGCCATAGTCCCCAGATATTAAAGAGCTCATCTTTCCCCATCTGAGCTTTTACCATGTCCTGTGACACTGTCCTCATTCCCATTTTCCCCAGGGAGAACTGGTGGAGGTACACGATGAGAACAAAAGGGGCATTACTTTCAAAAATAGATCTTCAGGCAGGTAATGTCACTGATGCCAATGGATGTGTCTGCAATAGGTCTGGATGGGAACCTGGCCATGGCTGATGTTGAACCAGCCAGCAGCTTGTCCTTGGTCCCTGATTTTCCTGCTCAGATAACCTTTCCTCATGCTGAAATGAAATCTGGTGCGGGCTGGCTTTTGCCATGCAACCAGCTGAAATGTTTTGCTCTTTCCTTTTGTTTCCAGTTTTCTGTTGAATGGAAAAATACATTTCATTTTGATAATCTTTGCATTGCATCAGCCACATGCAGTAAATGGCACGTATTTGTAAGGGTACCTAAATCTAAAGCTGGGCTCGTGTTCCTAGAAGGCAGATGTCAGGGCCTGTTAGTGCAGAGTAAATTTGAATTACAACAGCTTTTGTAACTTACATCAATGTTTTGAAAGCCTCAGTGCTTAGTTCACCAACAGAGTGATATTTCTGGACTTGCAGGATTTCTTTTAAATACATGTGATGTGACCGGTGTATACCACGCTCTCTGAACCCACCACGTGGGGTCTTGAGAAGATATGGAGGAGGTGACCATGTGGCTGGGACCTTTGTGCCAGCATCCTCTGGGCTCTGGGAAGTTTAATTATCTTGGGTGTTGTGTTGCCTGGAAGCGGCACGGGTCTGGCTCTGAGCTGGAGTCACTCTTTTGGACTCTTGATTTATTAGAGTCTGTCAGACAGGAGTGAAGCTTCTTAAATGCCATTTTCTCTATGAGTAAATATCTGAAGTACACAGGGAATTCAGAATTAAGTTCCCTTCAGATGAAGAGAAAATAAACAAATGAGTGAGCACATGTTTTGATCATATGAAGAGGTCCTTAATTTAAAGGAAGCTATTTTGCAGCAGTGACTCAAACACTCCTCGATAATCTATTATCTCAGTTATCCTTAACCATGCCACCTCTTTAGCTGCACAGGTTTGACTAACAACATTTTTAACCAGCACATCCAGCCCTTCCCGATGAACGAGCAGAGGAAACTGGACAGTTGGTAACCACCATGAAGCTCAAGGCCAGCCTGTAGTTGGCTAGATCGTACCAAAGTCAGTCCTTGAGTTTCTTACTTCAAATAAAAATACAGAGGAGAGGAATTACCTGAAGAAGAGTACTCCTGACAAGTAAGAGTTACCCTAGGAAACTGAAAAGAGAAACTTTAAACAGGAGGGTTCCCGTGTCCCATGGGATTCCGAGCACTGGATTTTGAACCCTGTGTAAGTGACGGATGCCCAAATACATGTATTTTGGATAAAAGTCAATCAGTGTAGTTTTAGGGCAACCCATGTGGCTGATGTGATCTGTAACGGTTGGGGATCACCCTAAATGTTCACAGCAGCCTTACAACTGTGTAAATCTGGGCTGATGGCAATGTCACTGTTGCTGTTACCTCTTTATTAACTGGGAAAGGTTACAGCATTTGAGGACCCTTAGGATCCATAGGAGATTGAAGACTGGGATGGCATTGACAATTTTTTCTTCACACATGTATTCTTCATTGTATTCTCCTTAATTAGAAAGTAATTGAGCAATTCTTTGTTGAGTTATCATGCTACTTCATTAATGCAACAGTAGTTTTACAGGAAAACAATATGTCTGTTTGGTTGTTTTCAGCGTGTCTCAACCTACTAGACGTGGTTTGACTGATGATCGCTTCAGTCGTGATTGTGACGTGCTACTTCGTTATAGACTTAATTGTTTTTTAGAGTGAATTGTGGTTAATTAGCAAGCTGCTTGCAGCTCATGGAGCTCATAGTAATATCAACACTTGTTGTAGAAGGTTATGCAAATAACTGGGGCTTTGCTTAACTAAAAGAATGATTGGAACCATCAGAAAACATATTTGACATAGCCAAAATATTTACATTTTCAACTGAAATAAGAACAAAAATCCTTAGTTTGCCTAACTGAGTTGTTAGACTTCCAGTGTAAAATACTTGTTAGAAGAAGGGAATTACAGCACATTACAGTTGGATGATCCTTCTTTTTCTGTGCTGGGCTGAGTGGTAGGACGCTTACCCTGAGTGCAGAAAACCAAGTTTAAATCCCTCTGCTGTCTTAAAAGATTCAAATAGCTAATACCCAGCTCAAAGGTTAATTACTAATTGCTGGTTATTTGCTATATTTAGTAGCCTTCATACTCTTTTTTACTTGCTGAGCTCTGTATCAGAGTACAAATTAATTACTGTGCATTTTTTTCATGCTTTTTAAGCACCATCTCTGCTTCATTCTCTGAGAATTTCAGCATTTTGTAAGACACTACTTTAATTATCTCGTTTGCAAAAGTATAGAGATGTTAAGCAGGTTTTCTCGTGCTTTAGGTCAGTGAAGATCCCTTGCCTTTGGTAAAACCACTAATAGAAGTTGAGTATTCAGGCTTGAAATATATATCTATACAGACACAAGAAAAAGAAGTAAGGTTCTTCACACTTTTATAAGTGCAAGAGGCCTGTCTTAGATTTTTTTCTTTTAAAATCTGAACTTTTGCATTGCTTAGAAAAGATATTTTTTCAATTACTCGGTGTTCAGAGGGAATATTGTGTTTGATTCAGGTTTATGAAAGCTGCATTTTACTTACCTTTTACCATGGCTTCTGTACTCCTGGGTTTTTTCCAGCTCTTGGACAAAATGTTTTTCTTTAGTGAATAGTGAAAAGTATCAGGAGGAATTTCATTACTGGCTGGAGTGGTTTAAAAAGGCTGCTGCTGCTTTAAGAAGCCAGATTTACATATTTCATGTTTAAAAGATTTACAGTATGTCTCACATGTCTGTACAGAAAGATGGAGCTTTCATTATAGGTTTAATGTCACCTCAATACGAGGATTAATACTCGTTCCTCCGCCTGGGTCTGCGCGGCTGGTCGCCAGTGCCTGGTGTGTTCCTGGTTCACTAAGCTGTAGGGGTCTTTTTGTATTCAAGGAGCTGCATTTTTGAATAATTAAAAGCAAGTTTTTACATCACTCGGTGGAGAAATCCACAGCCAGCAAACCTAGAGGAAGATAAAGGACTGGAGCATCTTTCCAGGCTTCTGGCTGTTTTCTCCTGGCGATGGAGGGGGAGGACCGTTGACTTTCATTGCGAAGGTTAAGCTCTTTGCATCACAAAGCTGAACCAGAAGAAGTCTCAAAAGGCCAAATTCTGCCCTCAGAAACCGTGTTGCAGCCTCGGCACGGTCGCCGTTGAAGGCTGTTCCATGCTCTAATAGACAGGGGGATATTTCACCCTTAGGAAGCGTCTTCTCACCAGCGTGTGACGCAGAACACGGGCTGCTGGAGGATGCAGCTCCAAGTGCTACATGATAATTGGGCACCTGGGGATGGGCCGTGACATGTTGGGCAGATGTTTTGTGCGAGGTCCCGCCGTAGCACAGGTGGGAATTTCTAATGGCCCGTTGAACACCGCGCACATGTTTCCCCTGCGCTGAGACGGGGTTATTTCTCAGCTGGTTTCACCGAGCGACCGGGGTGGCTGGGACCAGGATCCTCCTCAGAGCGACACAACCTGCATCCCTGGATGCTGGAGGATGTAAGGAGCTATCAGAACAAAAAGTGATTAACTACTGGCCCAAACGGGCCCCTTCTGAAGGTATAAACCCTTCTGGTTTAATTTTTAAAGTATTTTCAAGGTCTGTGGAGTTCTTTGAGTAAACAGACACGGGGTTTTTTTTCACACTTTCCTTACCTGGGGCTGGGGGAACACATTGTCGGCTCCAAGAAGGTGCAGGACTGGGTCTTCTCCTGATTGTACATGGTGGCATTTTCTTCCTTTAGCTTTGCCTTTTGCCTGTCTTTTGGTTTTTTTTCTCCAGGTTTGTGATAAGATGGTGGGAGAGGGGAAGGAGGGAAGCATTCTAGGCTGTTTCTGAGATTTTTTTAAAAAACTTCTTCGTTTTAAGATGGCATGGGATTACCATTAACGGGTATCTTGTATGAAGCTTCTCGATCATCTAAGATTTGATTTTCAATAACTTGCTGTTGTGTTTGTTTCTTAAGAAATAAAATCTCCAACACTGCAATAAATATTATCTGAAATACAGCATTCTGAGGATACTGAAGTGATAATTTGTGTTAAATATGTAGATGGATATAGATATGTATGCATGTGTGGGCAGTGTACTCCCACGTATATTTACACACAGAGAAACTGTGGATTTAAATATAACGTGAATTGACTTATGTAAGTAATTTTAAAAATTCCTGTGGAAAGAAAATACTCATTTTAAAATATGTTTACATTATGTTATAGTTCTCCCTGAAAAGAGGAAGCTGTGTTTATCTGCAAATACTTGCTTTTAGAGCTTTTGCTGTTAAAAACTCAATTTTTTCCCCCCCCTGAGGATGTAAAGTCCTTTCTTTCAGCAAGCCAGTGAAAAGTTCCAATAATGTAAGCGGGATCAGAGCTCACTGGGTATGCTTATTGCAGAATTAATAAATATCTGGGAAAATAAATAGTTGGGACTCAAGCAGTAAAATTGCCCTATGTACCAGAAGATGAGATTTAGCACAAATAAAAAGCGTATGTTTGCCCTGCATCCCAGCAGCATTCAAACTCACTGTTTTGACTGCATTATTTCATATCTGTGCTCACTGCAAGATGGAAAGGGTTTTCATTCAATACTGAAGTCAATAATTATGGAGGTTATCATTTTCATGCTCAGGAATTCATGTCATTTTCATAAATCATTCATTTCATTTCATAAATCATGCTTTGCAGCTGCAGAATGGAAACTTATTGCTGGACATTGATGAAAATCTTGTTTCAGTCACTCAGGTAAGGTTGTGACACTAAAAATGTTTTAAGGAAATACAGATGAAATCATCCATAGGAGTAGTGCAATTTGAAAATTTTTGGCTTGGGATTAACTTCATTGGAACGTAGCTAATAAGAAATGTGAATAATTTAAAAGAGCATAATGGGTGAAATCAGTTCTGTAGGGACAGTGAAATCACAAAAATAAAAGATAACTATTTGGTGTCCAGAATCTCATATGCTGCAAGTGGATAAAACTACGTCTATGTCAGAGAAGATGCGTTCACTTATTCAGGCTGGGAATTGGGTTGTAGAAAAAAAAAAATCCAGATCTGAACTGTTTAGGACTTTAAAATCTCACCTCCAAGTTTAAAAGCTGTTTAAAGCTGTCTCTAGTAAGTAAATGATGAAGTTATGTACCCACTAAATTTCTGTTTACATTCTCTGTTGTAGTCCTGTAGCTCCTGTTGCATATAAGGTTGCTATTCTGTAAGAAATAATTCCCCTGTGAATATATTCCTTTTTCTTGGGGAATGTTGTGAATGAGGGTTTATTACAACTTTCCTGTCACTCTCTCCAGCTGCCTGTTTAGAAATCCATCTGCGGAGTTTCTCCTCAGAGCTTCAACAGAATTAGATCTGTGAAGAGTTTCTAAAGATCCATCACCTTGAAGCACTCTGAAAAAGATTACTGTTATTATTCCCCTTTTACAGGGGCATTGAGGCATAGACCTCTGAGAAATACATACCATAATTCCGAGTTCAAAAAGTATACTCGCTATCAATTTTCAGTATCAATATGAAACTTATAATATTTTTTCCACAGAAAAAATAATGTGTAACTGTACAGACACTTCCTCTTAGCCTGTGTAACCACACGTGCCCTGCTCTTTCACATCTCCTCTGCCTTGCTCTCCTGCTTCCTCACTGGGGATGGAGGCACAGAGGGAGCCTTTGCTCGTGGCCTCCTCAAAAGGACACAAGCAATTTCTTAGCAAGCCGTGGAGAAGAAAACAGTGAAAAGCTCACCCATCCTGCAGGAAAAGGGCAGATTTAGGAGTGGTGCTGAACAAGCAATTGGGAGAGATGAGACGAAAGTGGCTCTTTTCATGATTCAGTGTCACCTGGCATCTCTTGAGTCAGTAGTGCCTACAGGAGGCTTGAAGTGATTTCCAAACGGGTGCTGCTGCTGTCATTATTCCAACTTTTCTGGGCATTTTAACAATGCTTGGCTGGTGTGTTTGCACACACTGCAAACATGACTTATGGGCATTTTATTTTTGCTGAAGGTATATCTAGCAGTATTTTAGTAATGTACAGTACAATCAGTGTACCCCAAAGAAAAGGTGATTGTTCTTCTTTCTCCCTTCTTCCATTTCCATGCAGATACTTAGAGGAATATATAAGCCTGTAAGAAGAAAATATATTGTCATATCACTAAAACATTGCGATATGTTTAATATAAGACTTGATGTGAGGAAATGTAAAATAATTCTTCCCTAGGTACATCATTAGACATAAAGCTGAGAATCATCCAAGCTGCTAGACAAAATTCCAGGTCTAACTGATTGTAGCATTGCTTTTGTACATGGGAATAGAGATTGGATTGCAGAAGGGCATAAAACTCTGAAATTATTATATTTTGATTAATAGTCTTATTTCTTGAAATATCACTATGATAGAAGGTTGGTGGGAAAAGAAATATCTTCGGGTAGTCTTCCTCCTTTGTTGGTTGGTTGTAAAGACTGACCAGCCAGTGGGGTTAATGTCCAAAACACTGAGCATTGGCTACATTTGGAGGGCAAAAATTAATAAATTTCAAGCCTATATACATGATAGAAGGCTGCGAGGTTTATGTGCCTAAGCTGGGGAGGAAATTCAATGAACTGAGTTAAGATTTGCATTAAATCTCATTCATAATGAGATTTAAGGCTTCCCACATATGTGGGTGTGATTGAGTATGATAGAGGAAAGAAGGAAAGCCGCTAAGCAGAAGAAAGGTAGTGGAGAAGGAGTAGTTTTTGAGTTTCCATTAAAGCTCTCCAGTATAGCCACCCTGATAAGGATGGTAGATGGGTTTTAGGTTTCCTACAGAGCTATAAGGGATCCGTGCTTTACTGTCCCTGGACTCCAGATGAACTGATTTGCAGGTGCAGATGGGTAGAAGAGAGTAATTTTATTCCAGAACACGTGAAGGACCTTTGATTTTGCAGCCACTCAAGGTGCTCCTAATTATGAAAGTGCTTTTTCTCTTCTGGTCCAGTTGAGTGAGGTCTGTATGGGTGACCTATTTTGAGATCAAACTGAAGGACGCCCTGAGAAAACATTTCTAGCATAAGTGACTTAAATGTAGAGCCGCAAACTTTTAATAACCCAGTTGTGCATCCTCTTTCAAGTCCACTTATCCAGGTCACACCTGTCCCATGGGCAAGGGGAAATCAGGCAGCACTTTAAAAGCCCTTCCTTTCTGTATCCTTCTGTCGCTTCCACAGTCTGCTGCCGTGTTTTAAGACCTTGAAATGAGGGTTTAGAAAAGGAGCCAGGGAAAAGGATTGGCCATAAATCATGCTTGCTGCTCGCTGATGTTCAGGACAGAGCAGTAATGCATCCAGGCCCATTCAGGATGTTTTTTTCATGCTTTATTCATTTTTTATTTTTTTTTATGGTGGAGAATTCCCTACAGAATCATTTTATAGGGTTAGCTACCGGCTATTTGGGTCCATCAGCAATATCAAAATCCCACAGCTTGAACCCATGTGCTTGCTCTATATGGAACCTGACATTTGAAGCCTACTTGGCTTCCTGGGGGGATTTCTATTGCTAGCTGTTACTAGTTAAGTTTTCAAGTTCTAACTAGTTAACTCATAGTTTCTTCTCCTTAAAAGATAAATGGAATTTATTTTTTTTCTCTCTTTACAGGCTGTTACCCAACTAGAGCTTTTTGGGGACATGTCCACTCCTCCTGATGTAACCTCTCCCCCAGTGAGTATCCAGGGAAACTGAACTGTGCATTTTTCTACATGCTATTTTCAGCATATTTATTGAGCACGTTTACAATTCAGGTCATCAGCCATTCCAGTAGGGAGAATTTTTATGTCGGGAGAAAATAAAAGTGAAGCAAATTGAATGTAGAGTCAGTGCTTCATGATGATGTGTAAAAATATCTTCCATTTTTATTTTTCTGATATAGGGCTAGGTGTCACATAAGATATAGCCCAAGCTGCTGATCTCCTTCCCTGGTGTTTATCAGAGGTGCATGCTTCACCGCACTCTCTCTTTCCACTGCACTGCAGGAAGATCCAGTTAAAGCCTTATATATCTTGGTTCCACCAAGCACGTATCCCAGAACTGCTGTTAAAAGAAGAAAAGACAAAACAGTAAAGACAGAGAGGACAGAATGTGTTTTGAGAGCAAAGAAAATTTTTTCAACATGCTTTTTCTGCATCATCAAATGAGAAGCCAGTCATTTTCCTGTAAAGTTTTTGAACCTTACATCGAGCTGCAGGGGAGTAGGAATCTACTGAGAAAACTGAGGTGCTGTGAAGTCATCACCCTCAGATCTCTAAGGTGTTCTGGAGCACATCCAGGACTAGATGTTCCAAGTCCTGTCTCCTCATCCTTAGCTTGCTCAATTAGATTGGGTTTCTCCTTTAATGTAGACCTACAGTTCTGATCCTGTTGGTTAATTGGAAGCAATATGTATTTGCTTTTCTATAAATCCTGCAGATATTCCATTTGCCTTTACTGTTTCTTATGTTAATGCCTTGGTCTTCTGCCTCTACTGGTTGGCACCCAACACCTAGAATCACAAGTCTGTGGGTTCTGGAGAAACAACTGATGTCAATATTTTGCATGTGATGTATTCCAGGCAAATTTCATTTTTATTTTTTCCTCTGGTACAAAGTCTCTCCTTGTCTTCCTTTTAGTCCTGTCTCCAGCAAATTCCGTTATTTCTGTAGCTTCTTTCCTTCTACATCTTTCCATTCTTTCCGCTTTCTCTTTCTTCCCTCCAAACCTGTGTTTTCAGCGTTTACGGATGCTGTGACAGCGAAGTACGTGCTGCAGAAGCTGCAGCTGATGTGTCCTCGTTGTGTTTTATTCCTGTCTTCTTGCAGACTCCTGCTACTCCAGGTGATGCCTTTATCCCATCCTCATCCCAGTCACTTCCTGCGAGCGCAGACATGTTTGGTTCCGTACCTTTCAGCACTGCTGCCGTACCCTCAGGTAGGAGATCCACTGGAAGTACCAGCTCGGCTCAAATCCGGTGATCGGTTCTCAGCTCTGGTTTGCAGTTCAGTGCTCGGGGCGTTGATTTGGAACAGTGGAAGTGGGAAAGGATCCTGAGGACAGTGCTGCAGGGCAAGGCAAAACAAGCCTTTAACAAGCAAGGGAGGGCATTATCTTGAATTTACCCCCATTTTTTAAAATGCAAGCCAAAACACTCACTGGGAGTTCAACCGTAATTGAGCCATCTGGATAACATACCTTCTAGGTACAGTAGTAGGAAGACAGAAAAAAGCATTTAGTTTAGCTTTGCCGTTTTTGTGGTAGCAATGATTATCCTGTGCTGTCTGCAGTAAACAAGAGAATTAGATATGGAGAATTTGGTGGCGTTTCAAAGGTATTCCACTTAGTCAAATCCTGATACTTCCTTTAGACTTAGTTCTGTGTGCCTCAAAGTGCTCAAAATTCAAAAGCTGTGTATCATTCTGCACAGACACACAAGGCATGTGGTTTTGACTGCTCATCTCTCCCCGGGGCACTCGGAGCACCGAGAGAGCTGTGCTCTCAGCTCCACTTAAGGGGGGGGGGGGGAAAAGGAGGAGGAGGAGTGCCTTGAATCATTCAACAGTGACTTTCTAATTGGTTAACTCCTTCTCTGATGGGCTGTGTTGCAGCATCAGGTTAGCCACTGCATCTCTGAAAGGTTACACTGATGGTGAAGTTTCTGGGGATAATGTCAGATGAAAACCCTCGCTGCTTGGATGAGGTTACAGTGGGGGCAAGATAAAAGGACATCTGGAGAATCCATCATAGCCATCTATTGAAACAGATATATATCAAAGTTACGGTTCTTTCATCACTCATTAATTCAGTCTTTCAAAGTTCTGTTTCTATTTTATTTTCATTTTTGGCTTTTCCCTTTATGATTTTGCAACCACCCTTATATTCAGCGTTACAAAACAGCCTAGAAATAAAGCAAAGAGGAGGAGGAGGTAGAGGAGGACTCAGAAACACACTTAAGTCAGAAAGAGTTTTAAAGTTCCAACAGCATTAAAAAGTAAAAGAGGTTTTTATATTGTATAGTATTAGCAGTAAATCATTAAACATGAAGCATCTGTAAAGCATAGTACTTTTATCAGTGGAACATAATTGTATTACATGGTTTAATTTGTAACATTTTTTACAGCAGTTTTAGTTTCAGAGTATTTATTTTTTTGGTTTAACAAAGCACCTGATCATGGAATTCTTACACAGTCAGACTCTTGGTAACTTGAAAAGAGGGTTCAGGTCTGACAGGAGATTATAATTTTAGTTTTAATCTTTAATTTCTTCCCCAACTGGAGAGGTTTTGTGTTAATACCTGAAGCAGTTTGTTGTTGTCAGGTATGTAGTACAGGAGAAGCTCAGGCCCTTTTTGATGTTCTCAAGTAACCAGGTAATAACCAAATGTAGGGATTTTTTTTTATGTGAATTCATCTGGGCTCTGACTTTTTATTATGCGTTTTGAGATATTTGCTTTGCTCTTCAGAGTCCCAGTGGTTTGAACTGTGCCTGTGTCAGAAGAAGTCTTCATCTTGAAAGAAGGTCACACAGTCGTTAGAGAGCCCTTGAGCTGTTATCTAACATGCAGGAAGGTGCTTCCCTCTAACTTCAAACCAGTTTTGTTGCTATCCCACTGGCAGGAGTTGGCTGGGGAAACTCTCCCCAACAAAGAGTTTTAAAAAAAGGATGAGGAACTGTGGCAAAGCGGGTCCTGGGTGTCCTCTTCCATCCTTCTGCTTGCCCTGGGAGCTCATCTTTTAGCAGCACGTGGGCTGCTCTGAAAAGATGAATTCCATCCCAGCCTGACGCAGTGTGTCCCATTCAGTCCCAGATCCTCACTCCAAGAGAAACAGGACAAGCAGAGGAGAAAAGCAGAGGATGGGGGGAGTCAGGGTAGCAAGAAGAGCCTCAGCGGTGAGGACCAGGACTGTGCTACAAGGGAGTGAGTTTAGGGAGTGTTTTTGGGAGCTCCTGTGGTTCTGGTACGTGGTTTAACCAAACTGGTCCCAGCTGTGTCAAAGACAGAGCTCTGGGGATGGGAGCTGCCAACAAGGGCCACGCACCCAGGTCTTCACAGACCCAAAGGGGTACTCACTGAGGAAGAGAAGAACTTACTTGTTCAGATGAGGGGAAGGATTATTGCCAATATCCACCAATTTGTGAGTTTGTATACAAGTATTTGTTCAGTGATGGGAATCCAACCACGTCTTTCAGTTTTCCTTTCAAGTATGCTGAAGCTCTGGGAAGACTAACGTAGCCTGCATGTTTCTGATTTTCTGATTTATTGTGTAGCTTTTTGTAGCTTTTTCTGCATGCTCTTTGACAGTGGTGTTAAAATCTTTCTTTTTTTTTTTTTTTTTTTTTGCTCCCTTGCTCTGTTTATTCTTTGAAGGTTATGTTGCCATGGGAGCTGTTCTGCCCTCGTTCTGGGGACAGCAACCACTTGTTCAACAGCAGTTGGCCATGGGTGCTCAGCCTCCAGTTGCTCAGGTGATGCAGGGAGGACAGCCCATCGCGTGGGGCCAACCCGGTATTTTTCCTCCTACTCAGCAGCCGTGGCCATCTGTAGCTGGTCAGTTCCAACCAACTGCCTTCATGCCAACACAAACTGTTTTGCCTTTACAAGCAGCCATGTTTCAAGGTACCATTGCTCCTATAGCTACTGTTCCACCCACGAGCGATTCCACCAGATCAAGTCCACAGACAGACAGGCCCAGACAGAAAATGGGAAAAGAAATGTTTAAAGATTTCCAGATGGCTCAGCCTCCACCAGTGCCATCAAGAAAACCAGATCAGCCTTCCCTCAGTTGTACCTCAGAGGCCTTCTCAAGTTACTTTAGCAAAGTTGGGATGGCACAGGAAGCAGATGATTGTGATGACTTTGACATCTCTCAGTTAAATTTGACTCCTGTGACTTCCACGACACCCTCTACAAATTCACGTGAGTATTTATACGCTTTCAGCAATACCTTTCCTCAGACATGACTGCTCCTCAAAGCATATTTTTTTTCTTTCCATACCATAAATTGCAACACAGATATGGACTGGGAATCTTCATGCATGGTCTGGCATATTTAATGTGTTCCAGCCATAAACAAAAGTATCAGAGAAGAGTTTCAGACCCCAATAGCTGCAGCCTAAAATTTAATTTCTAAGAAGACAGTAATATATGTTCTGTGCTAGAGACGTGCAAGGTGGTTGGAAAATGCCCATGACATTCAGCCTTGCAAGTGGTTTCACTTCTGTCCCGTTCAAACCATACTTTGCAGAAATTAGGGGGTGGGGATTTCTTTTAATAGCTTGATGTATTGGACATGTGAGGTAATTCATTGAAAGGCTGTAAAATAAGCTTATTGTGTTCGGCTGTAAAATAAGCTTATTGTGTTCGTAGCATGGAGATGGGGGATTCTTCAGATTGCTGAAAAGAGGAATTCATGAGGCACATGTTCACCAGGGACCAGCGAGAGACCTTCTGTTTCGCTTACCTGCCGCAGGATGGGAGACTCAGGCATTCTTCATGTAATGAAGTGGCGTCTCCCTGGTTCCTAAAGACATATGCCAGATGCAGCCAAACTTAATTTGGAAACTGCTGAATGAAATGAAATATATGAAATTGATAATGACTGCTGTGTTCAAATTTACCTCTTGCAGCTCCTCGTTAGAAAATAATTTTCGGGGATAATAGGAGTTGAGGGCTCTAAAGCATGAGCAAGTTTTGTGCTGCTGTATCTTTCTGAACAAATTAACAGAAATATATTCTGTTGCTGTTACTTTAATCTTTGTTTAGCTCCAACCCCTGCACCCAGACAGAGTTCTCCATCAAAATCATCAGCATCTCATACCAGTGATCCTGCTGCAGATGACCTCTTTGAAGAGGGGTTTGAAAGCCCAAGCAAAAGTGAGGAGCAAGAGGCTGTGAGTAGCAACAAGGTTTCTAAATACTAATTATCTCTTTTTAGCTAGGAAAGAGAGAAATTATTTAAATGTTGTTTGGTAGTGTCAGAAATAACTGTTCTAATAGGGCTGGGGGGTATTTAATGGGGAGTTGCAGACAGCATTTAATTCCAGGTTCAGTTTTGATAGCAAAAAGCCTGACATCTATGTTGATATGCACTAATATTGCATACAAGGAACCAAACTCCGAGTCCATACGTAAGGTTACGGATGTCAGTCGAATCAAATATCCTTTTTCAGCATACCAGCATTCACTTGTTGATGGTAATGAAACCTGAGGTAAAACAACATACATGCTGAGGCTGCAGAAAGAGATGTGAGAGTTTGTGTGTTAAAAAAGATGATGGTTGATGTTGTCTTGCACATTCTTGCATCCCGGTTGCTTGCCTAGCTACATTCCTCAATGTTCCGGCCCTCAGTATGCGATTTCTTTGCCTTAGACTCAGTGAAGCAAAGCGAGAAATGTTATCCAAGCAATGACTTTAAATCCCAAGGTACCTTAGGCAGATAAGAGCCTAAGTGAGCCAAAGGCAAGAGGGAGACTGTACAAAAAAAGGACCTAAAGGTCCACAAAACAACGCTAGCTTGGACTCTTTCTGATTCACTTAGATTGACTGGCTTTCGGGGTCTTTTGCAGTTCTAGTTTGTCTGATCTAGTACCTTCTGAAGTCTGTGGCAGCTCCTGCATGGGCTCCAGCAGGTACTGGTGTGGTCCTTCCCTGCCTGCACCAGCTGTAGGAAACCACTCTGGCTTTTGAGAACATAGCAGCGGTGAAGTGTCACTTTGTGGTTTTCATGAGATAGGATGTACTTGTTATGCCCACAGCATGAAAAATAACCTCATGTTGACTTTTCACTTTCTTAATGTTGAGAAAAAAAGGTGTTATGTTCTTGTATTCTAGCCTGATGGGTCTCAGGCCTCATCCAACAGTGATCCATTTGGTGAGCCAACTGGTGATACTATAAGTCCACAGGTCGGTAGCTAGATAGCGCAGGTTGGGGTAGGTATCTGTCCTTTTTTTCTCTACACCTTGAGGTGCTCACTTGTTCTTCCACCAGTGCCTGCCATTGCTTTCATGGATGCATGGTTTGTTTTTCCTTTTCATCTCTTCTGTTTTTCCTCTCCATTATCCACAGCGTGTTCCTCATGCTCAGCGGTTTGCATGGCTTTTGCCATTCACTAAGTGTTGCGACTTACGCAAATATGTGTGTTTTGGCTGCCTGCATGCTTTAAAGAAATGTGGACTTGTTATTGTGTTCAAATTCTAAGGGGAAATAGGGAAACTGAGCCACTACTAACAGTGTTTTAGGCAGAACATTTTTTTTGTCATCGAATCCACTCTGGCCTTTAGTTCAGACATAACACATTAAATGGAATAAGCCATCTTACCCATAGACATAACAAACATTAAATAAAATTATTTAATGACATGTGAACACCTCTACCCTAAATCAATGTGATAATCAGTAGAAGCACGTTTATTAGCTGCATGTAAAAAATATTGAAATGGGTTTGTGTATTTTTATCTCCCAACTGCAAATTAAAAACATCTGAAAATTATGATCATTATCATTGGTATACTAATGCTTTAAAAATTATTCATCAAATGAAAGTCATTTAAATCCAAACAGACGGGAAAGATGATCTTTTCATCTTTTGTGTTACAGAACACATTAGGAAATGTGGCTGCCAGTGAGTGTTCAGTGATTTGTTTCAACAGAGTATATGTTTTACCAAAAAGACAATAAAGCTACAAAGTTTTATGAGTGCTGAACATTGTTATTCCATCCAAATACTCTCTAGTGTTGCTACTTGAAGGATATGTTTCATTATCTTCTCCCTGCCTGCCATTCATGTTTTGTATTACCCAAATAAGTGATCTGATGCTGCTTCTGTGCTTCAGCACGGAGCTCCTGGAGCAAATCCGTAAGAACGGTAGAACCCCGTTTATTTTTGTACAGAATTTGCACTGTGTCTACCAGTGCCTTATCCACCCTGAGCCGAAGTAATGTGGTTTCAACTCAAAATTAGTAGTTTCATTAGGAGTCAGTTTACGTTGTACATTAAATATGGTTAAAAAAATACTACAGTAACTTAGCTTTGATCCCTTTGGAAGTAATAAGATTATCTCTTAATAATATATGGCGCTGTGAGAAGGCATCTCCCTCTTCTTTAGCTTCACCAACGTAATGCTCAGCTCTTGGGGGGCTAAAGCAAGAGTAGCATTAAGCTTTGTGTCTCATTGAGCCTAAAAATGACAGTGCAAGGACAGAGTCAAGCTGGGATGGGCTGCTCTAGCAAGAGCATCCCTTGGTTATTGTACTCTAACGAGAACTGCTTCTGCAGATTGATGGTTCCACACAGAAATTTGACTTTGCCCTTGCCTGACCTTGGCCAGCACTGACATAGCTCTCTTTCAAGAATTCTTTCCTAGATCAAGAAAGAGAATTTGACCTTTATCTGAGTCCTGCACCCTGCAAACCCGTGTACATTTGTTTATTGCGGTTTCTCCTAGTCAGGGTAATTCCAAAGTTCATCACAGGCAGACTAATGATAAAATCTCTTTCTAATTTTCTGACTGTCAGAAAGATAGTTAGCATCATTTGTAAACTAGCATCACACACATATACCTACCAGGAGTTCTGGAGATAACTTGAAACAGTAGTTTAAATCTGCTAATGCATATTACTGTGTAAGGCAGTCAAGTGAGGGACTCCTTTTGTTCTGCTTTTAGATAATGCTTAGTAAAATACATTCTTTTACCTGTCAAGAGTCTCTGGGAGCTACAAGAACTATATATTACCAGTGATTCCATATGTTTTTTTTCTATATTTTTTGTTAATCCTTCTAGATTCTTGCATAAAGAATGTGTAATTCTGAGAAATATAGTCTGGGAAATGTTAAATAATATTACCGATTATCGTATTACAGTAATTCTTAAAAGCTGTAGGCAGGAAGAGGAAGCTGAACAAAGAGAAAGCCTCTATCCAGTGAAGTTACACTAATAGCATTGTGTGCCCCTGTGCAGTGCCATTCAGCAGCAGGCCGTAGGAAATCCACTTGCTAAAACCAGCCCATCTAATTCTGAAGCCTAGAAGCGTCAGAGCAAGGGAGAGACTAGTCTCCATGGCAAATTATCAATTCAGGATTTACCACTGTGTTGTGTATTGAGCTCCACATTTGAAGAGAAACTTAATGGGGAGAAACATGTAGTACAAAAGAATCACGGCCTGCATAAAAGCCGCTTTTGTGTGTTAGATGGGAGATTACTTCGCTCTTTAGAACATGGTTCTTCACACCAAGAACAGCACAGTACACAACTCAGATGAATGGACCTCTCAGGAGCATGACATACTATTGTGTTCAGAAATTTCAAATATATCTGTTCCCAGCATCTCTATGGGAACGTGCCCATGTGGTATCTTGACTTCCCTTGTCTTGATGTATTCAGGATGCTCACCTGCCTGGTATTTCATATGCTGGTCTTTCAAGGTACCTTAGCAATTTGGTCTGTTGATTCCTTCTGATACTCTTTATTCTCATATAGAAATAACTCAGCAACTTTCAGTCACTTAATTTCTCCATTTTTCCTCTCTTCCTTTTGTGATCTTCAACTTAAGCTCTCAAAATCCTCATCTTGCCAGTAGCCATTTTTATACGTCGTTCCTCTACAAATAGCTGTGGGTTCTTTGTAGGTAAATGTGACATTTTATGGATAAGTTAAATTTTTGTCCCTTTATGGTTGAAGATAAGCGGACAGGCCTAAATTTCACAAGCGAAATAAAATCAACCATTTGCAGGGCTATTCACAGCAAGATTTGTATTTGGTGTTTTTCCCTTTGTTCATGTGCGGCTTTGAGGATGGATGGTGATTTTCCAGAAGGGGTGAGGAGAACACTGAATAATAAGGCTGCTATCTTCAACTGACTTATATTTAATCCCTGCTGCTGTCTTAAGACATTGTGTGTGGGATAACTATCATGAAAGGAGCGAGAGAGAGAAAGAACTGTGTTCAGCTACAATTCTACCGAACAGGTTAAACATTTCTTATTATTGACATTTTGGATTAAAGCGAGAACTTTGAACAAAGTAGTTTTCTCCTGGTCATCCTCTTTGCACCAGTATACCCAGTCAGACTGAATTACAGGGTGTTGGGTGCAGACCCTGCCAGTTCGATGGGTCTACCACGCTGTGACACTAGGAAGCCCTGAAGCTATACAACTGAAAGCTTAGCAAAAGCTGTAGAAAGGGAAGCCTTCAAGCATGATGAGAAAAGGGAAAGCGAGGAGCAAACTTTGACTCTCTGGTGTCAGGCTGCTTTGGATACCCGTGGTTATCTTGGCTGGAATTTCCTAAGAAAACATCCCAACTTTGGAAAGAATAAATTCAGCTTGAAGACTGTGACTGGACTTCACAAATGCAGTCTAACCATACAAACTGGTTCTTGAAGCAAATTAGCAACAGGGTGAAGCTTCTGAAAGGGAATCAGGGGATATTTGATGCCACAACTATTGCAGTAAAAGTAATTTTAGGTGCTGGAACAAATGCAGTTCTACTGATACGCTGCCCAGTTCAATATTTGCACTGGCAGTTGTTCACGAGAGATTCTCAGGAAACATTCAAAACATTTGTGGCTAGAGCATATCTTCCTCAAAAAGTTGTTTAGTTGTTCTGTGAAATGTGTGCAGACAATTATAAGCCCTCAAAATATGTCACACCCTTCACGATTCTATCAGCACTGTCAGGAGAGCAACAGTTCATTAGAATATTTGTCTATCAGCTTTTGGTGGTACTTTGACGGCCCGCTGCCATCATCCATCTTTGAGAAAGTGCCATTCTTAGTGATAAATGTTCCTAATAATCTTAATCAGCTCCAGGATGGGCTACTATAACTCTTTATTTGGGCTGTTATTAGGAAGTTGAAAGAAAATAGCAACTTATGGACAAAGCATTGGCTTATCTGGGAGCTTGGTGGGCCTCAGGAGGGCGCATTAAGCTGATTCTGTAACCTTCTCTTCTTTTCTGCCCGTTGCGTGAAGAATCTGAATGGGCTCAAAATATCAAAGACTGCTTTTGCAGGATCTGTTACCATCATTCACCCAGCTCAATTGAAACTGAATAAAGTCCAAAGAGAAATTCATAATGACTCTAGGTGGCCTATTCTTACCGTAGGCTCTAGAGCTGTCATTCTCAAACTAAAGGCACAGCACCCAGCAGGGTCGTGAACCTGAGAGAGAAGTAGAGAGTTGTGCATTTGGAAAGAGATCACAGTTTGGGAAGTACTGCTTCATTCCAGAGTAATCCTAAAATTGTCGTTTCAAGACCCTATGCACCTTTGTTCATCATCATATTTCCCAGGGAATCTGAAGGGACAGGACCAGAGGAATCCAGGCTGCTCTGTGAACAGGTTTTTCCCCTTTTCCGCTGCTAAAATCCCCTTTGAGCTACCCATTTGAATATAACCAGCTCATACACCTTTTTCTCACCTCTTTCAGGGTCTCCAAGCCCTCTTGAAGTAGCCAGGTACCCTTCCATTTCTCCAACTTCTTTCTCTAAACAAGAAACAATATGCTGTGTAGCTTGCGTAGAGCCGTGTACTTGCTGATTGGCAATCCAGCAATTCAATTAGGGGACGAGGTCTCCTAGCTTTCTCCTTAATGAGGTCATTTAAAAGTTCCCTGTCTTCTCCACAACAACTGATTTTAAAAAGGCGCTTGAGATAATTTAGTATCTTTGAGACTTCTGAACAATTTGCTTCAAATTGGCCATCGGGTTCAAAAGTTATGCAGGAGAATTGACAGATGCGTAGATGGGAAGTATAATTGTGTGGCTACTGTTTTGTTAGGAAAGGGGCCCAGAAATAACAGGCATGTTTCTTTGCTGCAGTTTATTATTATACTGGGACCAAGATGGAGCAGGGTTCATCTTTCTGAGTAGTTCTCATTTTATGGATGTGTAGCATCCATCTTGATACTTAAACAACAGAGACTTTTAAAATGCTAATAATCAAACTAGATATTTCACTGAATTTCACTGAATTTTTTTAGAGTTGGAAGGGACCACAGAGATCATCTAGTCCAACTCCCCTGCTGAA
>JAOQGH010000004.1:29213617-29233197 GCA_025769975.1 Gallinago jamesoni | reverse complement strand
CCTCCCTCAACCTACTAGCCACACTCTTCCCTATGCAGCCCAGCCCAATTTGAGATTAGGAAATATTCCTGGGTAGGTTTATAATTAAACTAGATATTTGAGACTGGGAAATACTCTTAGGTGGGTTTATAGCAAGAATAGAGGCACTCTCCAGTCATAATCCTGAACTAGAAGGTTGCTGTAATTATGCTGCAAAAAGAAGCTAACTGTAATAAAAATAACAAAAGATAAGCCACTGGCTGTTGATAGGAATTATCTGTCTTATCACCAAAGATATTTAATTTGAATCCCGCCTGCCAACCTTGCGGTGCCCTATTTTCTCGTGTCGGCATGCAATAGAGAAAGACACATTGCACCCCCGTTCCCTTCACTTGCATTCCCAGCACGAGAACTCACGTTTTGGCTGGTGCTCCAGCCCACTTCTTTCATGAAGCTCTTCTCGTTTGAGCCGGCCCTCTCTGATCAGTCAGCCAGGAGCAAAACCGATGCTGGGAAGCTATTGTAAAGCAAAGAAATCTCTGTGGGCCTCACCTCTACAACTCAGGACATCTCACCTGGAGCTTTGCATGGAGCGGGGCACCTCGCAATGATGAAGCAGCTGCCGATGGAAAAATAGTTCCCTCCTCCTTAACCAAGTCCCGCGTTAGGGGGGGGACGAGCCCAAGTAGACGCCGAATCTTTCAGGAGATGTTCTCCAGTGATTAGTTCTGCTGGGGAGCAGATGTTAATATCTTTAAATTGGATGCAAATTTACTGCTTGTATTTACATAATGTTATTCAAGAGTGTTAGCCAGCCTTGTTACATCATGCAGTAGTGTGCTATACCAGGCAGGCTTACTGTTTGCTACAGCCTTGTTTATTGTGCAAAATGGGAAGAACAAACTGATTTTAAGCATGAAGTATCTCCGGAATATGTAAATGTCGCATACATAGGGAACATTTTCACTTTGGCAGTTTTTGCAATTAATTCTGAGACACTTCGTAACTCAACATTTTACTTGTAGCTTTTTATTTAGGTGTCTAACTGAAAGCTTGTATATTTAGACATTTCTGGTCCCTTGCTGCAACCTGTCACTTTGGTCACATACCTGACTTGTGAATTCATACCCTCTTTCTTCAATATCTCCTTATTTAAAGGCTACTGTTCAACGTAAAGAGTCCCATTAGTATGTGAGAATAGAGTTAAACACTGCTTTGATAGCAGCTTCCAAACATAAAGGAAAACATTTACTTTTCAAACATCTGCCAGAAATTGCAAATCTTCAGAGTTGATAGAAGCCTTTAAGTAGGATTTAGGAGAGGAAAAAAAAAAAAAAGAAAGTGTGCTGCCAGTTGTCTTGTTGGTTTCTCTCCGTGGGTTGATGAAAGCACATCAGAAGTGCTCCTGGGCCAATCCTATAGAAAGGAAAACACTTTCAGGTTCAAGGCATCCATGTGACTCGGAAGCTTTGTATGCTATTTTACTCATTCCCCTTACTTTTTTTCTGAAAAAGACCCATTCTTTCATTTCCTTCCCTCAGAATCCATTCCTAATGCAATGCTAGAAGTAGAAAGCAGAAGACTTTGGTGAGGTGATTCTGATGCTGTGAGAAGAGTTAGGCTCTCCTGCCTTTCCATGACATTCCCTGTGACCTTTGAATGGAGTAAAACTTGTAAAAAACAGGGTTTATTTCTGCTTCCAAGACTCTCCAAAATAGTGCTTGGGAAGCCCCCCTGCCTGGCAGTGTGAGAGAAGCTACTCGTGAAGTCAACAGCACTCGACTCTCCTTTTGCCTCTTTTTTGATCTTTTTCTGCTCTCTTTTGCTCTCTGGTGTATCATTATTGATATTTTACAGATACCATTCACAATATTGGGCCACAGGCAAGATGCACCACTTGAATTATCTCAAAATAATATTAGAAAACAAACCTCAGTCATTGACAAAAAACTTTGGCTGAGAAGACTGCACGCAGCTTCTGCAATTAATTTCTCGTTTGGGATTCTGAAGGGGGAAATCAACTAAAAGGAAGGCCTAAGAGCACATTTTTCATTCAATATGCTCAGGTCTACTGGAAGAAAAATTATTAAAATCAGTGAGAAATGCAGGCCTTTGCCACATGAAGTTTATGTTCAGATAAATACTGGCTGCGGATAAAAGAAATTTCTAATTCTACCAGCTGCCTCATGTTGAAATTGCTGATGGCCAATGATGAACTCCTCCTCCTCTTCCAATGGTGTCAAGTTCAGTGACACCTTAGGACACCTGTTACTTAAGTGCATCTGCATATCTTGAAGATATTTGAGGACAGTTCTAACAAGCACGCTTGACATTTTGAAAAGCTCTTTTTTTCCCTGAAGGCATTTGAAGAACTGACATCTTTTGTTCCAAAGGGATGCTCTCCCTCCCTCCCCTTTTCTTCTCCTCCTTCCTTTTCACTTCCCCTTGCAATCACCTCAGGTTCAGCAAATGCCTGAAGAATCGCCTGGTGTGTGTCGGGTTCCCACATTAATTAGTACAGATTTTCTCTGAACGAGCTGCAATAGATCATTCTGCCAGCTTCGTGTCTGTGGTACATGAAAATTGGCATAGGTGGACTTAGCACACAGGATGTGAAATGCAGTTATTTACTCTCAGTCATCTCTTCTGATTACCTTCGGTTTTTCAAGGTCGCAAAATATATTTGCTTCTTGCTGGGGCTAACTTCAGCAGCCTTTATTTAATCATTCCAGAGGATTTCTCCCATCCTCCCGTAATGCTCGTAGTGTGCTCAGGGCTTCACATAGGTGGGAAACGGGGAAGTATGGGCTTTGCAAGTTCCAGAAATGCAGTCATTTCAAGGAATAAGAGAAAACTTTCCTTGGCATGGAGGAAACGGGTCATATTTTGGATTTGTTGCCTTGCTCCTCATTCGACACAAGATGCGTAGTAAGGTGGGACAGGGCGCTGGGATGGGCACAGTAAATACAGCCCTACAGGTCCCTCTTTGAGCTGTTTTTCTCAACAGCAGCATCGTTTTTATAAGAGGTGATTAAAATCCTGTGCCATCCCCTGCCAGACATCTCTGGCTTCGTGGTGCCCAGCGATTTGCCAGCCTTCAGAGGTTGTGGGGTTTTTTTTTTAGCTCTAAATCAGCTTCTGCTGATGCTGCTGTAACATGAGTTGATTCTAACTTGGTTAAATTCAACGTCGTGGCATGGTATTTGAATATTTATCAAGCTGTGGAGAGTTAATGCAGTATGGCATTAATTAGCCTTTCTGCCTGTCTTGTTCTTTTTTTAGATGTCATTCTTAGTTTAATAAATTAGTTTCTGGAAATGAAGTAGAATGGATTCCAGGCTCCGTGGATGGTTTGCTTCCCACTGCAGACCAGATGAGCGTAGTTTTTAAAGCACAGGGTCTCAGCTGGGAAACAACACCGAAGAACATGGCAGCTTCCCCCCCACAACACACACACATCCAGGAAATTCCCAAGAAAGTATCTGTTAGCAAATCGACGTGCTTTCCTCCCGGCTTTAATGATCGTACTAACAGCTACACTAATCAACCTGCACGGAGCCAGCTCCCCTCGTTCTTCATAGGCAGCTCATATTGGTATTTTAAATGCCATCACAGCTTCAGGAGCTCAGCTTTCAATGGCAGTTTCTGTTTGCGAGTGTTTTTCTCCGTGAGGTGTGTAAAAACCCACAGCTCTCTTCTGCTGGAAGCAGAGAGTGTCCCCACCTGGTAGGAGTAACAGCTTTTCACGCCAGCTGCATTCCTGGCCTGTAAACTTCAAAACATCTAGTCACATAAATATCATTTCATGCCTTCATATGTTTATGGCCAGCAATACCTCCTGAGGATCGGTGCACGGCCAATACTGGAAGAGGAAATTGATAGTAGAATCATAGAATTGTCTAGGTTGGAAGGGACCTTAAAGATCATCTAGTCCAACCATCAACCTAACCCTGATAAAAATTACTAAACCATATTCCTAAGGACTACGTCAACCCGTCTTTTGAACACCTCCGGGGATGGTGCTTCAACCACTTCCCTGGGCAGCCCATTCCAATGCCCGATAACCCTCCCCATGAAGAAATGTTTCCTAATATCCAATCTAAACCTCCCCTGGCGCAACCTGAGGCCATTGCCCCTTGTCCTATCTCCCATGACTTGGGAGCATTCATTTTCTGAAATAATAATCACTTTTTCTTCACAATTCAGCCAGGGTGCCGTGATCTCTCAAGGCAGCATGGAAAGCAGACTCTTCCTTTGGGTTTTGACTCAGGAGGTATTGCTGTTCTCAAGCAGATGTTCTAAAAAATGTTCTAAAAACTGTCTGGAGACATCTCTGCTTATTGTATTTTTATCATCCCCAGGAAGCAGAACCTCTCTACGCCCAGATCAACAGACCTAAGAAATAATATTGTTACAGGCCTGTGGTGCTCCGAGACTCAAATGAACCCCAACGACCTGGCAGGCCTTTGGCTTTCATGCTTTTTTTCCCCCCTCGATTGATTTTGTCTGACAAGGAGAGATGATGATGCCCTCCTGGACTGGCTCTACGAGTGTTCCTGACATCTTTCTGGTTTTTGGCAACCAATGGCAGATTCCTGTGGCAGCACAAAACAAAAAAAAAACTCTCCCTGCTTATCATAGCTCGAGTCCAGCCCCGTCCCCACACGTCATGGGTATCCAGACTAGGAAATCTTACTCCTCGGTCGTCTTTCAAACGTTTGTTATCTTCTGTATGCCACATATAAATAACGAGCATCTGAAATTTAGCTGGTATTAGACATTCTTTTTCTTTTGAGCAAAAAGCAGCGTCTGTATGTAGCAATGGCATTATCATTCAACAGCCTTTGGGGCACAAGTCGGCACTTTTTATGTCATGGTGACATGTTTTTCATCATCATTGACCTTTTTTATTTCCCCCCCCACGCTGTGTAGACGTATTTAAACAACAACAACAGAAAAAAATACTGGCAGTGTCATTGGTTTTGGGTTTTTTTTTTGTATTTCTTATTCTGTAGTTTTTGTATGAGCGACAGATCTAACAGCAAAACGCCTCCTGCGGAGAAGATTCCCAACTTGAAACCACAGAATAAAACTTGGCTGTTTTATCCATCCTGACTGAAAATGTTGCCAAATGGACCTTTAAGTTCTAGCCCGTCATGAGGAAGAAATGCTGCTTTTCTGTTGGAATACTCATGTTGTGGGTAGAGAAAGGACATGGAGTCCCACTGAGGAAAGACGAAAGAGTCAGTATTTCCTAGGAAACTCTAAACAAGTTGAGAAAAGGAATATTTTTATTTCTTCGATATCTTGCTGCTGTAATGCTATGCAGACAAGTGTTTTCTTCTCTGTGTGCCATTTTTGATGAAAAACAAAAACAAAAAAATCATTTGCCAAATAATACTGGTATGATTCTGGTTTTAGGAACTTGGATGAAGCGGACTTTACAAATGGGACAAGGATGGCATGGATTTTGGAATTACAAACTGATTCTGTGATCAAATTGTTCATCTTTATCACTTTTTGTACATCAGAAAAATCAAATGGGATTTTTATTTTATAACTTGAAAAAAAAAAAAATCTTACTGTTAAACTCTTTAAATGTTTAAGGGGAAATGGCTTTAAGGAGTTCGAATGAAAATTGCCAGTTTTTTTGTAAATATAAATGTTATGAAAATTCTTTTACTAATGCCATTACACAGTAGAGAAGGTAGCAAGTTGCAGTGCTTGGGAGGTGTGGCAAACCCAATTTGTGGTTCTCACATCGCGTACGTTTTTTTCACGTGCTTACGGTAACGGGCTGAAGCTCGAGAGCATTTGCCAAAAGCAGTCAGCTTGTCAGCGACTAGTGAAATTAGTGGGAACACCTGATTTTATGATCTAGTTTTCACGCGGACGCACTCCGCTTACCAGATTATCACATTTCATTGACATTCCTTTGCGATTCCAGAACCTCTGCATAGAAGGCATCAAACTGTTTACACGCAGAACAAAAGAATTTAAAGCTTCCTTTTTTTACATTTATGAAGCAAAAGTGCAGTGTTTGGGTTCATATGTTTAGCACATGATTTTCATAAAGAATCTATATATTTTTGCCCTACAGAGAATTGTTATACAGGTCAAATGTGTTTTCCTGATGTTCCTATGCAGTTACAGTATATTGAATTTAGTGGTTTAACACTAAAAAGAAGAAAAAGAAAAAAAAAAAGAAGAAAAAAAGAAAAAAAAAAGGAAAATAGAAAAAAATAGAAAAAGGAAAAAAGGTTAAAGAAATCAAATGGTTAATCAGTTTTTAGGGTTATTGTGCAGATTTTGTTTTTAAATTGACACATTAGGATTTACATTTTTGTCATGATTAAAATAGGCCTGGAGTTATAAGTATTTTACTTTCTTTCATCTCTGTTATAAGCTAAAAATGGTTTAGAAGACAGAATAACTGGGGTGGCGATTGTTGATACGTACAACCAAATCTCACAACATGGTTCCAGTCTTTTCCTTTGAATTAGAGAAATTAGAGAAATGTGCGTTACAGAATGTATGTGAATGAAAATTTAGTTGTGAATAGACCTAATGAACCTGCAGAGAGGAGAACTTTTATCCCCATTCACGGTCATTTGATGCTTATTTCTTAGTCATGTGCAAACAGCTTTGTAGCAAATCTTGTTTTCCCATCAGAAGAAAGATCGAGTATTCTAACCGGAAAAGACGAATTAAAACTTGGTGGATTGAGTGTTTCAGGATGAAAAGCAGAGGTAAAAGCGTTTCTGAAGGACATTTCTTTCTGAATATTTTCCTAATTTGCACAGTGGTGCTACTTTCTTCCTCAGTGGCTCTTTTGGGTTTTGCCCTGCATACGGACCCACAAAGACGATTTTGGTTCATCATGGACATTTGAGGTTTAGTATCATCAGTGCATTTCCACTTATGGGGTAAAACGTTAAGAAAATGGAGAGATTTATGTCTCGGAGGATCCATTGACGTCATATTTGTAGGAAGCAGATCATTTACGTAGTCCTTGCAATGCATAGGTGCTGAGGGAATGAGGCTGGGATTTTAGTGTCTCACGAGAGACAGCTGGACTATCACCGTGGACCTTTGTCTTACCTTTATCAACGCTCATAAATAAAATCAAATTCTGAATTGTCTCGTCGTATGATAAGATCGTCCTTGTCGTGGTTGAGATGCTGAGTTGGGAGGACGTGGAAGGCCTCTGCACTGCACCAGTATTGTAGATAACTAAAATATCCAGCTTGTGCAATTGTTTAATCCCTCATCCTTCACTAGCACTAAATTCGTCACTTTAAATTTAAAAACCAGGGAATCCCACCAGCCATCCTGTTACCATCCCCCGTAGGTTCTTGATCTTTACCTGTCATGAAAAGATATTTTGATAGATCGTAGTCATCCAAGTGTCTGATGAAACCTTTCATCTAATAACGTACTGGGCACCTTCTTTGCAAAAATGTTTACTCCGTGGTTTTCATTCATTTTTATTTCTGCATTCTGACACATATTTTTTTAATAAAGATGAGAAAGATAAAATGACTGTTGCAGTACATTTCTAAACCTACTTTAACTTTACCTCAGATAATGACCATTTGTTAACATATACGGACACATTATTTTTAACTTTATGTATAACGCATTCAGCGACAACAAAAAAAACACCAACAAATTTTTAGAAATTTTCCATTAATTTCTGTAACACACCATGTAATACTGTTATGAATAAAAACATTTTAAAAAGGCGTCGTTTCAGTAAGTGTGTTTCCTAGCTTTTGCTCTTTGTGGTAATTCTGCCATTTTTATGGTGCCTTTTGGGTGTCTGTCAGTGGAAATATCTGGGAAAGGAGAAAAGAAGTGCCTCAATTTGGGGAATACCTGAGGTTAAACGCTCTAAGTGTTGCTTATCTCGCAAATACTGAACTTGCTGCTTTTAATTGCTGCCTCCCCATTTTTGGCCCCCTTTTTGGGTGTTTTAGGACGAGGATCCCAAACCAGAAGGTATTTTAGTCACCTGTAAAATCTCAGGTTCCTGGGAGAGACCACGCTGTGCAGCGCTGCCAGAGCTGGAGTACCTTTGTGGCATGAGAAGCTGTAATTCATTTTATTCACGTGTTCCTCTTCAAGTAAGGTTTAAAACATGCATTTGAACATGACAATTTTGAAAGTAAAAAACCCCAAAACTTTCCAGTAACATGCACAGAATTGAAGGGCAAAGCCTTGATTCAGTAAAACATGTTAAAGATGCCACCTTCTCTTTCAGAGGGACCTTCCTACGGGTCGGGGCAACGCGTCGGGTGAGGCTGAAGTGTTTTGCTGGTGTGAAACGATTGATGCCCTACGCAGAATAAAGTTGTGTGATGTTCAGAGGTACCGAGTCCTGGATCTCTCAGTGAGATAAGGAATAGTACCGTTCTTTGCCAAGTGAGCACTGCAAATATGCAAGATGCCACATTGAAAGTTAATGGTAAGAAGTACATGTCTATGTACAGGGAGAGAGAGAGGTGTGGATGTGTGTACGTATCTTTTATTGTTGTTCTTCTTGATCTCTCATCCCATTCTCATCCACCAGAAATGTCCAGTAGGTCATGCCAAATTATTTATTGCCTTTTTCAACGAATGTTGCTGAAATACTTGGATCCCACCTGAGAATAAAGGTCATTCTGCTGTGATGAAGACAACATTCGTTGAAAAAGGCATTAAGTGCTAATGTCATTTTGACTTGGTATGTAGCTAACTGTATTCAGATGTCCTAGGAAGGACGAACATGATCTGTTTTGTTTTCAACAAGTTACAAAATGTCAACTTAAAGTGAAATAAGACACAGCTAAGCATGGTTTTAAACTAAAATGCATTTTTACAGAGTAGGCCAAATCTAGTCATGTTGATATTTATTGGTACCCCCACAGCAGTGTTGGGTTTATGTTGAAAAATCAGAAAAATTGGTTTGTGTTGCACAGTTGCTGTGCAGACTCCGGTTAAAAATTCAGAATGGGCATGTTTGAGATTTAGTCCAGTGATGGTGGAGAATCTCAGAGTAGGGAGGACCTGGCAGCGCATTGGCCTTGTTCAGAAGGGGAGAAAAAAAAAAATATCTGATTTTTTTCTGTACCGTGTCAGTGTACTGTATTACATTAATATTGCTGTAATTTAAGCTCAGTAGGAGTCTGTAGTTTGTATGTGAGGGTATTCAGCTCAAACGTGACTAGTTCCTGAAATGGTCCCAATTTAACTAATGCTAATTAAGGCCGTGATCTCTTGCAGTAATGAGAATTTATTTAGCAACAGTTTGCAGAATCTACCTGCGGTTTTACAGAAGCAAGGACTGTGACAGATCTCTCTTTTCCCTGTCAGTGACTTCTGGGAAAGCAATTGATTGTACAGACTGGGAATATGCAATTTTAACTCGCTTACGTTGGATTAAAGGCTGTGTTTCGTGTGCTTTAATCACTACCCAGTGACAGTTGCTGCTACAGATAAGCTAACCTCTTTCTTCCTTTTTCGAGGTCGTGATGTATGTTTCCATGCCCCGTTTCTTTTTTTTTCTTTCTTTTCTTTCTAAACAACTCGTGTCCTGTCAGGCTCATATTTATTAGTTTTCTGGCAAATACTGTTCTCAGTCAGAAGAATATCATTTCAAAGAATTGAACGGGGCTATCTCTTGGCAGTTTTCTACAGAGTTTTGAATCCATTGTCTACATTTGTCTCTCTAAGCCAACGTGGGAAGCACACAGCGGTAAAGAAACAAAGCACAAGTCCATACGGTCACCAGAAAATGGAGGGTTTGGGTGAATGTGTGAGCCTGGGTTCATCTATACAAGATCTATGCTAATGCTATTGCTATCGCTGTCTTTCCTGCTGCCTGCACTGCTCCTGGGTTCTGGTTCTGCTGCCGTGTGGGAAGCCAGTGGGACTCACCCCCTGCTCCTGACTGTGCTCTGATTTGTAAGAGGACATTGTCAGCTCTTGTGACAACAAGGTCTTCCACAAGTTGGCCTTCTCCTACTGATTTGCTCTTTAGGATCAGCCCTGTTAAAAGCCTTTTTTTTTTTTTTTTTTTAACGCCTAACGTAAAGCACAGAGCTTGCATGGGGAAGAAAAAAGGGTATTTTTTCTTGCTTTACTTGCTGTCTGAAAGTGTGGGGAAACTGAATTATACATTTCAGCATGACAGTGAGGAATATGGGGAGATATCCTGATACGATTTCCTGATTACCTGTAACATTGCCTGTCTCTTTCTAAAATTATTCTACTGGAGGCAGGAAATATCAGGTCTATTAGTGAAACGACTCTTCGGCTATTAGTTTTTAGAGCTTTAAATAGTCTTATCTCAATGGACGTGTTTGCCCTGTGGCTCATCTATCACCCCTAAAATGTTTTATCAGCACCTGAAAAATCTCAATGAGAAGAATAGCCTCAAATGTTACCCATTCAAGGGGCTTTCTGATACAGAATGTATTTTTATTTTTTTTAAGTGTCTTTTAAGATCTGATATTATTTTCTGGCTTTTCAACCCCATTTCATAGCTCCCGCAGCACCACTTCTATAAATACTCCTGACCAGTGAAGAAAGGAAATCACAATAGATTAAAAGAAAACCAGGTTAACGGGCAGCAAATCAATGTCCATTCAGCCTGAGACATTTGTGAAAATAAAGGATTATGAAGAATTATTGCCAGGTACTGGGAGTGTGAAGACCTTTTGTGGCACCTTTGTCTTCTTTAACAGATGGTTATTAGGGGTCTGAGAAGAGCTCTCAGTGTCTGAAGCCAGGTGTGTTAGAAATAAGTGGAAGTTATAAGGCTTAACATGTTGCATTTAAACCTTGTGCTATTTGACATACCAAGATTATGAGTGCCTTGGTTTTTTCTTTCGAAAGTGCTGATTCTAGTTTGAAAATGGGTTTGTGTGTTATCTTGAGCTCTAATGGAGAGGAGATAGAGGCAAGAAATGTGGCGTGGTGGGGTTTTCTTTCTTTGTCTACTCCTTACTGCGGCCCCTGTCTTCCCATCTTCCCAGGACTTTAGAATCAGAGGTTTTGAAGCGGATGAGCCCGTGCCCGATTTGGACTGAGTCACTGTGAGGCCTTATTTGTAGTGAATCAAAAGGCAGGAAAAGAGAATTAAGCTCAACAAGGTGATTTTTTTACTATCTAGGACTTTTCAGAGGCCAGCCTCACCGCCACAAAATGACTGTATTAGCAACAAAAATGGTTGATGCCACGGAGTCAGTTGTAGTAAATACTTGAAAACATTCCCTAGGGTTTCTTCCTTGTAATGTTACTCTGTATTTGCCACCTTATGTTCTTCACCATTAAATGGATGGGCAAGCCTACTCTTACCTTTGAATGAGCCAGTTGTGTTCTTCTGCAGAAGGAAATATGTTACAAGCTATAAAGCAGAGAATGAAAAGATTGTCTCAAAGAAGAAAAATGAACTCTTTTTGAGAAGGGCACTAAGAGTGCCATAAACAGCTACTTGCTGGCTCCAATCTAACCTTTCGCAGAGAGAGCTTTTCATCTCTGATGTGTTTCGCGGTTGTTCTTTGGACAGGAAACTGCCACTTAAAAAAAAAAAAAATAACCATCAGTGAAACCGTACAGGTTTCATTTACAGGGAGCAAGGGGTCACAAACTTCTGTCGGTGTTATGAACCTTGCGAAGAATGCATTGCACTTGAGACCTTGGTGTTCATGATGGGCGCTCAGTGAGGCTTCGTTTTCAGGTGTGATGAGACCCACGTTCAGCGAGGTACAGCGGTGTTAGCACTAAGTGCTTGGGGACTTAAAAACAGCTCAGCAGACAGCCACGGCTGTTACCGTCAGCGATGAAGAAGGATCAAGACTGGGGAGAGAGGACACAGCCGGTGTCACGAGGCAACGTTCCCACTGCTCCACACACCCGCCAAGCCCCAAACTGCGAGGAAGTGGGCAAAGCTGCGGTGGTTGGTGTGAATTTTACATGTTAGACCTGCCTCTAATTAACCCATTTTGTGGCAAACCTGATTTGGCTTTTCAGTTCTCTCCGAAAAGTATGTTAACATGTAGGGAATTCCATCTCTTGGGTTCCCTGCTGTTTTAACCAAACTTCTTCTAATTCAGGAGCAAGCGTGGTCACCACTGAGATGGACGGGGTGAGAGGCAGCAAAGCAGAAGCGGGTTGCTTGGACATCTTCACGCTGTCACAGTTTGCAGTTCAATCTATGGGGTTGCTCTGTGGCTATAGTCTTAGCTCCTCTTCTGCTGCTCTTGATGTATGGGATGCATACTGTGTTCCCCTCCCGCAAAGGCCCCGCGTATAAAGGGGTGTTTTCCTGTAAAAGTGTGGGGTTTTTTGCCACGCGCAAATGATTAACAGCTAAATCAATTGTGTCAGAGGTTGAGCAAGCCGTGTGGCATAAGCACAGCTTGGGTTTTAGTCTGGGGCAAAGTCATTTGAAACAAAAACGTGAAGCAAAAAAAAGGCAAACAAAAAGCTTTGGGCGGCCTAAACTGTATTTCTTAATGGTTTGTCCTCTGTGTCTGGAGATGAAAGGGCACTTAATCCCTGCCTGCCTGTTCAGTAACATCGGGTTAAAAAAAAACGGGCTGCCTGAGACACAATCTTTTTATTCGGAGCAGATTCCCAAAAGGAATCAGTTAACATGCTTCTCTGTGTTAAATTGTTGTCATCAAGCTGCCAAACTAGAAAGACGCGGCAGCCAGTAGGTTATTTTGCAGAGACGTGGCTCCGCAGTCAGAATAATGTCATTTGTGAGGTAACTGTGACACATTAAGTGGTGCAGCACTTGGCCAGGTAACGGTGCTGGGGTTGTCAGGTTTGTTTTGTATTAGTGAATATGATTAATTTTATCTATAGCATCCATCATACCCATAATGAGCAAATTAAAATGTATTTATTCTTTGTATCGTCGAAGCACGCAGATTTAGCCCAGGGGGAGAAGCCGTGCTGTTAAAAGTCATAGTCGCACCCAGAGCAACTGTTCAAAGAACCTCTGCTTGGCCAGCAAGAGGAAGGGTGGAAAACCACATCATTTTGTACAGGGAACTACAGGCTCAGAGAACTTTTCTCTTTCTAAGACACTCATTGTAGCTTCAAGCTAATTAGGAAAATGAAGGGAAAGACTGCTGCGTCTCGGGAATCCCAAAGAACTACACCTGAAATGAGAAGCAGTGGGACACGAAGGCTGCCTCAACAGGCAAGCAAAGAAAAATCCTGCAAGGTTTTGAAGATCCTGATCTGCCTTTGAAGGCCCAACTGAACTGATGGGAATCAGCCCTTGGGAAGTTCTCTGCCCATCAGGACCATTTAAGAAAGAGAATGACTCGATGTAGTAGCTAGAAAACACCAAGATGTTTAGTTTGATACCCAGACAGGTCTTGCTTTCGTGGGCTCAAGACTTTGGGTACGTGGAGCAGAGGATCTCTGTGGACAAGGGATGGGGCTCTTGTCCTTCCCCCATAGCCTGAGCCCTGCTGAGAGGCAGCAAAGGGCGCTCTCGGGGATGGAGGCTTTCCCCGAGCAGTCACAATAACTGCTGACGCCTGGCCTGCCTCTGGAAGGCAGGCGTGAAAAGCAGAAATAAATAAATGATTTTGCAGTCTACTCTATTCCTAGAAAGCCGACTTCAGTTTAACTTACCGCTTCCCTCTTGCCAAGACTGGAGCATGTTTCATTTGTTGAAATATTCATTTTTCCCTGTCCCTTGAAAGGAGCATTACAAATGAAACACTAAATTGCTCCTGGACACATCTTTGCTTCTTTCCCGCTTGCCTCCAGAAAGCCGTGTGCTAACAAATGCAACGTTTACCTTGTGAATCTGCCAGGTGGTGGGTCATCTGCTGTTTACAGTGTGGAAAAACGACCCTGTAATTTATCTTTTTCTACTTGTACCATTTTCACCCCCACACCCCCCCGGGCAGACGGAATGGGAGCGGTGGCCGTCTCGACTCGCTGGTGGAACCTGGGAGCGATGAGCGTAGCACATACAGCGTTTGCTCTGGACCCCATCAAACTGTTGCTGCTTTATTCCCTGCTCGGCATCCTCACCGCTCATGGCTTTGGGTGAGTGAATGTTTCCGAAGCCGTGTCCGTGGGGTGATAGGATAAAGGGTGAAAATCACTACAGACTCTCCGCTCTCACGTTGGGTGGCACATAATTGCTGTCTGGAGCCGTTTCTGTATTTCTACTGAATAGCGAAGGACGCTGTTTTAACGTAGTGCAACGTGTCTGCCTTTAGAAAAATAATCCTGGTTGATGAATCTGAGATGACAAATTGCCACGGTCATGCTGTAATGTGCCATTTGCAACATGCAGCCTCCTCCCGTGCCCAACAGCGTGCTGGGGAGATGGGCTTTTGTTGTCTTTGAGTAGGTAAATGGCAACAATCTGGCTGACAGTTGTTTCTTTCTCTGCTAGCTTCATAGATAGTGCTCTTTCGGAGGGCTGCAGTCAATCAGTGACTGTAATCTTTCCAATCTAACTATATTTTTCCACTGTTCTCTGAACTTTGAGCTCTGATTTCATGCCTCAGCGAGCTGATGAGTTTTTGTAATTCCTTTATTCCATGTGATTTTTAATACACAGTAATGGGAGCCCCTTGCCAGGCACTAAATCATATTTAAAGCTTTGGCTGATGCTGTTCCTTGTCTTGGTGGAAGAATTGAGAACACTGCGGTGGTGGTTTACTTGTCAAAGTGGGTATGAAAAGAAACTAATTGTTAATGTCTTACTACAGCTTCCCACTTAGATTAGGGGCTACAAGGAAGCGTTTGTCTGGGACAAGGTTTTGATCAGAAATACTGAATCCGCCAAAAGAGTAGGCAGCATTTTAGCTGTGGCATCGTGGAAACCTTGGAGACAGTTGTCATGTGAGGGGGCAAGAGAGGGGCTGGGGTGAAGAGTAGAGGCTCACATTTGGGGTTCAGGTTCACTACCAGGATGAATGGAATTAATGGGTTAATGACCCTCTATTGTGAACTGAGAATAGAGCCCAAGACTAATGGGGTTGGCCAGCCTCAGAAAAAAAATAGGCTGATCGGCAAAGGGAGGCGCTTAAGCCCTGGTTTTTCAAAATGCTGAGCACACACCAGTCCTTAGAGTTGCCACAGGTGTTTGTCCTGGAGGTGTCCCACCTTGGATCTGGTCAATGTGCATGGCAGCAAGGTACCAAAGCACTGCCCGTACAGCAAGCAGCAGGGGCAAGGGCAGCGACTGGTGGTGCAGCTTTTACTGCTGGCCACTTGGCTGGGTTATTTGGCAGGGCTTGCGCAGCTTGAGAGGAAGCCCAGGTTGGTGGGACATGGGTTGAGTTTTTCAGGCTGACTAGATGAAGTGTGTGTCCTGTTGTCACCCCTCCTGAGCGCTTTTAAGATTTACTGGTGTGGTGTAGAGGATTAGGTCTAATCTTGGGCATTGAAGAGTGGGTCAGGTTTCGTGCAGAATTAATGCCAGCCTGAAACGAGTACTAAGACCTAGAGGTCACATGGAAGATTTGCTGAAATCTAACAAGCTTTAGTTCTTTCTGGCGTGTAGTTTTACACGGTTATAGGCCAAGTTGCTTGGTCCTCGCAACTCTCTGGTTTCACATGCTGAAGCTCTTCTGTTGTTGAATGCAGTGGTGAAGAGGAGGCCCTTAACCTCAGCAACACCAACAAGAGCATGGCCAATGGCAGGTGGACCCGGTCGGTGAGCAACTGGCCACAGCCCCGTGACTGTGTGCTCTCCACCTGGTCCTCGTGGAGCAAATGTGATCCCTGTCAAAAGAAAAGGGTGAGTGTTTGTGGTCTAGGCATGAAGTTTGAGAAACCGGGAAGCAGGACCCTCCAAGCCTTGTCTTTTTTGTCCGTGGGGTTGGGCAAACAGTGAGGAGCTGCTGAGGAAAGCCCTCACAAGTACAAGTGTACAAGTGAGGCTGCAGGCTTTTGCTTTCAGGTGGCTTTTAGCTCTTCACCTCCAGTAAATCCAGTGTTTTCCAGGCCACCTCACTGTTCTGAGGAGGTGTAAGCCCAGACTTGGTGAAAGCAGGGGTGGGAAGCCCAGGCTTTGCTGGGACTTTCTCACCACCACAGTCCTCTTCCAGCATCAGTGCAAGGCACCATCGCCACTAATGGTCTCCTGTGGGACCTGGAGACACTCAGTGCCTCTCAGGATTAAGATGCTTTTTCTTGTCTGCCAATGAGCATTTTCTACCCAAGAAGCCCCATCAAATGAAAGTAATGATCCCAATAGCGTGAAGAGCAAAATCCCCGTTGCTAGAGGGACCTCTGCTAACGAGATGGAGAAGCTGTTCCCAGGCTTACGCGGGAATAACCAGTGATGGGAGTCGGGAAGAGTGAAGCTTCATATCAAAGAGTTAATCTTAAAAGCTGGGAAGAAAAGGAGGGCTAACATATTGGACGGAATAATTGACTGCTTCACAGCAGTGTTGTGGGCGGACAAAAATCCCTAATGATACAGAGGGCCAAGTAAATACACTGACAGAAAATAACAAGGGATGTCGTTACCAGCGCTAATTGAAAGAGAGGAGATGTAACTGAATCCTTCCTTATTCTTGCAAATGCCCGCGCTACCTTGTCAGGCTCATTTAAACAAACTGTCAAAGAAAAGCAAACTTTCCTTCATCCCTTCCAATCCTCAGTCCTTCCTTAGTAAAATTAAAACTGCCGCAGATCAGAATCCTTTGAACTGAGGCACGTTACCAGCATCACACTTCTTTACTGACACTTTTTTTTTTTTTTTTGATATGACAGTATTCTTAGATCGGCTCTCCCCAGCACAAAGTTTGTTTTTTAACTAGGCAAGTGTGAAATTCACAATTTCTGTACACTTGAGTCAATATTTTTTTATTTCATCGCAGTACAGATTTGCCCGCCTGGAACAACCTTCTCAGTTCAATGGAGATCCATGTGATTACTCTGACAAAGAAACCGAAGACTGCGTTACAAATAATCCTTGCAGGAATAAAGTTAGATGTGATGGGTTTGTGTGTGCAGTTACAGGTAAGGACCTATGGCGAGAGAAGTGGTGGGGCTCAGGTGGCATCTCTGACACCACCATGTTGAACCTTCTGCTTCTACAAGGGTTTTCTGGGCTAAAGAGGCGTCAGGAGTGACCTGGGTCCATCCACGGTTGTGTTGTGCATGCATCAGTGATTTTGAGTCTATCAATCAGCCAACGGCTGTCAGTCTAAAGCATGTCTTTAAAATGTGGGGAAGCCAGGCAACAGATAGCTGTGTCCAAAACCTCATCAGCCTCTGCTTTGCATCTACACCCTGGCAGAGGAGAGGACAGTGTGCAGGGAGCAGGGTGCTGGGACAGAGGAGATGGGGCAAAGGAAGGTGACTCTCATCTCTGTCCCCCGGGCTAGTGGTTTGGTGAGACTGAAAAACAAGAATTCAAGAATTATGCACGTGGGAAGGGGGGAAAATAATAATAGCACATACGAGGTCTACTGAACAGTCTCCAGCATGTTTGTTGTCTCAAAACTAAGCAATTTTAGCAACAGAAAAAGTCAATCCTTTTTTATACTTTTAACTAGGCATGTCTTTTTTTTTTCTTTTTTTTTTAAGTTGAACAAAGAATTTTAAGATTTTGAAAGTTTTGAGCAAAGCTGAGCAGATGGAGTTTAGTGATTAAAAATCTGAGTTTTTCCATGCAGATAGAGAGGAAATCTTTTCCAGCCAGCATTGAACCATTCGACACAGAAGTCTTTTATTTTGTTTCTAGACTCTGAGTCAGGGACTGTGCTTTTGCAATATTGCCAGTAAGCGTGATAATAGGTTGCTTTACAAGTAATTTTTTGTTTGCATCCTAGGGAGATGCATTGCACGGAGGCTGCTTTGTAATGGGGATGATGACTGCGGGGACCAGTCAGATGAGAAAAACTGCAAAAAAGTGTTTAGAAAATGTGACCAGAAGATGGAGCAATACTGGGGAATAGAGAATCTGGCAAAAGGGTAAGTCAGTGACCTTCACGAGATGTTTTCTTACTTAAGAATAAGAATGGTCTTATGTGGCTCCAGTCATAAACAACAGAGAAAAGCTGTAGCAGTTGCTGTATCCAGCCTCTGAGGTCCTGGACCAAAGCCTGGTGGGCGAATCCTGATTGACTCCCTGAGGTTTTCGGAGAGAGATGAGGCGAGTACAAGTCCCAGATGTCCCCAGGAGTGTTCACCCTGTGGAGGTCATCAGCTCAGCTCGCAAATGTGTCCTGCAAGAGCCTGTGTGTGCTCTTTGTGTTGGCAAAACCTGGTGGGTGAAGAGGGAAATCTTGGTGTCACGGATGGAAATATTTGACATGGTTATGACTCAGCAGCAATTCAAAATTTATTAATAGTTTGAGGTAAATCAAGAGGTTAAATTTTAGCAGCACTTAATCATTAACCAATTTAAGGATTTACATGGTGATTTAACAGAATAATTGTACAGCGACTTAATGACAGATTCGAAAATGACTAGATTGACACTAACTTAAGGTATCCTAAATCAATATATTTGTATAAATATCAAAACATATAAACACACACCATTGGAGGAATCACACACACACCTACCACCTGAGTGTTTAACTACTGGGATTTGCAGCAGGTGACTCTAATGAGCTGATGGGTGTCGCTTTTCCTAAATCAATATGTATCTGTATAAACACAAAAACATATAAACACACACACACAGAGACAGAAAATATTTGGATTTACAGTAAAATATGTGAACACCCACACTCCTAAAATCTAATGTGTATGTCAGGAACACATCGATAGATAGAGAGGTGGATGAAAGAGAGACTAGCCTATAGTTAAAATTTTTCTCTTTTTGAGTTGGGAGTAATTACTCCCAAAGCATTGGCATTCCTCAAGGATAATTGAGACTCTAGAAGGTTGACTCGCCCTGGCCCTTTAACCCTTGAGGTATTTCCCCAAGCAGTGTTCTAACTCAGGGGAGATGCTGATCGCAGCCCACTCAAAGGGTCTCTACAATCGTAGGGTCTGACATAATTGACTGTCATCAGGTACTTTTCCACTCCAGCCCAACTTGGACAATGGGATATTCTGGTAGGTTCCACCAGTTGTGCAAGCCCAGAACTTGCTAGATCTTGAGGTTTTGGTATCACCCTCTCTCTCTGGGCCACAATCCAGGCACTGTCAGGGAGTGATTGATTATCAACTGTTTCCAAGCAATAGAGGACACGGGAACCAGGTGCACGAAGGGGTTGCCATAATGTTCTGGTCTGTAGCCCTTCACATTCATTCCATTTTATGTTGGGTTGTTATGTGTCCCAGGTTGCCATATGGTCCAGGTGTTAAGGGGTTGCCATAACATTCTGGTCCATTGTCCTTCACCTTCTATCCTGTTTTATGTTGGGTTATTATGTGGCCCAGGTGGGGGGAAATCATGCCAAGCACTGAGTGGCTTAAGGTGTGTGGGGTGGTTGCCCCACCACACTTGGATTGCCTAAAATCTGAACCTGGCTATGGATTTGTATTTTTGCACAGTGTATGAGTTGGAGGGGGGATGTGTCAAAATGTCATGGATTTCTTCTCCCGCAGTGAGAGATCATAGAGTCATAGAATGGTTTGGATTGGAAGGGACCTTAAAGATCATC
>JAOQGH010000004.1:29199098-29213517 GCA_025769975.1 Gallinago jamesoni | reverse complement strand
GACAAAGAGTCCCTCTCCAGCTCTCCTATAGGCTCCCTTCAGATATTGAAAGGCCGTTATAAGGTCTCCCCGGAGCCATGGTAGAATTTTTATCCTTCGTGTGTGGGGTAGGATTAACCTGCATGTTACCAAGACCCAACTTTTTGGGGATTCAAATTCACATCTGAATTGATTCAGCCCTTACTGGTTAAGACTGTGGCAGCTTTCTATATGACTGAACTGTGTGAAAAGAGTCTATTCTCATTCTGCAGGGGAAAAAAATGTTTTTTACATTTAAAAAAAAAGGCAAAAAATCATATTGCAAGGAAAATTATAATTTCCTCCTTATTCTCTGGAGATATGGCTGCTGCACATGTCATTGCTAATGCTTTGTACTTCTGAGTTTAATCAAAATTAAAAATAATGTTGGACAATTACAGGAACATGCTTCTCAGCTCTTTGAAGCTACAATTGCTCAGTAATTTGCTTTTAGTGGACTTCCCTTCTTTTCAGATTGTTCTAAAATTAGAGTTAATATTTTAAAGCTTCAAAGCCATTATCATGGAAGTCCCTCTCCCCAAAGCAAGGAGAGGCAGATCTAACAGAGGCCTGGAACGCTAACAGGGACACGACGTGGCCTATTAGCAATTATCTTTTTTTTTGTTTTGGAAAGTTTCCTCTTGTTACTATTTGAGTATGTGGAGGTGAATGCCATGTCCTCAGCTGTCTGCCACAAGGGTTGATGTGAGGGTGTCCCAACAGTGAGCAACAGAAGGATTTTTCCTGCCATGGATCCCATCAGCCTGGTTTAACTGCCCCATCTAAAAAGTTTGCAGTGTGACATCCTTTCTCAGAGCAGACGGGTTAAGATTACTGTCCATCATCCACGAAAATCAAAGGAAAACTTCCTAGTGATTTCAAGGAGTAGTTGAACATTTGCTCAAGTACCGAGATCTTGTTCTCTGAGAATTTTCACTCTCATGTACTGACCTCTGGTTGATCCTTGACTAACCCAGCAAAGGTTATGACTGATAAACCAGAACAAAGAAATGTAGATTTAAAATGAGTCTGGACTCAACGACATGGGTTGGCAAACCAGTCTTTGAAGCTGGGTGCTGCTGCACTGCCACGGGCATTCAGGGATGCTTGGGGTGCTGCATGCCTGGCAGGGTGAGGGTTTGGCTGGTCAAGTTTGTTCTGCTCTTCCCAGAGAGTTCCAGTAAAGGCTACAGAAGCTGCCAGTGCTGGTGGCAGTAATGCTCTGGTGTATTTCCTGGCTGGGCGCTGAAAATTGCCCTTCTATAATTACTGCACTCGTTGAAGTGTCAAAATTTGACTCTGTCTTTTGCTTTCTTGTTAGTCAGGTCTTCCAGGAGCAAATGGGTCGATCAGACAGTGAGAGGCAAAACTTTGTTTTGGGGTTTCAAAATAAAGAAGCCCTCAAAAACAAACCAAAGAGCCCTCAACCAAGCAAAGAATCTTTTGCCTTTCTCAAAAGAAAATCCCCCAAATCAATGATAATCGTAATATTTTGTCGTTATGCTTCATGTACAGGTTAAATATCTTCACAAGCAACTTGGAAGGATTAGTTCTTGATCACCAGTACTATGCTGGGGGATGTTCTCCCCATTATATCATGGACACGAGATTCAGAAAGCCATACAATGTAGAAAGCTATACGCCAGAGGTAAGTCTCAGGTTTGTCTGCAAATAAACATATATTCCAATAAAATTAGTGAGTAACACTGATAAAGCTTTACTACTAAATTTTATAAACAATCAGAAAACTTAGGAGATCAAATGAGATGGCACTGAATTTAGCCCTACTTCTAGAATGTCATCATACCCCACGATGTTGAGGTTGGACACAGCCTCTTATAATGTCCATGTGTATTGGAATAGATGCCAATGTTCCCTTGTACCTTCTCATTGCAAAAACTGAGCTAAACCTTCACGCTGTCATACAAGAGGACCTGAAAGCCACCCACTGGGCATGGGGAGGTTCATTTTAGGTGGAATTGCGGAGTGCCCTGAAAGCCAGGCTGGGAAAGCTTGTCCTTGTGCAGGAGCCTGGGATGTAACAGCACACCGTGTACTCTCTGCGAAAGCAGAGGCAGCGCCAAGCTCCTTTCTGTGGTGCATCGAGGCTGTATTTCAATTATTACATATTTGACCTAAATGCTCTTGATGGCATAGCGTGATATTTTTGAATGTTGCCCATTAGGAAACCTTTTCCTCTTAGAATTCACACTTTAATTGATGCCTATGTTTAAGATTTCACCTTCTTTGCATAAGATTGACGTATTAAGTAAAAGCCTGAGGTCCTTGCAGTATGGAGGAGATAGCAGCTTTTCTGCTGCTGTAAGTCAAGTATTCTTGAAGTACCAGCGTTAATAATAATAATAGTGCTTTGCAATTATACAAGGCTTTTCATCTTCAAAGTGCAAGCATTAATTCACAAGTATATTTGTATCTGTATTCCTTCCTCATGCTTCAGGTATGCAATCACTGTGCAGGAAATTGAACGTGTTGTTTTTGCTTTCTGTTTAGACCAAAGGCAAATATGAATTTACAATGACTGAATATGACTCCTACTCAGATTATGAAAGCAGAGTCCTGGAGGCAAAAGCTTCGCAGTCTAGCTTCAGCTTTGGTATAAAAATACCGGGATACTTTGAACTTGGTTACAGTTCAAACGACAACAGGTTCAAGAAGTTCATTCAAAGGATGAAAAGATTTTCTTCAACTGTAAGCACTGTTCCACTTAATTCTCTGCGAGCGCATTGTGTGTGTGTGTGTGTATTGGTTTGATCCCCATCATCAGGTCAACAGCCTGGACTACGATAAACGAAATCTTTCCAGTGCCTCACTACCCTCACTGTAAAGAATTTCTTCCTGATATCTAATCTAAATCTCCCCTCTTCCAATTTAAAACTGTTGCCCCTTGTCCTGTGGCTACACTTCCTCGTGAACAGTCCCTCTCCAGCTCTCCTATAGGCTCCCTTCAGATATTGATAGGCTGCTATAAGGTCTCCCCGGAGCCTTCTCTTCTCCGGGCTGAACAACCCCAGCTCTCTCAGCCTGTCTTCATAGGAGAGGTGCTCCATCTCTCTGATCATCGTCGTGGCCCTCTGCTGGACCTGTTCCAACAAGTCTATGTCCTTCCTGTGCTGAGGACTCCAAAGTTGGACACAATACTCCAGGTGGGGTCTCACAAGTGCAGAGTAGAGGGGTAGAATCACCTCCTGAGACCTTCTCTTGATGCAGCCCAGCATACAGTTGGCTCTCTGGGCTGCCAGCACGCACTGCCGGCTCATGTTGAGCTTCTCATCCACAAGCACTCCCAAGACCTTTTCCTCAGGGCTGCTTTCCAGCCATTCTCCACCCAATCTGTATTTGTGCCTGGGATTGCCACATCCCAGGTGCAGGACCCTGCCCTTGGCTTGGTTGAACTTCATGCGATTTGCACAAGCCCACCTCTCCAGCCTGTCCAGGTCCCTCTGGATGGCATCCCTTCCCTCCAACGTGTCAACTGCACCTGTAATGAAGTCATTTTAAAAGAAATGAAACTAAGAAGCACATGGCCTCCCCTCCATACAGTGGCCTTGCTAGGAGGAGATGTACAAGTGACGCTGGTAGCAGGGTGTCCGTGCTGCACCCCAGCCGTGGGATGCTCTGTACCTTGTCCTGCCAGCACTGATGCCCAAACGGTCTGGCAGGTGGGAGGGGAGTGGGGGCAACCAACATGGTGACTGCCTCAAGGGAATCTGTGCTGGTAGAATTGGGTTTTGTTAGCTAACAAAACCAGGAGCTCACAGTTCCCTCTGCCCTATGGGTGAATTAGGGTGACTAATAGAGAAATCTGGAGTGAAAGAAGGGAAAATGGGATTTTCTGCAGTTCTAGAAGTTTCTGCACCTGTGCACACAGTGCAGAACCTGGTCTGCGGTGTGGGTAGCTATGGTGTGTGCGATGACTGCAGAATGTCATCTCGCAATGGAAGGGCCATCCCTCTTTCAGGTGGGCTCAGCCAGGCAGGAGCTGTCACTTCTGTAAATGATAATGCAAACAGCGAAGCCAATCTGTTCAACTGTAGGGCAGCCTTGACAATAACAGAGAATGCAAACTGCTAGCAGCCCTTCCATGGGTTTAATTATAGACTAACACATGCCACTTTACTTCGGCTGATGTGTTCTATCTGCTGAATGCATCCTTCACTGGATCAGGACACACACACACACCTCAAAATACGGATGGCACGGTGGCTTCCAGTCCATCTGCAGAGACCTGGTCATGGCTGTGATCTGATGCACGCCTTAAGCTGGCTGGAGATGCTTTAATCTGTAACTCCTAGGACTGCTTTATGAGTTTCAGTCTGAGGTGGTGTGCGCCATCATTTGATTTCTTGTTTTCGTCTGTTGTTGCTGTAAACAAACCTAGCTCTTGTCAATGGTTTAATAGCATCACTGATCTATGTCTCTCCCCTCAGTATAAATGCACTCACAAATGGCAGAGTATTCCTTGTTGCTATTAAACATGCATTTGCTTCCTGCAAAGTGGCATTTCCCATGACAAGATCAGAGGTATGTGAGACACATTTGCAATAGATATCCATAAACAAACCCGATACTAAGTCTTGACTTTATTAAGCTACAGAGTTTTATATTGAAACCCCCTTGATATGTGCTCCTCTTGCTGGCCACAGCAACTGGATACTAAATCCTTTGGAAAGACCTCTTCTGTTCCTGACTTTTGCACCAGAACAGGGACATACAATATATACCCACGTACACATACCTATACAGAGACATACAAATACACTTGTCTATATGTGCATGCGTGTTTGTGTTTTCTTTTTCCTTTGAGTTTTGGTAATGGCATAATCTGCAGAATATAAATCTAGATCAGGTAGGGAATTATGAGTTGACATACTAATCATCATGATTTCGGATGTTGACATTTTTCAAGGGATTGTGAAAGGCCCAGGCTGGTCAACATTATTAGGGGGAGAGCAGTCTCTTGGGATGCTGCTTGTGTCCATGCATCCCAGGTCTGTCAGAGCAGAGCCTGGAGCCTGGCTGTCCCCATGTCCCAGTCGTGGCCTGAGCCATCACCTAACCTGTAATGTGCGTCTCTCCCTCTTCTTCCTCCTTCTCTCCCCATATTACTAGGCAGAATCCTGATTTTTCAGAAACTTTCCTACTAAAGGTTTTGGTTTTGCTAAGTTAAAAGATTTCCGGTTGCAAAGTGTTAACTTGACAAACCCTGACCAGCGTTAATCGTTTGATGGCCAATAACTACACGTTGTCGCAGGAACGACGGCCCTCACTGGTGGATTCTCTCGTGTTTCTGCATTTCATGTAGTCCAGCAAGTTTATTCACGCCCGGTCCGAGCTGGCTGTTGCCGTGTATAAGCTGAAGCCCCGAGCCCTGATGCTGCATTATGAGTTCCTGCAGAGACTCCGGCAGCTCCCCTTGGAGTACAGCTACGGGGAGTACCGAGAGCTCTACAGAGACTATGGCACCCATTACATCACAGAGGCTACCGTCGGTGGCATCTACGAGTATACTTTAGTCTTGAACAGCAACGAGCTCCAAAATGCAGGTATGTGCATCCGATGGCTGTGAAAAAAAAAAAAAAAAAAAAAAAAAAAGTTTTGGGGCCCAGCTTTTTGGTGGGCAAACCCCTCTGCCAGCACCCAATGATGGTTTAAGTCCAAGGCCAGAAAAGAGAGATGGAAGAGGAAGGAATCAACAGCATCTAGAAGAAAGCCTGCAGGAAATATGGGAGTAGAAGTGCTTGATGGCAGTGAATAAAGAGCCCGGTTTTCAAAGCGTGCTCATCATCATGGGTGTCATCTCGCCCTCAAGCTGTGGGTGCTGCCAGTTCATAAAAAGGGCCCTGTAGCAAGTATTTTAGACGACACATTTTGGAGGCTGACAAGATGTTGAGATGAATGAGAATCGTGTAGCTTAACGCTTTTGTTAGCTTTGAAAGCCTTCACCCTTCTTTTCCCATTGCCATTTTCAAATGATGGTTTTGAAACACCTTTAGCCTCGAGAGCTTTTCCAGCGTGTAGGAAACAGTAAATAATTTGCTGGGTGACTCTTGTGCCTGACATTGCTCTTGCTCTTTGACTCTGGCTTCTTTTTTTTTTTTTTTTTTTGGTGAGGAATGATGATTGTTGTGTAGGCTAGAGCGAGCCGTGTGACATTAATCAATAGCTGCTCTCTCTTATTTATTCATCGGCGTGGGAGTGAGGAACTGCCTCCGCTGTCTATTTGCGAAAGCATTTAGTGGACTCTGCTGCGTGTGACGCTCGGGCTGTTTGCTCTTCTGCTGTCTAGGAAGTCGCTCATCCTGTCGTCAGACACAGCCCGGAGGGACAGAATTTAGATTCAGATTTCAGATATTCAAAACGTTAGCGCTGCCCGATTTCTCTGCTGTTGGTGTGGGCCCTTTACAAGCCGCGTTTGTTGGAGCTGATGGGTGTTGCTGTTTGCATCAAAATGCTGCCTGGCAGTGTCTGCAGACGGAGGTCAGGATCCTGCAGTGCTACCAGCATTTTTACACTATCCCCAGTGCTGAGCTGGGCTGTTAAGTTCTCACCGGGGTTTGGTTGCTCCAGTCTGAGAATTCAGGTTTTTCCCTTCAAAACCATCTCTATGTTTCTACTGTCAGTGCTGGAAATCAAGTCTTCTTTGGCAGCTGTCACACGGGGTTGGTACTTGCACAGCTTTCACATATAATCCAATATGCAAGATGTGTCTGTGGCTCCTGATTTGTTGCTTTTTGTGGGAAAGACAAGCGGGAGAGAGGTCTGGATTGTGCTGTACAAGGATGTCATAAAATAGTGGTTCCTGCCTTCAGGTGCATATGGATTATGAGCATTAATAGGGACCATCCTGAAACTGGCCAATATCCAATGAATGAGAAGAGCTTAAGAACAGGACAGCCATACAGTGATACTTGTGTTGTGAGCTCATATAAACATCTGTATCATCAGGATACGAGTTTAACAAAAAAAAGTAAAGAATTCAGGAAAACCTGGGGGATTACAACAAAAAAGCAGAAGCAAAGAGATACTTGAGTGTCATATCTGGTGTTTCACCATGATAACTTTGTAAATATTCTGGAGTGTCAGGACAGCAAGGAGTTTGGAGAAGGATTTGGGGGAGAAAGATACAATGGATTTACAGATTTTTAGGGCAACTTCTTACATGCCAGGAAAAAAAAGTTATAGTAGAGCTTCGTGGAGAAACTTCCATGAAACAGTTAAGGCTCTTCTGGCAGCAAAGAGTTGGAGATATGAGCCAGCAAAGGGAGGAAAAGCAACTTCATCAGTTACTCTTGAAAATCCTGGCTCCTGGTGATGGGGATGGGTGGTGGGTCACCCTTTGTTAAAGATGTTTGGTGTTTTAAGTCATAGGCCGGGCTTCCACCCACTGCAGCTCTGCATAACCCAGTGCAGCTGAGTTGGTCGTTAAAAGCCTTTTCCAGCATTTACCTTGCATTTGCACTTTGTTTCAGAGTTCTGTAAAATGTACAGTTTCGTTTCATTTCATATAGATCTGTTAAATATATATATATATATAAAAGGCTTCTTTATCTTGTCTACTTTTCTCCCAAAGGAAGAATATTTATCAACTCACATTTTCTGTGTATATGGGCATAAAACATTGAGCAGTTGTATTAAAATGCTACTTTTTTTGTTTTGTTTTGTTGTGCATTTAAGGTTATACTCTGGGTGACGTCCAGAAATGTGCACAGCATGGCTTTAACATTGGTGGACTTATTAAAGTTGTCTATGTGAACCTTGGAATAAATGTAGCTGGCTGTAAATCCCTTTTAGATGAGATTGGAGGTAAGCATGAAACACTTCTACCATTTCATTTCTAGCCTTTGTCGTAGTGAAAAGAAGATTTTTTTTGATCTTGCCTGCCTGAAAGATTCCTCCACTGCCTCACAGCTGCTTTTGAGTCTGCTGGCTAACCCCAGCCAAGCTTGACAGAGGTGTAGATGTCTCAAAACTTGGGGTTTTGCAAGATTTTCTTTGCTAGGTAGAGAAGAAATATCTGCTCGATGTCCCAGGGAAAAGCAGGGGCAGATTAACCATTACCCACCTGGCTGGTGCTGTGTTACCAGTCCACCCACCTCTCAGCAGAGCAGCTCAGCGTGTGGCTTTTTGTACCCAAAAAAGACCAAATGGGGAATGCAGGGAGGTTATGGTGTTGTGGGGGGCCTCAGGGGACACATGTGAAGCTGGGAATGTTGCAGTGGAAGGAGGGTTGACCTGAAGATACGTGGAGGAGAAGAGGCAATATTCATGGTGGTGAAGAGCATGGGGCTGTGGAAGGACCTGCAAGCTCATAACCATAGGGAGGAAATGTAGGGGTGTAGATAAAGGGTGCAGGAGAGGAGGACGGGGGTGTTCCTACAGGGGAACAGAAGAGGCATAGGATGGTGAGACACTGGAAGAGGTGGCCCAGAGAATCTGTGGAGGTCCCACCCCTTGAGGTGTTCAAGACCAGGCTGGATGGGGCTTGGAGCAACCTGGTCTGGTGGGAGGTGTCCCTGCCCATGGCAGGGGGGTTGGAACTCGATGATCTTTAAGGTCCCTTCCAATCTAAACAGGCATGAAACACTGTGGCCTTTTTCCTTTCCTCTCGTTGGGATGGGTCATGAACAAGGGTGTTTTGCTTGAGCTTGTATCTCATCTGCCATCCACAAAGACACACCTGAGCAGAGCTGGCCACTTTCTGACCGCATTTTTGCAGACAGCACCTCCAAAAAACGGTTTGTGGAAGATTTCATCGCCCTTGTCCGTGGCGGAGCAAGCGAACACATCACCACCTTGGCCTACAAAGAGCTGCCAACAGCCACGCTCATGCAGGACTGGGGAGACGCTGTACAGTACAACCCTGAAATCATACAGCTAAAGGTACTGTGTCCATCACTTCCTTCAGCCTCTGAAGAGGAACTCTGTGTTTAAATACATAGGTTTAAAAACCAAAAACCAAAACAGAGAAATTTCTAGGGCGAATAGTAGACTTGTATTGTGGGAGATGTTTTCTCTAAGACTGGGTATTCAGGAAATCCAAGGTATGATGTATGGTCATTCAAGGTCAATCCAAGGGTGGTGAGGTTGGAATGACGTGAATTAAACCGCTTTAATCCTTCTGACTTGGCTGTGAGGATGTGATCCCTTGCTGCCTACTGAGCAGGTCAGACCATCTGCTTTCTGTTCTACCAACGTATCACTTATCCAAGATGTATCTGACAGCATATTTATATATATATATGTATATATTTGTATGTGTATAAGGACTTTTTTTCCCCCCTGAAATTTCTCCTGTCTTCTGTGAGCACCAGTGACTATTTCGCAGCAATTCTCTCCAGTTCCGAAGGTCAAATAGTTCACCGTACATGCCTGGGTGTTTGTGCAGCAGAGCTAAAACTTAAAAATATGAGTTAGGTTTTGAAGAGTCAAGGTTTTTGATCCTGAAGAGTTTTAGAAACGCAAGGCACGGTAAAAGTAAGAAGTGAGCAGAAGAATGTGGCAATTCCACCTCATCATTTTTAGTGTCAAAATAAGTTCACTCTGAGTGAATAGCGCAAAGGTGCACGAGAACATCCTTTTAAACAGCAGTTTGGGCTTGTAGTGGTGGAAGTTAAATTTATCATTGTGTAATTGTTTTTCGTTGTAAAACGTAGGCAAAAATACTTGTAAAAGGTGTTTGCTTCTCATAGAAAATTCTGACGTTTCATTTTTTAAAATAAAGAGGTGAATTCTTAAAAAAAAATACAAACCAAAGCAAAAATGAGTAGTTTGGAAACGCAGCCAGTGCCCGTCTTGGCACTTGCTGCAGCGGAGCCGGCGTTCCCAAGCCCCCGGTGTGCTGTGGACAGACCTTCCAGAAATGTGCTGGGAGGTCTCTGGGCAGGAGACAATGTCAATGCTGGATCTCCACGCTGGATCCCACAGACAGAAAACTCTCCCACAAGAAATTGCGACATTCTTTGTCTTGCCTGGCACTGGTGACCAGGCTGCCCAGTGAAAAACCTCAGACGGATGTAATTTGGATTTGGTATCTTTAATCCTTCATTTCCATACCGATATCCCTGGGGGGCTTGAAGATCAAAAGTACCAGCAGAGTGTGACTAAATGTCAGCCCAGGAATGCTTAGTTAGGGAAAACTAAAGCAAATCAGTTCATAAATCATCTGCTGAAGGGACTTGGCAGGTCACTCTTAGTGTATTTCCTCATTTGTATGATCTGAATTCAAAAAGCAAAGTATGGATCACAGATAATTGATGCAGAGTGAATGTACAGCAGCAGGAAATGAGCATTTTTTTTTTATTATTGAAACATTCTTCTATTTCTTGTAGCTTGAGCCTGTAATAGCAGTAGGGGGGTGATCTTTTGTGCTTACTGTGCTGCCGTGGGCCATGCGGTGGGCATCTCTATAGCAAGGGTGGGAATTTGGGATGGATGTGCCAATATTGTCGCACTGGCATTAGTGCAGACCACACTTTAACTTTCTCTTGCCCTCAGGAAAAAAAAAACAAATGAGTGAGTCAAAGTCTCCTTGGCCCCTACTGCACATACACCATGCTGTGCACTCCCTGATCTTCTCCCACCAACCCCATCTGTCACAATTCTCTCGCTTCTGAAGGCAAGGGAAAACTTTATCTTGGCTTCATATTGAGAGCAAGCAGCCTTGAAATGCAGAAGGGGTTATGGTGAAAGTGCAAATGTGAATGCCTGTGACCACATGCTGTGTGGCTGTGCGAAGAATCATGGAATCATGGAATTGTCAGAGTTGGAAGGGACCTCTAGAGGTCATCTAGTCCAACTCCCCGGCCAAAGCAGGGTTGCCCAGAGCACATCACTCAGGACTGCATCCAGGTGGGTCTTGAAGATCTCCAGAGAAGGGGACTCCACGACCTCCCTCGGCAGCCTGTTCCAGGGCTCTGGCACCCTCACCCTAAAGAAATTGTTCCTCAGATTTGAATAGAACTTCCTATGTTCCAGCTTGAGCCCATTGCCTCTTGTTCTATTGCTGGAAACCACTGAAAAGAGTTCAGCTCCAACATCCTTCAACCCACCCTTTAGATATTTATAAACATAAATAAGGTCTCTCCTCAGCCTTCGCTTGTCCAGGCTAAAGAGCCCCAGCTCCTTGAGCCTTTCCTCATAAAGGAGGTGCTCCAATCCCTTAATCATCTTCGTTGCCCTATGCTGGACTCTCTCCAGTAGGAATGAAGGAGATTTTGGTGGGTGGGTTTTTGGGGGACCTTTTTTTAATCAGAGTAACACTCAGGAAACATTAAGTTTGAGCAAATCTGATCTAAAAATGTCAAAATTAGGAAAATGGATGAGAAAGGCTTTAATGAAACTACTATGGAATTTTGTTTTTCATGGGGTTCAAGGAAATACTAATGGGAAACCTGGAGCCTGTAGTACAAGACCTTCATTTCCCTCTCCAGCTGTGCTCCCACTGAGCCCTGTGATGCTCACACCATCTTGAACTGGGCAATAAATGCAGTTTCTTCCTTCCCTTTAGACAGAGCCGCTGTATCAGCTGGTGACTCCAACTGACTTTGCTAATGCAATCACAATAAAGGAAAATCTGCGACAGGCCCTTGAGGAGTTTCAGCTGGAGAGCAGCTCTTGTCGCTGTGCTCCATGCCAAAACAATGGCATCCCCTTTCTGCAAGGTAGGAGGATTTTGCATCTCTTCACCACCCTCTGAAAGAAATGAGCTGGGAATTTGTGGGGAGGGAGGGAGGAAGCTTGACAAGTAATCTTCTCTTTAGCTGCTCCTATCATTTCTCGTTCAGGTAATTAAATATATTTAAGTTGGTCTACTTGTAGGGTGCCACCGGTAAGTAAAGGCAGTAAAGTCAAGGGATGAGCCTTGTTAATGGGAGTGAGCATCTGTGTCAGTTTTGCAGAGGAATTTGTTCCATCTCAATTATGCACTTTAAAAAAAAACCTTGACATCTTTAAGTCTCCTCCTTTGCTTTTAAGATTGCTTCCATCCTCCTAGAGAAGTGACTACTGTCTCAGCATTAATTAGTGTTTGTAAAAGTGTTTTGAAGATGAAAAGCACCATATAAGTGCTAAGCACAGTTATCACCACCACCTCCCCCCATTTCTAATAGAAGCTGTCCTCCTTTGTAAGCAGGCTGTGATTTAAAAATGAAGGGGAAAAATAATCAAATTGAATGAAAACCGCACTTGCCTAAACAGAGATATATGATGTGATGAGAGCTTCTAACAAAGGGACCATTTTGTCAAGTGCATAATTCCAGTCTGCATCTGAAAAAGTCCTGATGAGAATCGTTATCATCTAAATGCATCTAATGCAGAAACCATCGCTTCAGGTACCAGCTAGTTGATTGTAGCACTTAAAGGATTCGTCTGGTGATTACCCTTTTTTAAATAACTTTTGAGGTGCTGAGTCAGGTTAGCGTTTCATTTAGGAATTTATCCACAAGAGGCTTTAAATTACTGTTATTTTCTAAACTGGGAGCCCTCCATCCATGGGATGCACACTGGGCAGCTGGCTTGGGGTTAAGTGGACTTTTTCCCTGCCACAAAGCCGAGCTGGGATGCTCCTGTCCCGGGTGCTCATTCATGATGCTGCAGTTTCCTCCCTCTCTGCTCTACCAAGATACCTGGTTTGGGGAGGAGCAGGGGGACTGGTGTCACCCTGGGTTACCGGTGGCACCGATGTGGCTGAGGTTGAGCCGCAGTGCAGCGACAGGAACAAATGGCTGGGGAGGCGAGAGGGGTGGCAGGGTAGTCACAGCTCCCCTGCTTTATTGCAATTTTATACTTTCACCATCGCAGAAAAACACTGGTATCATGTCGCCCGCTGTCCCTTCCTCGGAGAAGATGAAGCACTGAGAAGAAATGGGTGTCTGCAGGCAAATGTGACTTGGAGTCTGTAACCCCACCATCTCTGCTTACTTTCAGGAACCAGGTGTGAATGCCTGTGTCCCCTTGGTTACAGGGGTACTGCCTGCGAGATCAGCAAGAGGGGAGGTAAGAGGCACCCAAGTGTGAGGAGATGGCCCCAGCAGCATTGAGGAGTGTCTGGGAACGGCAAATGATGGATGGGGGGCGATGCCCAGCACTGGCTGTCCCCACTCTGCCCAGCCCAGCCCACAAGGGGTTAGGGTCCTGCAAAGGGAAAGATACACTTTCCCTGCCCTCTCCTGAATTTCTTTGCACTCATGAGGCTTTGCTTTTGCAGTTCAAAGCTGCATAAATGCATCTTGCAATTACATCAAAGTACGAACTCCTGCCTCCTTTACCATCCATGACAAGCCTCAGTTCTCCTCCAACAGCTCCGTTTCCCCAGTTTTTCCCTTTGACACATCCACTATGTTGCAAACTGCTTTCCCCCAGACATACTAGCATGCATTTTAATCTTAAAATCTTAGTATGTTGTTTTGAAGCATTTACTAATGCTTCTTGGTCACTTTGGATCACTGCTGTCTCCTAACTGATGTTCTTAATTCCTTCTAGTTTAGGACGATCTGTGAATTTAATCATTTTGTTTACTTCTTCCAACTCATTAATTTAGGTGCTAAATAATACCAGATCTCAGGCTCCCAGAGCTCTGGCACCGTCCCACAATTTGATGCGCTGCATTTATCATTGTGCTTTGTTTACAGTCTTTTATCCAGTTCTGCATGACTGTGACCTAGCTAAGCCAGTCTGAAATACATTTTAAACCAAGATTTCACCAAGCAGAGGGTCAATTTTGTAGGTGTTTCTAAGGAAGTCTGCGGAGCCTTAATCTGTGGAGTGACTTACACCTCGTTCCACTCTGCTTACCACAGGCGTAATCGCATCCGACCCTCCCAAAGACTCACATCCATCCACTTGTCAACATGTAACTTCCTTTCTCACTCCCCTTCCCTCCTTTTATGCATTGCCTCGATGCATTGCTCCCTGATTCTCAGGATTCTGAATTTATGTCACTCACATGCTCAGGGTCTAGAAGAAACAGACTAATAGGAAAAGTAACACATAGAAAGCTGAATATTCAAGCTGTTGTTCATTGAAGAAGAATGTGGTAACGTTTCCCCTAGCACCTCAAAACGTGGCTGACATGAGTTTGGTTGCTCTTTTTCTTACCTAGGCTTGGACTACATCAGAAAAACACCCTACAAGCAAATATAAAGCTAATTGATTTTTTTTTTCCTTGTCCTTTCTGCTTAAAGCATAGTTTGAACAAACATCAGAAATTCTGAACAGAGGATTACCATCTTCAAAACAATCATGCTTTTTAATGACTGGAGTGTATTCCTAGTGATGGGGACAGGGGCAGAGCTGTTTGTATTTAAATATGATTCATGGAAGCTGACAGCTCTTCCCATGGAAAGGGCTGCTTTATTCTGACAGTCCTTTCTGGCTTTGGGGT
>JAOQGH010000004.1:29162834-29188434 GCA_025769975.1 Gallinago jamesoni | reverse complement strand
GCAGTCAGAGAGCTGTGACATTGCTGGATAAACTCAGGGCTCAGAAAAAAACTCATTTGTCTTCCTTGACAGCTCCATGTACATCATGCAAATGTGTTACCACGACTGATGGGCCCGGGCGAGAAACCACCGTTCCAAAACCCTCCTCATCTTAGAGGTTTGTGGGCGGGTTGGTTTTTCTGGACAAGCATTAGAGTTTCAGACTGGATTCAAATTATAAACTAAAGGACGCCAGTAAGCCCATTCTTTGACTCATTTCTTAGTGCTGTCACGATCCCAGAGATTCTTGCATGCTTTTTGCCTTTTTGAACCAAAATGTTTCGGTAAGAGCTTTGGACGGTGGGTATCACCAAAACTTAACGCCAGCTTAGCTAATAGTGACGAGATTGAGAACCATCCAATAAATGCTGACTGCGAAGAATTTTATCTCCCTACTTTTTGCCCTTGGGTACAGTGAAATAATATTGTGCCATTTACAGCTTTAAGAATATAACATGCTCATAGTATTTTCAGCAGCAAAATCCAGTTCCTATATATCGTTCAGCAAAAATAGTCCAGCGTGGGGCCGTGGTAATTATAATTTGCCCAACTGAATATTATTAATATTCAACTGAATATTAAAGCTAAAAGCTCAGGGCCGGTCTGAGGACAGATATTTATTTTTTGTCCATCTATGCGCCTGTGCAAACGCTGCTTGTCCTGGCTGGGTATCGGTGGAAAGCCGTCCCAGAGAAGAGGTGGGCATCATCTTGTTGCACAAGGTGCAGCGATTTGTGGGGAGGGTCAGCTGGGTTTCGGGAAGAGCTCGTAGACAAATTTGCACAGGGCTGTTTAACAAATGAGAGGGAGCTGCCAATAAGAGCTGCTCAAGTGGCCCTGAGCACTTATCGGCAGCTCCCGTTGCACAGCGCCTGCTGAGCGGCCAACAGAGAGGTCAGCGCAGGGTTTACTGGAAAATTGCAATGAATTTTGCCCAGGATTGATGGGAACTTGTGCAGAAAGGTGAATAACCTGCAGCGTGCGTTCAGCTGGAACTGGAAGCGCTTCTACTTAATCAGGGCTCTCTGCGGGCAGGGTGCTGCCCAGGAAGGTTTGCAGATTCCCTCTCGCCCTGCCGACAACACAGATGGCTCCTGATTCCACCTTCCCTTCTCCCACCCTCTGGCAGATCCAGGAGTTGGGAGTGTTTTCAAGTGAAGATGAGAGGGATGCCAATGGCAGCGTGTCCTTGCCATGACCGAGGTCCTTCCCCCACACGCCACAGCAGACCAGCAATGGTAGCATCTCAGGGTAGATGTGATACTCCTCACTGCAGCTGAGGAGCGTGCCTGTCTCCTCATGCCTTTGTGGTCTCTGGTCCTGAATTCTCTCTTCCATCCCCTCCACTTGTACCTATCTCCTCTCCATCTCTGAAGCCCTGTAGGATGCTTCAGTGGTCTTTCCATTGTATGAGGCACCCAGTAAAATGAAGGGAAGAGGATAACTTTACTGATTTTTATGGCCATGGACCTTCTTTGTGGAGCATAGGGAGAGACAGGACTCAGCTGACAAAGCAACCAGGAACCCCCTGCTCTAAAAACTCCTGGAAGCACCCATAGCGATACCCACCAAAGTATTGTGGGTTTGCAGACGTTTGGCGTGGCCACTGTGGCTCTGAGGCAGGTGAAAAGCAGGGGGGGTCTCCGCAGAGCCTTTGCTGGGAGGAAGAAGACTCCTTCCCCAGCCCCCCACGAGTCCCCTGCTTATACAGGAGGGCGAGCAGTGCTGGGGACAATAATAGGGATGAATGCTACTGCAGAGAGCCATTCATCGAGAAGCTGTTTGGGGACACATCAAAAACTTAACTCGGCACTAATCCAGCATTAAGCTCCTTGTCTGTCTCCCTGCGGATACAGTCGGTGGGAGATGTACTCCCCATTGTGAAATGAATAAGAGGTTACCAGATCAGTGGCCCATTACATTTAATCTTGTTCTGTGATGGGATCACAATAAAAATACGAAATGATCTGCTCGACTACACTTTCATTCCTTATAGCGGCAGAGTTTCTTCAACTGCAGAAAAGCCTTACCTCAAAATCAATAACAGCAGGATTATATTTTAATGACCTTCCCCAGTGACGATACATATTGCCATCCCAACTGTTTAAGAGCCCTCCGCTGTAGCTGGTATCTCCACCTCTAATCCGGGGAATAATATCTTCCACAACTGCACTGTTGCTCTTAGTATCTGAAAAGTTGAATGGCACCCATACTTTTTAGTTATCGTTTCCACACACACGCACACACACACATGAAACTGCTCAATGGAGGTGAGATCAATCGTGTAAGGGGCTGTCACTGAGCAGCACTGATGGTGCCTCCTGAAATCGATGGGAGCTTGGCGTTCCCCGCTCGCAGGGCGAGCCCTGCCACGTTATCACAAGGTGGTCGGTGATGAGTTGAGCATCACAAATGCTCGAAGTTGGTAAGACCTGAAAAGCCTGCACGCCTCCAGCCTTTGTTTCTAGTTAGCACGTGGGCAGTATATCACCCTGTCTATAGCTTGTTAAGTGATTTACAAATCTGACGCTTCTTAGCCTCTTTGAGGACTTTTTGTAGTCGGTTTTGACTTTTAAATAGTTGCCATGTTGCCCCTCTCATCTTTGCCCATTCTGTCGCCCCTATAGGGACTGCTGCCTCCCAGCCACCCCATGCCTCTATTTACATGTGTTTCTAAGCTAAGTATTGCTACCTTAATTCCTGCTTTTTCAAGAGCAATCAGTGCTCCTGGAGACTTGGACCACAGTCACTTTGGTCCCACAATTGGGCCTGAGCCATGTCTGGGGATGGCATGAGAGCTCCCTTCTTCGTACCCTTCCGTGACCCTGCTTGACTCTCTACGCCCAAGTGACCAAAAGAAGTGACACAAGATGCCTTAACAAACTGCCCTGCCATCATACCTGTTTTCATAAATCCTCGCGCTGCGCAGTAAGAGGCTGACACAGTTGGTATCAACTGCAGTTTCTTCAAGGTGGCTGTAATGCCCATTGACAGCCCAACACAGCCATTTATCTCTTCAGTGCGGACGTCTGCAAAACAGAGAGGAAACCAGTAAAGCTGGTGACTCATTCTGAAGGGAAGGATGTTCATATTCCTACTTGTTGGGTTTGGGTTTTTTTTTTCCTGTCAATGAAGAAAATATTCAGTTATTTGCACGGTCTGTTTTTCAAAGTCAAGACCTATTCCAGGCAGAGGACAGACAGCCTTCAGTTTCACAGTGGAAAAGCCAATATTTTAGTGGGGTATGTTGAACCTATTCCATAATAGGTGAAAAGGGAAATGTCCTCACCGTAAAAACATTTCCTTTGAAAGTATTAGAAGAAAGTAAAAATCTTTACACAAGGCTTCAGGCATGTATTTCCTTGTTTGGTTAATTTATTTAAAAAGAAAACATCTTTTTTTTTTTTTTACAGACTAACTTGTAACCAGGGTAAAGCTGGGAATAGCGGCTGAAATCAATAGATCCTTGCTTTTTTTCCTAAACTGAGGATCTGACCCATGTATTCATGGCTTAAGCAGCATCTTAAGTAGCAACTTGCAAAAGATTTGTCTGCTGAGAGCTGCCAAAGCCTTCCTGCCTGCTGCTGGGCTGCTGCTACCAGCACCGCCACATTCATCATGAAAATATGTAACTGGAGACCTATGAAGCGACTGCGGAGGGGAGAAGGGAACTAATGAGGTGGTTTCACCAGGGTAAGCAATGTGCATATTTCATACGGCCTGGTTTTATGTACACCCTTCAGTGTACTGCAAATATAAGGCCGTCTTCTGGAGTAGTTAAAAAATCCATTGATTTCAATAAATGTGGGTATTGTAAGTAATAGGTAACTTTTCTATTGCTCTTTTTTGTCAGAAGACCTTAAAGTGTTTTACAAAGCAGCCCGGCGATCAATACCTCGGTATTGAAAGGGAGGCACAGAGGTCAGCAGGATTTGTGCATCGTGGCTTTAATGGTCTGAAGATTGAGCCTCCAGCCAAGCCCCAGCCTAAAGCACTGTCTGCTGAACTGCCTCACCCCAGCGCTGGGGAGCAGCGTCTTGTCTTCCTCCTGTTTAAAATACTGGTAAAACACCCAGAGCTCTGGTTTTGCTCCCTTCTGCACACCCGGTGGGAGAGGCTTGCTGGAGTTGCACGGGGCATGGATCTGCTCTTCAGCTTGGTAGGTCCCAACCAGCGGAGGTGGCGCTCAGCATCCTAAGAAAGGGGCTACACGTCCTGGATTCAAACTGGTGAGAGCTTAAGCACGCTCAAGACTTCAGGGGGAATTACATCCCATTGCAGAACTGGGCCCTTGAGAAGGATTAAATGTGTAGCACTCAATTACTTGTACTAAACTATTCAACAGTTGTAAACACAGTGGGTAAAGTTCATTCACCCAAAGCAACATGAGTGATTGCTTATCTTGGTGTTGGAGTGCCATAAAATTAAACTTGAGGAACACCCTGATTAATTGATTCACCATGGTTCCCGTTGAGTAATTATGTTCAGCGAGGGTCTGTCAATACAATTCGCTATTGGTTGCAGCAAGATCGGGTCTTGATAAATGAAAAGTGGTTATCACTGAAAAAGGGTGGTCATAGAAAATATTGGCACTTGAGGGGGGAGCCTTGATAGGTTTTTTCTTATGATATAATTTGCGATAGTTAAATGTGCTCGAGTCGTAAGATTTACTGCTGCATTTTGAATTAATCAGAATATATGAAGAGTCTTTCTAATTTACTCTGCGCATAATGTTTCTCCCATAAACGTTCTTGTAATGTGTGAACACATTATACTGTTTTCTGCTAAATAATAGAACCATAACAATCTATTTTAAAAACAAGTAATGAAAAATATTGATGGCGGAGCAACAAGGGACCTCGTTCTGACATATGTATTTATTTCACTCATGACCTCATCCATGCAAGCCCTTGCAGCCTGAAAGCTAGAAAGGGGTCTGGCAGCAAAACTGCAGTTCTGAGCTCTGCCCCAGTGAGTTGTGGTCTGTTCTTGGGTATCTAAACAGAGAAGGGAACTTCATTTTCAAATTTCAGGTTTCCTAGGTGTTTGAAGTCCAGCTCATGCCTGTGTCTAGCTGGATGTTCTGTGACTGCTCAAGCTGGATTCAGCCTAGGGATCTTTTTCCTGGGCATGTGCTTTAGTCACTGGTCTATAAAAAAGGTGTTTTCTCTTCCAGAGCATTTAACACGTAGCCTCACATTCTAGGTGGGCTCTCAGGGTGCAGCGGTTGATCTGAAGCAGGTGCCATGCCACTCAGCCCTGTGGGGACTCAGCAGTACATCTCCAGGCATCTGCAAAGCTTCAAGCTCATCTTTTGAAGCTCTAATTTTAAGACTTGAGCTCTTAAATCCTGATCCTGACCATTCCTCAAGGGAGATGGATAATCCTCTTGCAAATACAGCCTTCAAGCATGGCTGTGATCACCATTAGAAGCAGCAAATTTTTTACTAAAAGCTTTTGGAGAGTGGTATATAGGCCACTGCAGGTGGGTCCTTCTGAGTCTACGTCGTGTGATGCAGAATGTGCTGACTTGGTAAATGTGGACTTTCTTGCAGAGTCTGGGTTAGATGAAAATTACAGAAGCGTGCTACATTAGAATGAAAATTACATCTCTGCTGGGGCACATTTTTGTCTTTTGCTGAACTTCAACATCCTTCTTTCCTAAGATAAGGCATCTCGTAGCAGTAAATCTCCTCCTTATATACAGAGCAAGCACAAGATAAAGCAAAATAATAGCCTCCCTCCACATGCTCTTGATTCATTCTTCCTCTGAAATTGGCAGTCTGCTTCCTGAAGACTTGCTTGCCAAGATCTTGTTCACTTCTGTATCACTCACTCTTCAAAGTGAATAAATGATTTGAAAAGACATCATGTTTCCAAACATTAGTAGTTCAGTAACTTGATGAAAATTCTCTCAGTCGGTAATTTCTCGTGGAAAAATTGGCAAGGTTAAAACTCAATATGTAGTGCATGTTGGTACCAAACCATTTCAGACTGGAGGCAGAATTTGGGATAGAACCATGGAAATTAATGGACTTAATGGAAATACAGCAATTTGCACCTGTTGTCCAAGATCACTATTTTCTTTTGCATAAATGTCCAGCCTGGAGTTACCAAGGCAGCAGTTACCCTCAGCAGAGCAGAGTGATGGCCCTTAGGGGAAGTGGGATCTATTGCATTGTCAACACCTTTGCAAAAGTTCACATTTCGGTTAGTGTGCTAAAGTACCATATTATTGTTCTGCATCTTATGTTCTTGATTAGAAAAAATGTTATGCTTTGGCTCGCCAGTAATGGCTGTTCTTGCGCTCTAGACACCTGCAGTGGATATTTTATGTAACTGAGATTTAGAGGTATGGCTCTCCAGCCTCATAAACTCTAATTTGTTGAGAACTGGAGCTAACAGAGGTCTGTTAGTCTTCAGACACTACGCTAACCAGAGTAAAGTGGCAGAGGTATTGCCAAGTGCAATGCATTATTTCCATTTTCAGAAAATTGAAACCCTCACTCTTAGGAAGCTAAAACGTGAGTGGCCTATCTTTCTTTACTCTGGATGAGTTCCCAGTCCTTGAGCATTCATGACAATGGCCAGAACAACAATTATAAGAAATAGGAGAAGTTTAGCGAAGTCTAGCAAGTGACATTGAAAGAAAGGGAGAAAAAGATGCTCAGGTTCCTTCCTGAGATACCAAAATCTCATCCAGATTCTTCTGAAATAATCACATTTTGGGACACTGAAGCTTATCCCCTGCTATGTGGCCAGTAGTGCATGTGGACACGCCACCTCCACTCTGGATTTCTGGGCTAGTGACGGGCGTGTGTCTATCATGTGATGAGACACACAAGCCAGCTCAGCAAAGAGGGGCTGATGAACACCCACCCTTCCCAGGGCCCAGGGAGATGACAGTGGTGCAGAGCAGCCAAAGCCAGATTAATTACTCTGGTGGACTGAGCCTGCCCCGTGGTCTCTAGGTCGGAAACGCCCTGTTTAAAGCTGAAAGTTAAGAAGGGAGAAATTCAAGTGGTTTTTCTAACCTTTTCTTCTCATTTCCTCTTTGTTAATGACAAGGATGTACTCAAAGACACCTCCCATAGTGCCGGATGTCATGTAGTGGGTGCCGTAGTCGTTAATGAATTTGGCATACATGCCATAGTTGTAGGTGTCTGGAAGCTCCTGCAGGGCGAGCAGCATGTCTTCATCCAAAACAATGTTGTCCCTTCTCATCTTGAAACGGGCTGTCTGCACCTTTGTCACAGCTCTAATGAATCCAAGCTCCTGCAGATAAAGAAAACAGGAGCTTCCACTCAACATCTATTTTTCAAAAAACAAATCATTCCTGGTCTTTAGGTTTGCAGAGAAAAGCCTGAATCTTTGACTATCAGTGGATAGATCAAGGGTATGAAAACCAGGCATGTTTAAATGAAATAATTCTTTTTTTCAGGGAGTGTCTCTTGTGTGCTGTGTGAGGTGGAAGGCAGAGCCACGGGTTGGCACACTATGGGTTTTTGTACTGTGAATATGATCAGAATTAGAGTCTGCATAATTCCCCTTCCTCCTCTGTTTCTGCTATTTCTTTTTTTCTGGTTTTCTTTCCATATGGTTCATTCCCTTTTGCTTTTTTTCTCAGCCTTGACCACTGATGCAGGACAAAGGCTCATGGAAAGCCCAGCCCAGCCTGGCAGTGGGCGGAAGACCTGGCCAGGAAGTTGCTGATGGGGAGAGGATTTCCAGGATATACCACCAGATCCACAAGTGCTCTTCTAGATTAGCCATTGCCTCGGACAAGGCTCCAGTGCAAACAGAACAGCCCTTCACATGATTCCTCCCATAATTGATCATCGTTTAGCTGCAAACATCATGTGAATCTAGACAAGGGTCTAAATACTATAACGGTGCCCATTTCCAACAGCTTTTCAACTCAGAACACCATCAAAGTAATTCTTCTTTATTGTTTTCTGTCAGCAGCCACAAGAGAAGTGGAGACGGAGCACGGTAAGTGTGGGAAATACCAGCACTCATGATATTTGATTGGAAAGAGGTCATCACAGCTAGTCCATGATGTAAACTCACTGTGAGAAATGCACCCTATTATCGGGTACTCTTCTTTCAGCGTGATATTTTAACCTCTCATGAAAAGTAACGAATTTCCCCGTCATAAGGCAGCTTGTATTAATTTGAACAAGATATATCTGCTACCGGAGATCATTCCCTAAGGACAACTGTTTTGATCAACATCTTGATATTTCCTCCTCCCTCATCATCACTTTAAGCATTTTTTTCATTTATGTGCTTAATGTGGCCATGAAACAGGATGGGGTGGGATGACATGTGTTGTGGTATTTCGTAATTCGATTTTATTCCCACTCCCTGTTTGCTAAAACGTAATAAGAACAACAAACAGGATTACTAACGATCATACATTTGCAATTACATGAACAAATTAAGGTACAATTACAATGTGTTAAAAAATGCAGTTGAGAGAATAAACTGACATAAGTTATAGCCAGACCATGCGATGCACAGATGACACAACTGGAGCATATGCATAGATGATTATTATCTCTTTTTTACCTTTGAATTGTATTGTGTGAAGTTCTTCAGGGTTGCTTTGCCACCTGACAAAGTGAAGCCCAAGTTTAACTGGACAGGTATTTTTTTAGGTGAAATTCCAAAGTTAAGGCCTATTGATCCGGATTTTTCCTTTTTAAGGGCATCAAGCAGGTCCTTTGAATCTTCGTAAGTCTCAAAAGTGAATCCAGAATCAGCATGAGCCTAAAGTGAAAGGAGCAGACATTAATCTTTCAGGTACTTCTCTTCCTTTTTAATCTCCGTTTCTTTAAGGAGCTGAGGGTGCCTCTATTGAAGCCCATGATGCTCCTGTCAGCACCGACACTGACTTAGTGAACATGGAATAAGGAATTTAGTCATGTGCTGCTCCATTTGGAAGTATGTTGAGAAATGCAGCTAAACCCATACCTTTTGCTTCACCCATCTCCCGGCAGGAGAAAGGTTTGTGTTCAGCCACTCCAAGCAGCACCATCACAGGCAGAGCTGGTAATGGTGCCTATCAAGCTAGCTTGACATTTCCCATTACAAAATCCTCCTTCCAGATCCTTGCAACTTTGCCAAATCCTAACGATTTGGAGTTTGGTTTTTTTTTCTCTCCAGCCTGCTTCTGGATGAATTTATTTAGGAAAAAAGTTAAACAGCTGTGATCCAGCCACTTGCGTTGGCAACGCTGGAAAACAAACATTGTTTTGCCCGTGTTTCAGAGAAGTGACCTTTTCCTTGACAGCTCTACTTTGCCGGCATGTGAAATTGAGTAGCCCTGCTAAATCTGGGCTGTGCCATTTGCCGTCTTTATAAAAAGCTGGCTAAATTGCCAACACTGAAAAAATGCATCTCACATTGTCATCAGTGACTTTCTGGACCCCGGCAGGTAGAAGCTCCTAAGCCAAGATGCATATGGGGAACGTTCAAGCATCCCTAAGTGCCTGACCGTGGTGCAGTTGTCATTCTGCTTCTTGCAGCAGATAAAGGGGAGAAAAAAACGTGGCCCGTGTGGTGGGTCTGTCTGGGCTGAGACTGGGGACCAAGGGTCAGAGGAGAGTCTGCTTGCTGGGAGGACATGAAAGCACTTGCATTTAGCTGATGTCTGTAATATTCCCCTGGAATAACGTGCGTTTCATTCATTGCAGAAAGCACAGTAAATGTTTAACAGGGTGGCCAGGGCACCTGCTGGGAGGTAGGACACTCAGGCTGAATCCCTGTTCTACTTAGTTCAGTCTCCAACATCAGATGTGACCCCCCAGATTATAGGCGGTGTGATATATGATGATGGCTTTCAGGATCTTTGTCTCACTCAGAATTTGGATTTATGTCCCTTGTAGCCATGCCGTAGACTTAAAATGATTGAACTGGTAGCATTGTTCTCGTTTTACACATAGCCAGCTTCATCCCTAGGGAGGCAAGTGGCTTGCACAAGCTCTACAGCTCACTAATAGCAAAATTTAGAGAAAAACCATTTCTCTTGGCTCTGACTAGGCTAGAATAAGCAGATGCCTGGGTGATAAAACACGTCCGTTCCTTTATGTGCCATAAACCAGCGTTTATATCATCGATTGCTTGGTTTTTGGGGACAGACAGCTGGGGAAAGGTACCTTGAAAGGCAACCTATGGTGAACGATAAACTGTACATCATGTATTTATAGGAAGTTTGGCTTTCATCCGGGAACGCGTTGTTAACTCTGACACCCCACCCCACCCCCCCTGCAGCACTTACAAGGAACTGGTATAGGTGGAAGTTGTAAGGTTTGCGGAAATACTTCTCGTCGTCTCCGTAGTACAGCCGCTCACACGCGGCGTCGTACTTCAGCTCCCGCCACTCTCCGTTGTAGACATTCTCACAGTGGCCTCCAAAGAATTGACGATCGTACACGTAGTGGCTCTCCTCCTGTGTTAGGATGTTGTATCTTGGAAAGAAGCAGCATTCAGGAGGTTATCCATAGCTCCTGTTTTATTCCCACAGCAGTCCCTGCCAGTGTTTCTGTTCTCCTGACGCTATACGTTATCTCTCTGTCTCTGAGGTGGGTCTGTTCTCCTTGCTCTCTCCTTCCCAAAGCTAACAGGAGACAAAAAACCACTTTATTTCCAAGATACTGGTTTGGACTCATATGCTAGAGATGGAAGAAATCAGTTAAATTGCCTAGTTATGAATTGTTACAGTTACGAAAGTCCCGAACTCCTGGAATTCCTCCAGGTTCCCCCCCCGAGTCTCTCGCAGCCTAATGCATCTCACTGTCACCAAGTGTTCCCTGGCATTCCCTCTAATTGTTTTCTATCTTTATTTCATCTCCTTCCTTTTAATAACGGTCCCATTTCTCAGGGGACTTACCACCCTCCCTAGACTTGCAGTCTGCTTGTGCTCTGCCAAGTCTCTCGCTTATTATTTCCTTACGCCTCTTTCTTCCTGCTCTCCAGCCATCACAGCTGCTGCCCTCTGAAATCCCGCCTGTTACTTAATATTCCCTGGACTTCCATGGCCCCCAGTGAAAGCATTATTCAGATGAGACAGCAGCATTGCTCCTCACAACAGGGAATCGTCTTTAAGACTAAGATAGTAAATATTATTGCTTCTGTGTGTTCTGCGGGAGAAACACAGCAGAGAGGGGTATTAAATGGGGTGCTCAGTGAAAATTAATATAGGTCTTGAAAAACTTTTGATGGACCATACCAGGCCCTGGGCCAGAGAGACATTTATCTCATGGACCCCAGAGAGTACTGGATCCAGCTGATGGGAAAGTTATCTAACGGGTGACTACATTTTTGTGCTGTAGCCCATGTTCCCCAAGTGAAACTAAGAGGTATCTTGGTTAAAACACACAATTAAAACCAAGAATGTCACAATAACGATTTGCCTTTCAAGTTGCTCTGGATTTCTCTATTGCATATATTGCCTAACCAACATTTGAACCTGGACAGGGTAGTGCTTTTTCATGGATAGAAGTATTTACCCTGCAGATATTCATGTGAAGCTGAGGCTCCCTGCCTTGAATCTCTGCTCTGAAGTCCTAAACCCTGGAGTTAAATCTTCACCTTAAGGACGGATGCCACCAGGATGCTGCATCTCCAGAGCCTACTATTTGCTTTAATATATTGCTTTTATCGGCTGCGGAAAACTTTAAGATAACTGGGATATGCTTTTTACATGAGTATAAAGAGGACATCACAAGTACAGAGAACTTGGGAGAGGCCAAAATAAAATAGTAAGTTCGAGACGGAATTTGAAATAAAAGCTGGGATGAACCCTTCTGCCTCCCTCATTGCTACCCATGGTCAGGTGGGTCAGTAGCTATTATTTGGGGTTTTGTATAGCTTCTTGTCACTTCATGGAGTGCTGCTGTTGCTAAGAAAGAGGAATATGAAAAGCTGAATCCAGATTTGATTATGAGAGTAGCAGCTATTGATTAATTACTTACCCTTGGGCTGCTTTTTCAGACCCTGGGATCGGAAACAGATCTTCACAAGGACTTTCGATATCTTCCTCCTCGCAGTTTTCCTCATCAGACCCATCTCTGCAGTCTGGCTCTCCATTGCACACAAGATGGGGTTTAATGCAGCGACCTGAAGTGCACAGGTACAGGCGATTGCTCATCTGCTCTTCCAAAACCTTTCTGGCAGCTTGCACTGATTGTGCTGTTTTCCACCTGTATCTCAGGGCCACAAGGAGCCCCGTTGGGTGTTAGACACAACGCTCTTCCATTGGGAGCTTCCTTTTCCCAGCTCTTTGGGGGGGGGGGGGGAGGTTTTCCTTTGCAACCTGGAGCGAGCAGAGCTCAGGGTCCAAGCCAGCTGCTCCCTTGGGCTCCCATGGGATGGGAATCAAGCAGAGGTCACCTCACTGGCCCGATTTTATTATCTACAATCCTGGTTCTGAAAGGGAGCTACAGGAAGCAATAGAGTCTCCACTTGGCTTAGGGAAGTCAACTCTGTTGAAAGGGAATTTTTTGCCTCTTCCCATTGCAGGAGGTATTTGGGGAGTTTATTGCCATAATTATAGCTCAAGAATGGGTACTTGCAGGAAGGGCAACTGGAAAGTGCTTTTGCTCCTGGGAGTAAGGAGAAAGCCTTGACATGACATTTGTGGCAGGAGGCAACTGGTACTGCTGCACTCGCCTCAATGCAGCGATGATGACCTGCTCCAGTTGAGGAGCTGGTGCGTATTTCTAAATTTCAATAGAATTTTCATTAAATGCTCAAGATGGGAGTTTGAGCCGTTTGTGTAAAAACAAAAATCTGTTCAAGGCTACTCAGACTTTCAGAGAACAGCCGTAGTATATCCCAATCCTCAGAGCTGGGGATGGCTAAAAATAAATAAATCACCCCAACAGATTGCTAGTTGGATTCATGATTGAACTATGTCTTCTGCAGGGGGAGAAAGGGGTGCGTTGTGGGAACGTTGATGTCCATGGAGGGGAGTGCGAGCGTTTAGCACAGCAGTTGGAGCAGAATATTTCTCTTCTCTTTGTTCCACTGAAAAATTAACCTTTTCTCTGTCACACAGCCTTCTTTCCTATCCAAATCTAAGCGTAACATGGATGGATTTCTGTAAAAGTGGGGGGAAAAAAAATAACGAAAAAACCAAGGATGGGGAAATTTCCACCTTTCTCTTGCATTACTCACCTGTTTCCTCACACTGAAAGTCCCTTCCGCAGGTGGGGCGTCCCATGCAGGTTGTCTCAGTCCGACAAGCTTCTTCATCCCAGAAGTACCCCACACATTGCTGCCCCAAAAACACCGCTGGCTGCTCCAGCCTCCGGTACCGGTGCTGAACAAGAGATTAAAACACAGCCAACACCTAACTTTATCCCCCACAGACATCACCTCCGCAGGCTATAAAGCAATTAGAGCTATCACTTTTCTCTATATTGGTTTTTGGGGTTGTTTTTTTTAGTGTGTGTAGTCCAGAGACTTTGCACGTGGTGAATGGAGAAGGGGAGTCAGCAGAGGGGTGGTTGCTCAGGAGGTTGGCTTGAAGTTCACATGGGCGAATTTGGTGGGGGGGTTGGAATGACTGTTTTTAAAAATTTCTTCCCTCGTTTATACCTTGGAAATAATATGGCATTTTTCCAGCTACATATGCTTTGTCCCAGAACGTAGCAGGCTCAGATGGACACAGACCCTAATTACAACACTGATCCTGCAACATTTCTGATGGATTATTAATGAGAATTGCTGCTCTTTAAACTGGGGGGGGGGGGAAGGGAGAGGGGGGAAGGAAAGGAAAGAGAGAAAAGCCAACTCATTTGCTGATTATAAGCACAGGAACAAAAAAATACAGGGATATAAACTCAGCAGAAAGCACAATTATTTCAGGTATTCGAAAATAAATTCTTGAATTATTAAGACATATGTGAAATGATATAAAAAATTGAGATCAGGAGCTGATGAATGAAGGCTGCTTTTAATTTCTTTTCATTGGAATATTTGCATTAACAATCAGGGTATACTTAATTAAATCTGAGACAGAAAAGGAAAAAAATCTTGGGCAAATATTCTGGCCTGATTCTTCCACCATTTGCCTTGATTTTTTTCATCTTGCTGTTCTGCTGCCTTAAACAAGAGATTTATTCCCCCATTTACACCAGGGTAAGTAAGAGCCTCTCTAGTAGAGGAGCATCTCCATCATATTTGGACGAGTTTACTGGATGCTTCAGAATGATGAATATGTATAATATATATAATTAATGTGTGTACATCCTCATCACAGACACATCTGAAGATAAATGAATACATTACAGTAGAGTCTTACTTTTTTCTCTTGGCAAGGAAAGCAATCAGTCCATTCTGACCACTGGCTCAGCCGACAGTCGACAGGAGCCAGAGAATTAACATTTCTGCTGCTTCTTCTAAGGAGGGGAAGAAAAAGAGGTCTAAGGACTTTGAAGTTGTGTTTTAAGGAGGGCTGGGGGCTAGCAGGGAGAAAATTATCTCTGTGTGTGTGTTTTTCCACCAGGAACCTGTTTTGTAGGAAATGAGAAGCACCCCATAGCAAGAGTGGCTGTATCACCCAAGATACTCTTCATCCAACTCTTCAACATCAAAACTGGTCAGGGGCAGCAGGTGAAGGACATGAGGATTTTGTCTGAGGATTCCTGCTCTTCCAAAAGATCCTAGCCCTTTCCAATAGGTAGATTGCAATAACATATACGTACATCGTATATGTGAGACTAAATACACTGAGTAAGCAGAATGAATGTCAAGAAGAGACAGGTTTTGAGGAAAGGCTTCTTTTTTTGGTTTTCTTCTTAGACACACATCACAAACTCCAGGAACAGTGATGTTTATCGCCTTAGGCCTATTCTGGAATCTACTCATTTCACTTTTTTTTGCACCATAGTGAACTCATGGCCAGTATTTTTCCTGACAAGTAGGAAATGAGGGTCTGATTCCCACAGATTTTGAGGAGTGGTGGGCATGGCTGCCCCAATAGTGCTGAGAAGGCAAGGTGCAAAGCCATGCTGACTAGGAGAATTCGTTTGTTGACTGTTTCTAAAAGGAAATATTTAAGTTCTGAGAAGAGGAAAATAACTAAAGAGTATAAAAGCAGAACATGTATGGCAATGGCCCTTGGGTCACCCTCTGCACATACACTGAATGTCACTGTACAATAGCAAAAAAAAGACTTGCCTCCCAGACCAGTCATTATGATCTGTGTTTCTGTCCCTACTCCTACAATCTTTATTTATGTAACATGTTTCTTTGTCTTCAGGAGCAATCTGTGGCGTGTCAGTACAACTCTGTGTTTGCCACAGCCTTTGAAGCATTTTGAGGGGGTTATTCTGAGCCAAAACATTATTTTTATTATTTTGGTGATTAACTAATGAGCAGTCTGTTTTACTTATGAGACCGCACTCCAAAGAGAAATATTGATAATTAGCAGGGGTACGGAGCACATTGGGGATTCATCAGAGGCTGCAGAAGAGAGACTTAACTCAATGAAAGCCACCACGGCTCGGCATGGGAGCCCGTGGATGCAGATCAGTGCGTGAGATAAAACCCCACCACCTCTCTAGGAAAACAGCCAGAGCCTGCAGACAAACAGGGAGCTGGAGGACACGCATGTATTGATGCCTTTTGGCTCTGACAGGAGGATTTGTGGGCTGTATCCTTCAGCACTTCACAAAGTACTTAATTGGCTCACCTTCGATTGGATTTTACATTTACCTCTTCATTATTCTGCCGTGTTTGATAAGTTCATCAAACATCAAAAATCTCGTCTTTGTTCATTTTCAAAAGGGATTATCAGAATAAGCCTTCATAATTAAGTGTATCACTACCACTTTTTTTTTTCCTGTCCGCCTTCCCCTTGTCTCCACGTTCCAATTATCACTGATACCTTTTTTGATCCAACTAAATCATATTTGCCTTTAGAACAAGCCTGAAACTAATAGCTGTAGAAAAAAAAACCAAACAACCATTTTCCTGTCGTGACATTATAGCTTTAGGAAAAGGTAACTTGTTTATTTCCTTCCTTCAAAGCCTAAATGACACCCGTATAGGTTAATAATAGTGTTCAGGGATAAAAAACAGAGGTATTGAGGATCCGGCTTGGATTGAAAATTGGGTTATAAACATGCACGTGTTAACTTCACATTGTCAAATGTAAGATAATTATAATGAAAAAGAGCATGAAAAATATTCACTCATAAATAGTCCTGGATAGGGAGTTCATTCCAAGTGCCCAAAACCCATATGGTAATTTTGGTAAGGAAGTTTAAGAAGGCTTTAATAGTAATCTCTAAAAGAAAAACCATTATACAAACAGTTCATATAAGAAGGAATTACGATGCCTAGCTCGGGCTTTGGACAACTGCCAGTATATTTTTATTATATTTTTTTTTTTCTGGTAGCTGTTTACAGAGTGCACAGTGTGCCCCTGCCTCAAGTCAGGACAAAATTGATGGGCTGACCGACTTGCCTGGAATTTCTATATGTAAAGTCAGGGGCGAGGAGGGTGGAACAGTCTTACCTCTGGGACGGCAATGCCTCGAGCTCCCTGTGTGCTGTAGCTGTGGCCTGACGTGCCACTAAAGCCAGGGACCATATAGAGAAGATCAGAGGAGAAAGCTGAGGCAGGCTCCACCACATTGTCTTTCCATAAGTGTTTGCTATAGATTAGCCGCGAAGAAAAGCTTGAGGCTTCAGGACTGCTAGAAGGAGGACGGAGCCCACCTGCCTCCAAAATGCTGTGGTAAATCATTGACGACGGCCCAGATCACATCACAGAGAATCAGGACACATCCTGGAGGCCTTTGCCCTTTTGGAAACAAATTCCTGGTTTTCTGGCAAGAGAATATATTAAACTGTGCAACTGTTTCCACATTAAAGTCAATCAAGTCCTATTGCAGCAGCGGGTTTCTTGTTCAGCCTGCTACCCCCTTTTAATTTGAAGGAGGAGAAAACTCATTTTACTTCCCTGGCATTTACCAGGGAAAAGCTTCCCAGTACAGCAAATTGAAGATTATTACAAACTTCTGTTATGAGGAACTCGTGCCTCCCAGATACGCCAAGGAACTGTCAGTTCAGCCTCTTCCCATTGCCATCCCCATGAGTCAGTGTCCCGTCTCCAAAGCTGAGGTGAGTTATCAACTGTTTTTGATAGCCCTGCACGGTCACTAGAATCTAGATCTTTGCTTCCTAAAGTGATTTGGGGTGAGAAAGATACTGCTTGAATCTGGAATTGTGTCCTTTCCCATAAGCTGTGCAAACTCATCCATCAGTGGTGGCTCTAAGGCTTTTCACTGGTTGGGATCTTAACACAGAAGTAGCGGGTGTGCACAAGTATAAGAAAGCAGTACCATCCAAAGGAATAACACTGTTGGTTATTTATCATTAAGATAATAGTCACAAGATGAAAATATTTAGTTTTCATCTGTTGGAGGAAAGAGAAAACGGCCATTGGAAAGACACTTGGTCATGGTATAGCCCAGGTTGCCCCACACCTATTTTCTCGAACTTGCACACAGCCTGCAAAATTCCCCCAAGGGCTCCTGGGCAGGCACAAAAAATACACAAGAAATCTATAACTTCGTTAGATATTAGTTTAAAAAAAATAGTGAGAGATCTATGGAGACTTTTGTGTTTCACCAAGGGTCTGTATCTCCCTGTTTTTCTTCTGCATAGTCAGGCTGAGGTGCTTCACGCATAAATGAAGTGTTCTCAACAGACAAATGGAAGCTTGAACCTCAATAAATTCAAGAGAAAGTGTAATTATTGTAGGAAAAATCTAGTCTTAGGCTATTACAGCTATTAAGCAGAGAGTGAATTGTCCTCTGTCCACAAAAGACTGGGATAGAAGTGTCACTTTGTGTATTTCCCAAATTAATTGCAAAGCTCGTTTCAATAGCTGGTATTGTAAATTATCAAAATAAAAGGACCTCTTACCGTGTTATTTTTATGTAATTAAAGTTCAGAATGACCCCGGGGCTTGTCTTTGCTAAACACGATGTAATGTAGCACATGGGCAGACTCTGTAGTGAAATGAAACGAAAACTGCCTTTTTGTGACCTTCGAGAGTATGTTAATGTAGTCCCTTACCTACTAATGCACTTCAGATGAGTTCAGAATGTCCTTCTCCCTTCTTCGCCTCAACAAGAAGGACTGAAATAAGGGGTTTAATATTTTTTAAAATACTTTTAAACCTAAAATGCTTTTGCCTGGGAGAAAAGCAGGGGACAGAAATTGGCCTAAGGCGATCCCCACTGTTACCTCCCTGTTAGACATTACAGCCTCTCCGTGCGTCGCTGTTAAGGCAGAATGTCACAAAAAGGTTTCAGCGACGCTTAGAGAGGTCTGGTGGGGGTGGGCCATGGCGAGAGCCACCTTGGCCGTCTACCAAATCTGTCTTCTCCCAACCTTCTGCCAGCCTTTGCTATATGAATGGCTGCTTTGCACAGCCAAGTGCCTCCTCAGCATCTAAGCAAGACTGTCGGAGCATTATATCTTTTCTTTTCTGATAGCAGCATCAGAAACACACCATATATATATATATATAATGAAAGTTATTTGTGGCACGTCTCCCAGGTAAAAGGCTGGGCTGGTTTGTGCAATCAGGCACAACAACAATTTCGCACTGATGGGTGAGGTCATTTGGGGGGAGGCGTGCGAGCGAGAGATTTAAGCGGCAAGCGAGGCACACCACGTTAGAGGTGAAATTAAAGAACCTTTCTCAAAGGTGTTGTGTTCCAAAAGTGATATATATAAAAGTTATGGTTCCATTTATAACGTTATGAATTGAACTTGTCTCAAACGCCTGTTGGATCCTTGCCTCTAAACCTGAATTAACTCTCTGAACCTCTGGCTTGCGATGCTCGCCGTGCTGTCGATAGCGATGCAGTCACCTTCAGGAGGATGAGCCACCAACTGAGGTCTTGAGGCTCTTCAGGAGCATGAAAAAACAGGCTGGGATGAGCAGCGAGCTCACTGCAGCCAAGCCCAAGCGGGAGTTTGCTTTGTCACTTTGGGACTATTCCCATCACAAAGCTCTTTTCCCTGACGCTGATGAACTCTTCGCTGCCAGCCTCTAATTAGAAAGCACCTAACTCTTCCTTTCCAACTCTTATGTATCTAAAATCAGAAGCAGATTAACTCGCTATAAACAAACCTGGTCACCCACTTTTACTCCCTGATAGCAATACAGGATTTTTGTTCCACTTCATAAAGTCTCCACTTCAGTCCTCCCGTCTTTCTGCCTCAACAATGGGAATTAATTTCTGCCTGCAGTACGCGTTCATCTTTTAAATAGCACCTGAATAGCCCACCACGAACATGGCTGTCTACACGAGCCCAGCTCCAAGGTGAGGGTATATTACAAGAGCTAACATGATGTTGTTGTTGTTGTCCAGCAATTTGCATTTGCGCTTTCTTTATATGTAGATTTTTATTTTTAGTATATTCACATGGTTTTTGCAGCAAGGGATGCGGTTACTTAAAAGAATCATCCTATTTTATGCCAATATTGTAGTTGTGATTTTTTGTAGTATATTATTGGTGCAGTACTGTAAATCTGAATTTTGTCCCTGACTTGAAGACCGTGAACATCTAACGACAGAGCCCTGTTCTTTGTTATTCTGTTCGATACACCATAGCCCCAAAGTCGTAGCCAAGCTTCTTGCTGTCGATGTGACTGACACCTGCCATGTGCTGTTTGTTCTCTTGTAGTTCCCCAGGGGAAAGTGCAGAGCAGACAGCCTTTCCTTCAGAGGTAGGGTGTGGGGGTTTTTTGAAAAAAATAAAAATATATAGAGATTGTTGCAACGTACAGAGGTTATAGAGATGTTAGATATGGCAAGATGAAGGAATCGTGCCTAGCAATTGGAGCTCTGCCCTTGGAAAGTTCACCATTTCACACGTGCTTTCGCAGCACACATGGGCTCTCTCAGCTCACCCTCTCTGCAGGCGCTGAAGAGCTTTCTCTGCACAGGAGCTTGGTAAATAACTTCTGTTCTGCCAAGGAAGCAAAGCTGGTTCCCAAGGTCTTGATCTCTGAACTTCAAAATCAAAATCCCAGCACAGATAGATACCTTCAAGAGAAGGGGTTAGATTCGGAAGATGGCTTTATATTATATAGCAACCAGAAGACATGAGTAGAAGTATTACAAAGGATAAGACAGATGTGATGAATTTGCTATAGCTTGTGTTGCTGAGCAGATGCTCTGCGCTGGATGTTGCTTCTGCAGTTTTGAAGGCCTCATGCCCATCTGCTCTGCATCCCTGCAGGGCAGGGAAAGGATGCTGCAGGCTGTACCTGACCCTGGTCATCAGCTTCCATGTCAGTTGGCTGACAGCAAACACTGCCTACAAGTGGTGGCAAGAGTGGGCAGTGTCACAGTGATGGTGCCACACCGCAGGTAGCAGTTTTGTCCTCATAACAGGGCTGACCAACCTCTGCAACCACCAACATGCTCTTCTTCTCTGCACCAGTTGTGCATCTCTGTTCCTGAGGTTCAGCTGTTCTTCATCCCTAGTTTAAATTCTTACGTCACCATCGTTGCCACCTTACCACCTTACGACTGGCCATCGTTAAGGACCCACAAAGTTCACTGTTATTTATGTGCATCGGGCACATGTCCCAGTTAATGAACCCAGTGGCTGCAGAGGGGTGTGGAAAAGGTCCGCCTAAGGACCAGAAGATGACCACTGGACATGCCAGTGCTTGTTTGGTGTCAATGAACAGTGAACTGGTCTGGTCCTGCACCTTCTACCAGAGCAAACACTTAGTTTTCGACATATGAGCAATTATACTGGCTTTATTGCTAAAAAAGCTGAAACACTGCAAGGCTTTTACATTCATTTTCTTAACTGCTACAGTGCTTCAATAGGCCTGATCTTAAAACTTCTGAAGGAGCCACATGGGTATCTTCATTGGCGCCTCCTAAACAAGCTTTGTCCTGGTCAGTAAAAGAAAGTGTTAGCTTTTTGAATGTGGGGATCAATCGTATTTCATTTTCTTAAATTCCTCATTAATGCCAGTAATGCAAGGCAGAACAAGCCGCTCGGTGGTGGAACAAGTGATCCTATCTCCCCCTCTGCTGGAAAACCACGAAATGACCTCCTGGCAGAAGAGGGTGAGATGTGCAGGGATCCGGGCTGGGGTGGCTGCTCTGGCCCTGCTGGGACCAGAATAAGGCATAAAAACTGAGCTGAATTTCCCCCCTAGCCCAAGGTTGAGCCCTGCTATCCTCTTTTACCCATTTTTCTGGGTTCTGAGGGTTTTCTTCAGAAATATGGACCCTGCTGCATGGCGCCCAGGAGCAGCCGTTTCCCTCACTCTGTGCTCCATCTCCTTCCCTCAGTGCTGTCCCCACACATGGGGGGGCCAGTAGCTGTGACAAGGGAAAAGAACTTGTCAGAAGATCCTGAGACTATAATACAATGACACTGGGCTAATGTTACCAGCCATTGTATCATAGGCAATACCTGAATCTGGTTGTCTTCTAAAGAAGGCTGGATTGCCCCAAAATTTCCCTGATCTTCACCAGTCACACTGCTGGCCCCTCTGAAAGGCTGGAAAACCAGGAATAAGCCATATGCCCGAGATCTGCTGTGGTTTCTGGTCTATAGCAACACCTCTGCAATCCAGGAAAAAATCCAAACTTGTATAATATATCTGTAAGATATGACAAAGCCCATGAGTCACAAAGTAGCTGCAAAGAATAATGCAGGGAAAATAGATCTGCTGGATGCTGTACTTGCAGCCCTTGGACTGATATGTCTATATAGGAGATTAATTGCAGCAGTGCAAAGACCCCATCCAAATTTTAAATTTTTAAGCAGGCTGAAATGGTTTGTTCTGGGGAGATTGTGCACCCTCGGGGAGCGTTTGGTGCTGTTGCTCTCAGTAGTGGTATTTGGTTTTATTTGAGTGGGAGCTGTGGCTGGGAACTCCTGTTCTGGGTCAGTGCCTCTGGTCCCCAAACAACCCAGACCAAACCCCAAGCTCCTGCCCCAAACCGCTGCCTGTTTAACAAAGGTGGACGAGGTGGTCGTTGTGTTTCACTGGGATGTCTCCACCCATGGTGGTTTTGGCAGCGTTAGGTCAATGGTTGGGCTTGGTGATCTTAAAGGTTCCTCCCAACCTAGATGCTTCTATGATTCTATGGCAATTTGCAGCTTGGTGGGTACCGATGGGAGGCACCAGTCCTGCGGGAAGAGGTGGGGCAGGAGGGGAAGAGCTATCAAAAAGGTTACCTGCATTCTCTACAACATTTCCAGGAGGGTGTAAAGTCGTGTTTTGTCGTCTCCTGACGTATCTGTCTAGTTTCTCTAAGGAAATTGTGCCATGTGGCCCATTAAAAGGCGACTTCCATAGAGCAGTGCCAGCTCTTTATCATCAGGCGGTCCCCAGAAAGGTCCAAAGCCAGAGAAGAAAGTCGGCTCCCACTTGTGCGGTGTTTGATCTACACAACACCACGGCTACACTGCGCTCTCCCTGCAGTTATTATAGCCCAGTGCGATTTATGGCAGCCCTGGGGCTGCTGTGGAAGGGAGGTGGGGCAAGCGGGGGTCCCACCAGGGCTAGCACTCACAAAATACACGTTTTAAGGAAACCTTTGGCTTTTTTTTTTTTTTTTTGAGCCCATATAAAGGAATCTGTCCTGTCCTTTTCCATAGGACTACGGCGCTGAAGGCACAACCTACTCATTCTCCAACAGTGCTTTAATTCACGGCCGGCGTTCATACCCCTGGGCGGGTCAGAAATCCTTCCCAGCTACCTGTACACAAAGCGGGCATTCATTTTCATCACATCGTGACTCCAACCCCAGCTTGGGGGACTTCCCTGCCAACTCCCAGGTCGGCAGGACCCCCCTTTCTTCTCAAAGACCACCACGCAGCAGCAGGGCTTTTCATGTGGCGAGGAATGAGACCCGCGCTTCGAGTCATGTTTACGATGACCGAGACTTTTTTTTCTCCTTTTTTTTTTTTTTCTGAGGGTTTGGCTCTGGAAAGGAGGGTCAGGTTAGGCTGGGAGAGCATCGGTCCCATTCCTGAGGGTGGTAGGGATGCTTGGGGCAAGGCTTTCTCTGATGGCCCCTTACTGATGGGGAATGTCCATCCAGAAGCCATGCATCACACCGTTACCCTCAAATCCATGGAGAGAAACGTAGGACACCTTCAGGTTGGTGTCACATAGTTTGCCATCAGGTCCCACACATTACAGACATGCTTTACTGCTCTCTTTGTCCCTAAATTTAAGGCCTAATGTTGCTGCAGGGTTTCTTTTCCGGGCAGTTCTTTGGGAATGGTGGATATGAGAGTTGCTGCGTCCTGGAACGTGGGACTAGGACCCATCTGTGATGGGTGAGTACTGCCCAGGCTGCCCATGGCTCCCTGCCCACCCAAGCTGCATGGACAGCCACCTCCAAATTACTGCCCAGCACCCAGGCTCTGTGCAGCAACCGTCTCTGCCCAAAGGAAAACATCGAGTGCTCCTGCAGGGAAAGATGAAATACTATTTGGTCAGTTACAGAGGGAAAAAGAAAGTCCTGGGGCTCTCGGTTCACTTCTTGCCAAGCTAACCAGCCGTGCTTTTCCTGGGAGACGTGCTCTGTAACAACATGGCCTCAATGTTTGGACAGATCTTTTCAGGCTGTTCTCTAGGGCAGAAAAATCCGGTGATGGGAAAAGTCTTGTTTGCCCTAATTTAACTGGTCTGTCCTTAGGACTCTGAGAAACAACTCACCATGAAAAGAGCCGCATCCTCAAGGAGGCAGGGAATATGTACGGGTTTCAGCGAGGATGAGTGTTTTTGCTGGGCTCTGCTATCCAGAGATGAAGAAGACCCTTGGTTCCTCCGGGGAAACGCCTGCTTTAATCACTCCGAGGTCTCTGGCTCTGGGAAGAGCCTGGTGGAGGCTGAGCTGATTCAGGGGGACGGGTGTCACCCACGGGGAGCCCTGCAAAGAGGTGGGGGTAAAGGATTACTGCCAGCCGTGGTGGGACCCCAGTGCTCTCCTCGGCTTTACTGGCCCAAGCCTGAGAAGGGACCTGAGAGCTGGCCACCAGACGGACAGGGGTGGCGGGGAAGTGCCGTTCCTTCCCTGGGAAAGCAAACCAAACCCCAAATTCTTCCCTTTCGGAGCCCATCCGCAGCCTGCCGTGGGGTTGACATTCCCGCTCCGGGGAAGCCGTGAGCGAGTGGGGGGGGGGGGGGGTGTTCCCGGGATGGCGGCCGGGCACGGCCGTACCCCAGCAGGCTCAGCCCAGCCCGGGTGAGGCTCTCCCCGCCCCGGGAGGCAGACCCACGCTTCGGCCCCAGGTGTGTTTGCGGGCTCGCCCCGCCTCGCCCCGGTGCGGGGGAGGGAGCGGCAGGGACCGGGAGGCAGGGAAGCAGGGAAGCATGTGGCCGGGCTGAGCCCCTGGAGCCGGCGGGGAGCTGCGGAGGGATGGACGGGGTAACTGCTCCTTTCCACCCGCACCCCAGCAACGGGGATGCTCGGTCTCCTCCGCACCTTCCTCCCCCCCCCCCTCCTCCCGACTCCTCTTCCCGACTCCTCTTCCCCAGCCCCTGGTGAAATATTTGCTGCTTGACTTTCTGACTCTTCCTGAAAGAGGAGTAGATGGCTACAGCTCCCTGAAAGGAGGGGGTAGAGAGGGGGGGGCGGTGTCTTCTCCCGGGTCACAGATGATAGGACGAGGGGGAATGGCTTTGAGTTGTGCCGGGGCAGGTTCAGGCTAGATATTAGGGAATATTTCTTTCCTGCAAGGGTTGTTAGGCGTTGGGATGGGCTGCCCAGGGAGGTGGTTGAGGCACCATCCCTGGAGGTGTTCAAGAGAGGAGTTGACATGGTGCTTGGGGATATGGGTTAGTAGTGGATTGGTGTTGTTTTGGGTGTGGTTTGTATGGTTTGTTTTGTTTGTTTGTTTGTATTGATGTTTTGTTTTAGGTTTTGTTTGGTTGGGTTTTTGGAGTTTTTTTTGTTTTTTTTTCATTGGTTGGACTAGATGGTCTTAAAAGGTCCCTTCCCAACCTAGGTGACTCTGTGATGCTGTGACTCCTAGCTTTGGGGCTCTGACCTCCCTGTTAGGTGCACCCTCTTGATGCCGCTCTGCTTGGGGACCACAAAGGGACAGCTTTTCTGCCCCAGAGGTAGGGGCTTGAGGGACTGCCGGTGCCTGGTTTCTTCCCCCCCTCCTCGCTCTGAGCTGGGCTGCGGTTGCTGCCTCTTGGTTGAACAAAAAGTAGATGTGGATTTTTAAAAATTTTTTTTTTTAAATTTGTTTCCGGGAGAAGCCGGCGGGTTAATGAGTAGACGGTGTCTCTGGCGTGCTCTCCTCGGCGTACCCGAGGTGCCTGGGCTCGGCTCCAGCCACCCCGCGGCGGGGCAGAGGGCAGCGCTGATTAAACATTTACCCACGGGAGCACCCATGGAAATCAAGATAAAAGAACGGACGAAACCAGAAAAATTTGGGGAGGGGAACACGCCGGCCTGCAGGCCACATCTTGAGTGGGGTTGTTGTTTTTTTTTTATTCCCGCTGTCGATTACTTTCGCAAAAGCA
>JAOQGH010000004.1:29131792-29156139 GCA_025769975.1 Gallinago jamesoni | reverse complement strand
TCCCTGGAGGTGTTCAAGGCCAGGCTGGATGGGGCTTGGAGCAACCTGGTCTGGTGGGAGGTGTCCCTGCCCATGGCGGGGGGGTTGGAACTGGGTGATCTTTAAGGTCCCTTCCAACTTTAACCACTCTGTGATTCTATGAGGGAAGATCCCACTCCTATAGGCAGCGATTTGCTGCAGCTCTGGGGAATATGCAAACCTATGTGGGAAGCCTAAAGCTGGCTTGGGTGACCTTCTCCTAAAGTAGAAAGCTTCTTCCCTGTTTTCTTCTCTGAGCTCTTTCAGCAGCATGGAGAACCCTGCCGTGTGTCGTTCGGTCTGGTTTAGCTGGTTGGAGGGAAAACATGCGGGTGCTTTGCTTTCACCCACCCGTTTGTGTGTTTTTCCCTTCCTGTTTTCCATGGATTCAGGCTTGGTGTTTTTAGAAAAGAGGTGCTTTTGAGAACTGTTGCTGCAACAAAGCCCTGACGTAACCAACAGGTGTTGAAGGGTTTTGTGCCACCCGCTGCCCTCCCCAGGACTTCAGCTGTCTCCAGATGCTGAAATGAGGTTTTTATTGAGTGGTGGGCCAAACTTGCTCACCACAGGACATGAGCCGATGGGTTCAGCTTCTGATATGGCTCAAAAATCTTGTGGGCAAAATTGGGTTTGTATAAAAGGTGATCCTGCCTTTTTTTTGGTATGTCTCTGGTTTGCCACGGGTGGTTGTGAGGTGGTCCTGGTTCTGTGCCACAAAACCAGTGAAGATGGCAAAAGAAATATTCGTATACATGTTTTGTCTTGGATGCATGAATATACAGCTGGGAAAATGAGAAGGGGAGTGGCTGAGCCAAAGGAAAAGGAGTTGAATTCTCAAAATACTTTCTGTGCCCAAACAATGAACTCTTGCAGCTAACGACACAGCAAGTTGTGCTTTTCACATCATGAGATGTTCCTGCCAGCGCTGGCTGGTGTTTTGTCTAATTTTTAACCTGCACTTGTCAGAAAAGAACTGGCCAAAAAAATAATCAGTTCCAAAGCTGTCATGCACCACGAGGAAGCTGTCCTAATCTTGTAGCAAGATTAGCTGTCTCCCTCTAATACTCGTGGTATGGTCTTTACAATAGGTCACTTGTTAAATATTAACCATGTGGTAAGTGGGGAAGTGAGTTAAATGCATTCCAGCACAAAATTGTAGGGATCTGGGGGCAGAAATTCCCCTCCCTGAAGCCCAGGGAGCCTCACCTGTAATGAGGTCTGCTCTCTTAGAGACACTCACATGGTTGTTTGTGCCAGCTGATCTTGAGCTCCGATTCCTTGTTTGGGGATAAGCACGCTGCCTTCACTGATGCTAGTCAGGGAGCCATCCACTTTTAGCTGCATTTCAGGACAGGTGTAGCACCGTGGTGTTTATAAAGGGCTCTCTGGTGTCCAGCCAAGCTCTCAGGATGTTATTTTATCCTAGGTTTTATCCCCAGGGTTGGGCTGGGGAAGTGAAGGGTAGGGGTTTTCCTGGTCTCCTCTTCCTTAAGTGATAATAATGTGGACAAAATACCTGCTTGTGGTGTGTATATATATATATATATATACACACCACAGATATGTCCCTACCCATGGCAGGGGGGTTGGAACTCGATGATCTTTAAGGCCCCTTCCAACTCAAACAATTCTATGATTCTCTCTCTCTCTAAAATATATATATATATATGCGCAATATATATATATATATATGTGTGTCCCCTTCAGTGGGACTTACATGTCCAAAACATGTTGTGGGACCAGCAAACCAGCAGGCACTGCCCCCAGAGCTGGGGGGGCTGAGGGGAGAGCAGGGGGCTGGGGCAGCCTTTGACAATTAGTGCAAGCTTCTGCTTGACTTTACCTGATGTTTCTTATTCTAATTTTACTTACTGTTAAAATGTACCTGGCGTTTCTTGTTCCTCTTTTTCTGGTTTGCAACAGCTACTTAGTCCTTACCCTGTTGACACCGAGTTGTGACAGTAGGGTGATTCAAGGAAAACCAAGCCCTCCCTGAGGTTTATGATAGATTTACTGTTAAAAGATGGAGGTTCTCACTATAACTCTTCCCAGTGCTCTTTCACCACCCTGTCCCGTCCCCCGCAGGTTTTGCAAGCTCCATCTTGTGCATTTGTCACTCCTGAGCTGCCGAGACCTCTGCTGCCGTGGGTGGAGGAGAAGCCTCGGGGCTTTGCCTCTGGAAAAGCTCGGATTTCTCACTGCACCCATTCCCAAACAAATCTAATTTGACTTTCCGGAGGAGGAAAGGGAAACGGAGAACGAGGAGATGGGGACTGGGCTGGGAAAACCAATACTGGAGGCTGTGTGGTGGTGGGGCTGTGACACCTTGCCTCCCCCCGTGGCTGGTAGTGCCACTCGCCGTGTGGGCATGCAGCGTGTCCCTTGATAAGCTCAAGAGCAGGACCTTTATATGTACCCTCTGGTATCTGTATTTTCCCCTTCCCGTTTCCTGAAGTGAGAATCAGCTTTTACTAATTTTTAAGTGGCTGTGGCAGGTTTGAAAAATGCTGCACTCTAGTTCCCTTGGACTTTTTGTTCTGTTTCTACTTGAGGGATCCCTGTAGGCAGAAGCCCATCACCGCAGTATGAAGTGCCCTGATGGGCTATGAGCCCAAAAAATGCTGCCTGTTCTCCCAGAGGAAAAGCAGTGGGGGTGTGGAGTTGGGGGAGGCTCGGCTGAACCCTGTGTCTGGCACAGGTCTCCTCTCCCTCCCGGGAGTTCCTGATTTCACTTCGCTTTCTTGTAGGCACAGTATCAAAGCACTTGAATTCCTTAAGATGTTGTTTTTTGGTTTTTTCTATAAGACTTCTAAAAGGACCAGACAAAAAAAAAAAAATCTTTTCTCTCATCTTCTCAGTGCTCAACTTGAAGAGCAGAATAATTATGAAGAAACCTCGGTGTACCTGAATCAGTCTGGGGACGCCACAACCTTGGGTGTCATTGAAGGTACTTTATAAGGCAAGATTGCGAGATCAATTACATACTGTCTGGGATAAAGCCTTTAAAAAAGGAAATAATATAGTTTATTCAAGATGAGAAGAGCAGCTGCAGATTGGTAGGGGTGACCAAAAATGACAGTCTGTATTGTCCCTCTGTGCACTCTCACAGTGAGGACTTTGGGGAACAGGCAAAAAAGAACCAGCCGTTTTGGTGCTGAGATGGTGCTCAGTGTAAAATTGCAGTGGGGAAAAGTTGAGACACTACCCATGTAGAAAAGAAAGAAAATAGTGAGGTAAACCTCAGCATCTTCTTGGAAACATTTTGGGTTTTTTTTTTTAGGGTGCAAAGCTTTTCCATCTCCATCACTGCTTCTTCCCAGTATAATTTTCTCTATCGGAGTTGCCACTGCTCTGCTTTTACTTTTTTCAAAGTTTCCCTTTTTCGGGAGGTTTGTTTCTGCCTCGTGCAAGGGGGCTTTCTCTCTCATTGGAACAGGATCCAAGAGACTTCCTGGGGAGGGGGGTGCACCACAGCCCTTTAGGGTTTGCCCCAAGGGCTATGAAAACTGTGGGCAGCCAAGCTCGCTGCTGCAGTCCTCTGAACGTAAGCCAACATTCAAATAGCAAATTGAAGGACTCTGGGCAGTAGCACACAGTGAACTTACCGTGGTGAATGTGTGCTGGGACGCTGAGCATGTAGGCTGAAGTTGCATTTTGCAACTTAAAGTGCAGTGACTTTAACATAGACTGAAAAGTAATATTTGTTCACAAATATCTTTTCTAGTACTGAAGGAAGAGCCTGAAGAAGACGGGGTAAGTCTCCTCACAGCTGGTTTTGATCTTTTGGGCTCGACTGTACCATATATAGAGTACTTTCCTATCCTAGAAATTTTTAATATCTATATTTCTTATCTGCTGAGTATTTCTTTATGTGTATGTGTGTTGTGTTGTCTCTGAAGAGTCTCAAAAAAAAAAAAAAGTAATTTCAGAGGGAACATGAGGAGACTAATGGGGTTTCCAAACACAATAGGGGAGAGAGTCCTTTTTCTTGGCTTCCTCTGCAAACATGTAAGAAAGTGATAACACCATTTGGATGTTGGTGGTAGCCCAAGTAAGTGTCAACCACCGACATCAAGATCATGAATTCTTGGAGGAAAAATCCACTGAAATGTTCTGGAATTTCCTGCCAAAAGTGGACTGGTGATGGTAATCCCTCTGTGATGGCATAAAAGAATTGAGCCAGATCCCTTTTCACAGCAGCACACTTCAAGCTTTGGCTCGTAAGTGAGGGCGACTGTTGTGGGCATGACCGTCTGGGTTTTCATACCCTGCTGCAGGGATATCTCTGCTGCAAACTATGACCTGACCCTTTTCATTCTACCCTGGCTACAAAGGGGGTGGCATTCCCCTTGGCGATGGAGGTGCCCTGCAGTGAAGGCAGCATAGTGCATTGCACAGGGCAGGAGTTGCCACAGCTGTCCCCAGAGAAGACCCACTTGGCCACATGACCAGGCTCACAGGGGGTAGCTGGGCTGAGAGAACACGTCACCTCATGCCAGGAGGATAATCCTGTACTGGTTATCAGTTCTGGCCGTGATAATAGAGGGGAAACTACTCATTGGAAAATGTCAAACTCCACTTTCAAGCCCTGACTTGCAAAGCAATCAAGTTGTCCAGGAAATAGCACAGGTTTCCAAATGCACTTATCTGTGCATGATTTGCAGAGAGGTTCTCTGACTTGGCTCTAGTCTTATTTTATGGTAGGTTGGAAAAATCTTTATTTAATAAAAAAACCACCTTCCTCTTCTTCTGTAAGCTCTCCAACCTGTAATTGCTTTCATTCTGACCAGTAGCTTCATTGGCCTGATCCCTTGCACTGTTACGTTATCCCTATATAGTTTGTCAATATGTGTATCCCCTGTCCTGCAAAGTAGAGGAAATATCCTTGTCTGATGACTATTCCAAATGTAAAATGCTTCTGGGCTTTCTAAAGAAATATGTCTTTAAATGCGAGATGACAGTTGAGGCCTCGTATAAAAGCTTGACTGTTGAGACAACCACAGTTGCTGAAGGCTTTCCTCTTCTTCATTCTAGAAACAGAAGACTTTTTTCTTTGCCAAATCCAGGTAATTTCCTTTCTCTCTAGCTTCTTCTAACCCCACAACTAGCCCAGGGTAGGGTTAGAATATTGTAACACTCAGTAAATAGAAAGAAATGTCATATATTTCACGACCAGGACAATGTAGACAATGATGCTCTTCTGTGTCAGTACTCATGGTCTCTAAGATTGTTTTCATTCTAAAGCATATCTGGAGGGGAGATTTTCTTCTCTCCTCTGGCACACAAAAGAGACACTGTCTTTTCCCATTGAAAGCTGAACTCTCTCAGTATGAAAGGGAGAGGTGTGAGGCTCTCATACTGGGACATGGAGTTCCAGGTCCAAAGATGTGGTAAAGGCAAGGTCTTACTGTCACTGGCTGAAGGCTGTTTTTTCAATGGGGATGGAAGAATCATGTGATAAAAGGGGGTCATCTTAATGGGAAATGCTGTGATGCTGGAAAAAAGGTATCCTGTTCTGCCTCCCGTTGCTGTATCTTCTTCCCTAAATTGCAATATAGTGTCATGTGAGGCACATCTTGTGAGCCAGGTACCACCACTGGCAAATGGATCCAGCTTGTCCATTCCTGCTACTAGAAAACAATCATCTTAGTGTGTCTCTTTTCTGAGGGTGATTGCTATTGCCCAAATAACCAGTGGCCTCTGGATTTGGAATTGCCCTTGCTTTTAGTACTGGCGGTCTTTCTGGCATCTACCTCATTCAGATGGAAAATGAGCTGCTTATTTGGGCACAATCATAAAGCAATGTGTCCATCTGTGACTTCACTGAAGTGTCTCTGTTCTGAGATGTCTCTCATTTCCGACATTTTCATTCCTGGAAGAACTATAATAGGGGATGAAAAAGAAGAAAAAACAAGTCTTGAAAGAGAGAAACATGAAGGAAAGAAAAGTATTGAAGTAAGGTATCCTTGAGATTACTTTTAATAATTAACTGTAGGATGTCTCTTCTTCTATCCTCCTTTTCTTTAGGAAACAGTTAAAATTTGGGTCCCCAGTCACTTGTTTTTTTCTGCCTTTCCTTTTGCCTGCTCATTGTTCAACTGCTACCACCTATAAAAGGCAGGTAGTGCTGCCAAGCAGCACCTATATCTACCAGAAATCTTTGATGGAAAAGGGCACAAAACTGTTTTAATTCCACAGAAAGATAACTTACATTCTTATAGATGTGCATGTGTGAGTTATGTTAATTTACATTAGAAAGAAGTTTCTAAAGAGGGTATTGACCAACCCAAATGTGTGATCTCAGACAGGTGGAAATGAATACGTATCTCCCATCAGCCAAACCGAGGAAGATGGTAGAGGTGGGATGAAGGCACCACATGGGAAGCAGTATGTGACCAGTACCCAGGCTGCAAAGCCCCCAACCCCGCAAGGGCCGGCAAAAGACAGAGCAGGGTTCTGTGAGTATCTCATTGTGCTGTTGAGTGTTTCCTCAATCCCATCTGTTGCCCAAATGTCTCTTCCATATGGGAAATAATGTTAAATTTGGACGCAACTCTTGAACCAATTTAGCTAAACCAGGGCAAAAGGTTGCATGCACGTTTGTATTCTGGTCTGAATCATTTATTTTGGCTTTGCAAATAGCTTCCTAAGTTGGTTAACCGTCTGCGTAACTCAAACTGAGGTGTTTGTTTTTCTAGCAGATTGCCCTTATCCGAGAGACCTGAAATCCATCTCCTCTGCTTCTCGTAATTTATTGAGTCTCAGAAAAGGGTTTGGCTGAGGCTTGTGGTAGAAATACACATGAGCAGGATGAGAGCCTGAAGTTTCCCCCTGCCCATTATTAAGATGGATGATGGCTCCTTGCTCTGCCTTCTTAGTAATTCCAGTGAGCCTTTTTCTGACTTTGGGTTCCTTCTGTCACGACGCTCTGAGATAAGGTCCAGAGCTGGTAATACACACCTTAGCTGCACAATTAAACCCAGTCACGTCTCCTCTGTAAACACCATTTTGCAACTTCAGGTATGAGCGTGCATAGGCTCTACTCTGCAAAGGCTTACTCCTGCCTCTGAGAGCCGTTAGTGCGATATGGCAGCAATTCAAGGATGGAAGAGAGAAAAGTGGCTCTGGGCTCTGTGGACAGACCAGGAGTGTGAAGGAGGAGGTGCAAATTGACTGTGGTGGTTGTTATTGGTGTGGTCCTTGGTTCTTGTTTGTTTTGGTGGGGGGGATTTTGCCTTTTTTTATTATTATTATTTTTTTAAATTTTAAATCACTTCATAATAATTTTCTGGTTTGATTCATGTCTGTTTTTGTAAGAAATCTTGCTGGTTTGCTTGACCTTTGAACAGGTGGAGGTAATTTCTGTAGGGATTTTTTTTTTAAAGTGCTTGTGGTAAGTCTTCTGCTATTGCTTCACCAGAGATCCTGATGCACAGAACTGTTTGGTTCCCCTCACTCCTTTTCTTCTTCATGGGGGTCTGAATGTTTTGCAGATATTTTGCTCATTAACTAGACCATATCTTGATGGTGCGTGTTTCTGGTACACCTGTGTTCATTCAGAAACACTATCTGCTTTTATTTGTGGGGCTGTATTTCTACATTATTCCAACCAGTTTTAAGGATTTAATATTGCCACTTAACAGAGTCCTCCAGTAATAATTTTTTTCTCGCCTCATGAGGTGCAACTCTCATGAGCTATTCCAGCCCTTGGTGAACCACATCTCTGGGATACTCTCTCTCTCCTTGTTGCCTTTCTGAGATGTTGATTTACAGGTGTATTCCCAATGGGCTGGTCTGCTATTTGGATCTTAGTATCTCTACCAATGATGCTAAGCCCTCCCTCCCTTCAGTCACTCTGCAAACATCCATGAAAAGTCTCTTGGGATGTTTTCTGGGCAGGAGCATTTGGGTCAGAGCTGCCACACTGGGAATATTGATGGATGGTTTAATTTTTTGAAACCAAAATTCAAACATTTTAAAGTTTTAAAATAAAGTTAAATGCTTTTTCTCTCTAAATGTGGATCAGAGCAGAGACTTTCATGGTCTCCTGGAATGGAAATTATGTCTGCAGGCTCTTTTTTATGGTGGCATCAACTGTTACCCTCAACAATCATCCTTGCCGTGAGAGAAGTTCCTCAGAAAAGCTTCTAAAGCAAAGGTCCTTTCTCATTTCCAGTGCCCTATGTGTCTGTTGATGCTCCGCAGCCAGGGGTGGAAGGAACAGCCTTGAACCGAAACACTTTGCCATCTCTGCAGGCACCAGAGGATATATATGATGACGTTGGGGAAATACAAGATCGACTGTAAGTATGGACCTAGGCTCTTTGCCATGGATTTATCTATGAAATGTCTTTTAAAAACTACAGTGCAGCACATCCCCATGTAATATTTCTGTCTTTTAGCAGCCAAGCATCAGATGCCTCAAGTCAGTTTACATCAACCAGCAGTAAGTGCAGCACGTGGGGAAGCTCGAACGAGAGCTGCTTTTGATTTGGGATGATCTTTGGGAGATGATGTGAATAGCTTCATTTAACTTTCAACATTTATAGTGTCTCCTTCTGGCCTGCTTGCTCTAAATTCCCATTAAAACCAGTGGGGAGCGATACGTGTGTCTAGTACGGAATTCTTTTGAGCAATCTCAAAGCCTCTGTAAGAGTCAAATGGAATGGCCTGGGTGCAATTTGTCCAGCAAACCTCACCTCATCACTACTGAATGTGGTTTGTGATCGTGGCATGCTTTGGTTTGAAGTTTCAGGAAACAGCTACGAAGAAACATATGAAGATGTTGACATTGGGGGTGATAATCGAGCAAAATCAGAGTAAGTTGCAATTTCTTAGCCTGTATTTTGAAATACTGGCCATACTTCATTGAATGCACATGCCAGGTACTGGCTGGAAGCTGTTTTCTTGTTTTTTCCCTAATGCAATAGCAGAAATGCAATTGTATGGATGGGTTTCTTCCCTCTCTTCCTCCCTCTTTCCCCTTTGGCTGACACTTAGGAAGTAAAAAATAGTTACCAAAATTAACCCCCTAAGCAGTGAGGCCTTTCTATTAGAGCTTGTACTCCCCTTCCAGAGCTCTGCTTGCATGAAACACAAAGGACAATCTTGCTACCCTTCTCCTGATCAAAAGCGTTGCTCGGTGTGGCTTTTTTTGTGTGTGTGTGCCAAAAGAGGTACTGCCCGAGGGACAAATGGGGACGTCACCCCCCCAAAAAAAGGAACAAAACGCTCACATTTCAGATCACAGAAGTTTGGAAAGCCGAAAGCGGTGAGCCGGTGCCTGCAGCTGACATGCTGTAACTAACTTGCAACCTGCTCTTTTTTTTATATACCTTCTCAAGATATTTGCTTCCACGGGGTGTGTTATGAAAGCAACGAGCTTTGCAGCCTCGGGTTTATACGTTGCCTGAGCTTCCCAAATGGATTAAGAGGTGAAACATGAAGTCAGCCGTGTTTTTACTTATTAGCTTGGTGTGGTTCCCTGCCCTCGCGCAGTAAAAGATTTCCTGCATCCCTTTGTAAGAAACAGAGACAGCTTTTGGGAACGGCATATGGGCTGGGGATGCTGCACACAACTGCTCCGAGTGCATCTGGTGGCTCTCTTCTAAGGAGCAGTGTGGGAGGAATAATAAGGTGTTGCTGTACAGCTGCTTTTCCCTTCACGGGTGTGAGACTGGTACTGGCTCCCATCTGGATTCGAGTCTAGCTGATGTGTCCACGTAGAGCCTGTGTGTGGGTGTTGGAGAGGGGAACCTGAAACCCCGGAGGTGACTGGGCACTTATTAAAAGGTCAAAGTGTCATTTCTCTGCAAATTGTCCGTGGGAATTGGGTGGTGGAGATGCACAAACTTTTTCGGTCAGTGGGTAGGGTGTTGGCATCTGCATCTGGCTGCTGGACCAACCATGCCTGTCCCACACCCACCGGGAAGCATATCAAAGCCTCTTCTCTCTGCACAATGCTGCTGAAGAGCAGCAGAAATTAAACTCTATTGCTAATTGACAGAGGAGGAGTGCTTCTTGCTGGGTTTGCAAGGGAACTTCATCACAAAACTGGAGTTAGGACCAAATTCATGGGGTTCAGGGGTCAGTGTCTTAATCCCCGAATCAGTTTTTATGGAATCTTCCTATTGATCCCACATGCAGGATTAGACGTGCTGATACACATGAAGTATTTTTATTAGTACTTGTGCGTGGGTAACTTCCCCCATGTGAGGATCTTGGATTTTTCTGGAATCAATACTTTATTAGAAAATCTCTGTGTAGCTTTTCAACCCCCCGTAAGCTTCAGAGAAGAGTGTGTGTGGTGGAATGTCCTTCTTAAGAGCACACACAATAGCAATGTGTGATGAAGGGTGGCACAGAGCGATGGTCCCGATGTCCCACTTTAAGGCGCACTGCATGCTTCTGGGGAGTTTTTGTCCCTTTCATCAGGATTTTTTTTTACTCCAAATAAACCTGGATCGTTCTGTAGCTGTTGGGTCACAGGAGGACAACTTCAATTAACACAGAGAAGTGTAAAGCTAAGCAAAGTTTTGAAGTTGGACTTTATAATTAAGCACCTTTTGCTGTGTTGGTGCCTATCCCACTGAATCCATCATTCATCCACATGATACTGTTAAGGCTTAAGCCGTACTGCTAAGATGAGGTCTAAGGTCTGCTGACCTTCCTAGACTTGCTTCAGGATCTCTGGGGCTATGAATATTGCAGCTCTGATGTACTTCAGTGCCTGGTGCCTCTTTAGTTTAAAATCTGTTTCTCTTTTGGACAGAACAGAAAAGGAAAAGAGATTTGGAAACTTGTTTAAGATTGACAAGTTGAAGCTGAAGAATATCAAGCTCAAGGAAAACTTCAGGTAAGAAAACATTGGTTGTCTAACCCGTTCCCCTTCCAAACCTGAGCATTCCTATTTGCCCTCATTTGAAAGTAGGAGGTCTAGGAGTAAGGAATACAGCTTTGTCTGGAAAATTATGCCAAAAGGGCTTCAATCAACTCATTAGGAGCTGCTGTGGCAGTTGTGGCCAGTAGTCAATCTGTGCAGCTTCTCCAAAGTCTCTGGCATGAGGAATCTACAGCAGTTGGTCCTACAGCAGGATCCAAGTTTTCATAGGCTTTCTGCTGCCTTTGGAATCTTCCTGATACCTCAAGCATGATGCAGCTACACAAGGAAACATAGAAATGTGACAGCTGCTGCCTAGACCTGTGGGCCAGGATTTGGCAAAGGCTTCTGATGTGGCTCCTAAGGGTTGAGTTTTGTTTTTTTTTAAATCAAGGTACCATTTATAGTCAATGTGGCCACAGCATCTGCTGAAGGAGTTTACTCTTGAGTTTGTAGTCTAACAAGTTAGGATAGAGGATATTGAGTAAGTTCCTATAGTGCCCTTTTTGGTATTCTTACTTTAATGTTCAAAATCCTGGTTAAGGTTCTGTGGAAAGTGCCTTTTCCTCAAGTGCACGGTAGCTGCCTGCAGAGCCTGTCCTCCACGGCTGCCAGCATGTGCCTGAAGGCCAGGAAAATGCTGCTACTTCTTATTTCTTTGGAAATTCCAGATTAACCCTTTCCTCTTTTATCTGAGGAAGGCTTGTTTTACTTAAGAATCTTTTCACGCTAGGTGCTGTGCCATGCCAGTGACTCCTTCCTGCATTACTGCTAAATATCATTATAGGGAAGGAGTCATCAGGTTTCATAACATTGTCTTGTCGCAAAGAACCCTTAAAAGCTCCTGAAAACTTCTTGGATACCTACAGTCATTGTCACATTTAAATTCCTGGGCAACCCATGATATTGGCAGACTACAAGGAGAGAAGTACTCCTGACTACAGTTACCAACTGTCTACCAACCCTCCAGCTACTGGGAAGGGGTGAAGAGGTGGGCAGGAGGAAGGTGCTTTTGCCCATTTGGACTGTTCTTTGGATGCGATGCAGATCTTTCATAATCTGCTTGATGGACAACACATGGGTCTTGTTGCTGCCAGAGGATGGAGATATACTTATTTATCCAAGGGACGTAATTTTGGCAAATGTGGTTGGTGTCACGGTGGCATCTAGACCTGCATCCATCGCTTCAGCTGTAAGCACTGTGTGCTGCCACCGTGTTGGTGCTCGTGGCTTTTTGGGTGACGCTGATGGGCAAATTTGTTTCTAAAAGCCTCTTTCTATCCACAGATTGTTTTCCGTCTCAATATCAAATCTAGGTAAGCAACATGCATGTGTCTGGCTCTTGGGGATTTATGTGTGTGTGTATGAAGAGGCAAATGTGTTAAATGAAGGAAAAATAACTTTAAGCAGTGTGCCTTTCTCAAAATGTGGCAGCGTGAACTTTAAAGATTTGGTAGATGTTTCTGCTTCATTTGAGGGTGGGCTTTTTGCATATTTTTGGGTGGTTTTCTTTAAAGAGGAGCATTCCTCTTGCAGATCTGAATATGTTTGGGAAGGAATCATGTGAAGTGATCCACTGCTTCCAGGCTGGCGGTGGTGTTCAACAGCCAACTGCTCTCCAGCAGCGCTCTATAAAACTTTACTGCTTGTTGCTGCCTCCTGGAGGGATAAGTCCATGCCTTGTGTAAATAGGGGTCAACACAAAAACTGTCCCCCTCTAATCCAGCCTTGGAAAGGTGCTGGAGGGAATGAACCCATGTCCTCAGGATGGGAACCCTGCCCGGGTTGGCTCCAGTGTGAAGCTGGGGGCTTTGCTGCTGCTCCCGCTCTGTTCCTGGAGATGGATGGCCAAACCCATGTAGAAAACTGCCCACAAACATGACTAACAAACCCAAGAATCGTCCCTTGTGCTGGAGTTTCGACTGGTTTTCAGAGTCCCGGGGATCTTCCTTTCACATTGCCTTGGCCCCTTTGGGTTGAGCGACTAGCAGCCACCCCAGTTTTCCTCTTTGAGTACCAGGCTCAGAATGACACCTCCTAATAATTTTCTCTGTTGCCTTTTGGTTGACAGCGGCTGCTTCCCAGGAGGACACGGTGTACGACGATGTCGAGATGGGGCAGAGAGAGCTGAGGTGAGGCGGGTGCCTTCTCCTGGGCCTGGCCTTAGGCCAAGGAGATGTTCTTCTTGGCACAAACCTGTGCCCTGGGGAGCCTGCGGTACTGCAAGCCACCGTGGGTCACGAGCTGGTCAGGACTCAGGTCAGGTGCCCTCCCCATGTGTGTTTGATTTGGCAAGGAGCATCCTGCAAAAATGTTTCTTCAGGGTTACCTAGTCAGTGCAAGAGACGTGAAAAGGGGAGAGCTGCTCCCTGAAACACGTGAAAATTCAGATAGTTTTCCTAAGGAAGGAAAACTCCAGCTCCCAGACCCAATAATCAGCCCCGTCCTGGCAAGCTCCTTGTCAGAAAAATTACTTTTAATAGGAACAGCATGTCTCGGTGTCTTGCTGCCAGATGATTGTGGCGGCAGCGCGTGCTGGTCTAAATCCCAGCAAGTGTTTGTGTTTCAGTGGTGGCTGTGGGTGGGAGACAGGGAGAAAAGTCTCAACTTTGTAGGTACAGGGGTTCGGGGAGGGGACACGGTCTGCTGGAAAACCTTGAATTTTTGTGTGACTCTTTCCCTTCCTTTCAGAGAGAAGGCTGACAAGTACAAAACCTGGATGCCGAAATTTCTGCTGGCAAAAGAGGATAAGGACCAAAGGAAAAGCAGCGATGATGCGGAAAGGTCTCGGTTTCTATTCTATGTTTTCCTATGTTGTCTAACTTTGTACACATCTCTAAGCCATTTGCAGGAATGGGTTGCCCCTGATTGCACACAGGTTTAGTGTTGGCTCCTGCTCCAGGGGCCTTTCCCTTTGAATTCAGCTCTCAGGAAACCTTGCAGAAAATATCTCGAGGGCAAAACAAACTCCTGGATCTGAGCTGTACCAGCTGAGGATACCCTGAGGGTCTCATCCTGAAGTTGTATTGTGTCTTCTCACTTAGCTGACACAAAAAGAGGCTGCCTGATATATATGTGGCTGCTTTTCGGCCCTAGTCACTCCCATTCCTTCTTAAATTGTGCCTTAATTTAATATTTGATCTCTGTGGATCAGTTATTGCTATTTTGGCAAGAGCACTGTGTTTAGAAGCCCTATACACAGTGTGGTAATTGCCTGTGTGTTCCCCTTGGCCTTGTTTTAAAGTATTGATTTCTTGGGTCTTCTTTTTTCCAGTTGGGTTTATTGCGTTGCCTTTTGCTGTAGCGGTTGTGCATAAAAGCAAAAGTAAAACTTTTTTGTTACCGGGGCTGCAAATATTCACGTGGAAATAGGAATTTTCGTTTCCCTTTTAGAGCAGAAAAATGTGCATTGCAATGAGGTTTTCCGTGACCCAGTACCCGGGACTTCAAACAAATGGAAATCAGAGATCTAGTTTATGGGGTCTTACCACGGAGTTCCTGCATGGGGTTGCTCACACACTGCTTGTTGTGTTGTGCAGAGCCGTGTGTGTCGTTTTACAGACTGTCAGGAAGCCAATGCAATTTCTTCTGTTCCTTGGAGATCACAGGTCCTGCAGAGACTGCCAAGGAGGAATCTCTTCATGGCTTAAAAGTCCTGAGTTTCAGCTCTTGTTTCCCTTCCTCTTAAAATTAAGCGCCCGAAAGTTAGCCCAGGGTGAATAATTCATTGCAAGTGGGTGGTTTTTATTTGTTTGGAGGTTTTTTTTTTACCTGCCTTAGTTTTAACATGAATGTCACAGCTGGGATTTCATGTATAAACTAGAAAGTGTGGCATCTCCATACTCAGGGAACGCCCCAGCACAAATGGCCAGTGCTCCCCTTGAGCTGGTTCTAAGAGCTTGGTTTTCACTTTGCAGTGCCATACAAATATCTACTTTCTCCTCCATGTGCTCAAAAAGCAACAAAAATCTGGAGAGCTGTGTCAAGCCCCACTTCCATAAATGACTCAGGATGAGAGTTATCTGGGGACCCTTTATGTCTGAATATAAATAAAACCAGAAGGAGACAAATTGCTGGGGGGGAAAGTGAATTGTTGACTTCTATAAAAAAACATGACTGATTTGAAACACTTGATTGTTTGTTTGTTCCCACGCTGCTTACAGAGGAAACTGTTATTCCAAATGGAGATGGCTCCACAAAAATGGCTCAAGTTATGCTCACCAACAAGTCCGAGTTGTATATTCATTGTTTTGTGAAAAATAGAGGTGTGCATGGTGTGCCTTGCTCTTCCAAGAGTTCTTTGCAGGCAACTCTGGGTTGCATTTCCCAGGGTTTATATTAATGGAGCTCAGAAGCGTATGTCTCTCTCTCTCAATGCAGAAAGATCGTCAAAGTCAAGAAGAGTAATGCAGAAAAAAGCAAGAAGATGGAAAAAGAAGAGAAGATTTTTAGAGAAACGTTTATGGTATGTGTCTCTATTTATAGCTGTGTCAGAGGAGGAAAACAGCCATGTCTCATGCTTAAGAAAGAGATGCATGGTGGCAAGTTGTTGGTCCTTATCGAGGCTGGAAGAGATGTCCAGCTGACCTGCTGCCTTCTCCCCTAATCTGGGGTCTTCATCAGGCACATCATTAGCTTTTTCCCCGCCTCTTCAGCCCTCAGCGAAGCCTCACAACCCGTTCTGAGATCTCTCCATCCCTCCCCACTGCCCTTAAAGACATTGCCCAGAATTAACTCCTGCTTTTTATTTCCTCCCTCAGTATGATAAGGACATCAATGTCATCAACACAGCCACCGCCGAGTGTTCGGTCCCCAGTAAGAGGAGCGTTGATCTCCCGCTCACAGCTGGAGAGCAGCTGGATGTTATTGATGTCACGGAGGGCAACGCAGTGATTTGCCGCAATTCGGAAGGCAGATGTAAGTTTCCAGAAAGTCTCTGGCATAGGTGGTCACTTCTCAGTCCAGTTTTGAGGGGCAAGCAACAGTATGTTCTTTGTTCTCAGCCACTGTGACTTTATTTGCTCAGGAGTTTACTCATTTACTTCATTTTTTTTCTTTTTCTCTCAGATGGGTATGTTCTAGTGGAGCATTTGAACTTCAGGTAAACTCAGTTTTTTTTTATTTATTATGATGCATATTTTCTTCTCCTTCCTGTGTACAGATATTTGAGATCTGGCGAAATGTACTTAAAACTTCTGAAGGCAGGGGAAGGTTAATGTAAACAGCCCGTATTAAATATTAAATAAGTATTTCCAGTTTTAGTCTGCTATTCTGCTGTTACACAGGTTTCCAGTCCAACTGCAGCTAAAAAAAGCCCCGTCCAGTCATGACTTGTATAAATTGGAGATTCTTGACTTGCCTTCAGTTATGCCATATTAATTCACATCTGCTGCAAACATGGGCCACTTGGTGTGCATCGCCGTGCCAAAAACCCCACCCTTAAATCCCTTGCTGCAGTATCATTTCCTTGCATGCTCATGCATAATTGATACAAATGAGCCTCCTATTGCCCAGGTGCCCATTGCTGTGAAACTTTCTCTGTTTTTTATTGAGACAGACAGTACTAAAACTGCTCCGAGAACTGCTCTCCCCTGGAGCATCCCTGAAGGTCTCTTCTGTGCTTCATGAGAGTCTACATTGGTCAACTGTGGAGAGCTGATGTGATTGTAAATAAAGTTTTTTTTTTTTATGCTTACAGTTAAACAAGAAAGAGACGTTTCCTTTTTTTTTTTCTTTGCTATTTAGAGCAAATTCACTGATTAGCCCTAAATTAGGTATTTTTAGGATTTGTCACTTGTTGGAGTACCTTGTTGGGTCAGCTCTGAAATAGCTGTAACATGCCTCCATTTACATGAAAATAGTTGTGCAGTTTAGTTGCTTCATCTCATTACTGCCTGTTTTAGGTGCTGGAATTGGAAGACTCCCTAAAAAGATTTGCTCTTTGGAAAGCAAACCATATAAATATGAACTGGTTTTGGTCTTGACAAAAGTATGGAGGCAAGAAGTATGCGCCACCCCTCTTGCTGGGTTAAATATCTAAAACGGTGGAAAACCTGACTCATTTCTTTCCAAAAAACATTTTAAAAAGAGTAAATAAAGCATTCAGTCAAAATTTACTTTATTTTTGTAAGCTAACTTAGGCATCCCAGATATGTAAAGGCTGACTTTCTGGCTCCCCCCGCCTCACAGCAGCAGGCAGTTACCCAACAGTTGCCCCTGTGTTTGGGCTGTTCTCCACCGTGGGGCTGGAGGACGATTGCTTATTCAAAGAAAAATACTCCTAAATGTAGGAAGAGAAGCTAAGGCTTCTCCTCGGTGTATCCCGTGGATACCTTTTCAAAAAAAAAAAGAAAAATGGGGATAGATTTTTTGCATGGCTTTGGAAGAAAAACAAAAAAACCCCCAAAAAACCCAACTCAAAATATGACTGTAGTAGACTGAGCTTCTGCCCCTCCCTGGCACATTTTTAAAAGCCTGTATCAGTTTGCTCATAAATATCCTAAAAAGGTAGAGGGTTTAATTAGAAATTATTGAATGTTCCAGGCTTAAGAAAACAGAGCAAAATAAAAGCGCTGTTTGCCACACGGCCCTTTCAAAGCTGGCATAGAAGACAGCAGAAAAAAACACAGCAAATATTTAACGTTTACTTTTAAGTCTATACAGGCATTCTTATTTATTTTACCATGTGGTTACTATTAAGTGCGTTGGCCTGCATCCATCCTTGCAATAAAAAAATTAAATAAATAAAACAATCCCCTGTAAGCATGCACAGCTTTGCAGGCTTGCCAGCCCAAATATTTAGACTTCTGTAGCAGAGATGGAGATTCAGGGAGCTGAAGTGCGTGTTTGGCTTCAGAGGAGGCTGGGACGTGCTCTATGTCCCTCACCTACAGCCTTTGTGGGGAATTAGCCCAATGGAAGTTGATGGAAGATGGCTTACCTGGGAGGTTTTTTTTTTTTCCGCAGCAACGTTTAGGATTGATCCTGTAAAGAAAACTTCTCCTTCCTCGACGCCTTCCTCCTCCTTCTCCCCATCCAGCACTAGCTCACAACTCCTGACATCTATTAATCACACACCCTGTAAGCACTATAGGCAAATCCTAAATTAGCCACATGTGCTGGTTCATTTTTGCCTCCTAAGGAATTTAACTTTTTTTTTTTAAATAAATTAAAAAAAAAATAAAAAATCTCCCCACATATCCTGTGACATACGTGACCAGACCCCGATCCTGTTGCAATTACGTGCAGTCCTTGTGGGGTTGAGACCCAACTCGATGCGAAACACAAACTTCTGGACCGGTGTTGGCCGCTGACTTCACAGGAGGATGCCTTGCAATGAACTTACTTAAAACTACTTTTCTTCGTGGATGGATTCCAGCGCGTTGTACAGCAGGAAAGCGCTTGATATGGGATGACTCAAGACAATACAAAAAAAGCTTTACATATAGCAACTTAGATTTCCTCCATTAAACCATAGGTTGGCTATATTTAGGTCAAGATATTGGTCAGGAAATGAAATTCTTCCTTTTTTTTTTTTTTTTTTTTTTTTTCTTTTATACCCTTGCTGATACATCCTAAACACATCAAAACTTGAAATAATCCTCAGTGTGAATTTTAAACCCTGTTCCCCCACCTTCCTTCTCCAAGTGGAGATTATCATGATAACTGTTCTGATTTGCTGAATCTGAGGGCGAATAATTGAAATTTCTTAGAAGCCAATTCTGTGTCACCTAAATTGTGTAAAAAGAAAGAGTGTGGATAGGGACAAAACTGGAGTACTCTCTGCAGCTTTGTGCTTTAGCTGGATTTATGTCCCTCTGCATCACAGCCGTATATGAACTAAAAGTCCCCAATATCCAAATACCCCTTTTCCCCCAGTACCTATCCTGCAATAAGAGGTTATTTTTGCACAATACCTTGAAAAGGCTTCTCTTCATGCTTTTTGCGTGAGGAATCAAGATCTCGGTCAGCAGAAGTCCATCAGCTCTGCTGGATGCAAGTTAATACAGAAGAAAAACCTTTGGGCCTGGCTCCTGGGACAGGGAAGCTGCTTCTTTTATCCATTTATATATTTTAATTCCTCTCCCTACACCACCCCCCAAGCCCTAGGGGCATCCAATGGCCCCACAGCTGGGATGTGCCAGGAACATCTCCAGAGGGAAACTCCACCAGCCAGCCCCAGCCTGCAGAAAGGGACTGTGCAATAAGTAAGTTTTAAGGATTTGTTGCTCTTGCCTCTTTTCATCTCTGAGTTTATTAAAGTGCAAATGTCAACCATGGAGACAGCTATCACATGCAGTGCAGTACACCGAGAAACACTTTCCACACCATAAATGGAAGGTAAAAGGCTTCGTTGTGATTATCTAATGCACAGTTACTTGCACAAAGGACAAAACTGAACCGAGGCTCCGTGCCCTTCCACCGCAGCCAGCCCCAGAAAGTACTAAAGCAATTCATTTGAAAACAAAACCTTCTCCAGTCCATCAGCTGACAAACTAGAAAATGACAAGAAGGATGGAGTATTTACAGAGCTCAAAATTTCTTTCTGAGCTTGATGCTAATGATATGTTTGAAGGGATGCTTATACTCAGAGCTTTTAAAAATTTAATATTTTAATCAACCCCCCCCATAAATACGTAATATCATAAATCATAAATACTCCTTATAGTACAAATAAAAAAAATTGCACTGGACTAGTCTGAGTCATCTCTCTCACAGAGCTGAGGTTTGTCTGCCCAGAGATGCCAGGTCACAGACACTACAGTTATCCTCAGATTCAGTTTTGCTTTGTGCTCTAAGATTGAAAAAACAACCAACCAAACTGCATTGAGGTACAAAACATGTGAATATAACATGATACAGAACACATGAACATGCTTTCGGCAACAGGAATAAATATTACCATGTCTACAGTACCTACTTCACAGCTTCGTGAGATGAGGACAAATAAACTAGTTCAAAACTTGAAAAAAACCATAGAGATGAGTCTTACAAATAAACTTGGATTTTTTTAAATTAAGGCAGCTTCAGCAGGAATTCCAAGGCTTTTGTTGAAAATAGACTTTTCGTAACACCAAAAGCGTACTCATACTTTGCAGCTAGAGCTCTGATTTACCATCCAGTTCTCCTAATTTTGATGACCAAAACCGAGCATCGAATACATGTAATACCAGGTTTGCTCTCAGCAAAACTCAGCCTTTGGTCAATAGGTACAATGTGGGAATTCTGAAGACCAGTTCATCTCTCAGACATGGGAGTGAGGTACCGCTGAATGAATCGTTAGCTCCACATCCAAGAGGCAGACTGGAAATTCAGAATTATAGGAAGCTGTTGCTTTTTTTTTAAATAAGCAAATGATGAAAATATATGAGAGAAGGACTAAGGAAGGCAAAGAAAAGCGCTAAATGGCACGCCCATACCAAGATAAGACCTTATAAAGGTGACTCTAGGAGATACATCATCCACCCGAAACAAAAACAGATCCTAAAAACTTTAGAAACACGGCCCGCATGTCTCACCCGTGGGGTTCTGTAGAACCTGGGGGGGGGGTGTGTGTGAAATAAAGCTGCCACTTCCAGCAGTCCTCACCTCACAGACCGCGAAGGCACGCTCTCACATCCCGCGCATGGGTCTCTCTTCCTTCCACGGGGGCGCACACAAGATGACCCATGATAAAAGAGCAGTAAAATGAAAAGGCGCAGACAGAATGGTTATTTTGTTCAAACTTCACTTATTCCGATGGGAATGCCATCATAATCACACCCCCCCCAAAAAATGTGTATTCAACAGATACTAACCAGCGGCTTCAGTTTTTACAACACTGCCCAAATAGACCCCCTGTGCTTCTACACCCCTTATGAAATGCTGAATCGGATGCATGTGCTGAAGATGCATTTTTTGACCCGTTTAGAGAAAAAAACAAAAATCCTGCTGCTTTCAACCTGCTCATCTCTGACTCCTGGACACAAAACTGCCCCAAAACCCCGTGGACACCAGGGCTTCGGCCAGGGAGGGTGGGAGGATACTGCTGCCACCTCTCCTCCCATCCCCAGATGAGGCCACCCTGGGTCCGACGGGGTCACTTAAGCTACTCAGGGGCTTTACCTAGAACAGGGTGTAAAAATATCATCCCTTTTCTCCAGGTCCTCGTGCACACCAGGATTAGTGCGTGCAATGGCAGGTGTCCAGGGCACACACCTTCTCTGCTGGGCAAATGAAGCCGAGAGGCCAATCACAGGGATGCTACCTATGTTTTTTAATATATATACACATATATAATATATACATATATATGTATACGTATATTACATATAAAAAGTATATGTATACATATATTTTATATATATAATACATATATATATACATATAATATATATTCATACATATATTTGCCAACTAGTACAGTACGAGCTATTTCTCAATTAACTCATCCAGGAGCTGGAGGTTAATGCTGGAGCCAAACTGGACTCCAGCCTTTGCATTTTGCCTCTCTCTCCCCCCCTCAGGCTGAAGCAAAGTCTGGGTGAGTTTGTGGCTCGCAAAGCACAGCTGTCCAGTGGCTTTTGAAGAATTGCACTTGGAGTAATTCAAGTTTCTGCTTTCCCTGATGGTCGCACACGTACCAGCATCATAACTCCCAAAAAACTGACCAGAGCGTAAAAGTTAAAACTTTTCCTCTGGAAAATGTAACTGGAAGTCAGCAGCTTCTCTGCAGCTGGGAACCAGAAAACAGCCTGTGTGAAAGCAAAATAAATATATAAAAAAAAAAAAAAAAAAAAAAAGAAGTGAAACTTCTGAGATTATTTCAAAATGCAGCGTGGGTTTGGGTAAGGCTGTGAGGGACAGCTTAATTGGATGCATTCCTCATGGAGGTACTTCCATCAGTCCCACGTGCTCCGCTGCCTCGGCTGACATCGAGCAGGAAAGATGCTTCATCTCTTTGTGTCTGTCCATATGGAAAACTGAGCCAACCTCACTGCCTTCTCAGCAGGACTGGCTTTGCCGTTCCATCTACGAGTCAACATTTCCATGGGTCTGAGAAGATGCCAAGTGCTACAAGGGCTTATCCTACCACCTAGAAATCCCACCCGCCTCCAGGAAGCTAATATTTCCTCCCAGGGGCATTGGCTGCCGTTTCACGCCATTAGTTCTGCTGGGGAGGAAATCCCAGAGGACAAGTGTCACATTAAGGCGAGACATCTGTACATCTACATTCTTCTGAACCGCAGATTGTATCTACTGCACCAGCCCCTCATCAACCAGGCTACAGGTGTTTCCAGGACAAGCCACTTGGCACGATGCTCAGTCGGGAGTGATGATTTAAACAGCCTTTTACATTTCAAATACATTTCACAGCAGGGGTATGGACGCTCCTAATTCTTTCCCGGATGGAAATTAATGTCTGTCCCTATAGCTGCTCAGCTGCCCTCTCCTGCTTTCCAAAGGGGCTTATCTCCAGCACCCAAAACCACTTAGGGCTGTTCGTTTGCTCCTGTCTCAGCACTGATCCGAAAGCTGCTAAAAACCTGGGTGCTGCTCAGCTTTGGCTCTGGGATGCTTATTTTTGGATGCAGGAGTCTGGATTCTCCATCCTCGCTAGGTATGACCCGCTCACACGGCAGCACGGGAGACGTGCATCATCCGAGAGCCACCAGGCACAGCACCAAGGCCATCCTCCGCCCCAGAGTATTTATTTAATTACCATAATATAATAAAAAGCTTGTTACAAAACCTAAGAGTACTACAAATATTTCCAGTGTTTCTTTTAAAAACAAAATCGTTCTGCTGCCAGGTTTATAATCCAACCACTGCTGCTGTTGGATTTAGCCTATGAGAACTTAACAGCAAAACTGATTTTTTTTTCTTTTTTTTTTTTTTTGTTTGGAAGCTTTCTACTTTGTGTGGCTTCTGGAAAAATTGGAGCTGTAAAGCCACGTTAGTGAGAATCCAAGCATAATCTGTAACAAAAGTAAGGCAATTTTGTGTTTTTTAAAAAAAGGGACTTCAGGCTGAAAAATGTCCATTTAGCTGCCAGTAGATGGCAAAAATATCCCGTGTTTGTCTTCATTACCTAAAATGATTAGTACAAAAGGCTTAATGTGTTGGTTCTTTTCCTTGCTTCTCATAGAAACTTGCAGAAAGTATAAATTAAAGTGCAACTGTACAAAAAAACCTAGCAAAAAACCTCGATGGGTCATAAGAAGCTATCAAAAAGATGGATTTTTTTTTTTTAAAGTTGAGTGACCGCGTTCCTGGGACCAGCAAAAGTTCGCCTTTGCTTTGTTTCTTATAACAAAAAAACCACAAAACAAAACAAAACGAAAAAAAAAAAAAAGAAAGAAAAACCCACCCAGGATTTTTTTGGCAAAGTTTTCATAAAGCATTTGTTCCTTGACTGATGAGACTACTATGTTCCTTCGCAATCAAGTAAGTGGAATTAAATACCATAGCAAAACCAAGCAGGTGCCAACGCTGCCCATTAAATTAAGCCTACGTAATAAAAAATTAAAATTCTTTTAAACAAAGGAGTCACGCATGCATTAGAGCCTACCCTCGAATTACAAGAAGTTAACCTTAAAAACGGCCGCAGTTTGCCTTAGAAAAATAAAATCCCATCCTTCGGTTAGGCAGTGGTGGAGGAGAACTCTGGGTTTGGATATCCCTGCCTTATCGGCGGAGCGGTGAAGGTCGCAGCCCGGCGAGCAGCCGTGGGATGGGAGAGCCCTTCCCGTGGGCGTCGAGGAGCGAGTCTCCGGCGGCGCGAAGCTGGGAGCGGGGACGGCAGGGAAGGCGGAGCGGGCAGCGGTGACAACCAGGAGAAGGCTTCCTGCGGGGGAAAAGCGAGAGGGTAAACGCCACGGAGCTGCGGGATGCTGCCAGCTCTCGCCCCGACGTGATGATCCCCAACCCATGGGTGTGTGGTGGGTGAAGCGTGGGGTTCACGTGAATCTTGCTTGGGATTCAGCCCCTGGTGGGGAGAGTGAGGGGGTCAGACGGGGGGTAACAATTAAGGGCTGGAAAAAAAGGCAAGCTGCCTTCACCTTTGAAGGCGGTGAGCAGGTCAGCGCCATCCAGGGCTCTCAGGAGGAGAAAATAAAGCATTTTATGCGACACTCCTCTGCAGAGACTTGGCACGTGGAGGCTTTCCCACAGCACGTTTGCAACTGGACTTTTGCACATCCTACCTTCCCTCCCCAGGGAAAAAAACAGAGGGGAGGGATGGCAGAAATGTCTGAGAAAATGCTAGTTTTTCTTTTAGAAGAAAAGGCGCAAATGCTGCAGAGCTACTCCATTACCCCATTTTCTGTAGCTCCTGGTCGACCCCTCTGAACTGGCTCAGCCCATCCTGCCCCTGTTCTGCACAGCAAAGGGGACACAACATCAACCTCGCCGCGGGCCACCGACACTGCAGAAAGCTTGGCCACAGCACCGTTAACTCAGGAGGAACCAG
>JAOQGH010000004.1:29111928-29131692 GCA_025769975.1 Gallinago jamesoni | reverse complement strand
CACAACATCAACCTCGCCGCGGGCCACCGACACTGCAGAAAGCTTGGCCACAGCACCGTTAACTCAGGAGGAACCAGGGAGAAGGAATTTCCCAAAACCTCAGTGATACCTTCACTGCTTTACAGCGATGCCAACATTTCCCATTCGGTTCGCTAGGGGAAGAAAAAAAGGGGCCTGGATATATTTCACCACGGTCTAACGAGTGAAATAAAGTTATTCTTAATTTCCTCCGTGCCTTGTTAGAGGGGATTATGTTTTGAATCTGGAATTGGCTCTGTGTCACGGGGCAGTGAGGGGTGGGGGGGGAGTAGGAGGAACAAAGGAGAAGAGACAAGGAAGGGACAAGCTGGACCATGTCCTCCCAGCGCGATACCGTGTGCAGAGGGACCGGTGCCATCAGCGAGCCAGGGCCATGATGAGGCTGGCGCACATCTCGAAGAAGTCCATGGTGTGGCTCCCCAGGCGTGGGGTCACCGAGGGGATGCTGCCGACGAAGGAGCCGCTCAGGGAGCCCATCAGCGACTGGCACTCGGCGGCGGCGGCGGCATCGATGCTCAGCCTCGGCCGGTGCAAGCCAGCGGCGGAGCAGGAGCGCTGTGGGGTGGATGAGCCAGACCTCTGCTCCATCACATCATCTTGGATATTAAAAAAAAAAAAAAAAAAAAAAAAGTAAGTAGCATTAATTTGGCATCTGTAACACGTATTTGGCGAGCAGCTAGTGACGGTAGTGGAGACAAATGGATCTCGGCACAAGAAGGACATGGACCTGTTGGAATGGGGTCAGAGGAGGGCCACAAAGATGATCAGAGGGATGGAGCACCCCTCCTTGGAGGACAGACTGAGAGAGCTGGGGTTGTTCAGCCTGGAGAAGGCTCCGGGGAGACCTTATAGCCCCTTCCAGTCCCTAAAGGGGCTGCAGGAGGGATGGGGAGGGACTCTTGATCAGGGAGTGGAGCAATAGGACAAGGGGTAATGGTTTTAAACTGAAAGAGGGGAGATTTAGATTAGATATCAGGAAGAAACTATTTCCTGTGAGAGTGGTGAGGCAATGTAACAGGTTGCCCAGAGAAGCTGTGGATGCCCCATCCCTGGAGGTGTTCAGGGCCAGGCTGGATGGGGCTTGGAGCAGTCTGGTCTGGTGGGAGGTGTCCCTGCCCATGGCAGGGGGCTTGGAACTTGATTATCTTTAAGGTCCCTTCCAACCCAAACCATTCTATGATCCTATGAAGAGGGCTTTTGCTGACTTAACACAGCTGCATAAGCATTTTAAAATGCAAAGAATTATTTTAAAATATTTTTTTAAAGTGCCAGACTTGCCACTTTATGTGTTTTACATCTTGTGCTGCATCATTTCCTGCTTACCATCGATGCTTTTGAAGTCCAGGAGATAGCTGCGGTTGTCAACCTGGTAGAGCTGCAGGCTCATCTTCACGTAATTGCCCGTCACCGGGTTCTTGCGGCGCACTCTGAGATGGTAAGAGTTCACCACCTGCAACGGGAAACTGGCTTTCAGGAGGAAGATTCAAGGCAGCAAGAAGAGCATTTCTTTTCTTCTTTTTTTTTTTTTTTCCTAAATACTAGCAAGACATCTTCTGAGGAAGTTTCTCGAAAGAACAATGCCTATAAAATTAAGCTAAAGGATTCATATCCTGTTCCCTCCTACCTTTAAAGATGCTTTTTAGGTCTCTGATTCACCAGCTGCTGGCAGACGAAGCTGCCATGACCCATCTGCCAGGCACCAAGCTGACGTTTGCTCCTCTGTCACCAGCAGCAACGGCCATATGAGCCAAAAAGTCCACTGGTGGACCCATGTATGAGGTCCATGCCCATGAACACATGGCAGGCTGGGCAAGTAACCTCTCCCATCAGCTCAGCTAAATTCAGTGTTCCTGTTGAGCTGTGCATTTTCTCTTGCCGCTTCCCACCCCACAATCTGCTGCATCTCATTTGCAATGAGGTTTTCTTCCCTGTGCTATATTTAAGAAGCACTCGCATGGATGGGAAAGCTATTTCGATAAAGAGTCACATCTGAAGTTAGTTATTCTTAGGGTGGGAAAGACTATTGTGAAACCTCCTCATACCAAAAAAGCTCCACTGCCTACATGAAGATGTTGGGCTGACTTGGTTTGCGAAGCTGTACCATAAATACATCAGGTTTGCTCGCTCTCTGTAAAACCATGCAGCTAACAAATGTCTGGCTGGTGTAGGCATCATCTGGAGATTGTCCATCTCCTGGCCTGTGCAGTGAAATCAGATTTCGGAGTGCTCCTTCACTTTAAATATGTGATATTATCAGAAATAAGGAGGAGCTAGGAGGCTTTGAAGAAGAGGCACAGTGATGTTCGCACTGTACAAGCCTTGGGACCTGGGCCAAGGAGGGTATCTCCTCCAGTGATGAAGATCTGGGCTGAAATTCTCCTTACCTTGCTCTCAATGCTGGCACGAGGCTGCTGCGAAAGGCCATGAGTCAGGAGAGCTCACGTCAGTGACTGCACCAAGATTTAGGGAATCCAGCTCAGCAGCAAATATTAAGGGCTAACTTGGGGATTTATTAATTGGACTTTGAAAAAGATTATACTGCGTAGCTCTGAAGGAATACCTGAAGGGAGCACTGTCAACTAAAATGCCATCTGGCTTTAAATCAAGCTTCCAGAAGCTGAGCCCTAAACCTGGGAGGCATTAAGTGTGTCTGAAAGCACATCTGGTCCTCAAGCATCGTTCCATCTCCATTGAGGAAAATGCCACTGCATCAATGATACAAACTCCTGCCCCCAACACCCCCCTCATCCCTCACTTGTGCATCTTTACAGAAGATGCATTTTGTGCCGTTTCAGCACATGCAACCACTAGGACATAACGAGGATTACTTTGCTCAGAAGCACTCAAGATGACCTCGCAAGGAATTAGCCACTAAAATTAGAAATGTGACCGGCTCCTCTCATCCCCGCAGCTAAAAGAGGCAGAATCATCTTTTCAGACAGAGCATTCAGAAAGAAAACTCTTATTTCAGGCTGTAAATAAACGCCCCAGCTAGCATCTTAATGCAGCGCGTTTGGAAATAGCAGGGATGGTCGCAAAGTGTGGGCATTTATTTGGAAACCGGTGAAGCTGTAGCTGTAACTACCAACCTCCCTGAGCCATCCCACTCGTGAGAAGAAGACCCTTGAAAACCAGCCCAAAGCACCAGCACTCCCTACCTTCCACTCAAAGTCCAGCTGTTTCATTGCGCGGTACACCTCGGCCATAATGTCATAGGGTTTGCTCTGGCTGCGGATTCCCAGGTGCCACTTGGCCTTTTTGACAGTCAGGGGTTTTGGCTTGGTGGTGTTGAGGGCATCCAAAGGACATCGCGCTTTGGGGCTGTCCGCTATCAAGGGTGGCATCCTCTCGGGGTGCGGCTTCACCCCAGGAGGGATGTGCATGGCGCTGTCGTCCATGAAGGAGCCGGTGGGGGGGCTGGAGGCGAGGTAGAACTCGCTGGCTTGGTTCATGATCCTCCGGTTGTCGATGACGAGGTGGTAGGCCACCGCCAGCTGGTCCTGAGGGTCACCACTGTACAGGCTGTTCATCACCTCCGACTCTGTGCATTCAAACTTTTCACAAACTTCCCGAACCGCGTCGTCGTCGATGACGGTGGCATCGTAGGAAGGGTCCTCTGGGAACAGGTAACTGGGCAGCTCCTCCTTAAACCACTCGTGTTCCCTGGGGAAAGGCAGAGAGGAGCTGCCGTGAGCTCTGTGAAAGGCAAGCTGGGGCAACCACTGCCACCAGTCTAGCCAAGACTATTCCTCAGCTGCAGACTGGGGAGCTTCAACCCAACCTGGCATGGTCCCATCAGTATTCCAACAGAGATGACACTTTGCAAGCCTAGCTGCTTGCTCAGTTGGCTTTGCAGTAAGACCTCAGCACTTATAAGTTGCTCACACTTTCTGATTACTGTGGGTCTGATGGAGATACAGAGCATCAAAGCTATCCAGGTACCTGATTCTCGCTGATTCACAATGAAGTCAATGATTAAGTGGTTGAACGCCAAAGAGAGCTTTGTCTATAGGTTCTACATACCAACTGCAATCTCACCACATAGACTGATGTGCCGCTGCTCTAACATGTAATGAAATCCTCTAGTCTTAAGGAATAAAGAAATAAAAAAGACATTTTACTTGAAGGGTAAAATTAAGGCCAAAATTGCAAATGCATTAAAAAGCCAAGAACTCCTGAAAGTCCCAGTAACGTTTATGTATATGCTTAGCACACCAGCTAGATGTAATGATTACTACAAATTTCATAAAACAGCTCAGATTGAGAGGACTTTGAAGTCCTGCTACCAGCCATGAACTTTTAATGATCTCTGCAAGCACAAATATCTGCTTGAGAACACAATTGTTCCCTTTATCTTGAATTTCCACAGTGATGCATGCAGATAAAAGGTTCATGGACGCCGCACTCATTGACTAGAAAAGAAAGCTATGCTGCATTTAGAGATGAACTATTAGCTTACATTTTAAACTATATCCAATATTTATGGATTAAGTTAGTAATTCTTGTGCTTTTCCTCCTTTTTTATGGGATAGACACTAAGCACAATGATTACCCGCTTATTCTGAATGGGTACCCACAGGGACGTGGTCTTGAAATAAAAGTAATGAAAAATGGCTGGTGGATATTAAATTCTTAGGATTATTGCATGATATAGCTGGTTTTGCTAAGCACTATTAGATTTTTGAGGCTATTTTATAATGTAGTAAAATAGCATTAAATATATATATATATATACACACATAATCTGTATAAAATCCTCACCCTGTTCATCATCACCCACTGCCAGCCGGCAGCATCCGCCTCTCCATCAGCACAGAAAGGTGCAGGAATGCCCCTTGAATCACTTGGGACAAAAACCAGCTGCAGCATCCCCCCTGAACACAACCAGCCCACCCCAGCCCACCTGGGCTGACCTGATGTCCTTGATGGTTGCTCGCTTGAGGGGGTCAACCTGCAGCATGTGCATGAGTAGAGTGGCAACGGAGCGGTTGAGGTATTCGGGGATGTAAAACACCCCTCCCCGGATCTTCTTGAAGAGGGTGGGGACGTGCTCGTCGTCAAAAGGCAGAGTGCCGCAGAGAAGGGCGTAGAGGATGACGCCACAGCTCCAGATGTCCACCTCGGGGCCGGCGTACAGCCTGTGTGGAGGCAAGGGCGGGAGAAAAGTGTCATCCCCCGTCCTTCTCTCCTTAGTTGGGGTGCAGGTCCCTCAGAGCAAGCTGGGGATCCTCTGCCAGCTCCATGAGGGCGAGAGCCACAGCCCACTCCAGGGCTGCTCGTGCAGATGCCCCCCACCCAAAGCTGGCATGGCAGAGCTGGTGTGGGTTGCCCACACTCTTCTGGATGGCCATGTACATCCCTGCACCCGCCAGACCCTCCAAAAAGCCCAAACCCCACATTTCCAAGAGCTCTGCCAGGCTGTTTTCTCCTTCGCCCCGAGGGCTCGGCCAGCAATGCCTGTTCTTTCAGCGGGGCAGATTAATCGGCCGCAGATACTCTGTCTCCGAGTGTTTATTTTTGGTTGAAGTTTGTGTGCTGGTATGCAATTGCTCCCGCTTCCGACAAGCTGCTAATGTGCTCCCTGGCATCACCAAGCCGGGACACACCAAATATATGGGTTTTCCCGCTGCTTGCTCCATTTGTTTATTTCTTTTTGCTACAACCAATGCTTTCTCAGAGATTTTTGGGAGGCAGCGCCAACCATCGGGCTGTAAAACCCTACCAAAATACAGAAGTTGACATGGAAACACAGAAGTAGCTTCACGAAACCTCAGCACCCTGCACTTGCTCCTCCTGAAAAGCACCACCACAGACAAAAACACGCCAGTCATCCACACGGGCATTCTCTGAACACCACCAAAACACCAGCTCTGCTCATCCAAGGGTGAGACCTTCCACCAGTGAGGCCAGGGACAGCATCAAAGGCATTTTGGAAACGCAGACGATTAGCTAGATTTCCCCCTTGGCCCTGCCTCCATGCGTGATTCCAACAGATAGGAAGCCTGATTAGTTTTGCTGATAACCGCTTTGTTCCCTGACCAGTTGATTGGACTTTTAAGCCCAAATGAGATGCACTTTTATGACTCTGAAACCCGAGATGTCATGCTCTACTGCTTTTGCGCTCTCCCCAGCAAAGGCAGCAGGAGCCGGTGAAAAAGTCCAACGTGTAGGACTTTGGTTTTGGTTTTCTTTCCTCCTTTTCTCATTAATAAGCCTGTACCCTTCAAACAACCAGGTTCTGCTTTCAGGGACTGCAAGGACTTGTCCATAGTGTGCCTTGTCTCCTATATGAACTGAAAATAATATGCTTGGGGCCTTTACTGAAAAGGACATGGAAATGACCTGAATATTTTTTTGGAATCACGTTAAGAGTTTCTGGCTTTGTCCCCCTCTTGACAATGAGGATTTACTTGCTTTCACATGTAGGGCTGTAGTCACAACAGGGTATTTGGATGCCGGTCTAATTCCTAGGATGCTCTGCCAGCACTTGCAACTGGTGTAAACAGGGATAAAATAATCATAATCACAGCTAAAACACTTTGAACAAAACGTTGTATTCAAAAGCTACAGTTATAGGCAAAAATGCGCTTGGAATAGGAAAACAAATGCTCATGCAAAGGGTGATTCAAGAATATGGGGCAGACAGCGAGGAGATGGGCAGCTTGAAGGACCATACAGAGGGCTGAAAACATGCAAATCTGTGTTTGCAATGCTGGCTACGCTATTATAGGGAGAGTTGGGGAAATAAGTGCATTCTGTGTAACTCGGGTTCCTGCTGGTAAGACACTGGAGGTAACAGTTCTGTATCAACACGGCAAAGCCCAGTTCAACCTTGCAGAGCGTGTTCCACGTGCCAGGTGTTGCACAGATGTTGCGCGCTGAGAGATGCAACCACACTGGAGGTCTGTCAATTCAACCCATCAACCCCAAACAAAGCTACGATGGTCCAACCTACTGCCAAGGAAAAAGAACCCACCCTAGCTTTAAGGAACCAGAAGACAAGTGTTTTCAACACAAGAGTTTAAAGTGTAGGGAAGCAATTAAAGATCTTCCTGTTTCTTCTGCCAGTGAATATTTTCCCTCATTAACACTGTGTTTTATATAGGTGGGCAGGAGAGAAGGGGGTGGTCTGGAAAAGCCTTTCCATCTGAAACCTCAATATTTGCATCCGAAGAGCAAATTTCATCCTCTTTAATTAACAATATAAACAGTCAACATCTGCTATTAATAATTCCTCCAAAGTAAACACCTTTAGCAAAACGCGCGTTGCTATTACAGCTATTAAACAATGTCATAACCAAGAAAAGGTCCAGATTTTTGCCAGTAGATTCACCCAAACATATCAACACAGGCTGGAAGGATTCAGCTGTTTTTACTAGATGTTCAAAGCTGTTTCCAATCCCAAGAACAAACTGAAAGACCGTGTGCTCGCAGAGGCTCCGATTAGCAGTGGAAAGTCCTACCTTCCAGAGATGACTTCAGGGGCTGCATAATTTGGGGAACCGCAGCTGGTGCGTAGAAATTCGCCATCTGACATCATGTTGGACAATCCTAAAAACAAGATGTTTACTACGTTATGGATGTTTGATGCCATCCATATGTCATCCACTGTGGATGTCCAGCCACAGAGGACTCCATGTGGCACAGAGGAGGAGGGCTGTAGAGAGCAGAGGGGGAAATCTGAAGGGAAACTGTTGGCATAATTTAGATAGAATCCTTTGAACTGATTTGCAAATCACCATCGTTGTTGTTATTACTAATACTATTATTGTTTTCACCTCTGACCAAGGAATATTCACTCTCACTCCAGGCTAATCTTGCTTCTTTAAGTTACAAACCCCAGAGCTTGCTTGCTTTAGCACAGAGGAAAAGATACAGAACTCATCCCAGAGCACCCACTTTCGACGGGAATCGTGCGGGGTTGTGAAATTTGTAAATCTTCAAAAGGATTTATCACCGTTAGAGAAAGGACTCGCCGGGACCGAGCTGGTAGCCCAGCTATTTCCACGGATTTCAATCGGTAACGCCATTTCAAAGACAAGCCCTGTTGCTGCTCGTTTGTAAAACGAAGTGAGGCCAAGAGCACACAGCCAAGCGTACGGAGAGCAGGCCTAAAAATAAACACACGCCGCCAGCTCACCCTGGAATTAACTGCCCCCGCTCTGTCTTAAACATAAATTAGCTAAATCTTTATATTAGGTGATTATACTAAAACAGAGCGAAGATTTTTTTGCAAATTACTTTGCTGCTCCATTCTTAATGCTGGTACGGAAGCGGGCTGCCATAAGTAATCCCCGCTATTGCAAAGAAAAAAAAAAAAAAGGCTGGTGTTTATAACCGTGGGCTTTTCAGGTAAAGCAACTGCTAGTGGTTAGGAAAACAGGCTCTGGGGTTTGTAAGGCGTGCTACACCGACACGCTCCGGCGAGCGCCTCCGAGCTGGCCGCGTTTCTGGAATGCTGCTGGGGTCACATACCGAAATCGGCTATCTTGGCGTTCATGTGCGCGTCCAGCAGCACGTTCTCCGGTTTCAGGTCTCGGTGGACAACCATGTGTCTGTGGCAGTAATCCACCGCCGAGAGAATCTGCTGGAAAAGGCGTCGAGCTTCTGCCTCTTCAACCTGTGGGTGCAAGGGGAAACAGTCCTGAAGGCTGGCCGGCCGGCGGAGCCTGGCAGGGGAAGGTTTGACTTAGCAAGGAGCCAAAACTTTCCAAGGGAGCGAAGAGAAAAACCACAGCATGCTTGTGACCAGGAGCAGCAAATAAAGCAGATTTCCCCTCTTGCATTTCATAATGTGCCAGTGTTTTCAAACCATCTAGCCCAGAGATGAAATCAGAACACCTGAATTCAGCTGAGCCATCAAGGAAAACCTGTTGGTGGCACCTATGAGGCAATGGCTGGCTGTCTCAAGGGGACCAGGTCTTCTATACAACACATGCAGATCGATGCTGGACAAAACACCACAGAGGATGCTTCAGAGCATTCCTCAAAGACAGATGGCTTTGGGGGAAAACAAAAAAAAAAAGCTAAAGTTGGAATATTGTGATGGTTTTAATTAGCTACAAAGTTGTATAAGCCATATTAGAGAAATTATATTTAAAATTAGGAGGAGACTGGTTATTTTTCTGATGACTTCCTAAAGACTCTTCCTGAAAAATTTAGTTTCTGAATGCAAAGGTCAGAAAAGGTGCAGATTAATCACTGAAAAGGTATATGTGTAAAAGATAAATGTGCAAAAGATGTGCTGGAAATCAGAACTGTTGGTAGAAGTGTAAATGGACTCAGCTCCATTTACCAGTGCACTAATCAAAACTAATTTATTAAAAACGTATTAGCTTTTTTCACTACAGAGAGGAAACGTATGATAAACTGATCCTTTGCCTGAAGCCTTATTCTGGATATCCACATCAGCCCGTTTTCATCTCCTTGCCCTGTGATTACTCCCCGCCTGGGAGAATGTCCATGGGGCAGACACTTGTGATTTTCTTTATAACCATAATATCACATTTCATGGGCTCAACCTACGCCTCAGGTGATTCATACCCAGCAGGATTACTGGCATTTGAAACTGTTGTTCAGATAAGCCACATCCTTAAAAAGTCTTCAGAAAACCTGACGTGGAGCCAAGGGGGAGGTGAATGACCGGGACGGAGACCACACCGACTGCTCTTCCCCTACAGTAAATCGCTGCTGAACCGTGGGGGTTTTGACAGGCAACCCAGACCTAAGAATCATAAAAAATATGCTAGTTTTCCAAATATTTGCACTAAGCAACGCGTTACCTTGGATATTTCGGGTTGCGTATCGAAATACATCAGAGAACGTTGCAAAAAAAAATCGCAACGCAACTTTTGTGCGAGCCGGGTACGAGACACTCCAGATGGGATTGCTGTGAAGCAACTTCTATTTTGGGCCTTAACCTTAACCGCCTTCCCTTTCGCAGTCGTTTTGCTTCTAAACACCATCCTCTTCCCACACAAGTGTTTGGGCTGACACGGTACTGGCACTTACACGTCCGTGCTTACAGATGTAATCAAATAATTCGCCGCCAGATACGTATTCCATGACCATGAAGAAGTCCGTTGGTGTGCTGATGACCTGGTACCTTCAAAAACACAAGGAGATTTAGAAAAAAAATAATTACAAAGAACAGGGAAAGGCTTTTAAACGGATTATTAGCTTCATGTCAACCCTTAAAATAAACATTTGTTTCGATCTTGCATGTATAATTGCTTTCCACTTCTGAAAAGCCAGCTCTTATTTCAAGTATAATGTTTCACTTCTCTATGAAAGGATCTCTTTTACAGACCTACAGTTTTCCTTCGAGCCTTTCTATAATCTTCTAAAATCTCTGCCAGACGATCCTATCCCATTTAGGACTGTCCTGACTTTCAAATTTTCATTTTGCCCAAGATCTGCAACAACAGCTTTAGGAATGAAGGCTTCATTAGCTGGGGGTAAGGAGGGGGTATATTTGGTTTCCTTCCTATCAAGGATAAAGAAGACGAAGAAGAACTCTAGACACTAGAGGGAGCTTCTTTTGGAGAGGTATAGAAACAAAGACTAGCACCCCATAAGATCACAGCTATTATTCACACATTAAAGTCCTCTATATTACAGAATGGGGAGAAAAAAAAAAAGAAAAAAAAGAAAAAAAGAATATCACCCTTGACTCACAAATTCATCCCTCATTTTCATTCTAAATGACCCCTGAGCACTGCAAACACATTTCCATGTCCCAGCTGGTACAAACTGCCAGTGATGAGCTGAGGTCAATGCAGCTTCAGGAATTCATAGCAGCACCAGCTGAGACCCCCTTGGGGTTATTTCAGATACATTGATGTCTGATTTTTTTTTTACAGATGAATTTCCATGGGTCATAGTTTGCAACAAACAGATTTCAAACAATTTTCAGAGATCAGCAAGTGAACAGGTGACAGTCCCATAAAGATCAATAGGATCAACCTGATTTTTCTGAAGTGCTTTGGACCCAGACATCCAAGCTATAGTTAATTGCCCTGTTATTTCCTTTATATACGTGTAAAACGCTATTGAAAGAGGAGGTTTATATACCATGATCTCCCCCTCACCTCTTTTCTTTATCATTGTATTTCATGATTGCAGTATGTACCATAGGACACTGATATAGTTAAACTGGGGAAATTTTTTAGGCTTTAACAGTTTGACAAATGTGTGACCAGGACTTAACTTGCAGGATGCTGGACACACAGCTGAGGAACTCTTGCTGGCTTTTTCATGAAATAATACCAATCTGTTCTCCAATAAATCCAAGGAACTGTGAAGTTACTCTAAAGTCAACAGTCGCTGCATGGTTAGTTATTTAACTGTAGAGAGAATTTGTTTTCCCTTGCCTCTAAGTCCCAGGTATTCGCTATATCTCATGCCAGTTTTAAGGCTGACCTAAATGTCAACTTATCCTTGCAGTTACCGTTCAACAGCTTTCTTTTATAGAAATGCCAAAGATATTATCGAGTGCCTCATTAATGTGGACTGGTTGCACAAACTGGGGATTGAGAAGGAATCCCAGAGGCTGGAGTGCAGGTGCTGATTTACAACTTAAATTCAGGTTCATCAGAGTGGCAACTTTGAAAACTTGTGTCTGAATAATAAATTAAAAAAAAATAAAAAATAAAAAATGTTCCTTTAAGCTCTGGATAATCAGGCCATTAAAACGTAAATCCTATTGACTTCAGGCCAAGGCTTCACTCTACAAGCCTGACCCTGCTGCAGCTCCTCAGGCACGATTCCCAGCAGCTTCAAGTCCAGAGATATCAAGCCTAAAAAGGGCCACCACAAAAAACTCCTAATGAAGGGAAGTCCAGACCCTCTCTACACAACCTTTATAATGGCCTTTACACGGAAAAGAGGACAGATTGGACAGGTTTAGCCGAGCAAAACTTGATGCAGGGACATTGGTCCCTGTTGGCTGTTACAAGAACTCAGACTCCCAATGGAAGAAGCATCTTCCATCATTTCTCAAAGTGTCAACAGTGTTCCCCCGTAAATGAGTGGGAGACTCTGGAAAAGCAACGTTTGGCTCTAACGTGCCAAAACTTGACCAGACACCTAACATTTTCTACGACTCTAAGCCATCTCCTGAAAACCAAGTCAACCATACACGTGAAGTCTTTGCGGACGGAAGAGTAAACTGAACACGGGGCAGAAAAGGTACTTACAGTTTGATAATATGAGGGTGCCGGAAGAGTTTAAGGTTTTGAATTTCTCGTTTGATCTTCCCAACCACATCCAGGCTGCGTATTTTCTGTCTGTTGAGTATTTTCACCGCTACTTTGTGCCCCGTCAGCTGGTGTTCGCCGACTGTTAGAGAGAGAGAGCGTTGCAAAGTCACTAAACAGCGCAGCAGGATTCACACAAGCCATTTAGGGCACTGGGATTTATAAGCAAAAACCAACTCTTGAAGGGGAAAAAAAACCAAACAAACACCAAACCAAAAGATGAGAGGGTGAAATATTTTAAACTTGTTTTTTGTCGCTTCACTTTATCATTTTCCCAGTGGAGTCATGGAAGAGAAAAGAGAGGGGACCTAACCACAAAAAGCACTCAAGTAAATAAAACAGAGTGAAATACTGGAGGGGGTCACACCCAAAGCTAATTTGCAAGGATTTATAGCATGTAAAAGGTAGATCAACCAGAAACAGATATATTTAAATAGCAGAGGAGAATCTTCACTATAACACACTGGTTGAGTAAATCCCTAATAAGCCCAGTCTTAAGACTAGACCCTCACACTTCTTTTCAAAAAATGATACAGGGATTTTCCCTGCCCAAAATAGGACTGCGGGATTTGCATTACTAAAATGAATTTCTATTTATACTTTCTCAAGCATGCTTCTTGGTTTGGTGACAAGCTGCAGGAACACTGCTGGGCTGCAAGAGCAAATTCTGGTTTTAGAAAAGATAAAAACTTCAACGTGGGTTTTTATAATATCCACTTTGTGCACCAAGAAGCTGATGCTTGTCTCCCGTGTACAGGGACACACAGAAACCACAGACTGGGAGTAGCACCACTGTCACTGGGGAAATGGCACTAACAACAATGTGAATGAATTCAGCATTGGATCCATTTGTTATCAATAAACAGACTTTGGGAAAAAAATAAAGCTCCTTGGAAGCAAGATTTTTACTGAAGTTGACAGCAGAAGCTTCTTGAAAACTGTCAATCAGATTTTCATATCTAAAAGGGTTCTCTGGCCATGAGCTACCCCTTCTCACTATCTTCTGATGTGATATTAAAAATGGTGACATTCGGATGGTTTTCTAAGGGCTGCACAGAAAACCTGCTTACAGTAAATATTTGTGCTCTCTAATTAGGGACGTTACCCTTCCAGTAATAACACAGAGCGCAAGGAGTTAATAATTATGAGCAAACCTTGTTATTATGCTATTAGACTCTGTAATTTTGGGGGCTCTAATGAGCTGATCAGAAGCAAACGGCGTGAGAAGAGCAGGGCCGGCTCCGCGTGGGGCACGCCAGGTCACTATTATTAGCCACCAGATAAGACCTGCCGGAGATTCTTTCCCCAGTAAGAGCATCCTAAAAATAAAACACTTTACTGCCCTTGAAAACTAAAGCGCCACTTTGCACGCCTGTTTTATTCCTCGCAACACTTAAAACTACCAGGTGAAATGAGAGTAAACTAAGCTTTGCCAGTATAGATGCAATTTAGGGATTAGCCAAGGGCTGGAGGAGGCAGATAATTCCTCTTGTGGGGTGCCAGGAGAGTGCTGTAAATAGTCCGAGGAGGCGTTTTCCCTGGTGCACCCTCGGGGAGAGGAGAGCAGGGCAGGGAGGCTTTGCAAAGCAGCGGGTGTGCAAAGGGGACAGAAACACGTGCAAGCTTTGCTGGTTCTTGTGGGGAGCCCGGGATACAGGCTCTTCCCTCACTGCAAGAAATTCCCCCCCACGTCGTGCCAACAGTAGTCTTACAAAGAGCGCTGCTCTCTCTTTGCCAAGGTTGTCCTGGTACATACACGGTATATCTTACAAGGAGGAGGCTGGGGAAGGCACGACAGAGGGGTGTAAGACAACTTCAGCAGGTGTCTTTGAGATCAAGACTTTTACCAGCAGCATTTGAAGCCGTGCTTCAAAAGCTGCCCTCGACTCATTCCGTTCCATTAAAGAATTACAAACACACTAAGCCATTAGTGGGGAAACTGAGGAAGAGCAACGCAAGGAAGAGCAAGTTTATTCCTGAACTAGGAAGAAACCCTTGATTTCTGCCATCCTTTTTTTCAAGACAACCCTTTCTTGGCCTTATCCCAGTATGTGCTTTGAAAAATTTTTTTTATACACTTGGGGAAAAAAAAAAAGGCCACGCCTGGAATGAATAATTATTGTTTTCAATACCATTGCTGAATAGTACATCCCCTTTCCATCCATGACAAACAACGTGTAACTCTGCGAAGGTTTGCTAGCTCAAACACATTAATAATTAAAAATAAACAGTCTATTTTGTAATCCATCCTTTGCTTACAGTAAGCATTAGATACAGAGATATTATTGTTTCAGTCCCCAGTGGCTTGTTAAAGCCTACTCGAACGCCTTGAGAGACAGAGACAAAGAGAGAACATAATTTGCTATGTGGTGGGAGACTTCTAAGCCTTTCCGATCTCTCCGGCTACCGCCTGTGGATGCAGGAATTTTGACACGGGGCAGTAAGGACAACCTTCCCTCTGCTCATGGAGTCGCCGTCTCTGACCCCGTGAGCTGGAGCACGTTGGTGGGACGATCTTGCCCCAGGTTGAGGAGCAGTGTAGGTCCCATGCCTCCCACAGGCATGGAAGGGGATGCTCGTGCAGCTCCTCTCTAATGGGTTTGTCCCCTCCTCGCTCCAAGGATGGGCAATGGTGGTCTCAAGTGGTGGTGAGGAAGCCACCTCCTTCTCTTTCACTACCACTCCAGATTAAAAGCCTGGGGGAGGAGGAAGGGTTGAGCCGCAGAGAAAGGGGATTTGAGCATCTATCTTGCCTTTTAGTGACAAGTACTCAGGTAAGCTCCACCGCAGCTTAAAACCAGCAACCAGGGCTCTGCTGGGGTGAGCAGGGGAGATGGATTTGACACTGAGACGAGGAGCAGCATTGCACGTTTTGCCACAAAAAACACCCCAACAAACCTGGCCATAAAGGTTAGGGAGTAACACTGACCCTAAACTCCCCAAAATGGCAAAATGTGGTGTGACTGTCCCTAGCTGCTACCCCACCTGCTTGCATGTGTGACTACCTGGGTATGAGGATGCTTCAGCATCAGATGACATTAAAGAAAAGAAGGGAATAGATATAATAGAATTAGTTTCTGAACGAGGAGCCTTCTAATTTAGTTATTTTTATAAGAGGAAAAATGAGGAGGAATAGTGTTTATCCTACAGTAAGCTGAGATAATCCTTAAAACCCCTTGACAGTATGTTTTTTTTACAGCAGGTACCAAGGAAGCTTCCCTCTGGGTGCACGTTTGATGCCCAAGCAGTTAACTTTTTCTGCAAATTCTCCAGGGGAATGTAAAAGTTTAGGGAGGGGTAAGAAAACTCCTTTTCCATCAGCTGTGCCGGCCCTTATCTTAGCCCAAAGTTAAAAATGAAATCTATCCAAGATATATATTTAGTACCGTTGTATTAATTCTGCCCCTGCACCACTTGTATCATCCTTCCTTTCCCCTTCCTTCATCTGTTCAGTCTCCTTTAGTTTACCTTCCCTCCAACTCAAGTTTTGAGCAACCTGCTCTAGTGGGAGATGTCCCTGCCCGTGGCAGGGAGGTGGGAACTTGATGACCTTTAAGTTCCCTTTCCAACCCAAATGATTCTATGATTCTAAGGTTTGTCCTTCAGCAGCAATGGTACAGTGCCTGGGAAAATGGGATCTGACCCCGACTCGAGCCCATGAAGGTGCCATCATAACCAACACAAACATAACCCGAGCACTGACGGTCCTTGCGGGACCACAAATTTGCCACCTTGGTGGCCAACCAGCATGGGCAAGAAACCACCAAGTGGCCACCAGGGACACGGTGGGTGGCACGACATGGAAAAATATTTGTGTTACTCTGCTGCGTTTTGATTGAAGCTCTCGTTGTGCGAGGGCTGTGGTCACAGGAGAGCTCCTCGGGGACCCGCAGGGTGGGATGTGCCCAGGACAAACACAGCAGCAATTTATCTAATCTGTTCTTACCAAACGGCAACGGAGGAGATGCCACCTCCTTCCTTCATTGCTTCACTAAACTCAAAATCCAAGATCATTTCCACACTTCTGCTTTCTGCAAATTAATCTTATCTTCTGCCTGGAGGACAGGGAAAATACCCATCACCAGCTCACCCTGTATTTGGCAAAATCCTATCTAGTAACGTTGACCCTTGGCGTGAGACCTCCTATCCACCCACCACACTCACATCCACCACCTTAACTCCTGCCACCTTCCTCTCTTGTAAAAAAATGCTGCATTTTAATCACCATTTCCAGCTGAACTGTTAGTATTATCACCCAAATCCTGCTCTCATCTGCCAAAATATTTGCTCACCTCCATGCATCGTGTGATCTTTCTACAAAGAAGATCAAGGAACTGAATGGGGTTAAAACTGACCATCTCTTGCAGCATTTGGCTAATTTTTAGGAGAATCAGTTCAGCGATGACCCAGGGCAGCAGGGACTTTTTCCTGTTGTTATTTCTAGTTTCTCATGGCTCAAAGTGACTATTCAGCTCCAGCCACAAATCCAAGCACTGGTTAGAACCCCATCATCACTAAATCTTTCCCTTCCATTGCCAGTTCTTTAATTCCTTGATAATGGTAATCCTTAAAAATTGTAATTTTTGATTTCCTAACATTGAGGAGTAAGGCAGGAAAAAGTGCTTCTTACAAAGTCACGTGCAAGGCAGTTTGAAGAAAACACATCAGCAACAAGAAATGTCACTGGTGGCACTGGTCTTCTTAGTGAAAGAGCAATTATTATACATAAGGTATAAAAAGCTTGAACCAATCAGGCAAAAAATGTCATCACTTTTCTCACATTTCTTGCTAAACATGGTGAATACAGGTTTTTCTAAAGCTCATTTGATTAAAATGCTATAATTCCGCATAAATAGGAGACCTAGTTTCTCCATCTCAGTTTCCAATCTCAAATCCAAATTTCACCTGTCAGTTGCAGACAAAATATTAAGGAAAAAAAATTATATATATATATATCTAAAGGGTACCACTTACCCTTAAAGGATTTTGAGCTAGGAAATATGTTATTTGAAATGTTTCTTTGGAAACAGTCAGGTCATATGTGGGGTGGGGGGTGTTTGTACAAGCTACTCCTGAAAGGTAGTTAAGGAAAAAGGGCTATTGTTGGCAGATTTCATTTGGTCCCCAAGAAAAAAAAAATGCCTTTGGAGCACTTTTTGAGGTCTGTTGGTATACACGAGTGATTTAAATGGTCCTTGCTGTTAGAAGTATTTATTCCAATAATTCTTTAGTCGGTAAATTTGTGGTTTGGGATTAAACACAGCGATATATTTTTAGGGGCCTGATTAATGGTCACAGGTGGATTTAGCTCCAGTGGTTGCGGTGGTTTCTTTCCCCTGCTGTCAATTTTGGTTTATTTTAAAACTCCAGTCGCTGAGTGCGGGCACATCACCTCTGCCACCAGCCACAGCGCCGCGGGGAACCTCCCAGCAGGGCAGGGGGACACAAAACTGGTCAGCTGGAGCTAAACCCATTTCCAACCAGGAATCACAACTATCCATTTTGCTTAGACAATAAATTTTGTTGGGTTTGCTTGGGTTTTTTTGGTCGTTTGTTGTTTTTTTGTTTTGTTTTTTTTTAAGCTCTTGATTCAAAGATAAAATATGGATGCAATGGCAGAATTGACAGGAGAAAGAAATCCAGATCTTTGCAAATCTTAAGAGTCAGGTAAAGCGAAGGTGGTGCCTTGAAAAACGCGAGTTGGCTGCCCTGACAGGAATACAGAGGGATCCCAGGGCACAACCCGACCCCTCCATCCCTGCCCTCTCCCAGCGGGAGCCCCTTCCCGGGTTCCCCGGGGAGATGTACAGCGGGAGGAACCCCTTTCACTCCCGGGTTCCTCACGCTCCTAAGCCCTCGCCATCCCTTTTGGGAAAGATGGGGCAGGAGGGACCGCAGCCCCGGCACCGAGGGGGAAGGATGCCGGCGAGCGCCCGCTTTGCTCTCCCACCTTTCCCAGTCCGGGGAGGAAAGTTTCGGTGGGTCCTGCTGGAAGCACCGGCGCCGGGGGCTGCAGCGGGCGAGGGGCAGGGGCGAGGTCTGCATCCCCCCCCGCAACCTGCCCGCGACCCTCATCATCCCTTCCCTCCCCCGCCACACCGAGAAGGGGCCGCCTCCCACCCCGCAGCCCCCCCGGGGGATGCTCCGCCAGCCGAGAGCCCCCCGCTGCGGACCCCGCCGCCCCCCAGGGATGTTGCGGAGGGAGGGGGGGGTCCGAGGGAGGGGAGGCGATGCCAGGTGCGGAGGCCCGCGTTAACGGGAAGGAGGAAGAGGAGGGTGGTGGAGGTGGCGGAGGGAGGGAGGGAGGGAGGGGGTGCGCAGCCCGCCTTCCCCCCCCCCCCCCCCCCCCCCCCCCCCCCCCCCCGCGGCCGCGGTACTCAGCTCTTGACTTTGCCGAAGGTGCCGACCCCCAGCGTGTCTCCCAGCACGTAGTGGCCGATCTTCACCCGCCCGTCGTGCTTCTGCTTCTCGGCCATGTTCGCCCCCCGCCGACGGACCACAATGCACAGGGCCGGCCGGGCTCGGCGGGCGGGAGCGGCGGCGGGGCGTGCGGGGCGTGCGCGGCGGGGAGCGGAGCTGGGTGCGTGGTTTGCGCCGCCGCGGGCAAAGGGTGCTCTCTCCCCAGAGATGCCAAGTGGGGAGTGTGATGGGAGACCCCTCCCCTCTATAGGGTGCACCTGGCTGGGGGGGAATTGTCCTTCAGGGCGGCATCGGCTGGGGGTGGCACCCTCCGCGGGGCGTGCCCTGCCCTCGGGTGCACCCCGGTTTAGGGGGCACCTGGCTGGGGGTGACAAGCTCCTGGGGTGACAGTGTCCTCGGGGTGTACCGTCCCTGCCGTGCACCTGCCCGGGAGCGGCACCTTCCTCGGAATGGCCATCTCCTTGGAGGGACATCACCCCGAGGTAGACACCTCCTTGAGGTGGATCCACCTGATGGGGAGTGTCTCCTTGGGGTGCTCCCTCCTCTTGGTGCGCCCTTCTTATGGTGTACTTGGCTTAGGATGGCACCTGTCAGAGGGTGCCCCTGCCAGCTGGTGGCACCCTCCTTAAAGGGACTCTTGCCTGGAGGTGCAGCTGCCTGAGAGCGATGTTCTCCTTGGGATGCACCTTGCTTGGGTTGAACTCTCCTTTTAATGCAGCCTCTTTGGGGTGCACCTGCTTGGAGGTGGTACCCTCCTGGGAGACTACATGCCTGAGACTGACACCCTCGTCAGAGTGACACCCCCTTGGGGTGATCCCTCCTTTTGGTGGGACGCTTTGCTTGGGGTGGCACCAGCCAGGGAAGTTGCATTAGGTCTGTAGAACACACCTCCACAAGATGGATGTGCTGTGGGGTGGGAGGTACAGCTGGGCCTCACGGTAACATGACACTGCAGCTCAACTTGTCTTCAAATGAGCTTCTGCTGTTTTTTAACTCTGTCCAGCATCCGCTGTACGGTTCATAATTCCCATCAAGCCCAGGTCATTTT
>JAOQGH010000004.1:29090338-29106071 GCA_025769975.1 Gallinago jamesoni | reverse complement strand
CTTTTAAGCTCCCCACCTGGGAATCTGCCAAAAGTTAGACCTCTCTTATTAACCCAAACTGCTCTGTTTTTAGCAGCGTTGAGCTGCCAAGAGCAGCCCAAGGTACAGGTTTTCCCCTGTGCCTTAGAGGCTGCATCTTAGGAGCATCTTCAGCCCTTGGTGGCACCCGCAGTTCAGAACAAAGCTTTGCTTGGGGAAAATCAGGAGTTCTAGTTCCCATTTCCAGTTATGTCTGTGTATCGTCTCCAATCACCAGTTTTGAAGTAAATCTAGATTTTAATTTTTTTTTATTCTTATTCTTTTTTTTTATTTTTTATTTAGCCCTCAATCTTTCTATGTTTCAGTTCCCCATCCTCCTAACTCATTCCATCTCCCCGCCTGTGTCTGAGTGGGCATTTAAACTGGAAACTCTCAGACCTGTCGTGAAAAATATATGTATTTATGGTAGGATGTTACACTTTGTGGTAGGCTGGTAGTATGATGGGTTGGCTGGGTCTTTGAGAGATATGTCCCCGCTGTTGTCTGTGCTGGATCTGGGCATCCCTTAGCCAGGCTGTAACATGTAGTCCTATTTTTGTGTGCGTTTTTTAGTAAGTGTGTTGTTTCAACCAAAATGCCTCTTTCTGGGGCCGGTGCTCTCGGAGAATCGCTCTTGCCCTCTCTCACCTCGGTGGCGAACTGAGAAAGGTTTCCTTTAGTCAGCTGGGGGAGAGGGGGAGGATTTATGAATCAGAGAAACGCATTCCTGATGCGGAATAGGCACATTCCCCATTCCCTCCCCACACCACCCCCCAGCTCAATAAAGGCAGCATTTGTGTGGCAAATAGCCAAGGGTTTTATGAATACAGCCCTTACTTTCTCCAGCTGCTAGAAACCTTTCTCAAATATGAATTAAAATAAAAAGCCTTGCTAGACGCTTTTAGCGCTCATAATTCTGCTATTTTTGGTCTGCGGTGTAGAGTTCTTGCATCAGAAATTTTAGTTTGAGAGGCTTGAGTGGCTTCTTTCAAACATTAAATTTTTAAAAAATAATTCTGGAAGATGTATGACTTTACTAAAGGATCATCAGGAACTCGATGTGATTATGTCCCGATATTTGATGCTTCCCTAGTTATTAGGATGCTAAAGATCCTGTCTCTGATCTCTTTATATAGATTTGCCTTTCCTTTAGAAACCATCAAGGGGTATTCTTGAGAAACCAGTGGAGTTGGGATTAGGTATTTTTAATAAATCAACTCCCGGGGAAAAGAAAAGATCGGGACTGCAATCCATGTATAGGAATCCTTTATGGATTTTAAGAAATGCATTTTAGGTTACATGGCGGGAATGAGCTCTGGTGAGAGACCTGGGAAACCATGGTAACGTGGGGAAGATGGTTGAGCTGTGAGTTTGCAGTTTGCACGGTGGAGTGTGAGCAGGGGGAGAGACGTCTCGGGGGCTTGTCGGGGCAGGGAGATGTGCTCGCTCAGGGGATCACAGAGGAAAAGGAGGGCTTTTTTTCCAGGGGAGATGAATTTGGACAGTTTGCTATTAGTGATTTTCTGTAATTATCAGCCCTGTCTTACCTATGCACTTGTGTTGAGATTTTTTTGGATATTTCCCTGCTCAGTGGGACTCGTACCTTGTTCAGGGTCACTCGGGAGGGTTATCCCGAGCAGGAAGCCCAGGCTGGTACCACCTGAGCAGTAGCTGCAATGGGGCATCTTTTTCCCTGCTGTGACTATAATCCAGCTGTTCCTCTTCCTATAAGAAACCCCACCTATCTCTCTGAACTAAAATTGGGTAAATTAGGAGTTTGTGAAGGAAAGCAAGCAGGCTTAATGGACCTAGATACAGTGTGTATAAGAATTAAAAAAACAAAAATGCAATAGAAACAAAATTTAAAAAAGAACAAAAACCCAACCACCTTTTTTTCTTCTTTTTAATTTTTTTTGCCCTCCCCCAATCACAAACATCCTTTTGAGAGAGTTTCCCCAATCAGCAGTGGCAGAGAGGTTGCTTTCCTGGAGGAAGGGGCTCCCATGGTGCCTGTGTGGCCATGGGCACACTGGGACCCATCCACTCATTTTGCATGTCTGTATTTGAGCGACGTGGCAGCTGGCGGTGAGAGGAAAAAATTGGGACAAATGTAAAATCTCACCCTCTCAGATTTTTGAAGATGAATCAAGAAAATGTGTCTAGAGGGGGAGAAAAAAAAAATAATCCAGTTATATATGAGTTGCGGTGCCATTAAGATGGAGTGGATGTAAGTTGCAGACATTCTTTGAATGATCTCTCCTATCTTCCTAGACCTGTGCACAGCAAGGAGAGGTGAAGCTGAGAGAAAAATCTCGCCTTATAAATTTGCATGACATGGCAACAGGATGGCTCAGTTTATTTTCAAGAGCAGTAGAGATTTTTCACTTCTGTTGCATTAGCCTGAATCCCAACCAGATCAGAAATAAAGAACAGGGCCTCCTGGAGACAGAAAACTAACCAAAGAGCCATCAGACTGCACTCAGAAATTCAGATTTTTTGCTGGCTGGTAAGTAAAAGGGAGTATTCCCCACATTGTGCACATCACTCCTGGTGGGATCACTTTTCTAGAATGAAAAGCCCAGTGTCTGTAACCCTTGTGCCAAGGCTGGCACAAAAGGGATGCTGAGGGGTAATTACATGGCTGGGATTTTTGTGTGTCTCTTTGGCCTCTCTGAGGCTGCAGCAGCATCGTTCATGTAGGTCACCAAGCTTAACAAGGCAGCAATGGGAAACGTGCATGAACTGTTGCACTCATTTGGAGAGAGGACTTAATTATCTAGAGGCCTTGATGAGAAAGAATTGCCAAAGGCTTTAATACAAGCTGCCAGTGTCAAAGAAGTTGTTGTCCGTTGGTTGCTCTGCAGGAACTTCATGTGCCCAGGCTCATCCTGGCACTGATGGAGCAAGCTGCCTGGAGTTACCCTGCTTCCATCCAAGGGTAAGACGTCTTACCTGGGCAGTAACTATCCATCAACCAAAATGTGGCAACCTGATTGTGTGTCAAAGCCCTTAAAACCTGTCAGTAAACTATGACTTGCAGCACTTGTAAGCCATATTCCACTCCAACCTGTGTGTCTCGCTGCCATGTCAAAAATCTTAATGAATTAGGGCCTCCCCAAAAGGACATTACTCATATTTTACTGATCAGAAGATAAACCACAAATCGTGCATAATAAAGGGTGTTTTCCCCAATTGCCAGGCTTCTGAGTTAACCCCTATACAATGCTTTAATAACTCAGCAGAGTATTGCAAAAATAAACCTAAATTTGCCCATCAGCATTAAAAACAAACAACCTGAAACCTCTTTCATCAGAAATAACAATCTTCTGGGTAAATTTTGTGTACCTAAGTAATAGCCCTATAACACACTAATCATGCCGACTAGATGCAGCAGTATTACTAGATGGCTAGGGATATCATTTTTTGCTTAGGCTTATTGCATGTTAGTGCATCAATTTAATTTTAGAGTCTGCTTGATACGATTGCTTTTATAAGGAGGGATATCATTTTACCTGTGTCCTATTGCAAGTTTGTGCATTGGTATAATTTTCCAGCTCCTCCCAGTGCGTGCTGAAAGCAGTTGGCTTTTTCTCCTCACGGACTTCAGTGTATGTTCTATGAGGAATTTACTGATTAATTGGAGAAATGGCATATTGTAATAATCCTGCAAATGTTTTCTGGCCACTTCATGTATTACGGACCATCTTCCTACAGTAGCATTTTGGGCCTGTTCTTGTGCTTTGTGGAAATGAAAGCCATTTTCACAGCTGGCCTTCCCATCAGTTCTTCCTGCTGCCTAGAGATTAGCTCTCCTAATCTGGTTTTATCATTTCTGTGAATCAGCCATACTGATTGAAACCACTCTGCTCTCCTAAGGCTGTAGAGCGCTTCCAGCCTGAGGATGCCCTCTCAGATGTGAGCCTTGGGGCTAGCCCCGACCGTGGGATCCGCGCTCGCATCCTCTGCAGAAGTCTTTGGAGACCTGCTCTCACATGAGAACGTTAGCTTTTCACAACCCACTTGAGTAGAAATCAAAATGGTTTTGCCAAGCTTGCTGGGCTGGGAGGAAAAATCTGGAATACGCGGAGGTAGGTGGAATCTCATGAGCTTCCCTGGACAGCCTTACACCAGCATGTATCGCTGGGCAACCCAGCGATTGTGATGGCAAAGCTTAATCAGCAATAAAATGACCTCTCATTGAGTCCATTATTGTCATAGCTCCACTGGGCTGGGGGGCTCTGACAAGTAGGAAACAGCAAATTACTTTGGGTCTCGTAAGTCGGCGTGTGGAAATGGAGCCCTGCTACGTTTCACCACCATCTGAGTCCCACATGTTCAGTGATTTGGCCGTTACCTCTGGGGTGAGGGGAGTAGAAGATAAATCTGAAGGTTTTTCCAGACGAAAGGAACTTATCGAATAATACTGAGAAGAGAGGGCGCAGAGCCAAGCTTGGATTTGGCCCTTGTTTTGAGCTGAGTAGAAAGAAATTGTGGCCAAGGATCAGCTGGAAAACCATTTAACCTTCTTCGAGATGGAACAGCAGCTTTTGCTGAGAAAGTCTCATATGAAATACAAGCATGAGAAAAATCACAAGAGCAATGATTTATACAGTGACTGGCAGCATGTCATGTAGGACAACCCACAGGCTCACCTCCTGAAGGTTATACCATGTATGATCATGTACTCTTGATGAGGTGGAGCTATAAAAGATGAGAGGTTACAGAGGAAAAAATGCTGCCTCTGATGCTTTTTCAAGTCTCCTGATGTGCCTTTCCCTTACCTGCCTGTGTTTCAAATTCTCTTTTAGACCCAAACTCTGTTAGGGCAAGTGGAAGTTAGAGGAATTAGCTCAACCAATTAATGCATCCTAATATTAAAGGGCTTTTTTTTTTTTTAATTCTTGAATTCCTCAGTTTATTGCATCTTGGTTTTCTGACCTCCAGTTCTCTGTTCCTTCACTTGACCATACTTTCTGTAAGTCTTTACTCTCAGGGTTTTTTAACAGAATGCCCATTCTGACTCTCTTTTTCTTTTCTTTTTTTTTAAACCTGGCTCTCTTCTTTTCTGGTCCCCTTGCCCCTCTCACCTCTCTTTCCCTTCTTAGGTCTTGTTTCCCCCCCCCCAGTTTAAGGCACGTTGGGGCTATTGTACAGAGATTCCCCTCCAGTGGTTCCAGTGAGCTGATTTTACTGTAGTGTGGCTAAAAGGAAGAAACAGAAATAAGATCCATCTCCTGCTTAGCTGTGCAGTGAAATGGCTCTGGATGGCCAGATCTTTATGCTGAGCTGCATAAAAATTTACCCATTTCTCTTTTCTTGCAGAGTAGCTGTGATATCCAGGTTGGCTTTGAATTCCACCCTCTGGTGCATAGTAACCAGCCCTTTGCACAGGGTCACGACGCAGGGTGCACTTGGATCTCCTGGGAAGTAGAGGTAATTTTTACTCTGAAGGCAGTCCTGGTGCTTCTTGAGCCCTAGTGATGAAAGAATGGGGGTTTTGTGGTGCTCACAGCTGAAAGTCCTGAGTCCTTGCTGCATTATTTGTCATTTAGAGTCCAATGCCAGCTTTCCTGTTTTTGTGAAGGATGAGGCTGGTGACTGTAGGATTGCTACAGGGTTGTTATGGGACTCCTGAGAAAAATCCCACAAGAACTAACCTCAAATACCTTCTACTCCAGCTGCAAAGCAGAAGGCTTTGGCCTGCCTTCTTTACCATAAGCACTGAGCAGTATCTATTAGGACAGTTTTCCGAAATAAAACCCCTACCAAACAAGAAGTCACTGCATACGTTATTTCCAGAGGCAAAAGTGAGACTCATCACTTAATGCAGGATTGGAAGGCATTTCAGTATTCAAGATATGCAAACCTGTGGGACATGTACTTATGATTGCTTGATATTTCACAGTTATTTTTAAGTGATGTATCATCCGATGCAAATTTCTCTTTATAAAAATGCAGAGTAGCTGAAAGAAGAGAGCTCCTAAAGCCTTGGTTCAGGCAAAATTTTATGGACCTTTGCAGTTCAGTAAGAACTAAGAAAAACTTAAGGATCTGTCTCAGAAATTGGAGATGCAAACATCTGCTAGGCTGCCTTTTGCATCCTGGAGGGAGTTTGTACGATTCTTCTAGGAGCTCTTGTCTTTGCATAGCACCTAACACAGAAGGGTTTTGAGCCATTGCTTGCGATCCCTCGGCACTATTGCACAGCAGTCAGTTAATAAGGAGACATTGTTCCCTGTAATGTAACGCTGTTATTATTTCAAATATCTTGTTCAAGTTCTTTAATCTCCCCTTGTGATCATCCCCTTCTGCATTTTTAATTAGCGGTGTTTTCAATGAAGGAACGCTGAAGTATGAAAGATTAGATAAGGAAACATTCAACATCAAGAAGCCCTTTGCTCAGAGGGGCTTTGAACGAGGCTGTTGTATTGATTTGTTAAACCAGAGCCTGTGTTTTATCAGCAACACATACATCAAATGGCATTGTGCACAACAAATATACTTACAGCTTCTAATAGGAAAAGAGACCCCGTTCGGTGACGCGCGTTCTGCAGGTTGGTTGACGTGAGAGAAAGAAAAGAGCAAGTTATTTTGTTTTTTGAAAATGTGGAATGATGGAGTAGGTCTATGAGGAAAAGATTCAGCTCATTCCAAATTCGAGGCAAGCTGGTTTGCTCCTGATTCGCAGTGATTCATGAGCTGTCACGCATCAGAGACAGAGCCAGCCTGGTTCTGACAACACGCGTGGCTTGAGTGGTCTTCTAAAAGAGCAGTGCCACCAGGCAGGGTGATGCAGAAAGGACCAGGAGGGGAAGCTGGACTGCAGCTCCATAGCATTGGGGACAGCCCATAGCATTGCTGTGTAGCTGCAGCAGCAGTGTTTGTCGGGGGTGGATGGGGGTTGGAAGTCAAATATATGAATGATTGAGGCTGTTGGGGTGGATGTTATTGAGTGATTGCTCCAGCTTGGCCTCAGCCAGCACCCAAGGGACAGAGGGCATTGCTTAGGGGTCTGCAGGCTGTCTTGGGACCATGTTCAAAGAGTGAACAAAGTCTGGAGAGTAGGTCCAACTAGATCAACCTTAAGCTCTTCTGTGCCCTCAGGTTGGGGATTTCTTCCGTGCCCTGTAGACACCATGTTTACATTCAGATACAACTGGTGAGACTGGCTCTGTCCTTGCCCTGTTATTTTCCTGCCCAGCAGGGCTGTACAGACCCACTGCTCAGAGCACAAAGGGCAGCAAGCTGTGATGTATCTTTCTGACAGATTTTGCTTCATTTTCTTGTAAAACACCACCTAATCCATCTCAGCCAAGCTTTACTATGTCAGTTCTAAAGCTCAATGAAGTCATGCCACCCTTCTGTACAGGTTCACCTAATGTTGAACTTTGGCAGTTGTCCCCAGTGCAGGCTCTCCTATTCCTGATGTGTTGAATGAAGTTGGGCAACATCTACCAGTGTCTCTGGCTGGGTGGGAGCTCTGTTCACCCTCTTGGGTGGAGGCTTACAGAGGCTTATAAGAAAGATGGGGAAAGACTTTTTAGTAGGACCTGTAGTGATAAGACAAGGGGTAATGGTTTTAAATTTAAAAAGGGTAGATTCAGACTAGATATAAGAAAGAAATTTTTTTTTACAATGAGGGTGGTGAAACACTGGCACACGTGGCCCGGAGAGGTGGTTGATCCCCCATCCCTAGACAGGAATATTCAAGGCCAGGTTGGTTGAGGCTCTGAAGAACATGATCTAGTTGAAGAGGTACCTGCTCCTTGCAGGAGGGTTGGACAGATGACCTTTAAGGGTCCCTTCCAACCCATACTGTTCTATGATAGCCATGCATTTTGGGTCCTGTCTAACTTCTTTCTGTCCTGCAGAATAGCAGTGTTGAAACAGGGAAGGAAAGGGTACACATGGGACTACTTGTAGTATGTTGGAGAAACCAGGTGGAGTGTAAATAGCATCTTTGACCAAACTTTGAGCTCAGGAAGCTGAACATAACACCCTTCCTCCATGTGGAAGGTTGTAGCAACCCCCTGTCTTGAGTCCTGTTGGCTGTTTGTCCATGCAGCACACTCTCCAGCTATTCTTTCTTGCCTCGGGCCAGAAGTAATTGCAGTTACTTCACACGCAGCTCCATCCAGTGGGTTTTCTTACATACACAGCAGGGATGGGCTTGATCTGACTAAGATCGGTTGAGTAGGTATGTTCTTCCCACATTAAAGCCCATTAACTTTGGATGAGATGAGTGAGAGCAACATTTAGCCCAGTTTGTCTTCTCTGTGGATTGGTTTGTGTTGGCCGAGTTTGGGTCTCACGTCTCTCCTCGAGGCAGGGGCTCCTGTATGCGTGAAGGCCAGGCTTACATAGAGCCATCAGAGCAGGGGAAGGGCTTTGATCTCAGAACTGCACCATTTGAAATGGCAGATGAAAAGGGGGAATTAATAAAGCAGCATTCAAGCCTGCAAGCGAATCATTTTAGCCTCTCCCAGAGCGGGCTCAGTCCCAGTGCCTCTGAAATGGGAGCACGACTCCAGCAGGAGTATTACCCTGAGGGTCCTGAGATGCAGTGCTCCTGATGCTCTTATTGCAGCAAGAGGACGACGTGCCACCTTTGGGAAGGGGAGATGCCAGTGGAGGCAGAGGGGAGCAGGATTAGCTGTGGATGGGAGTGCAGCACGGCTCTCAGAGGGTGGTGACCATGGAGAAGCTGGGAGGCTTTGGAGGAGCAGGTCTGCCCAGACTCCACCGCTTTTGCCCCAAGCAGGATGCGTGCTGTAGAGGTGCCTCGGCGTGGCATGGCGCCCAGGCAAATTCGGCTCGCTCCACGCTGTAATGCCGCCCTGCAGCTTCCCAACCAGACCCGACTTGCACCCTGCCAGCTCCCAGCAGGAGCGGAGCAGCCCGAGCCTGGTGAGTAGACGTGCCCTGAGGATACGTCTACATTGCGGTGCAGAGGTGAGACCTGGGCTTGGTGAGACAGACCCGGGCTAGCTCTTTGGAGCCGTGGGGTTGTGAGGCACCCGGCGCAGGTGGGGTGTCTGTCCCTGGTCTCTGGGAAGGGGTTGTGGAGGAGGAGGGACTTTTCCAGCCTCAGTGAGTCTCATGATACTTTTGGGGACTGAGGCAGGTTGGTGGAAAGACCTTACGGGTTGCTTGGGTAGCTGTTCCCCAGAAATCATGATGAACAGAACTGGGAAGTGGAAAAAAAGGGGTACTGCTGTAATTTGGGCAAAATACATTTCCATCTTCCTTAGAATACACAAATCTTGGAATTTGACTGAGGATCCTCGGCCCCGTACTCTGGTGCTGGGTAAGCCCCAACCCTTCATTCTGGTGGTTCACCTGGAGACCAAAACCATCTCTACAGGACATGAGAGAAGACAAGGGGTGCAGCGTGCACTGGGTGCCCAGCTGTGGGGCAGGGGCATGTGCGATGGGCCAGTTCAAGCATGAGGCCATACAGCAAGAAAAGAATAAAAATAGTAGAAACAAGTAAAACTAGCTTCTGGTGAGAAGAATGCAAAGAGGCTGGTTGAAAGAAGTTGAAATGGATATGAAAATTTAAGGTGTTTTTTCCTTCTGCATTCCTTATATTCTGGTTGCAAGTCAGATTTCTGTATTTCTGAAGTGCTGGGCTATTTTCTACCTGTTTTCTTTCTATCTACCCTGCACCTCATGCAATCCATGAAGAAAGATCTTGTGTTTGAATTCACCATGTTGGCTGGTGAAAATCTACCAAAGCTTTCCCTCAAAGGCAGGAGGACAGCCCTGCATGGGATCCCTGCTGCCCACTGGAGAGGTGGCTATAATCCTTATGAGCCATTTTGGTTCACTTTACAGTCAAATGAAGAGAAATAGGCACTTCCCACTCTATGCCAGCCCTCTTTTGTAAATCTAATAGCCTGGCACTTCAAGGAAATGTTTTTGTTTTTTTTTTTCCACTGACTGGAAAAAGACTTCAGATGGCCCCAGCAGATGCTATCTGCTGAAGGAGTCCCACCTCCTGAGTCTGCACTGCTGTATCTTTGCTTATTCCTCAAATTATACAATATTACAGAGACACACCAAAAACAAATGTGCTAGAGAAGGGAATGGCGCGAAGAAGCTTTATCAACCCATATCACAGGTGATTTTCAGTGAGGTCTTGGGAGATAAAGTCTCGTGTGAGTAAGCAGCCTAAAACCAGAAGGGTGGCTGCAGCCCCTGGAAGAGGAGAGGAGGAGATCTTCCTCCCCAGCAGCTCCTGGCCCCTGTGAGAGCACTAGAGGGCACTGAGCACTAGAGGGCATCCAAGGGGGGGAATTTGGCTTCTCAAATCCAGTCCTGAGCTCTGAAATGGTAATTGCAGCTGGATCCCATATGAAGATCCCGTCTGGATGGGGGAAAAAAACCCAAAGGGTCAAGGAAGTGGACTTTTTCCAGCTCCTGCTGCCATCCTGTTGGGGTACAGCTCGCCCTAAGGTCTCCTCCACTGTCTCAACGCAGTGCTGGGCCACAGGGGCAGAAAAATAATGCAAGGGGATGAAGAGCAAAGGCATCGTGCACAAGTCAAGGTGTGTTAAAGCCTGTGTGGCTGCGTTCACCCATATCCTCTTTCTTCCCCTGAATGCTTCCAGCCTCGTGGGTGCTTGGATGCGCAGCACAGTGCATACATCGCTGTCTGTTCACGTGCTGTTCCTTGGTGTCCCCTGAGGTGTACAGCCGGGGGACAAGCTGCAGGTTACTGGAAATGCATCTGCTCTAAGTTGGAAAATGTTTCCTAACGAGGGAATTGCCTTTGCTTCATCCACCTCGCTTTCTAAATAAGCCAAGTTGTCCCTAGGCCGTTAACGGGCTTTGGAAAAAAGCAGAAGCACCACAAGAGCTGGCTCTTGCTGTGGTGATTTTTCCTCCTCTTTATCTTGAAGGTGTCTTTCTGCTGTCTTGGAGTGAGGAGGGGGAGCGTTCAGCATCTCTCCCTCTCCCATGACTGTGCCCTCCTGGGATAGGAGTATTCAACTTCAGCTCCAGGCAGGAATAGACCCCCCAGCGTGGCTATCAAAATATTTGCTTTTATCGCCTCCTAAATAAGCGGGGACCATGAACAAGCTCCTCGGGAGAGGCAGCTGTGCTTGGCCCCATGGCTCAGCCCTGCTTTGGTCCATGGGGCCAGGAGCCAAGCTGGGGCTCAAAGGGGAGGCGCAGGCAAAGGTGCGAGGAGCCAGACGGGATGCCAAAATGAGTAAGTAGCTGTGGGTGGCTGCCTGGGGCTGCGGGAGCCATGGGAGGGACACAACGCTCCCTCCCTGCCTTGTTTGCATGCTGCAGGTGACCTTGAGTTTAACAACTTAATGAGCGCTGTGCAATTACCGGCGTCATTTCCATATGCCCTATCCCTGGTTAGGAGGATAGTGAGTTCCAGGTCCCAGTGTGTGCTGCAGGTGACTCTCCTGAGCCTTTTCTCCCTTTCTCTAGATGAGCAAAGGGGTCTCAGGGCTGGAGCATCCCTTCTAGCACCGCGCGGGCTGCCAGCAGAGCCCCACCACCCTGCCTGTGCAGGCAGCAGGCAGGAGCTGCCATGACCTTATCAGAGAGCAAGTATCTGCAGCACCCCGCCTCGCCGCCCCCGCAGCCCTTGCCAGGGAGAAAGGATGGGGGCAGGCCCTTGATTTCCCTGCTTGCTCAATCACAGGCGTTCACCCCTGGCTGTAAATTTGTCTCTGCGATTCGCGTGACAGGCAGGGAAGGAGCTGTCGGGGTTCGATGGTTGCTTCACTGCCTGAAGGTCCGGCACCAAGATGGGCTGGGTCTCATCACCACCCAGAAACCATTTTCCCTCTGAAACATGTTTACTGTCATGCTTTTTTTTTTTAAATTTTTTTTTTCTTTTCTCTCTTTTATTTTTCTGGTGTGAATACAGCTCCAGGCAGGGATGCAGGAGAGCTTTATCGAGCTTCCATTGGAGTCTGAAATAGTTTTCTTCCCCAAAGTATATGTACCTACAAGAAATAGCTTCAAACCAAGCCCTGGGTAGCCCAGAGTTACTACAGACTGCTGTTTGTGTGCCTGTTTCCTTTACCTGCAATTATGGGGAAATTGCCATCGTGTAAGCAGCAGGCTGTATGAATAGTTTTATTATTTATTATTATTAGACCTAGATGTGTGTTTTTCTTGAGATCATATCTGCACAAGAAGGCACAGCAATAATAACCTTTTGGACTGGCCAGCTTTAATTTCAATGGACTGTAAAACTTTTGAAGCAAGGTGCTATTTATTGCTTTTTTTTTTTTTTTTTCCTTTTTCAGAAATCAATGGTATTGAGCAGACAGTCACGGCAGAGAGACCTCTGCGTTGTCCAGGCTGAGTTCTCGTAAGGGCAGGCTGTTGTGTGGTGCTCACTCTCCTTGGCTGGCATCAGCAAGAGGGTCTCCTGTTACAGCCTGGTGCCAAGCTATTTTAGGAAGCAGGATTCCCCTTTTATAGAATTATTTTTCATTTAAGTACTGAGCTCATTTGCACTTCTTTTTTTTTTTTTTTCTTTTTTTTTTTTTTTTTCTGCTTTGGTCTGTTCTACCTCTCGCCTTCAGGTAGGGTGTGTAATACAGACAGCAATAGCTTCTCAACTCCCAGGAGCAAGGTGCTCTCGCAGTATGGAAAACGTGACCAAGAATAGGTCAAGAAATAGGAAAATAACATGTTTTCTCTTTGAGGACCATTATCAGGATCTTTTCATCAAAGTTGGGTAGGAAAGAGTAAAATCAGGACTGGGTTCCTTAATGCACATCGTGATCCACTGGTATTTTTGGGGCTGATTGTCAGGTGCTTGTGCCCATGTGGTTGCAGAACCACCATCTCTGCAAAGAAGATGAAAACCAAACTGAATTGAAACAGTGATTTGTGCAATTTTGGCTTTTTGGCATTGACTTTTGTTACCCCAAAAAGCCACCTCACGGTTGGAATTTTGCTTGGCTTTCCAGGCAGCTGGTGGTGGCTTCGCTAAGAGCGGGGGCGGGGGCTGTGAATGTGTGGTTGGGGAAAGGGGGGCAGCCAAGGACAGCTCAATCAGGAGCTCAAAATACATCACTTTGTGGGGTCTTTTTCTTTCATTCTTGAGTCTCGGTATTTCAAAATAATCTCGGGGTTTTGAAACAGAAGGATTTTGATATTTACTGTTTGGGGTTGGCAGTACTGGATAAAGGAGATAAAGGGGCCCGTGATGGAGCACATGAGCTGTTTGTGATCTGTTGTGCAACAGCTGTCAGTGAACCTGTGTCTTTGTGTGTTTAAAGTGTATTTCCTGACATTTACTGGCAATTTTAAAGGGATTGCTATTTCATAATCCCTGGTTCAGAGCAAATTTGCAGATTTTGAAGATCAGAAGAGACCATAGTCTGAGACTCTGGATAGGTCAGGCCACCTAATTTCATCCTATCCTGTATTGAGCCCAGTAGTTTGTGTTTAGCTACAGCATGATATGAAATATGATATAAAAGCATGATATGAAGGTGGAAAAATCAACCACTAACCCAATGGTTTGTTCCAAAATCTGATCATTATCACTATTTAAAATAAAATGGGTAATTTACTTCTCATTTTTCTTTGTCTGCCTTTGGCTAGAAGAAGAATTTATGCCCAAACATCCATATAAAAGCAAATATTATTTTTTAGCCCTTTCAAAATAAAGCAAAAGATAGGCGAGATATATGTTGCAGTGAATCTCCATGGCTTTACAGAAAAAATAGCATCCTTCTAGTGGTTCAATGCTGTAGACTGCAAGGCGGCTCATGTGCATTTGTAAACTCATTTGAGCTTTATTAAGGTTAATATCATAATTTGAACATCATTTCTTTTAGTGGCTTTTTGTCTTTATAGGCAATTCTTCAGCCTTTTGAAATCCAATGTCCCAAGCAAAATTAAACTGGCACCGAAAAGTGAAGTGGGAAGGGAGGGTTCTGCGCTTAAAGGGAAAAACAAAAGGCATTTAACTGGAAATTCGTGTGTGACAAATGGGAATGGGCCTGGCTTCACCCCTCCTGGCTATTAAAAGGCTATATTGCAAGATAATTTGGGAAAATATTGTAGCTAGGCAGAGGGTGTGAACCAAATAGTTCATACCGAGTCAGTAATTTAAGTGCTGCAGTTTTGTAATCTGCTACTCGCCCAGACCGTGGATCCCACCACTCCTGAGTTTTTTGGGGCTGGCTCTTAGCACAGTATCAAACAGCCTGGGTGAAAGTACTCGGAAGACAAACAAGGGAGAACACCCTTTTCAGAGCTGTAAAAACCATCCTCTGTGTTGTAAGGAGCGGGATCGTTTTTGGCAAGGCTTTCAAAGAAAACAGCGTCGAGATCCTCTCGGTGAATAGGAACGTTAATATATTAGGTATGTATTATGTAAATCCGTACTTTGGTGGAGTGCTAGATAAGGTAAATGGGAGCAAAGAGCAGGCTTTTGAAGGCTGTTGGTGAGATTTCTCTGGGTGTGCTGTGCCCCTTGAAGGCTGGGTGCAGAACTTGCAGCCCATGGGGACGTTGAGGTCCTGCAGTCCCCTCCTTCCCTCCTCACCATCTCAATTTTGTCACCCTGCTCGGGCCAGCACTGCAGCGTTACCCCTGAAAAAAACTCTTTTCTCCCTGTTTTTATAGCAACGGGCTCCTTCTCAGCTTCAGTGCAGGTGGAGGAAAGGTCCTCCATGGCAGAGCTGGGGCTGTGCAGCCCCTTTGTGCCCCCTGGGAGGGATGGCGGTCAACCCAATTTGTGTGCTGAAGCAAATATTTGGGGAGGGTCCAGCTTGGCCCCTTGCAAACATGTTTAAATCCTTCAGGATCGCTGACAATGAATTATCAAGATAGAGACCTGAGAGCAGATAAGCCTGGGGACTCGTGCATTGTATACAAATACCTGGCCCGGCCCTCGCATCTCACGTGAGGCAGGAGTAGGAGCGATGTTGGAGCCCTTCCCTGGTGCATCTCCATTTCCATGTCACGTAGTTGTGCAAGACAGGATTGACAGAGGGACCCCCACACACAGGGCCACGCGCTTCACTCTTTTCTTGTGTTGCTTCATCTCCTGACAAGCCCCACCATCGCTCCATATACATCTTATCTTTCAAAAGCCTCCCCCTGCTCCCCCACTTATGGTCCCAGACCCCTCCAGTACCAACCCACCAGAGCAGCATCTTGGCTCGTGTTCAGAAAGGAAAGTCCATGCACACCAACTTCAAGGCTGCTCCTGGGGCTCAGCATTGCCTTTCCTAAGTCCAGATGGAGAGCAGTGACAAGTAATGTCCCTCAAGGGGCCGTGCTGGGACTGGTACTGTTTAACATTTTTATCAATGACATAGACAGAGAGATTGAGAGCAACATCAGCAAGTTTGCAGATGATACCAAGCTGTGTGGTGGTGTCGACACACCTGAGGGATGGGATGTCATCCAGAGGGACCTGGACAGGCTGGAGAGGTGGGCTCAAGTAAACCTCAGGAAGTTCAACGGGAGCAAGTACAAGGTTCTACACCTGGGCTAGAACAATCCTCATTATCAATACAGACTGGGGGATGAGGTGTTAGAAAGCAGCCCTGAGGAAAGGGACTTGGGGGTGCTGATGGACGAGAAGCTGGCCATGAGCAGGCAGTGGACACTGGCAGCCCAAAAGGCCCATCGCGTCCTGGGCTGCATCCAAAGAAGTGTTGCCAGCAGGTCCAGAGAAGGGATTCTGCCACTTTGCTCTGCTCTGGTGAGA
>JAOQGH010000004.1:29043027-29074694 GCA_025769975.1 Gallinago jamesoni | reverse complement strand
CGCTGCTTAGCCCCGTTACACTGGGACGTTGACAGCGTCTCTGATTTTCGTTGATCAGCACAAAGGAGAAACTTCGGTGGCTGAGCCTCAGCGAGCAGGTTTGCTCGTGGGGGAGCTTCCTTCCGAGGGGCCCTTTTTTTTTTTTTTTTCGTCTTTTTTTTTTTTTGGGGGGGGGAGCTGCTTCTCCCGTTCATTACTGGGTTGCGGCCCCGGAGGAGTCCTGTGGTGGGATCTAAGCCCTGCTGCCCCTGGTCCTGCCCGGGCACGTCGCAGGGGACGTTTGTGCCTCTGGGAATGTCTAATCTAAGGAGAAGGGGAGAGTGGAGGAGCATCACCTCCACACGTAGGCAGGGAGCTGGAGCCTGGTGAGGGCACGCTTTGAAGGCAGTATTTCTAGTACGGATGTGCCCAGTGGGGCTTTCGGAGCTGTTGAGATACCTCTTAATTCTTGACAATTTCAGGGAGAAGCTGCAAGCTTCAGTGCTTCTGCCAGTCCTGCCAGGTTTTCGCCAGCCTCCCCAAGGTATCTTTTGAAATCAGATCCTCAGTGATGTGCAATCATGGAGGAGAAATTTGCTTCTCCCTGGGCTTGGGCCAAAGTGGTGTCCCTAGGACATGTGTGCACCTGTCCCGGAGCTTCCACCTCGATTCCTGTGAAAGCTTCCCCATGTGGCTCCGTTCCCATCTTCTGTGTTCTGCAGAAAAAGGAAACGACCTCAGATCACCCATCGCAGTGGGAATCGGCTCCTCTGTTCCCAAAATAAGAGCTGAAGTTTTTCTGGTTAAGGATATGGGGGGGAAGGTGCACTGAGACATCCGCCAGTGCATAATGCATAACACAAATGGCTCGTTCTCAAAGGAAGGGCTTGGAGGGGTCTTTAAGCTACTCATACTTGCCAGACAAAGAAAAAGTTCCCTTTGCCTGACCACAAGAGGCTATATTTTCAGTAGAGGCCTTTTTTTTTTGTTTTCCAGTTTCTTAGATTTTCTTTTTTCTCATTTATTCTCACCAAAGTTTGCATCATCAGTGCCTAACTCATCAAGTAATTCTTTTTTTTTTTTTTCTCCCATCATCTGGGATGGATTATTTTTTTTCATCCAACACTCCTCCTTTCTTGACCATCCCCACGGCTTTAGCATGCAGCTGTCATTCTGCTGCAGCTCCCACAAAGCTGCCCAAAACCAAGGTAACAGCAACATTTTGAGTGAAGGGGATGAAATGTGGAATAGGTTCAGCGTATTTCTTTGTCATTGTTGGAGTCCTATTCAGTCTGGAGCTGAATAGGAGGCTGATTAGCATGTGGAAGCATTTCTAAAGCATTGGGCTGTGAGGGTTGGGTGGTTGGGGTTTGGTGTTGGCTTTTTTGTTTTGTTTTTTTTTTTTTTCCTTAAAGGAGAAGTTTTGTGGCATATCTATCTTTTTTTTTTTTTTTTTTCCTGACTGAGATGGCATGTGTCTTTATCAAATGCAAAACCCATGGAAAAGTCAAATAGAGTTTTAGAGAAAGCTTGTTTTGATAAATCACTGCATGCATGGGCACAAAGAAGCTTTCCCGTGCTTGAAGCTCTAAGAGCTACTGCAGAGTCCAGCGATGCAGCGTGGATAGAGTTTGGGATGCATCTGGATTGTGGATATGATGGAAGGGACTTTGCTTTTTTGCTCTCACTGAAGTTATCTGCAAAAGTGGGTATTGGTTTACAAACGCAGGATCGGGTCCGCGGCCTGAAAATCCACCTGCTTAAATGCTCAGCGTTTTGCTTTCACAGGGGAAGATATAACGCTGAGGCCGATTAAAAAGTGAACTGCAAGTGAAAAACAACTTTTCCCCAATGAAACTGCTTTAAGTCCTGGGCCTGAGGCTGTTTTTGGAGAAGAGGGTTATTTTTTTCCCCCCCTTGGTGTTGGTGCAAGGCTGATGTTCCCATTATGGTCCCTTGCTGCAAGGTCTGATGGGTTTTGCTCTGAGTAGGAGCTGAAATCATTGCGTTGGTGCTACTTGTGGGGCTTGGGTGCCAGAGCAGAGGTTCTCCCCATGGGAATACCATATCTCCTGCCCTTTGTGGGATTATGGGATTTTGGGGTGATTGCAAACCCCGAGGGAGCCAGGGACCCCGCTGCGTGCCAGGGGCTGTATGGATGTAGCACGTTTGTGTCTCTGAGGTTGCAGACAGAGCAGGGAGTGCAGGAAAATGCATTTCATTTCTGGATGCAATGAGTGATGGACTCAAAATTTTATGGAAAGCTCATGGCAGCAGTTGGAGTCGAACCCTCTTTGGTGGTGCATGGATGGACCAGACCCCATCCCTGCGTTTCTCTGAGGAGCAGTGATGCCTTCTCCAGTTTTCTTTCAATTATTCCAATTTAAGAGGGAGGGATAAAAAAAAATAAAAGTGCATCTCCAGCTCACTGGTGTGCCTTAATGTAGGCTATAGAAGGCTGATTAAAGCTATTGTTTAATTAAGGAGAACTTAGCTCCTCTGGTCACAACTCACGATTAAAGGATCGTTTGAAGTAATTCTGCAATACTTTTTTCTTTCTTTCTTTTTTTTTTTTTTTTCCCCTCCTCTCTCCTTTAACGTGAAGAAAGCTCCTAGTGCCGTACGTGCCCCAGCAGCGAGGGTTTGAAGGCTGCTCGAGGACCACAAACCTGCTGGCGAATCTGGCCGCCGCTGCCAAGGCATCTGAAGGCTCAAAAGCCCTGCAGAGAAGGGGTGGGAGGGAGTTCAATCTCAGGATACGCCGATTTGGAAAGGGAATCCAAACAAAGAGGCTTTTCAGCAGAGGCTGAGGCTTGGCTTCTCTCTCAAGGGCAGTTTGGGCTTGGGGAAGCATCCGGGAGGCGGCGAGGGGAGCGGGAGCGCAGGAGCTGGATGCCGCGCGGTGTAAGGTTTCCCAGCACAGCGCGGTTTTGTGTTTCAGGCTGGGGAACTGGCTGCGAGAGCTCCTCTTTTTCTTCTCCTTTTCTTTCTGTTGGAAACAAAGGAGAGGTTTAGACTTTTTTTTTTTTTTCCCTTTATTAAAAAAAAAAAAAATCCCATCCCCACCTTCCCTGCAGGTTTGGCCGTGCCTCTTGCTGTTGGTACCAGAGGGGACCCATCGGTGTCTCCCACCTGGAGAAACCCTTTGATGGGTCCCCAGGTGGCCTTGCAGGGGCACTATATTTTGCTGGGTGGACAGGCACATCCCAAAGAAGGGTCTGACTGGGATAAAGAGAAATGAAAGGAAGTCGATGCTGGAGCATCTTCACAGCAGGAGGGATGCAAAGTGGGGTGTGCGTCCACCAGGCCCCCTGTTCCCACAGTAGCCCTGTCCCTCGCGGTGGCACCTCTGAGTGCCACCACGCTCTCAAGAAGGGCCAGGAAGTGCTGAGCAGGGAGGAGGTGCTACCAACCATCCCAACCAACCAGTTGGGCTTTTTTATAGGCACCAGATGGTTTTAATAGAGGAAAGCTGAACTTCTTATGACCCTTCCCCACAGACGTTGTTTGTTGTTTTGTAATTGTGGCCAGGACAAAACCATGTCCCAGAACCTGCAGTGAGTTGTGAGAGCTTGGTGCCTGGTTCCTTCTTCTCCCACCCCACCATGAGCTTCCCCCGCATCGTGCTGCCCCCACGCTCCTCTGCCTGCAAATTATCCGGGGGAAGCTGCTGGGCATGAAAGACTTGAGGCTTTCCACCGATCCCTGGCTAAAGAGATTAGCAGGAGTATAAATAGGAAGAGACCAAAAGATCTAAAAGCAAAACTCAAGGAAGCAATAAAATGTCAGGCCGTGTTTTCCCTTCTGGTTGATTAAAAATTCTCCTGATAAGCAAGAAAACTTTCATGGCTGGACAAGACCTGTGTTGTGTCAAATGCAGTGAAAGGTTTATTAGAAGGATAAAGCGGTGCAAGCGTTGGGTTGAGTTATCCCTCGGGGCTGAAGGTGTTTTGTGATGGTATGGGAGCAAGAAGTGTGATGGAGAAATCACTTCTCCCGTGGAGAGAGGAAAATGTATGGTGAGGGGGGAGTGGGAGACATGGGTGTCCGCGTGCTGAACGACTGTCAGAAAAATCAACACAGAAACTGAGTGTTGGAAAAAGCTGTAAGACAAAGGCAGGGAAAGAAGAGCAAAGTAACCCAATTATTGCCAGTGAAGGTCGCTGGGTGTTATACATATATCCATAATGGACTCAAACCCATGATTTTTTTGAGTGCATAGTTGTCCTGTGGCTGGTACCTTTGGGAGCAGTGTTACATCAAGGCTGATCATTTCTGTGAATTCCCTCTTGCTGCCCCTGTTTGCTGTCTTGCTTCTGCCCGGGAGCATCAAAACTCCAGTAAATCTGAAGTTATGCCCATCTCATTTGCCATTTGTTTCATGGTGGTTCTGGGGACAGGGGGCCACTGGGGTGGTGCATATGGGGGGTGGGAGAAGTTCAATGGACTCGCCTTGGATTTTTGGAAAGTAGAAAGTCAAGCAGAAGAAGAAAATGAAGGCTGGGTCTCCTGCTCTCCATGGGAAAACCAACAGTGGTGGCAAACCAGTGTGCTTGGAGATCTGCTCCAAGTCCGTGCCAAGATGCTCCACTGGGCCCATGGTTTCCCCTTAGCCTGAGAAATCTGTTTGGAGATCAAACACAGGACAAGAATGAAAAAGCAGGAAAACAAAAGATTCGCTTCCGTGCTGTTGTGTTTGACTTCCCAAGGTTTTAATTGCCAAGGGCTGCTTTGAGAGCCAGCTGGCTGCAAAGTGATGCAGATATCAAGTAAGAGAAGAAGGGTTGTGGTTTGTTTTTTTTTTTTGTCTTAGGATGCAATAAATGCTGTATTTTCCTGCAGCAGATGCAGCTCTGTATACATTTTCCCCACCTAAAGTGAATTATCATTTTTATGTACCCGCTTCCTCAGCTTTTCCAGCTGCCGTTAAAGCTCTTGCTAGTACTCTTTTATTGCTTATAGAAGCAAGAGGGTGCAAGCAGCAGGAAAGGCAAGTATGGAGTGCAAATTGTAACTCAATTTTGGAGGTTTTTCTCCTTGGAGCAGAAAAGGGAAAATAACAGTAGGTGGTTCAACTTGCCAGTGCTTGGCCCATGCACTGGGAGATGCACAGGTCTCTGCAGATGCTGGTGCACAGTGACAGCAGGATCAGACCCATCAGTGTGTGGCCTGGGAACAGGCTGGACAATCCCAATTTTGCTGCCAAAACTTTACTTGCACTATAACTTGAAAAAAAAAAAAGTAGTCTAGCTTAAAATAATAATAATAGTAATAAAGCATGGGATATTTGGCATGCCGGTTGTATAAATCTCGATGTTAGCTACCTGTGAATTATCCAGCAGCATGTTAATTGGTACCCCTCGGTAGATGAGGATTTGGCATCAGGTCTGCATGTAATTACAAGCCACACACAGAAGGACACAGGCAGCTAATGAACTCCTGCCAAACTCCAGCTCCGCTTCTGCGGCTTTTGAAGTTCGCTGGTCTTTCAGTGTTTTGTGTAGTAAGCACTGAAAGGCATCAAATCGCTCCTTTGACAGCGTTTAGAAAGGGTTGGTTTGTTGAATAACCGAGTCCCTCCAAACTCCCATCGGAGAACTCGAGCATCTATAGGCGCCTTTCTCAACAGGGCAGTAAATAGGCTGGAAATAGAGGACACCCCCGACGAGCTGCCGAGCTCCTGCCTCGCTGATGGGAGCCAGCGGGCTCCGGTTGCCACGATGGGCTGTGAGAAAAGAAACTATTTCCATTTAAAAATCCTTCAAAACAACCCCACTTGCTGCTACGGGCTTTTTTTTCCCCAAGCCTGAAAGAGTTTAAATGGCAAAGTGGGTTGCGGCGTGTCGCACGGGTCTGCGGTTGCATCGGTGTGACGAGGGGGGTGGGGGGGTGTTATAAAAGGGTTTTTGGAGGGTTTCTGCCCCGTTGGGTTTTCGTGCTGCTGGATTTGGAAGGTTGTGGTGCTTTTCGGTAGATGCTTTGTTGCTGGGATGGGATTTGAGCCCGAGCCCTTCTCCTCCTCTTTTCATGTCGGAGGTGACAAAGGGAGCCGTTGTTGAGATAAAAACAATTTCCATGAAAACCTTGCAATTTTTCAGACAAACATACCAGGCAGGTTTCATGGCAGTACCATGGTGAAGAGGAATAATGCAACTTGGCATGGAGCCCTTTCAAAAAAAAAAAAAAGGGGTGGGAGGGAGGAAACAGAAGAGCCTTTGTCAAAATTAACTGCAATAAAGAAAAAGGGACTGCTATTCCCTTGGGTTTCTTTAACCTTTTTCCCCAATTTATTCACACGTTCCTTGACAGCGCATTGTTATGGGGGGGGAAGGCTGGAAAGGGAAATTGGGAGTTATCCATTTTTTTTTTGCTTTAAAAAGCACGGTACACGTTGTGTCCCTTGAGCTGGCATCAATAGGGGTCTGGCCAATGCCTGTGCCATTTGGGTCTGGTCCCATTTATACTGTCCCCTAAAGAAACGGGGCTACAGAATGTCGCCTGGCTGCAAAACGCAGCCATCGGGGAGGGTGGGCTGGGCTGTGGGTAGGAAAGGGGCTGTTGGGACACTACCTGTGACGAGGGGACGTGCCCAGGGTGGCCGGCCCCTGTGCTTGCAGAATAAGGGTGGGGAAATCTTAGATGTTGCTGTGACACCGCTGTGTCACCCTGGATTTGCAGAATATGCAGTTTCTCAGGGGGTTAAGAAGCACTTGGACATCTGAGGTGGTGTGTGGTGTGGAACCATGCTGTCCCCAAAAAATCTCCTTTTGGCTTTCAGGCACCCAGATAATCCCCAGGGTCTCATCCAGGTGCAGATGGGTCAGGGTGGACAAGGTGGACACCTCTGTCACTGTTGGTGATGGATTGCCACCAAAATACCCCATTCCCAGCTGCTTTTCCCCGAAGTAACTCAAATTTCTGCAGGCAACGTGGTGGCAGGATGGCCAAGACAACAGCCATCATGCCTCTCTGCCTTCCCCTGCAAAGTCTCCCTTCTCTTAAAAACGAAGCTATTTTAATCAGGAGCATGATTTTTATTTATTTATTTTTAATATTACCTGGCAACCAGCTTATATCTCGGTTATAACATATATTGTTATATATTAGGGTGCTGCTCTATACACTAACTGCAGTCAAAATACAGAGGAGGGAGAAAAGAGATAATATTAATAATATCATGGGGTTTTTTTAACCCATCAGTGAATAGGCAAAGCCTGGCTGAGCTCTGCTCTAGGGACCACTGAGATCAAACCCCCATTGCTTGAAGGGCCTTGGAATCATTTCCACCTATGCTCACATTTTTTTTTTGCCTTTCAGCACTGCGTACCGTGCCTTATATCCTGGAAACTCTACCAAATCTTGACTACTGAGGGGGAAAAGTTTCATTTCCAGTTAATCAAGGGAGTTGAGTAATACCATTTTCTCCTGGGGAACTTCCAGAAAAAAGAAAAGAGGAGAGGGAGGAGGAAGAAAAAAAAAATGGGGGGTATTATATAAAGCAAGTATATTAAGAGGAAATAAATTATGAATTAAAAGTGATTAGTGAACTTTTAAGGAAGAGGTCAGAAGTGCCTTTTGGACTACAAACTTTTTAAGCTTTCAGTGCTTGTATTTGGTTACAGAGTTATAACCCGGCCTTATTTGTGCAGGTGGCTGCTGCTTCAAATCCGAAGAAGGATTTTGCGTTTACAATAGGTACATTGACAGAACTGGGTCAGAAAGCTGCTCGCCGCAGGGCTGTGGACATGGGCTTTGCCCCCTCCGGCACCGGGGCAGTTGCTCCCAAAAACGTGCTTAATTACAGCTGCAGTGCATGGCTGGGGTGCTCTGGGAAGGGGGAAAGGAAGCTTGGGAAGTTCAGCAGATGAATTTATTTTTTCTTTAAGAGACTTGATGTTCCCCAGGTGAACTGGCTTTATTTTTGCTTCAAAAGCTTTGTGCCTTTATTGATTTCAAAATCATAGATTCATAGAGTGGTTTGGGTTGGAAGGGACCTCAAAGATCGAGTGCCAACCACCCCTGCCCTGGGCAGGGACCCCTTCCACCAGACCAGGTTGCTCAAAGGCCCATCCAGCCTGGCCTTGAACACCTCCAGCGATGGGGCATCCACAACGTCTCTGGGCAACCTGTTCCAGTGTCTCACCACCCTTTCAGTAAAAGATATCTTCCTGATATTTAATCTAAATCTTCCCTTTTCCAGTTTGAAGCCATTACTCCTTGTCCGATCACTACATGCCCTTGTAGAAAGTCCAGCTTTCCTGAAGGCTGTATCTTCAGATACTGGAAGGGGCTATAAGGTCTCCCTGGAGCTTTTTTCTTCTCCAGGCTGAACAACCCCAACTCTCTCAGCCTGTCTTCATAGGAAAGGTGCTCCAGCCTCTGATCTTTGTGGACTCCTCTGGACTTGCTCCAATAGGTCCATGCCCTTATGTCGGGACACAGTAGTCCATGTGGGGCCTCACCAGAGCGGAGTAGAGGAGGAAAAATAATAGAGAGATTTTTGTCGACTGCATTATGTTGGCTGATGTTCGATATTTCCACTTGGTCTTGTTGGGGTTCCGTGTGGCTGTGCAAAGAGAAGGGGCCAGGGCTCCTTGTGGTGTTTGGTGGCAGTAAGCTGAGCTAAGGAGTCTCTGCTTGATATTTTATATATTAAGACAACACCTACAGCCCACAAGACTTCCCTCTTGCATAGAGGTTGATGGAGTGGAGCATCTTTGTTGCAATAGTTGGGAAATATTAGGCTTCAAGCAGCCAATGTGTGCCAGCTGGATGATGTGGAGGAAGGGGAGCAGCAACTCAGCTCACCCTTATGTAGGTTTGGAAGAAAGCTCCTAGATTTCCCCCAAAGAAATGAGGTGTTGAGCCCCCTTCCTGCAGTGCAAGCATTGCCAGAGCCTGGGGCAGTGGTCTGAACCCTTCCTCGAAGGCAGAGCCTGGAGGAGCCGTGGCGAGACAGGGCTGGTTCCAAACCCCGCTGACCGGCAGAGTAAACCGTGTTCGCTTCGTTTGTAATTGAAAACATAATAGTCACCACAGTGTATTTTTCACACGATCCATTTGCCCTGAGTATTGCAGAGTTCACAGGCCCATTTTTAATTTTTCTCCTCCCGCCCCCCCCCCCCCCCCATCTATTCAAGCTGGCTCATCCTCAGGTCAGGCTTCTCATACCTGTGAGAACTTACAAAGCACTTGGATGTGCCTCAAATGATGCTGATGTGTTGGGGTTTTTGTGGTGTATTGCATTTTATTACTTGCTTGAGAAAATGTGAAATTATGGCTTTGTTTCCCTCATGTTTGACTGGAGCTGGCTCTGGGTTCCCGTTGATAATGTCTTCTATGTTAGCCCTCTCCAACTTTTTCCGGTTGGCCAGTCTGGCTTAAATCTGTTTTACCCCACAACTGCAGAATTTTATATGCATCTAGGTATCGTGGCTTGGATAAGACCTTTGGTTCTTATTAATGCATTTTTTAGGTATTAAAAATATATGTGCACTTTAATATAAAGCTCTTTTAATACATCAGCTCATGCCAAACTCCCAGGAGGAACAACTTAACACGCTTCTTGGAATTCTCGTCTCCTCTTTCTTCCTTTGTATGTGGTGTTTACCTCTGGAAATAGGTAACAGGTACCCTCTAAAAGAGCAGTATTTCTCCCAGCAAAACCAGTGGCAGCATTCCCGTTCATCGGGAGCTCTTGGAGCTCGGGGCTGGCACGTCGTGCTCCAGCCACGTGAGGAAGCATTTCTACCAAGGTTTTGAATCCAGAGGAATTTGCTGTCCGTGAGAATAATCTGACATTTAGTTTAAAGTATCTGTGACCGAGAGCTTTTCTATAATCTTCTCCCAGGATGGTCATGAAGCATGTGTCAGGTTGCACAGGGCTGTATTTACCCCAAAGGATGGTTTCGTCTCTGGATGGTGGGCTTGGGCAGCAGATGGAGATGCTTTATCATTCCTGCTACCTTTTAGAGGTTCCTTTTAGAGGAACTTCTCAAATAACTCTGCAACTTGGGGTCACCAATGTTACAGGGTTGTCCATACAGAAAATGAATATTCTTGGCTTTCTTCTTGTTTGCTATTGTGCTAGCAGGCATGAGAAGGCATTTTGCCCAGCATTCCTGAATAACCAGTTCTTCTTAAAAAAAACAAAACAAACAAAAAAAACCCACCCAAAAGTAAGAACCCAGAAAACATCAACACCTATGTCAAAATGCATCTGTATCTGCTCCCTAGGAAGTCTCCTGGACTCTATAGCAGCTGGTGGACTTAAAAATGGTGAGGTTTATGTTGAATTTTGTATAATTTGGCTGAAATAGAACTATTAATAATAAAGTGGACTGAAATGACAGCCTTTTGGTAGGAAGGACACCAGACAGATGGATGGAGGTAGGCACACAGGTTAGTGTGAGTTATGTGGAAGAACCTCCAGCAAGTAGAAAATGAACTAATGTCTTGGGTTTTGTGGAATTCAACCCATTTTGCTCTAGAACTTTTCCAAACAGGTCAAATTGGAGAAATCCAATATATGGTGATCCTTGTTTATAGGTTCTTTAGGACTCTAAAGCAGGTACCTGCTCTACAGTAAAGTCTAGGGTTTGTTTGTATGTTTAGAGAATTGTCTATCCTCATGCCTCTGTGTAGCTGAGAGTAGAGGAACTGTAATAGAGTTGAATGGGAAAGTGTTTTGCAAACACAGATACTAGCTGTGTTTGCAAAATACAGGCAGATGCACAGAGCAATCTTCTGGACTGCTGGAACCAAGGTGAAGAACAACTAAGACTGAACAAGTAATAAAATGCAGGGTTGAAGGTAGTCTGTATTTCTGATGTTAGCCTAGCTGTCTCTTGTGACTATACGGACATCAAGTATCCAGATTCAGTCAAAAAGCATTGAGAAGGGGGCACATCACTGATGTTTTCAAGACCTTTGAAAATCCATCCATACTGGGTTTGGCTAGCTCTGGGCTGTGGATCAAGTCCTGAGATGACTTTTTGGTTGACCAAGTTCCTACCCCTCTTTCCCCCACCTATTTTGTTGGTGCTGGTGCAGATTCAGGCTCTATAGTGATTGTCAGCACGTGCTTCATATGATGGAAATATGGAAATACTTCTGTTTTTCGTGGTTTTAAATTTTATCTCTGTGTGTATATATATATATATACACACATATAATGTCAACTGGCTTCAAGAGTTGTTCACTCTTGCGACAGCTGCCAAGGCTGGTCTGCAGCGCTGTTTTAATTCTCCAGAAGTTGTGAAGCCCACTTCTAAAGCCCCAGTAAAAGCCTCCTGTAGGCTAATCCTAGTTCTTGTGCATTTTAAAACATGTATAAATGTTGTAAACCAAATAAGGTTTATACGTACCCAAGCTCAGCTGTTAAGTACTTCAAATAGAAAGCCCGCCACTTTTAGGTACCCAAATATTTGCAGAGTGTGTCTTGAATGAGGAGTCAGATGCCCTGCTCAGCCCTGTCAAATTATTTTATGATCTTTTTCACTTATTTAGATAAAGGTTTCGGTAGATTAGACATCTAAAACACACCCAGGGTTTGGACATGGGCGGCCAAACACATCAGAGTGCTTGTTAGAAATTACCATTGCTTTGTTGAGATAGCCAGCAACATCCCACTGACCTGCAGGGTTGAAAGAAGAAAGATTTAGTGGGGAAAAAAAATAACCAACCTCCATCAAAACCAAACAGTTTAAAAAAAAAAAAAGACCGAGATGGTATTTAATTTAGTGCAAAGGTGAAGGTTGGGCTGGGAAGATGAGAGCTGCATGGGAGGGTCACTGCAGAAACACCTCTTCCCATTCCCTCCACAGATTTTCCAATGGGTGGCCAACGAAAGCTTATCCCCTGTTTAAATTTTATTTTTTTTATTCCCTCCATTAAATCTGCACAAGCTTTAACTTTTTGAAGACTTGGAGATTCAAAGTGCTGTACCCAACACAGAGCTCTTTTTTTTTCTCCCCTCTTTGATTTTATGCACATTTCAAGCTGGTCAGAGAGTACGTGAGGGTTTTGCAAGGCTCGGTGCTGGGGTTTTAGCTTTCATGCTGCCAGCTTTCCCAGGATTATTGCCTATTAATTGCCCCTTAATAAAGGTGCTAACCAAGGCAAGGAATACTTTCACCTTGGTGCTAGATTTCCAAACTTGATTTGCTTTATGAAATGGAAAGACAAATAAATTTAAAGCCTGCACTGAGATATCTTAGCTGAGGTCACCGAGTCACTTGGACTTCCTCCCAACAAAAGCAACATCATTTTTCAGTGTCCAGCCCCACAGTGTCCTGCTGTGCCTCACACAATTCGCTAGTGTCCACACCTGCTCCGTGCCCCTTGGAGCAGGGCTAAGCCTGTCTGGATGGGGCAGGATCAGTCCCCAAGAGCTTTCTGTTATGCTCCTGGTTTGGAGCCTTGTTTGATCCCCTACAGCATAGTGTAGATTAAAGCATGTGGTTGGGATTTCCTTGTTCTGTTATTAAAGCAAAAAAATCCCCTTTATATAAGGAAAAAAAACACCTTTCCTTCACCTTGTGGAGGATGTTACAATTCATAAGGTAATTTCAGCTCCATTTACCTTTTTTTTTTTTTTTTTTTTTTGCATTGAAATAAGCAAATCCCTTTGTTCTGTGCTTTAGTTTCCTCTGTGAGCTGGGAATAACAGCCCTTCTCTGGTTGCACAGTCCTACCTGGATGTGCCAGGGTTGCCTCTGTGCCTTAGGGTATGGTCCACGGGCTGCTGTGTAATTTCTCAGCATGGAAATGCCAGCATTAAGGAGGATGCGAGGTCTTCCTATAATCTTATTTAAGATTTTGCCGTAGGTCTGTATGTGTAGATGAGGCTTAGTCATGGGAAAAAATGGCCAGATATTATCATTTTTGGAGAAGAGTGACCGTCCCCAAATTGGTGTAATTTTTTGCCGATTTACCAGAATATTTTTGTGTCTATCGCTCACTTCAATGCAAGTCACCCTTCGTTACTGTTTTCTGAAGCACACTTCTTGTATTCTCAATGGTTTTGTACCATGGGTAGGGATGGGATGTGGTGGAGGTCAAAAACTTAGCACCTCTATGGGGTTCAGCTGTTGAATTTATAGATGCAAATAAATCACTGCAGCCGGGGATGCACAATCTGGATTTCCTATTAAAATGCTGAATTGGAGAGGTAGGCTGGGGTGGAAGGGTGATGAGGCCAGAGGTACCATCTTCATAGTACAACCCTACTCTGCTTGCCTTTCACTTCCAAGGATGTGTGGGCTGTAGCCCCGCTTCTGGGTAACTTTGCCTCCGGCAGATCTCCTAGTGTGAATAATGTCTCTGTGGTGTTTTGCTGAGGGATCCCAAAGGCATCTCCCTCCACGTTTAATTTTCTGTCTTCTTCCAGACTTCCCTCTGTAGTGTTTTTTCTGCAAAACCCATTCTCTGGCTGCTTTGCGGCACCGCTGCAGGCTTCTCTGTGCTGAAACCCCCTTGCCAAAAAAAACTGTGGGTGGTGACCTAGTCCACTTAGACAACCCATCCTCCAAGAAATAACCTTGTGGAAGAGCCATCTTGAGCACGATTTAACATTTACTGTGGGCTGGGGTCTTCTCTTCCTTGGGTAATTATGGCTGAAAGAGCAGCCTCTCACCCAGCCCTTGAAATCAAAGGCATGTTATGTCTTCTAAGTAATATCCGTTCAGCTATGGAGAGTATGTTTATGTTTCTCATGTTATAAAAAAAAAAGGGGGGGGGGGAAAGGGAATCTGAGGTTACTGTTTTGCTGGAAAAATGTCAAGACTTGATTGGCAATATCCCGCTAAACCACAAGTTTGTAGGAGAGAAAACAAAACCATTGGATTTTCTCAACGCTGCCTATGTGCACTTTAAGAAAATGTGTACCATATAGGTCAGTTATGCTCTTATTATAGCTGTGGCGAGCGTACGTATAATTGAAACGCGGAAATACTACCCCATGCTGTTCAATGAATGAAGGGAAAACAAATCTTTATTATTCCTGGGTTCGCAGAATATATAGGAACACTATTGTCTTTCTGTTCTTTCTTTTTTTTTTTTTTTTTTTTTTTTTTTTGAAAAGCCAGTTTTAGCTTTCAGATGTATTTTATTGTCTGTGGGAACATGTGTTTTACAGACCTGTCATGTGAAAGCTATTAACAAGAGGAACTGGAGAAATAACAATAAGCCACGTAACCGTGGCATGTCTACTCCCCGAGTTCAACTGTTACGCCGCTGCTTCAAGTGCATGTGAAATCGGATCGCGCCGTTAGCTCTTCTCCTCCAATTTTTCATTCTTTTATTTTATTTTTTTAAGTGGCCTATTAATACCGGATTGCTGGCATCGAGAGGCGTGTTTTGGGACCAAGCTGGCTAGGCATCAAAATGGTTAAATAGTGGAATGAAGATCGACCGGATTCTCATGAGATGTCCGATTTTTTTTATTTACCAAATCTGAGCTGGGCGGGCGGTTCTGAAACCGTTCCTTGCTGGTTCACGCGTGTGGTGGAAACCATCCTGCCTTGCCAAGAACCGTGGGGCCCAAGGTTGGCAATTAAGCCATTTCCAGAGCTTTTTTTAAGTGGATCTCAAAGGGGTCCTGAGCGGTGACCCTGGCTGCTCTTGGGTACCTGAGAGGCTTCAGGTCTGGGTGTGGTTGTCCCTGTTCACAGAGGATGGAGATTTTCCTATTTCCTAAGACTAACAAAACCCCCCCTAATAATCCTGGATTAGGCAAAGCTATTAATGTATAGGAAAAGGAGCCAAAACGGATTGTGCGAAGTGAAAGAGAGAAAGTGGTTCATGTGGAGATGGGGAACGTTATTTTGAGGACACTTTTTAACTCCTGGGACGGTACCTTTGCTAATTGCATCTAACAGATTGTGATCACTAAAAATGTTCTGTGGACAGATTTCGGTCAAACCCAGCCGCGCTTTATTTTTTTAAATTTTTATTATTTTATTTTTTTTAATTTTAGAAGGAAAACCCTTCTGATGTTCTTAGACTTCTCGCTGTGTAAACAAACCCACAGATGCTTAAGCAAGTTAGTGGTTGACAAATATTCCTTTGTGCTTTCTGTAGGATCTGGGTGTGAGATCTGATGTCTTGGCCCAAGGACAGCTTGAACCGCTCTGCGTTTTGTTTTCCCCTTACCTGGGTTTCGCTCTGCAAGTGGGAGGAGGGTTTCCTGTACCTTGTGGTTTGTGATTTACTCTGAACATGGGTTTCAGGGAATCTGGGGCTTGTTTTGGTGGGGATGTACCGTTCTTCTCTGTCATGGGCTTGATAGCAACTGATGGATGGGAGAAACTGAGGCAAAGGAAAGGAAGGTGCCCTCCCCAAAGTAATGTCATGGTTGGGGAATACCCCAGGGATCTCCCTACAGGTTTGAGGCGATCTGTATTTCTCTGAAATACCTCGAAGAATATGGATTTGCATACGTGCAGCAATTTCGAGGTGTCCCCCTGTCACAGTGTGTATTTTAACCCATCACGCCATTGTTTTTGAGCATGTCTGGTGCATGAGGTCCAGCTGAGCTGTGCAGAAAGTTCACAAAAACAGCATTTAAAACCAGATTTGACTTGACTTTAATGCGGTTGAAGGTGAACGGGCTGTGATGGGAGTTCAGTAGATCTTGTGGACGGGCTGGTTGGGTGCGTGCTCAGCTTCCCCTTGCACGAAGGGGTCAAAGATGGGTGTCCCACAGCTGCTCAAAGCACGTAGCCTTATGGCATTAGTAGGTACAGACATACATACGCCCTGTAAAGGCAGGGAGGAGGGAGGCAAGGAAGGCTTCAGAGGCATGAAAGTAGCCTCCTGGGGAGGGAGAGGAGCTGGGCTGACCAGGTAGGAGAAGCTGTGTGGATACTTGATCCTCTGGTGTTTGTTTGCTCAGCTCCGGGCTGCCCAGCCGCGGGGCGCTCAGCAGAGCATCGGGCCCTCCCCGGAGAAAAGTGCCAGATTCGTTTTCATGGCTTTTTGCAGAGGGATTGCTTTAGGGGTCCGTTCCTGTAAGTTAATATTTGCAATGCACGAGGCTTAACTGAAACCAGGCAGCGCAGACATCTGATAACCATAGCAGGGGAGATGCTTTTTCCCTGCTAGAGCGACTTGGAAAAAGAAATCCCAATGCTATTCCCTTTGGAAAGATAGCCATGTGAAAAGAATAGCATTCAGGAACAGTTCTGTTTGATTTGCAAGGGGGTTTCTAGTTGGGTTATTCATATTTACCTGTATTGCTGATGGGTTTGGTTATTGTCTCAGGTTATTTTCTTTGCCTGTATTGCTGATGGGTTTGGTTATTGTCTCCCCTTCTTTCTAGCCGGGTTGCCCTTCCTCATCATTGAAACAAGCACAATCCAGCCCTACCAGCGGGGCTTCTACTGCGATGACGACAGCATCAGGTACCCGCTGAAGACGATGGAGACAATCAACGACGCAGTGCTGTGTGCTGCGGGCATCCTCATCGCCATCCTCGCTGTGAGTACCACCTGCAAAACCTCCTCTCCTGTCCCCTTGGGCATCCCCAGTGGCTTTTTGTCACCTCTTTAGCCGACGGCACCTACGTCCCATCAGCGTTGGGGGTTTAGTGCAGTCTTGCTGGTGTGTCTATGCTATCTACTGAGGTGCACATCTACTCTGCGACTGTCTGGCTTCCGCGGGAGCAGTAAACAAATAGCAAATGAAAGCTTGTAATGGGAGGAATGAGATTACTCTTGAAGCCCATAAACAGGCCCAAAGCTGTCTGGGCAAGTCTGTGAGTTCCACAAGAGGTTTTTCACCCTCCGGTATGAGTTCAGAGTAGAAGCAAACAGACTTTGAGCGTCAATAAGGACTTGGCATGGTTTGTCCCTATTCAAATAACTCTTGGTATTTGCCTATTTTATAAGGTTTTCTTAAAAAAAAAAAATCCATCTTTTCAGCTAACCACTGCCTGGAAAAGTTTCACAGGTTAGGATTAGATTTTTTTTTTTAAGAGATTTTGCATTGCAGCCATATTAAAAAGACAATTAAAACCTTCCATGGGGAGATTATTCCTAGAGTTCTCACTGTAAAAGGTACCTAATGCACCACCTTCCCAATGCCACCTCATTTCTCCTTCCCTGCCAGCTTTCCTAGAGCTGTGCTGGGAAATGATTGCACAGTGAGAGCTTTATATGTCAGCCAGAAAGCTGAATCTAGCCCTTGGAGCTGAGCCTCCTGGTGCTGGCATGGACCTGGTGCTGGGGCAGAAGGCAAGAGCTTCTGGTTGTCGGTTACACTCTTCCAGCTAAAGATGAAATTCCTCTATAAAAAGTACCTACATTTTCCTTCTGTTGGCAGCAGGTGAGAGCTCGGGTGCTTTCCCCGAGGTGCTGCCTTCCTCTTGGTCCTTCACCTGGGAGGAGGGATAGAGGAGGGAGGTCAGGAGCACTTGTTTCCCTCTTGGCTTTCATCTTTCCTCATAGGAGCAATGTCACAGGCAATAGGTATTTTAGCATGGCACGGTGCCTGCTTTGGTAATACCCCATCCCCAGCCTTGCTCCTTCGTGCTGTGAGTATCTCCATCATTTCCCAACCACATGTAATCACTTAGCAAAGTAGGTCCCCAAAACTGCCTCGTTCCTATGCCCCCTCCCTCCTCAAAACAAGCCCAAAAGGTGGCAGACCCCCAGTTCCATAAACGCGGCAGAATTTTACCCTGCAGGTGAATAACCCCCGAGTGTGGAAAAGCCATAAAAATGAAATGAAAAAGCCTCTCATTTTCACATTACTGCCTGAGCTATCGGCACGCCGGCTCCATGCGGAGCGAGCTTCTGATCAGTAATGAGGCGGTGGCAAATTCAGGAGTTGGAACAGCAACTGGAAACATAATCAGCTGCCGATGTGATCCATCAGCTTTCTACCACGAAATGGCAGGTCAATTAAAAAAAAAAAAAAGAAAATCCCCAAAGAATTAGATGTTTCTGCCCTGGTTTTGCTGTGCCCACAACAAATGTAACTTAATAAGGTAAATGCTAAAGCTCGGTTATTTGCTGTTGAGTGAAACAAATGGCTAACGAGGAATTGAAGCAACAGACCTCTTTGCTATGGCAGCATGCATGGAAAATTCAAGTCAGCCCGACCTCTTTATTTTTTTTTTTTTCAGATGTAACCCAGATACCAGAATTACTGTAGCATAATAGGAATTCCTTCCAAATCCACAAAGCACTGACTCCGCTCCTTTCGCTCACAAGGCTTGCCTTCTGGAGGCAGGAGAGCGGTTACGAGGGCTTCCAGGGAGCTGGTGTTTTGGATGGCACAGCCAGGATTTCACGCCCTCGCTTTACGTGGCGTCATGGGCAATCTAACCCGGGGTAAAAGGTCCAGGTCATGTTTTAAATGGCTTGAGGACACCCGGAGCGCTCGTTAAGTAAGTGGCAGAGGCGAAGACCTTTGCTTCCATCAGGATGTGAGAGGGTATGCATTTGGCTTTGATACCTATAAATTTACTGACTTTAGGCAAATTTCCACGCAGATGACCCTGGAGACACTCATGCCCCTGGGCAGTTTGCCCTCACGTCTCTCCTGACTCTTATTTCTGCTGGAAGATGGTTAATTTGACCATCTTGGGCACAGAAGCACGTTGACGGTCCCCAGGATGGCCAGAGGAAGGTGGTACTTTCCTCTTCCTCAGTCTCCTGTGGTTACTACTGCTGGGGTGCCCCATGGCTCACACACTATGCAAGCCTATAAAAAATTCCTAAGGAAATTAATTTCCTAGATGATCTGAGTTATGTGGCTGGATTAGTTGGTTGTTTTACAGTTGAAGGCGGTACACTTCAACATGATTAGACACAGAAAAGCTTACACCAGAGACATAAGCTCTAAAAGTAATTACTGGCTAACGGGATTCCTAGCAATCTCTTATGATAATGATAAAACAGAGCATGACAACCAAATGCCCTCAAAAGTTGTCCACAGACAGAAAAGTTTGATATTGGGGTCTCCCAAATGACCATCTTCCTTAAAAGCGTGTGGCAGTCCCCCAGGAGCTGTGACCGTCATGTAGGCATGGCACGTGTCCCACGCGGATGGCTCACCAGACGTTCAAGCCATAAGAAGAGCTTCATGTTTTTAAGACTTGCTGGTTTGTTTTATTTTTCAGGATGTCCTTTTGGCTTGTGCACATCTGTGCTGCATTAGTTTTTCACCGTCCTGCTTTATCTGGGACGGCACTGCCAAGAAAACAAATTTACCCAATTTTTAGCTTCTCATTAAGGTTGAGCCATGGCTTTAACTAAGCGGGGAGGGTTCATGGCTGCCCAGCAGCGTGTTAGCGAGGGACCGGAGTCTCCAATTTACAATCTGCTACATGTGTGCAATTACCCAGACCACCAACGGTGAGACAAAAATATTAATCCCGAGACTTTTGTTGGTCCCTGTTTAAAATGGTCACATGCCTTTCCCAAGCCAAGAGCCTCGGGTTTACGTGGATTTGTTTGTGAGTTTGGAGCAAGGGCACATCCGCCAGTATCAGGTGTCCTCCCTAATTCAGTCTGTCTCCCCTCTGCAAAAGCCATGAGTTTTGAGCACTGGGGCTTCTCTTATTACAAATTCAGGCTTTTGGTGGCTGCAGGCGGTGGCTGTGCCCTTGTGCAGGAGCATCTGTGTCCATCCAAGACACCCTGGAGTCGCCTCCTGCCAGAGAAGCAGGAGCTGCTCCAACCTCCCTCTGTGGTTCTCATGCCAGTAGATTTCCTGGCTGCTGGCTTGTGCTGGAAGGTGGTCCAAAGTGGAGATAAACCATGGTCTTTGGAGTCCCAGAGGATTATAATGATGCTGGAGCCAGTTAGCTGCAGCTCCCCAGACAATTCTTGGTCACAACCAGACTTCCAAGAGTGTATCTTAGCGGTGACATGTAAACCCTGGAGCAGCCACCCAAAGTATTTCTGTGCATGGCAGCACAGTGCTTGGCCTTTATTATTTTTTTTATTATTATAGTCGTATCTCCCTTTGATAAAGTCTGCTTAACTGCAATTTCAGCTGCCTTAGGTCAACCGTTGTTTTTTCAAACCTTGCTACGAGTGAGTTCAAACAATGATACAGCTTCATCTCCTCTTAGTCTAATTGCCATACTTTTCCAGTTTATTAGTTTCCAAAGGTTGTGCCAAGCTTTTAAAAAAGGTAGGCAGGGGAGCCTTGTCTCCTGCGTGCCGCTGGCAGGCTGCCACGCCGGGAGGAATATTGCTGGCTGCTCCAGAAAGGGATTAACATGAAGGCATTTTTCCTGACAGTTAATTTTACATATCACAGTCCTTGTGACTAGAGAGGGGCAGGGACGAAGGGGAGGCTGAAAAAAAAAAAAAAAAAACTCTCCTCGATTTATTGCTCAGGTATACAAACATTTAAAGTAATGAATAAAATCCTAAAGCTGTAAATCTGGAGCTCAAAACCTAGGTGTGTAACGTGACAGAGAACAATTTAAGCCTTTGCTTCTTTGGGAGAGGTGAGACATTTGGGCTTCATTTCACAGCCTGATTTTTCATTAACCTGCTTTTTAAGAGTCGGGACCATGAGAAGCTGGGTTCTCTGCTCCCTGACAATGATTTATGGGGATGTTGTCAAACCCCAGCACACCCACCACAAGAAATACGTAATTTGCTGCCACGTAATGGCAAGACCCCTTGAAATGCCCAGAAATAGTTGGTGTTTGTGGAGAATTTGAGCAGCTTGAATGGGGTATGATAGTGGCGAATTTGGGGGCAGAATCTGGGAAGTTTGGGGCTTTCTGAGTGTTTCTCTGTGTCTGCGGTTTTTTAGAGAGGAAGATAAGCAGGCTGCTCATTTCTTTTCCTCCAAAATCAGTTTGATAAGAGGGTAGTGGATTAGCCCTCTCCTTTCCAAACACACACTGACTCTTTATCGGGTTTATTTTGAAAGTGGTTGGTTTTTTTTCTACTATACTGCTGTAGATCTGGGGCACCGTTTCACTTCTGTAAAGATATGCCAACAGGCTGAACCAAAATCTAGCTGCTTTTTTTTTTTTCCCTTTCTTCTTGTTAATGGAATTCTTCCATAAGCAACACTTTGAGCGCTGCAATCCCTTCCTGAGAGGGAAGGGGAAGGAGGATGAGGATGGCGAGGTGCTGGACTGAGGGAGCAGATGCCTGGTTGAAGATGCTCAGGGCACAAAGAGCTGTCTCAACCCTACGTTTGCCACCCGTGGCTGGTCTTGAGTGGCATCTTTCCTGCTCTCTAACCTCCCCGTTGCGTTTCCCCTCCCCAGATCATAACGGGAGAGCTCTACCGCATCCACTACCTGAAGGAGAAGTCGCACTCCTTTATCCAGAACCCCTACGTGGCTGCTCTCTACAAGCAGGTGGGCTGCTTCGTTTTCGGCTGCGCCATCAGCCAGTCCTTCACAGACATTGCCAAAGTGTCCGTCGGGCGCTTGCGGCCCCATTTCCTGGAAGTTTGCGATTTGGATTTCTCCACCATCAACTGCGCCAAGGGAGTTTACATCCAAAACTACACCTGCAGGGGAAGCGACAGCAAGGTCCAGGAAGCCAGGTGAGAGCCCAAAGGGGACATCAAACGGGTGGGTTGCCACCACCGAAACGGTGTCTCGCGCTAAATGTGTCTTGGGGGTTTCTCTGCCAGCAATAAAAGATTCAAAACGCTGCTTTCCCTGTGAAGGCTGTAACTCCATCTGCCAGCGACGGGCAGTTTCCCTTGGGAATTGTGGGACTTGGCTGAATAAGATTTCTTTTCCTTTCTCTTTATTCCTACGCCATTGTTTCCCCGAGCGGTTGCTCGATGTGGGAATTCATCCTAAAGCTGAGGTCATGGTGAGTGAGTGGTTTGAGCTGTCCTGTACAGCAGAGCAGAGGGCTTCTCCTCCAGGGGGACTCCATGCAGGCAGGGCTGTCAGTCCCTCCTCCGCTTTGAGCTCCATCAAATCCATCGGATGCTCAATTTTGGTATTTCCAGGGGTGGTGCGTTTCACGTGTCGCCATTAAGCGACGGGAGTTGCTGCTCCCTTCTTATTTCTTTACGGTTTCCTGGTTGTTTGAGGCGAGACGATGAGTTATTGGGCTCTCCTGGAAATAACTGCTGTCCCACGAAGAGACCAGGAAGGGACAAACAATGCGAGCATCCTGCCCATCCGTTTGCTTTCTGCCTCGCGGGGCGGATAACGGGGGGTTGGGAGGGGGTTTATAACACGAAAGATTGGGGGTTGTGGGTCCTTCTGCTTTGGCACCCTCTTGGTAGCTGCAGGCAATTCGCCATATTATGCATAAAAAATTATAATACTGAAGATTATAGTGGCTGGTTGCTTTGTTTTACAGGAAATCCTTCTTCTCCGGGCACGCGTCCTTCTCCCTGTACACCATGCTGTATTTGGTGGTAAGTAACCTCAGCCTTGCCTGGGATGGAGCTGATTTATCCCCTGTCCCCCTTTCCCAAGACACTCACCCATGTACGGTAGCAATAATAAGCATCAGAAATAGAGGGTTAATTAAAAAAAAAAAAAGGGGCCTGAACAAGCTGATGGTAGAAAGACCCACTCTCAGCCCCTGCGGTGTGATTTGGGATGGAGGCTCCTAGGGTGATGCTGATAGCTTTGCAACTATGGGATACAGCCAAGGCTGTGATTAAATCTGAGTCCTGCTAAATCTGTGGATGATTTTGGGTGCAATTTTGTTCACCCCACGCTCTGGTTTCCCCTGGGAAGAGTTTGGGGCGAGCCAAAACATTGCAGGGATGGAGAGGGAAGATGCGCCGTCCCGCATCTGATGAGGGGGGGTCAAGGCTGGTTCCCAAATGTGCCAGCGGAGCAGGTGGAGCAGCCTCTGCCCATCGAGATCCGGAGTGAAGGGCTGGGACTTGTTTTTCTTTGTCAATGAGAAATGGCTCTACCCTTCCTGCGCCGGGGCTGGGGCCGGGGCGGCTGCCAAGGTGCTTCCTGCCGGGGCTGCGGGAGGTACCCTGCCTGCCCCCCCCGTCCCCCTCCCCGGGCTGCACCCAGCCTTTTGGGAGGGAGGATCTGGGTAGCGATTTGCACTCGATGATCTTTTTTTTTTTTTAATATTATTACTTTTTTAAAAATCATAAACAGGAGAAAAATTTCAGATTCCTTTCAAGATTTGTGCCTTCTCCCCCTTCTTCCTCCCCCCTCTGATCTCCTGTAAAATCAGACTAGCAAGCAAAGAAACAGCGTGGCACTGATCGAAACATTAAACATGAGCTTTTATTTCTCTGCGAGCGCTGTTTTCCTCCCCCATCCCTTTACCCTCTGAAAAGATAAGCTGCCACTGCTCCCTCCTGCCTCTTCATCCCTGGATTCCCCCTCCCTGTGAGCAGTTTCTGTAATTTAATTACTAAGCTTTCCAGGCTGTTGGGGGCAGCATATTAAATTCTTTTCCTTGTTTTCTCCTTTTTTTTTTGTTTTTGTTCTTGGAAAACTTTCGGATTTATTTTTTTTTTTAAAAAAAGAAACTAAAACTTTCCAAAACCACCTTCTCAGTAAGAGATTTGGCCGTTTCCTCCCAGCTGTGTTACAATGCAGAGTCACCTCGGCAATGCCTCGCAGGAGGCTCAGCCGTTGTGAAACTTTGAGCTGGGTTTGGGAACCATCACTCGCACCGGCATTTATTTCTTTCCAAGGAGTTCTGTGGGCAGTCAGATAAGTCAGCCCCGAGATGCTTTTGAGCCTGGCATCTGGAATCAGCGAGGATGCCAGTCCCTGCTAAGTCGGTGGTGGTTTCTCTCCAAATCCTCAGGAAGATTCAGGTTGTCCTTCTAGGTACTCTTTTTAAGAGGTGCTGTTCTGGGACCATTTTGGAAGCCGAGTCTGATGCTTCACCTTTCTCACAGGATAGTGCCCTGGAGCATCCTTCAGGGTTAGGGGTCCAACCTGGGGGGACTGTGCCCAGCTGGGCAAGCTCTTGCCCCCTCCCTACGTCCCTACACTGCCATGTGTTGCACAGTAGCTTCACCAGGATTTTTTCCATGTTTTTCTGAAAAGCCAGTGGTGATGGAGCAAGTGAGAACCGAAGCAGCCTGTGGCAGCACACCAGGAATGCCAGTGCCTGGGGGCCAGTGGCAGGAGGTTCACTAAAGACCCCAAAACTGCTTTGCACCAATGCTTGCTGCCTCACTTGCTTTCTAATTTTGTAGCAGGCTTCAAAAGTGTCATTTAGTTCCTGTGTAATGCTTTGGAGCAGAAAGCTCTCTCTGATACTTCTTTGCTGCCCTTCTCCATCCCTGTAAGGGAGCACTTGGGCTATCAGCAGCCTCTGCCCTTCTCTCTGCCTCATCCAGGACAACAGGCTGCCCCACTTGTCCCTCTCCATGGAGGAGTTTTGACCCTCGATCCCTTAAGAATGATTTTATTTTATTTTTTTGCCTTGTCCCAAATCTGGGATAAGGTTGGTAGCAAGCTCCATCTGTTCAGTTGCCTTGTGCCTTAAAAAGTCAGGAGGAAAATTACCCCAAGTGTTCGGTCATGAACCGAAGGGAGGAAAAGGCAACTTGAGATGAGACAGTGTAACCTGGTGCATATCGGAGCTGATGAAATGATGATATTAAGGGCCTTTTCTGGCCTAAATGACTCTATGATTCTAAGTTGTCTCACAGCACTCTGCTCTCCATCACTCCAGCTCCCTGGCCACTGCCAGAGCCTGAATGAGAAATCTCATAGAAAACGGGAGACAGAAAATCTGTCATGTTGGAGAGGCTGATAATACCCCAAAAGGATTTAAAAAAAAAGTTATAAAATAACCCAGAGGGATTTTATTTAATGCAAAATAAACCCCGGTGTCTTGCCCAGCTCAGTGATTGAATGGAGTTTAAGAAGCCTGGTTAGAAAGGTGGCATCCCCTGTGCCAGTGCCTGCAGGAGGTGGGTTTTTGATGGATTTAATCAGGGAATTGCCTCAATGAAAACAAAACCCAGTTGCTTTCCAGTTCCTGAGAAGTGAGGGCTGTGCCGCAGCAGGTTGCTGCCAAAGCTTTGGGTACCAGGAGTTTGCTGGGAGTGGCAAACTTTGCAGAGTGGGGGTGTTTGTGGGGCTGAGCAAGTGCTGCAGAAACTTGGCTGATCAGCCACGTCCTGAGCGCGTTCCCTGTTGAACAATACTTCATATTTCAGGGATAAGTCACTTCCCGTCTTTCCTGGCATTCCCTGGCTTCACTCTTAGAGCCTGCTCTGAATTATAATGTTTTGGAGTTTGCCTCACCTGATGGAGCTGGTCTATTAAAAGATACCTGGGTTCCCACGCATCACATGGGGCTTCTCCTGCGCTGTGGGGCTGGATTTTCTTGGGAGTGTGGTGGCTGGGTGACCACAGCTTCCCCATCACCTCATGCCCTGCAGTATCCATCCATCAAGGAGAAGCAGTTTGTCCACGGGCTCCCAGTAGGAAAACCCGGATAGATGCCAAGCCCCGGAGGACTTTGGGGGAAAAGTCCCAGGGAAAGGCACTTGCAACATGGTAAAATCTCCTGGGATTTAGTTCTAAACACTGAGACTTCAGGGCTAAGTTTCTCGCAGCCTTCTTGTCACCAAGAGCACCCAATTAACATCAGGCCTTTGTATAAAAAAAAAAAAAAAAAAATTAAAGGGGGAAATTACGCTTGGGTAATCCTCTTTGTCTTAATTTTCCTTGCTTTGTTACTCCTTGGCTTAGGGAGCCTGTAATACATATTTATAGCAGGATGAGGAAAGAGGAGGTATGTAACTGCCTATTCCTCTGGACCTGACCCGCGCCTCTCGGTTTTGTTTTGCTGGATGTGGGGAGTCTTTGCACAGAGCGATGGGGCCTTTCTACTCCCCTCAACCACATGAGACCATTTATAAATAATTTAATTTTTTTTTTTTAATGGCATGAAATTGCCTGAAACTACACAGAGGATGGAAGAAAAAACTAAATTAATATCCCTCAGCAATGTTAGCTGATTCTGGATAAAAGGGGAGTAAAACAGGGCAGCTTGCATATTTAATGTGTGTCGGTGGATGAGGTTGAAGACATCAGACCAGATTTGGGTTTTAGTGTGTTCTACTCATTTCTGTGAAAAAAACAGATGTTGCTGGTTTGGTTTCTTTTTTTTTTGTACCTGTGTGAGCATGAAGCTTTGCACTGGGGCTTCTTGCTGAAGGGTGGAGAAGGTCCCAGCGCCCTGGTGCCGCTGTGATGGAAACTCCATGGTGGTTGAGCACTTGGAGCCAAGTTTAGCCGTGACCTAAGTAAGTGAATAAACTGGAATTACATCAGCAGCCGAGGTGTGATCTGCATTGCTGAGCTGATGGGGCTATTCCCGATGGGGTGGGAGGATGCTGTACGCTCAGCGAAGGCAGGGGAGAGGCAAACAGAGCATCCCTTTGGTGCTGGGAGGTCTTTGCCCTTCTCCTATCCTTGTCTTCTGGCCAGCTTGGTGCTAAAAGCAGAATTCTGCAGTTCCCCTCCCTCCAGCTGGATTTTTCCAGTGTATTATGTTGGGGTGGGTTTGGGTTTTGAGGCGTTTTGGCCCCATGCAGCTTTGGGTACCACTTTGTTTGCAGATGGGGCTGGAGATGGAGGTAACTTCAGGTCAGACAGTGAGAAACAAGACCAGCTATTTCCCAGAAGGAAACCTTAGCTGTGACTAAGGGACGTGGTTGATGGAATTCAGGCTTGTGGTGGGGATAGTGTGAACAGGATGGGATTTCTGGGTGGCAGAAAGCCCCGGGAGGCTGGAGGTGACGCTTTTAGCCCATGTTCCCTGCCAGCTTCTCCTTGATGGGTTTGCTCAGGGGTTGTGTGCTGCCGCGGGCTGTCCCCACCAACACTGTGGAAGTCCCCTGGCAGAAGAAGAGTGATGTGACGTCCTTCAAGCCATCTGCTTTGTGGTAACTCTGCCTCTGCCAGGAGACAGTGCATGGGAGTTCCAAATAACTCCTTCTCTATGTGATCCTATTTCATTCCACCCTTCATCCACCCTTGCTCCTGTTGATGTTTTTCCTGACTTTTGCTGCCTTGTGATGGCCTGTGAGGAAAATAACCCCAGTTCTGGTCTTGCTCCTTCATTCCTTCCCAGGAAGGGCTCCATCCAGCCCCACGTTCCTGTCCAAATCTGGCAGTCCTGAGCAGGCAGCACTTCAGATTTGTCCCCAGATTTCAGAAAAAAAAACCTTCAAAAGCAGGCTTTCAGATAAATTTCCAGGAACTTCCCATTTCTTAGTAATAGCACTAATTACTGTTTTAGGGGAATTCTGATTCTTTCAGCCCCCATGCTCTCCTTTTGCTTTTTTACTTTCTCTTATTAACTAGGTTTTTCTTTCCCTTTGGGGCCAGAGGCAAACTTTGGAGCACCCAGAGGCTCAGCTTTAAAGTACTGATGGGGTCTCAGCACCCTGGTGTTTGAGCACTGTCTCTGATGTACTGCATGCTCATATGCCTGGAATATGAAAAGTGCTGTTATCTTTTTTTTTTTTTTTTTTTTCCTCCTTCCTGAATGGGGAACTAACAAACAACTTTTATTGCCACAATAAAATTCTTGGGAAAGGAGTTCAGTTGAGATAAATCCTCACACTGGTCACGAAGTGTTGGAGGTGCATCTATTTGGGTGGGTTTTGCTCCTCTAAGACGTGCAGGTGTGGCTGAGAGTTGGGTGCTGGGGACCTGGGTGGCACCCAGCACACCCCGTAAGGTACCACACTGTCTTTGCACACCTTTTCCAGGGCTAAAGTGTGTAGATTAACACACAGTTCAGAGCTGTGCTTTAGAAGGAATGTGTCAGTCTACAAACAAACTTATTTTTTTAATCACTTCAGCCCCGGAAGTGCCCGCTTTATTGTGTGTTCATACTCGGTGTTGGCTTTTTATTGCTAATTTTTAATTGCTACTTTGCATCCTCACCTGTAGATGATCTATTTAGTCCAAGCTTGTGGGATAGAATAATTTGAGGGGATGTCAAGGCTGTGGAAAAAGGACAAGTGTCAGATTATCCAGCAGCAATTTTTTTTCTTAAAGGGCTTGATATGACAGAGCCTGAAGACAGAAGTAAGATGTTAGGTTTCCAGTCTTCCTTGTAGAACTAAGAGTAATATTTCATAAGATATAACACTTGGAGATAATTTGGCTCTGCAACAGCGTACTGGAACCTGAGTTTTGCACTGTCACCTGGGCTGGGCTGAGACCCTTGAACCTGAAAATAATCCTGACCTTAAACCATGGCAGTACAAACATAATTCATATCTTTTAGTTTTGTACTTTAAAAATGTCACTCTCCACAAATGCTGTTTTTTCAAGGGACATTGTCTCTGCACTGAGAAGTTTTATTTAAAGATACCCTCGGTGCTCTGTTTCCACCTTCCCTGAATAATTCCCAGGAGTATCCTGAATGCACAGCTTATTCTCCGTGGCAGATCACCGGGTGCAGAAACACTAAGGCAATGAAAATTCAGGCAGCCTAAGCATGGCAAACTAAAAATGCAGTTCCCCACTAATGAACCGCGTACATGTTTGCTTGCAGGATGAAGTGCCTGCTGTTAAATCACCGCAAGTGACTGCGCAGGATGGGGTTGTGCTATTTTACAGCTCCAGCGTTCTAGCTCAGTGATGGCTGCGTTTTACCTGGAGGGAAAGCACCTCCTCATTGGTGGTGGGGTTTTGTTGGGTTTTTCTTGATTTGGTTTTGTGGGGTTTTTATAGATATTTTTTTTTAAATTTTTTTTTTTTAAGGTCTTTCTGGCCAGAATATGCCCCTTCATTTTGACGCATTGGTAGTTGAATTTTCTTTTTCCCAAGGTGACAGAAATTATCCTCACAAACTAGAGAGCCAGCCCAGTGGTCTATTTGCTTGCGCTACACCAGTATGGGTTTGCTGTGGGGATCTGGAGAGCTGTAACTCATCCCGTAGCATTGTGTGCAGGAGTTTGCGTGGTGTGGGGTGTGTGCCGTGGTGTCATGGCTCCATTCCCAGCCTCGGGCTGGTTTGCAGATATATTCCCTGGAATCATAATGTGTGTTAGCCAACACCGAGCTGTTTTGGTACTGCTCTCTTCCCATGTTAATTGGCTAACAATTTGGATAATTCAGAGCATCTGCTCCATTCAAATGGCATGATGTTTCATTTCCTCTAAAGAGCCCAGTGTGTGTTCTTTCCAAAAAGGGGTAAATATAGTGTTTATGCAACAGCCAAACACACTAAATTGGCTAAAATGATGCTTCCCCCTTATCAGCTTCCCAATTAATTCTGCTTTTATAGGTAAATGGTGTCATTAAGTTATTTGTGGTTTCAGGGAACCCAGCAAGAGCTTCGTTCCCTTTTATATCAAGGCAGTGTAAACTGCTCTGGGTGTGTAAAAGGGATCGTAAATGGGTATTAAACCCCTTTCCAGCCCTCTGATGTTGCGGAGTCCCACGATGTGCACTGGGTCTGATCTTCCAGCTCTTCATTTAGGAACAGGCAGCAAATACCTGTGGCATCTGAGCCCGCAGGTGGTGGGTCCCGGCTACAGGAGCCAAACAGCATTTTCCAGGCACTTTTATGCTCTTCTAGCCATTGAGGGCCTCTCTTCTCCCTAAGCCTTGAGGTTACTGCTCCATCCCTTCCTCCCCATGCTGCTCCTGGCCCCGCTCATCCGTGGGCAGCGGGTGGCCGTTTTCCTGTCCTCTCTTCCCGCCCAGCTTCCCGGTTCCCACAGGAACCAGCTGTGCCCACTGGCCCAAACAGAAACAGGCCTGAGATAGTCAAGAGGAGGGGACAATCTCCATTTGATGTCACGTCAGCTTCGTCTTTTTGGGTCAAGCCAGGACCTTGCTTTTCCCTCGCTGGGGAGGAGTTGACTTCCCATCCCGTGTGGTGGGGTGGCTCCTCACTGGGTTCCTGCAAACCCTGGAGCTCGGGCTGGGAAATGTGGTGGCAACGTTAGAGGATTGCATTTTGCCTCCGCAAAATTACATTTTGTGGCTGTGTCTGGAAATCCTCAGCGCGGGCTTCGCAGATGTGGCACGTGTTGATTCCTGGTTTTCCTCTGAGAGATGCTGTGGGTCCTGCGTGCCCCAAATCTGGGCTCTTGCTTCTGTTACGCACTAAACAGCGGTGGGGAGGAATTTTCTTACTCAGCCTGAAGGGATGCTGTGTGTGACCTTGATAGGCTTGAAGGCTGAAGCTGGGCTGGAGGGTGAGCTGCGGTTCAGGGGGTCCCAAGCTCCTGACCCTGGCTCACCAAGGAGGGGCTGTACCCATCTGCCTCTGCAGGTTAAAAATCCATCCAGCTCCGCTCGTCTCCTTGTGATGGAGGCCACAGTTTTGCAAAGGGCATCCTTCTTCTCTGACAGCTTCCTCTTCCTTGAGCCATGGGGGTGCAGTTATTCCATGGCCAGCCCCACAGAGCGTGTGTGCACATTCTGGGCACAGCTTCTCCTTTCCTGCCCTCAATTTAATGCAATCTTTTTTTTTTTTTCTTCTCTTTTCTGCAGTTTTATCTGCAGGCCAGATTCACGTGGAAGGGAGCCCGCCTGCTCCGTCCCCTCCTCCAGTTCACCCTCATCATGATGGCGTTCTACACCGGCCTGTCCCGTGTGTCGGACCACAAGCATCACCCTACCGACGTGCTGGCTGGCTTTGCACAGGGAGCCCTGGTGGCTTACTGCGTGGTGAGTAGGGCAAGCATGGGCATCAGGGATGCTGATGGGGGCCCTGGGGGGGCATCCATCCTGCTGTGACCTCACATAACCCCCCAGTTACAGCTGGGGTCATGGCAGGAGGCAGTGTGGACACTGGCTCAGACCAGTGTCACCCCATGTGACAGCACATTGCTTGCAGCTGGACCATGGTCCAAGAGCAGAGCATCCTACCAGCCCAATGATGGGGGTAGGGGAGAACTTTGTAGAGTAGATGGTTGGACTCGATGATCCTAAGGGTCTTTTCCAACTGAAATGATTCTGTGATTCTACCTTCAGGGATGGGGCATCCACAGCTTCTCTGGGCAACCTGTTCCAGTGTCTCGCCACCCTCAGAATGAAAAATATCTTCCTCATATCTAATCTAAATCTCCCTTCTACCAGTTTGAAGCCATTACTCCTTGTCTGATCACTACATGCCCTTGTAGAAAGTCCCTCTCCAGCTCTCCTGTAGGGTCCCTTCAGATACTGGAAGGCTGCTATAAGGTCTCTCCAGACTCTTCTCTTCTCTGGGCTGAACAACCCCAACTCTCTCAGCCTGTCCTCACAGCAGAGGTTACTCCGACCCTCTGACCATCTTTGTGGCCCTTCTCCAGCCACTCTTGGTAACGAGCACCGGCTCGTTTGCAAGGCTTTCCGCCAGGACCCAAATGGGGAGACTGGGCTAGTTGGAATTATGGCTTTTCCTTGGACAACCCACCCCGAAGCCATTCCCTGGGAGTGGGAGCTGGTGTCTGCCCGGGGAGGGGAGGGTGGGCGCCTCGTTTACCGGTGGGTTTTTAATGTAGAGAAAGGGCTCGTGAGAAAACGGTGAACAAAAGCTTCTCTGCGGCCGCCGGGCTTGTTCTCAGGCAATTTGCTTTCCAAAGAGAGTGACCTGATGGCACAGCCCTCTAACTCGAAGTGACACATGTAAATGTTTAAAGCAGGCAGGATGGGGGGGGGGGGGGGGGGCCCGGGGGTGGGGGGGGGGGGGGGGGGGGGGTTCCGCGGCGGCGGGACGCACCTGTTCCAGCGAGCCGCCTTCCGCCGGTAGTAGCGCAGGGCTTCGCGGGCG
>JAOQGH010000004.1:28968502-29042793 GCA_025769975.1 Gallinago jamesoni | reverse complement strand
CCCCCCCCCCGGGGCCGGGTGGCTGGGGTCTATGGAAACAAAGGGGCTGGGGGTTATGGGCGGTCCCGTATCTGTACAAACTCCTGAAACCAAGATTTTTAACTTTCTTAAGCTGTGTTTTGGTTTTTTGGGTGGTTGGGTTTTTTTTGACTGATCTAAAAGTAAAGCAGCCCTGGAGGCAAGGAATTAAGTATGCTAATGTTATATTTTGCAAGGAGAGAAAATAGGCTATTTATGTACTTTCCACTCATTGATAATATTCCAAAGCTAAGACAAAAATGTCATTGTCGGGCAGTTTATATGAAGTAGTATTAACTCTTGGAGCAGTAGCTGTTGAGTTTTGCCGTTGCCTGATGCCGACGTCCCATGCGGGGCTGGTGGATTTGGAGAAGGAAACCAGAGAGGAATGTGCTGCTGTAACACCCGCTCGCAGCGACAGCGTTACGTGTCCCTTGTCCTTCATTCCAGCGTTGTCAGGGCTTTTCTCCGGATCCTGGAAATCTTTTCCTACCCCAGCAGTCAGCTATTAGCGTCATGGTGGCAGCGCTGGCAGCCTTGGGAGACCGGTTCCTGGGGGATGCAGGGAGCAATGGAGGAGCTTGTCTCAGTCCGGGTGCCTGAATTTGTGTCCTGTGGGTTTGTCGGGACACCAGGTGCACATCTCCAGGTGGTTTTACAAGGGGGTATTTACCCTTCTCTGTGACTTTCTGCTGGAGAGGTGGGATAACAGCAACATATAGGGGGAGCGGGGACCGAGCCATCCATCCCTGGTTCCCAGCAGCGGTTTCAGAAAGACAATAACTCTCCGGATGCTGGGGACAGGCGTCCGGATGCTTCCTGGTTGGGACGAGCAGGCAGGGCTGGCCGTCTCCTTCTGTCCCTCCGGCAGCTGGAAACTGTACTGGGAAGGGGAGGCTGTGGTGGTGCTGGGCTGGTTTTCCTGTGTCGAGGTAAAACCGACATAGGAAGCAGCTGCCTGGAATGTCACCGGCAGGCTCGGGTTTGCCTGCCAGACCAGGACAACCTGTGCTGCTCTTCCCAGCTGGCTCGTGGAGGGGGCTCCAAACCCTTTGTGGGCATGGCTTGGTGGCCAGGGACATCTCAGGCAGCAGCTTGGGACTTGGGTTTAAACCCAATTTAAACCCAATCCTTATCCCTTTTCAGCCACTTACGAAGAACCAGTGGTATGTTCTTGTCCTCCCAAACCTGGCTTTGCTGGCATGAGCCATTTCCCAGGAGGGGCCAGCAGACTTTCCTTCCTTTTGGGAGGTGGCATCAAGGGACAAGGGGAAGAATCACAGCGAGACTCCCTGGAGTTTGCATTAAATGTAGAGTTGAGCAGCTTTTTGCTAAAATCATTGGTATCTCAGAGCAGTTACTGATATGTCCTATGTCTGGGATCCAGCTCTTGTGCACAGGATGCTCTGAAGCAGAAGGAAGGACCTCAAGAGTCATCACCTCCAACCCACCCCAGGTGCTCCCAGACACTCCTTCCCCCAGCAAAACCTTCAAGAGCTGCTCTGATTATTGTTAAGGCCCGTTAAAATACCATCGTTATCAGGCTGTAATTTTGAGTAGAAACCAGTTGTGGGTTTCATCTCTGAGGGCTGCCAGAGTTTAAATCCAGGTTGTGTTACAGCAGACACATTTGTCCTTCAGTGCCTGGAATAACAAGCAGAAGACATTAGTGTCAAGCGCTTCCAGCTGATGAAACATTCAGACTTGGATCCAGGGTGAAATACGATGAGGATTTCTTAGATGGAAATGGTTTTTATGTGCCTAGTAGGCACTCTGCTGTGTGTTGTGGAGTTTATGTCTCATCTGAGGGAGAGAGAAAAGGGGAGGTGTTGGAAGGTGCTCCTGGTGTGGCTCTGGTTGGCTTAGATGAGTTGTTTTGACCTCTCTGTGATTAAGGATTTCTTCAGTATACTGAAAAGGAAGAGGAATTGTTAAGTGGCAGTATGAGATATTGGCTTGCTTCATATAATACACCCTCAGTCTTCTGCTGTCAAGTTTTCTTTATGGGTGGAGAGCACCTTCTACAGGAAATGGAGCTAATCCAAGTGAAAAACTTTGCACATTTATTAGTCCTTTTTTGTGTTAAACAGTTCAAGCATTAGAAGGATTTAACACACTGTTTTAACCCCCAAAGATCACATTTCATGATTCCTATAAGTGTTTATATAACCTCCAGCCATGTGAAAGTGAAATACAGTTTAAAGAGAAATGAAACCTTTTACCCAGTCTCTGAATTAAACCCTGAAAAGCAGCGAGCGGCACAGTAAAATACCCGGGGTGACACTCCACCATAACTCATTCCTGTCCCGAAATAAGGACCAGACTCGGTGTAATCCCTGTATGCTTCTTGCACTCGGCAATCTCCTCCCATAAATTGATTTGTCATGGCTATCTTGGTGCAGAAATTGGACATCTTTTTGATTGGATCCAGCTCTCTGAGGTGGGCAAGCGAGGGAGATGGCATCAGAAATGCACCAAGCCAGCCGAAGGCGAGGGAGATGGGGTTTTACAGTTATTAATGACCCAAAATAAAACCATTGCCAGAGCAGTTCAATGTGCTTTTTTGCACTGAGATGCTGCAGCAAGAGGCCAGGCTCCAGCTTGTGATCTTTGGTGGGTTCAGCTGGATCCTGTTATTTAACCAAACGCTGCCACTTGGATTCCCTGTAAACAACTTTATCAGCTCTGTTACACAACTAGGCAGCCAGACAGCAACACATGCTGGAGAAAAGGAGGAAAAAAAAAAAAAAGGAAAAAAAAAAAACCAAAACTGGGTTATGTGTCAGCTTCTTCCCTGCTTTTCCACGAAGCAATAAAAAACTGAGCAACAACAGCTCAGCTTCCTGCATCCCCGGTTATAATTGTAGGAGTAAAGTGCTGCTTACAGCAGGTTTGCTGTCTGTCTGTTCAGCTCAGCTCCTTATCTTCCTGTGGTGGTAGGGGCTTGCAAAAGTTGTTCCCAAGGACAGCTAGACCTGCTGCGTAGGGCTCTGGGAAGCTGAAGAATGTGGAGATGCAGATGGGGAATAATCTTTTCTCCATCCCTGTGTTACCCAGCCTGGATGTACTAACCTAATATTATTCCTTTGAGCGCCCTGGACGGTTTCCCCCTGATTTATCTTGTTGCTTAAACGCATTAAAAGTATTGTGGGAGAAAACTCAAATGTGCTGCTAATTCCTACAACCACGTGCTGCTCCTCCTGGGACTTCAGCTCGGTCTGAATTACCGGCGCTTAAGGATGTCTGAGATGAGTTGGCAAATTTTGGGTTGGCAGAGACGGTCGGCAGCAGTGCTGAAGTTCGGGGCTTTGGTGCCAGCTAACAAAAGGATGAAACCTCACCACTTTTTGGCCCGGCCAGAGGATCTGTGCTGTCTGACTCTTTTTCCCTTCTGGCGTGAGGCAGAGGTTTGGCAAGGGAGAAAGTGCCCCGGTCCTGGAGGAGCGATAAGCTTTGTGCGGCGGCTGCCAAGGGAGGATGTGGAAGTTTCCTCCCAGCGCTTTGTTTCTTATTGTGTTTCTACCTCCTGAAATTGCCAAGCACTGGCTTTTTCACATCCGGGAGAGGGCTTACATCACGGGATAGTTAGGAAGAAGTAGTCAGGAATAGTTCCTCTTCTCCTTAGGCTTTGGCTTCAGGACTAGATCCCGGCTCTGTACCCTGTGTCTTGGTGGGGCAAGATGGAGAGCATCACTCACCGTTGACTCATTGCTGATAACTTTTAAAGCAGCTTGGATTTGAAAGCTTTTAATTGCCTACTTGATGTCTGGCTGAACGAATTGTTTCACGCCTGATTCCATCCCTAAACCCTCTCGCCATGAGTCAGGCCAGCCCTTTGGAGACCTTTGTTATTTTATTGGAGTGTGGGTCGTGTATCTGTTTCCTGGCTTTTCAACCCCACCAGGGGAGGTTTGGGTGTTGCACTTGGTGATTACGCAGTGAGAAATTAAATTGTTCTGTGATGTTTTTACACTTTTTTGTGAGGCCTGAAAGGTGGTAGCAGGTGCTTGGGATTACACCGTTATCAGAGTTACAGGCAGGCACAAAAAGTGCTATTTTTGCAGCTTAAAGATATGTATATATTCTGTAAACCAAATTTTTGAACAAAGCAACACCCAATGTGGCTAAGTTTGCCTTTTCCACTTATTCCTACAGGTGTTTTATGTCTCAGATCTCTTCAAGCCCAAGACAAAGATTTGCCTGCCTCCACCGCCCATCCGGAAGGAGATCCTTTCACCTGTGGACATCATCGAGCGGAATAACCATCACAACATGGTGTAGACCTTTGAGAGAGTGGATGGGTGTTGTATTTTTATTTTAAATTGTTTTTTTTTTTGCAAAAAATGACTGCTGACAGCAACTACCTGCTGCTCTCAAATCTCATCAGACAGTAGAATGTAGGGAGAGACTTTCTTGCCCGACCAGTAAAGTCTTACTCTGTGGTCTTTTCAACTTGCGACATTTGGATGAAAGGGGTGGTGGTCAACTAAGTCAAAAGCGACAATGAGAAAGGAAAACAAACAAACAAACAAAAAATACAAAAGCCGAACAAACAAAGAGAGGTGCCGGAGTTCTGGATGTGCAATTGGTTTGAGTGTTCATGTTGTAGTGAACGCCAAATTGTTCATAGCCTAATGAACACTAAGGGATTTTTGGAAAGCCTGGCCATCTTAGGTGGGGTTTTTTTTTGCTATGAAGATTTCCAATGCCTGCGAGGAAAAAAACCAAACAACTCCCGACTAAATTGTATAGCACTATGTACGAGAAACAGCACTGAGTCAAGATCTGGGATTGGTTTGTGAGAGTTGCTTTTTATTTTTTCCTCTTTTTGATACTAGTTTATTTTTGCCTCCTCTGTTCCATACTGTGACTTAGTTTAGAAGAAGCTTGCCCAGTCAAAAGATCTCCGAAGGGTCTCTGATCACACTACACACGCCTTTTAACGAGCAGTCCTGAGAGGCGCAGTGAGGCTGAATAACTCCATCCTCCGCGCAGAGAAGCCACGTTTCTTCTTCCTCTCCCCTCGCCCCCTGGCAAAGGGGTCGTCCTGCCTGAGCCCCCCCACAAATGGCCCATCATGAAAAGAGCATCCTCCGCTTCCCAGCCATTTTCCCTCTCCCCACCCCCCCAAAAATAAATCACAGCAGAATTTCTGTGCACCCACAGGAGTGGCGAGTGGGTAGCTCTGCCGGAGACACGTTCGCACTACGACCTCGGGGCTGAGTCCTGGGGAAACTTTTATTCTGCAGTTTTGGGACGGGCTGCTGGGCGGCACGTCCCCAGCCTGGGTGTCAGTCGGTTTGTGCATCCCCATCCTCCTCCTCCTCCTCCTCCCTTGGTCACCCCAGTGCACGCCACAGCGGGTACCAGGTCCTGTGCTCCGCTCGCTGACACTGGTGGTGAATCAGTCGTGCCTATATCGAGTGTGATTTATTATTATTATTTTTTTGCCTGGAAACCACAGGTTCTTGGTTTGCAGCCCTTTCACAGAGCACGTTTGCAAAGGGATCCCGCAAAGAACGGCCATTTGCACATCCTTCTTACAGAATCCGTCCTATCATTTCAACTATAGCAAGCTATGATGTTTTTTTTATCTATAAATATTATATAAATAATGTATAAAACCTTAAAAATTAACTATGTAAGATATTATTTCTGAAACAATTTTAGATATATCCACTATGACTATAAACTGTGTCCTGACCTGTGTTATTTACATTTTGCTGCTTAAAAAAGCATTGAATTAATTTTTTTTTATAGTCGACTAAAATATTGTAGTTCTGTGGTAGTAATATTTTAATGAAAATAACTACAATTAGAGACATTTGTATAAAAAAAACATATTAAATTGTCTGTATTTTTGTAATGTTTCATTTTGTAAAGAGAAGAATATTCAAAGACTTTTGTAGAATACAAAATTGAAGTTTGTATCTGCGAAATTATTGCTGTATAAATGTGCTTTTTAAATAAAAGCTCATAACACAACTAAACATCCCGGTGTGAGTTGCATTCTGCCTTCAGTTTGACCTTCTCCTGCCAGAGAAATAGGGCCCTTGCTTAGTTGGGATGCTTGGAGGTGACCCTTTGGTATTTGATGATACGCGAAAGCATTTGGATAAAACTGGACCAGATGCCACTTTTGATGGGCTGGGTGAGAAGGTCCCACCAGCTCCTGGGTGTGATGGGGATGCTCATGGGTTTGCATTGACCTGCTCTTGGCTATTCTCAGTCTTTGGGCAAATTCCTTTTTATTAAGGCCATCCCTTTTTTCTCTAGCTATATTATGAGCTTTAAAGAAATATTATTGAAATAAAATAGAGTGGAGAGCTACAGCCCAGCCTCCTGCCAATGCTTTTTCTATGAAAAACAGACATTTTGCAGCTGAAAAGAAAACTTGTGGCTCACTGGGTTGCGAAGAGGGAGGTGGGAGGGGAAAAGGAGGAGAAAAAAAAAAAAAAGCTCACAACAACGTGTGCTCAGATGTGCACAGTGTACAGGCAGCCTTGATTATTTTTATTATTATTTTTTTTATGTTTCTTTTCTTCCTCCTACAGAAGAATAAAGAACATCTCAGCGGTGACACACGGTCAGAGCTGCGTTTCGGCCACTCCTTGGGTGCACCGCATCAGCGAGATAAGGCGGCGCAGAAGTAATTTGCAAGAATGCACGGCAGGAAGCGAATACCACATCAAACTGCAAATAAATTGCAGGTGGAAATTAAGCAGGCAGAGCCCAGCTAGCACTTGCTATTATTATCCTAATTAGCAGCAATATTTTATTACGCGTGGAAAAACTTTGTGTAACCTGCACCTGCCCTAAATGCAAAGGGAGTTTTCATGGCGCCGCGTGTGATTTGAAGGCGTTTGGAGGTTCAGTGTGTTGTCGAGGTGAGACTTTCAGCTTCGGGGCAATGGCTGTGAGGACAGACTTGCAACCCTCAGTTCATCTCCATAAATATGGTACCCGGGTCCAAGTAACCCCGGTGGGATGAGGAAACCCAATGTCTCTGCCTGGGGACCCCTTCGCGCGTGGGGCTGGCTCGGGTGCAGCCAGGGCTGGGGTGAGAAAAGGGTTTGCTTGGCATCTTAACCCCCGGCGACTCGGAAGAAAACAGGAATACAGATGTCTGGGTGAAAGAGGAGAGCTTGGAGAAGTGTCAAGAGGGGAAACGGCGCAGGAGGCGATAAGAGCCGGGGCTGAGCCGGTGGCTGTGGGGCTGGCGAGTTGCGGGAGCTCGCTCAGGATGCGCGTGGGTCAGGTCAGGGAGAGGGAGAAAGGGCCATGGGGAAATTTGTGGAAGGTGACAGGCTTGAGCATCAGCTGCGCCAAGTCCTATTTCTGCCTAAGCAGTGGTTTTAGTGCCGTCGTTTCCTCCTCGGCTTCCTCTCCACCTCCCTGGTGTTGTCCGGTTAAATGGGAGTGATGATTGCTGGAGGCACGGATGGGAGAAGGTGACTTGTGGTGGCATGGTCCGCAGAGACCTTTCTAGGTAGGCAGAGCGTGGAGTAAATGTTTAGATGCTCCAGGAGGAGCGAGCAGTGATGTTAAATGAGCCTCTCGGTGAAACCCCACGGAAAAGTGAAAGCCAAAGGAGCGGGGGCGTAGGTACCGCAAGCCCTGAGCTTGGTGGCAGGGCGTATCTATTGCCATCGCTTCCTGCAGGGCAGGAAGGAAGTGAAAGAGAAATGGGTGAAATGGAAAAAAAAAACAAAACCAAACCCATAGAAGTGCTTGGATCTCCAGGCCACCGCTTTGAATGTGCTGCCGGAGCTTGCACCGCTGGGATGTTGGTCCTTCACACGAGCACCCATCAGCAGGGATGCCGGACAGCCAGGAGGCTTTGGGGCTCTCTGCAGCTGTCCCAGCAAGGGAGGCAGATGAAGAAACTCAAATGTGTTCATGCAAACAAGGCAGGTTGCTGGAGCCCGAGGCTGGATGCTGGTTGTGGCCTTCAGTGCTGCAAAATATGGGCTCTGCTCCCGCCGATGCTAATCGGAGGCTGTGGAGCACCCGGTGCAGCATCTGCCTTTGATGCTGGGGCCTGGCTGGCAGATCCTTTCTGCACAAGGGGCAGAACCTGGTCAAACCTGTCTTTTTTTGTGCAGAGACCGGTTCGGTGTGTTTTCACGGGCAGGGATTGGTGCCTGCACCTGACTACCATGGGAGCAGGTCTTTTGTTCCAGGGTAAGAAAGGTTTACGCAAGCCCCAGGTTCAGCCGTGTTTCCAGGTACCTAAACAGCTTCACTCAGCAGGAATGCTTGGCAGCCTTCAGAGGCTGAAGCTGTTGTACTTCTGCTCGATGATTTTCAGATATGAAGTTCTCAATCGAGGGAGGGGGAGGGAGGAGGTTCAGCCCACAAGCAGAGACCTGTTTTTCTCATGCTCCAAGCCTGCCTTGTTTTGGGTGTCCGAAGTTTTCATCCAGCTGTTGGTAAGGATAAAATTAGCATTCTCAGCCCCAGAGCCAAAGGACATCTCGGGTTGAGGTCCTGCAGCGCTGGAGGGCTGCTGTCAAGCCCATGTCTGTGGTTGGGGTGCAGCACGGCCATCCCTGGAGCCAGCACCCCACACCAGCTGCATTTGTCCCCCCCGTGTCTCCCCTTTCTCTTGACACACCCTTTGCCTTCATCCACGGCTCTCCTCCCAAAAGGCAAGCGATTCCTTACCTTGTGTTTATCTTTACCTCGGGAGAACCAGATCAGAGGTTCAGATTTTATGAATGAAGTGAATCACTTGCCTCCTGGCTTCTGCAAACATGAGCCATAGGCTGCCCACAGACCTGAGCCGCTGCCCGTCTCCTCCAGACTCTCCTACCCCTGTCCCCTGGCTGCTGGACGATGGTCCTGGCACAACCCCGATGGCCAACTGCCATCCAGGACCACCAACCAAGAGGCCGTCACCTTCACCGGAGGAAGCAGGAGGTAGAAAACAACCTCCTGTTGACTCAGTGGAGGGACAACAGCCCTCCACTGACGACTCCAACAACACAAACAAACACCAAAACCCAACAACTTTCAATTATCACCTCGGCGCGCCACCCCCACTGGCACCAGCCGGCGCGGGAGCGCCTGCGTTGGCTTGTCTTGAGTTACGGTTCCCCCGGGGCACGGACTCCACCTCCCGAATGTGTTGGGAGAGCAGTCGGACTGGTTGCCGCGAATCCGCGCCCCATCCTATCTGTAGCTAGAAGGGAGCGAAGTCACCGGGAAAATCTCCCGGTTTCCTTAGAAAGTCTTGTTCTGCCAGTTCCTGCCCTGCTCCCGGGCCGCCGACAGCCACCGCGGCGGTAGCTCGCGGGCAACGCTGCTTTTAATATATAGTGGCCCAGCCTCACGTAGCATTTAATTTTTGTCTTTAACCCAGAAAATAAAACCATCTTGTTTTTTTTTCTTTTTTTTTTTTTTTTTTTAATCTCTCATCAAGTGACTCTCAGCCCTGTGATTCGGGACACGTGAGGAGTGAGGCTGCCAGGTAATTCACTGCTGGTGGCAAAGCCATCAGCATCTGCGGGGTTTAAAGGCATGAACTCTACAGGGTTTGATCTTCGCTGTGTGCGAAGGGTTCATAACCAGCAGGAACAATGGGCTGTTATTTAAGAAAAACACCTTTTAGTGTTTCCACGTGTCAGCAGAAAGTTGAAAGAAAGAACCACCAAAACACCAAACGTGTTCAGCCTGCTCCTGAAGTCTTTCGAGTGATCAAAATTGTACCAAAACCTGAAATAATGTGACTTCTCTTTCCCACTTGAAAAATTAATACAATGAAACAAAGCCATCACTTAGTTTGTACAGGAACTGGTGTGAAAAGCTTGGCTTTCCAGCCCCACTTTGACATCTCCATTTCCAGGTGCGTGGTGTGAGCACGCGCTAGCTGAGGTCAGCCTGAGATATAAATTAAATGAAGGAGCGTTTAATTCATGCTGGGCTCATCTTTCCCCTGAAGAAACATCACGAATGGAACAGGAAGGCCTGTGCTCTTTTAATAAGGAATTCAGAAATGGAAGAAAAAGCTATAAAATAAAATAAAATAAAATCTAAAAGAAAAGAACCCAACTTTTTATCCAAAGGAGGAAAGGAGCCAGACCTCCCGTGAGCACCGTCATTTCAAAGGGACCTGCCTTCTGCACAAGTGCATAATTTGCTTATTTTCAAAGAAATTTTAGCGATGTTGAAGGCAAATGAATAACATTGCTCCAGCCTCCTGAGGCTTGTCTGAACAAGAAAAGTTGTTAATGTTTAACATGAGGTAAAATATTAATCCGTTTCATTAAACTGTGTAGATATTCTTAGTTCAGTTTTAAGCAGGATTAGTCCCGTTCACCTCAAGTCAAGTAAGCACAAGTATAACTTCAACTGATATAAGCCTTGCTTAAATTAAAGGAAGAATACCTGCCAAGGCTTAAGGAGGGGGCAAAGCCTATTAAAGCTTTTTTTTTTTTTTTAGAACAAAAATCGGGGGTTGCTTTGATTTTTTTTTTCTTTATAAAGTATTGCTTTCCATGGGAAAATAATAAAAATTAGAAAACGTCTGTGAAAGCTTTGCTTGGAAATGATGAGACGATTGCAGCTGAAAAAAAAAATACTGCTTATTTCAAGAGAAGCAGGTAATTCTTCTTCATCGGGGCCAGCCTAAGCATCCCCTTGAATGGATGTGGCACGAGGCTCGGCCAGTTGGACGTGGCACTTTCAGCTCACTCAGTTCTAAGAGTCACCAACACCGGCCGTAAACAGATGAATCAACGCCGAGACCAGCAGGACACTCCATCCCTCGCCTAGAAAACCACCCAGCAGCTCTTGTGTTTAACCTTGCAGGGTATGACTAAGGTACTGCACGTCCTTTAGAAAGACAGCCAGGCTTGATGTAAAGGTGCCAAATTATCTCAGATTTACCACATCCCTTGGCTGGCCGTCCCACCGGCTCATTGGCCTCGCGGCTAAAAGCATGTTGTTAATACTTCCCTTGTTTTTCATTGCTAACTGCTTCTGTGTTCCCATGCTCCATATCCTCTTGCTTTTATTATCAAAAAAAAAAAAGAACAAAAAAGCCCACTTATCAAATTATGCCATTTTCCCATAGGTGAATCCCCTGGTTAAATTTTCGTGGGATTTGCTCATAAAATAATGCTTCTAAATGTAAAGCTTTCTCACTTTTTGCTAAGCTTTTTACTTCCCCCACCGGAAAATAAGGCTGCAAGTTAACACAAAAATCAGTGGGGAAGGGGCCAGCTGGGGACCAATTTTCCTTTGTACAAGCAATTAGGTAGGAGCACCTTCTGCTTGTAGGTCAGATTTAATCTGGTGCTCTCCAAGAAGGGAGATTCCTTATCAGGTCTTAACCCCTCCACCTTCCAGCCCCTGGGAGAACAGCGGCTCGACAGCATTCGCCCTCCTTCATGACTTCTTCAGTCAGGCACCTTATCTGCTAGACCTCAGGGTACTTCTGAAAAACAGATAACCTTCTCTCATGGGCTTGTCCATAGCTGCAAGAAGAGGTCTCTTTTCGAAACGAGCGTCAATGACTTTCGTGCCAATGTGTAAGAGGTGTTCCTTTAAGTAACGTTGGTGGGTGGGCAGCATTTCTGAGCTTGGAGGGTAAGTCACTTCTTCCTCACTTTATACTCAGTACAAATCAGGTGTGATGCTGTTAGGCATGGGAACTGGGCCACCATGAGCTAGGGTCCGTGCTCTAAGCTCTAAGACAGAAGCCTTAGAGATTTGGAGATGGTTTCTTGGGGTGATATGAAACTGGAGGGTTAAGAAGTCTCGGAAAGATGGTTTTGTCACAGATTGACAATCTATGTCCATGTCGATGACAACCCATGACAGTGATGTCAGTCCGTCTACCTTAAAACTCACACAGCACAACCATCTGTAATCATTTCAGCTTTCCAAAGGAGCTACAAAGGAACTAGAAGTTGCCTCTCTGTTAAGTTCTTGCTCTGCAGCTGACGTGCCAGCGGAGCCAGAGCAGAGCCGAATGCAGATTTGACCTTGCTGACAGCAGAGACCAACCCACCAGGCTGATAACGGACATCTGCAGAGACACCAGCGGACGTGAGCTCCACAAGAGGCTGCAGAAGACTTTCTACCCACCGTATAGGCTGGAGGGGCACAGGTAGGGATGCTGTATCTTCGGTCTTATTTATTAAGGACAAAATATTCACGTAACCGTGTGCCTGCTCCTTGTCTGAACCAGAGCTGAAAGCAGGAAGGCACCTGCCTTTCTAAGCTCTTGCAAGAAGATCTGAATGAAGAAGGGGAGCTTACAGGAGGCATTAAGCCCTGCGTGTCTTATCTTGCAATGAAGGGAGCAGCTCCCCGCGGAAGCGGGCCAGGCCAGCCCCTGAGCAGGTGGATTAAGTGCTCTGAGGACAGAGCATGGAAAGCAGCTTTCTTGCAGAGCAGGTCTCCATTCGGGGCAGCATGGATTAGTGCTTAAGCTAATAAGCCCCCCAGCAGACGTCTCTGGGAGAAGCTGTTAGCACATAGCGGTACAGCCTTCGCCAGGCTGGCACCTCCGCGAGGAGCCGGAGGGTTGGGTAGAGAACAGGCTGCCCGTAGCCAACCTCCCAAAATATACCCGTTGTGCTTTAATGGGAACCTAACACAAACACTTCCAGCGCAGGACCTGTAATGAGCTTCCAGTTTGCCTCGGGAGGTTTTCTCCCAATTTGGTTATATTTATGAGCAGCTACTTTTGCTTAAGTACAGAAGGGAAAAAGTTGCCTGGATTCAGCTCCACTTCCCCCTGAACCCGCCGCTGCAACGGGGAAGAGGGACCTTCTTGGGATGGTTCACCTCACATCAGCCAATGAGCTTTATATTTTGCTATAGGGGAAAATATATACATTTTTGCACATAAAAAGCCAGGCAATCATAGAATCATAGAATAGAATCATAGAATCATAGAATAGAATCATAGAATCATCTGGGCTGGAAGGGACCTTCAAAGGTCATCTAGTCTGACCCCCCTGCAGTCACAAGGACACCTCCAACTAGACCAGGTTGCCCCGGGCCTCGTCGAGCCTCACCTTGAATGTCTCCAGGGAAGGGGCCTCAACCACCTCCCTGGGCAACCTGTTCCAGTGCTCCACCAGGGTTTATCAAACAGAATATGAGCTTAAGAACACAGAGGGGCTAAACTAGTTGTATGGTGCCTGGGTGGACAGGAGTGGGGTGAGGTCAGGGCATGGAGATGGGTTTGACTCTAAAGCAGTCTCCCTTCTCTGCCCATGCAAAACCTTTCATGGTTGGGTTTAGGTACTCCAGGAAACTGAGGTGGGTGTCAGGAGTCAGAAAGGAAGTGTATCCTCAAGGGAGATCCGTGTGGTATTTCCCCCTATCTACGCTATCAGCCAAGGTAGGTAACCTGCAGAGGAAGCCAATCTGCTGGTATTTCTAGTTACCAAAAAGGTTTGGGGTTTCTCCCAGCCATTCCTGGCTTTACTAAGGCAGCTTTGAGTTTGGGGTTTCCCTTGAGAAATTCCAGTATTTCACTGGAATAAAATACTGGAATTTTTACTGTGCATTTTCCTTCTGAATTGAGACAGAAAATCAAAATGTTAACTTTATTTTTTTTTATGGAACGGGAAATTCCAAACAATCCCCATTAGCAAATGTTAAAGCTCTTTGCAGAGGTCTATTTGCCCATCTACAGGGCAGCCCCACAGTGGCAGGCATTAAGCCCAAATACATTAAGCCAAATACTTGACTCCAACATCACTTACAATCTCAAAGCGCTCAAGGAGGGTATTTTTCTTTTCTTTTCTTTAGCACTTCAAGACATGCTACAAGCACCAAGAGAGTATTCGTTATTTTAAGGTCAGTGTAGTGGTAAGGTTTGCTCTTGGCCAGCCTACCGGCCAGGGTAGAAGGAGTGTGGTGAGATAAGCTCATGTTCACCAAGGCAGCACCTGTGCAAGTCCATTTGCTTACCAATCTGTGAGATATTGCCTGGGGCCTTGCTCCTGAGCTCAGTAAAACTCAAGGCTCCTGGCATAGCTGCTGGGTTCATCAGTAGAGGTTCCCTGTCTCCATCCCCCGGAGCTGTACAGGCACCCCGAGATACTGGCTCCTAAGGGCTTAGCAGATGCTAGAAATGATGTGGCCATCAATGTGCTAAAACCTCCAGGGAAGGTGATATTTGTTCTAATGACCCATTTCCTCTCCCTCGAGCAATGCTGGGAGGTAAAGTGGGAGTTAAGATGGCTACGATAAGGAAGTGATGGTGATTAAAATGACTCCAGCTATACAAGCTGCCCAGCTCTGGTTTCCCCTGCAGTTTGCTGTTCAGCACCTGCCAAGCACCTCGAGGTCTCTGCAAACCTCACTGTTGCTCTAGGAGGTTATTTTGGTGCTCTGCTCCTGCAGATTTCAACAGGAGCTGGTGTTATCCAGGACCAAAGGGTCCAAATAACCTTTTATGTAAGGGTCCCAAGTCCTGAGCATGAGCCCTACACGCTGCACCCACGCTCTGCCTGCCGTAAATAGCACAAGTCACGTAACGCTTAATCTGCATAAGCCCACCATAATTAGATAAAAGTCGAGCAAACCGTCCTTCGCCTTCTGTAAATAACTTAGGCCAGAGTCAAAATAAGTGCTGGCAGAGAGAGCGTGTTCCAAGAGCAGCGGGATTTCCAGGGATGCTGCTTTCCTTCCTGAAAAATCTCCGTTGTCCAAATGCGTTCGGCGTTGGAGCGAAAAGGGGCTAAGCCGAAGTGAGAACTACCTGCCGGGGCTCAGCAGCACGTGTTTCACATTAAGGAGTTGTTTGAGGGGCCTCTGGGGCTTAGGGGATAAATCATCAGGTTAGTCCCCTCGCAGCTCACATGTCCAGAAGAGCCCATGGTCCTCAAGGAGAAAAACCTCAGCCTGAACTCAATAGTTTCCATCACAGCGGTAGTGCTCTGGTGGGATACGGCTGGTGCACAGGACAGGTCTGTGGGCTTGACCCATGGGAAACCCCAACCCCACTTCAAATGGGACCCTGGGAGCAGATGTGGGGTGTGACAGTCCCAGACCTGCCACGCACAGCCCATCCATGGGTGTCCCCCTCTATCCAGAACCTCAGGAGCAGGCACTGTCTCGTGGTGAAGCATCGGAAAAGCGATGAAAGCAGTGATGAAACACCAGCCCAAGGACCTAGCACACAAATAGCAAAGGAAGGACAGATAAATACTACGATAGTCTTTAAATATCCACGGAGGAAACCAGCCAGGAGCCAGTTTGGCTACAGGAGGATGGGCTGGAAGCTAATGACAGATGATCCTGATATTCCCAAGCGGCGAAGTAGATTTCTAACCACCATTTTCACAAAAAGAAGCCGAATGTCACATCCTAGAGATTGGGTTCATTTTCTTGGGAGGAAAAGGACTGTTAAAAGCCTTTAATAACTCCTATTCAGGCAATCGTGATTACAAGGAGCTGGGAGGAAGCCGGGCTTGCTGTATGAGATGCCAAAGACTTGAACGTGGTAAACAAGGGGAATATTTGTTTTGAGAGCACGCTTAGTACACAGGAAACATCAAGCAATAAGAGGGACGACTCTGCACAGGAGTTCCCAGTCCTATATTTAAGAGCAAATCAGACGAAGGGAGGACCCTGCAAATTATAGACAACTACAAATAACCCCAGACCTTTTGTCTCAGCTGCGGGAAGGTCCTGAGGACACCGATAACAGCGGCTGCGTTGCACAACACTGGGAAAGAGGGGGCCTGGTGGTGTGTCCACTCTGGCCAGGATCTTGGCTCTAACTCCGGCTACAGGCTGCAGGGGAAGGTGGGGAGAGCCCAGGAGAGGATAATTATGGAATAACCTGTTGATGGAGGAAGTGGCTTCCCAACCTCTCTTTACTTAGGGCTCGAGTTCTGCTCAAAAGCAGAAAGATTTATAGCCCTCCCCATGGCTGTGTTGTTTTCTCCTTCTGGCCAGATTAGTTTAATAAATGAGAGGTAGGAAAAAACTGCTGAAAAACAAAGTCCCTACAGCGATGCTGTGTCACATCATTAAATAAGGGGACTTGCTACTCAAGAGGAGTTGTTAGATCCATAATTACAGCTAAATTGCCATTTGGAAAATGGCTTTCAGTCTATAGGGGCTTCTCCTGTCATTTTAACAGGATGCAACACTCGCATCCTCACCTTCTATTTTTGAGGACAGCATAAAGTCATAATATAATATTAAATAGCAGCTGGTTTTCAGGCTGGAAGGGGCTCTTCATTGCTGTGTTATTCTACGATACACACAGGCTCTTTCTGAAATGAAATACTCTCTATAAATGTCATATAGTACTTGGTTCTCATTCCTGAGGTCTGCACACAATTCGTTGTAGCAAAACATAGACTGCAAACTAACCCGACTTGTATGACAGAACGATTCTTGACTGGGAATTTCCAAATCCCAGCATCACTGGGGCAGCTGGAGCTCAGAAGATTATCAAAGGCAAAGATATCAGTGTCCTGAAACATGGGTTAACCAGGCTTGCAATGCTTACTGTCCCTGGATCAGGTATGCTGAGAAGACGATGGCATATTTAAACATGTTGCCTCATCACCATTTCAATCTAAACCAATTATGAATCTATAAACCAGCTCCGAGGTCACCAGGCAGCTTCTTCGGCAATAATACTAATTAAGCTCCTTGCATTTACACTGCATTTTTCACTTGTAGATGACAGGAGACTTCATCAAAGCAGGCAGCAATCATCACTTCCCATTACTACCAGCGGAGAAAATGAGGCACAGGGAAGGCAAACACCTTGTCTGTCCCAAACTAGAGGGCAGGTGAGGGGGTGGTGGTGGCAGGAATTTGGAGTCCCATGACACAAGGTTAAACCATAGCCACTGACCTGCTCTCCCAAATGGAATAGCATGAGGTCGCCCAAGATCTTATGGCAAGGAGACAGCTGGGATTTTTTTCTGCTTTGTTCTTTATTTTTGTGTTTTCTTCAAAAAGAAGCATTTCACAGGAACCGGCTAACAAAGCTTTCCTGAAGAAAGGTTTCTTGACTTTGTAAGGTACCTTGTGGTCCAAAAATGTGTGTATTTAGCCACAGAGGCCCTTGACAGAGGTGTGGGAACCCCAGACCTGTGTCAGACCTACATGACCAAATCTCCCCATCCCTGGTGAGCTTCTGGTCATGGTCTCACCAGCGTGGTGCAGCTGGTCCAGGCCGCTCACAAACACATGGTTTATCCAGCCAAAATACATAGCAGCTAGCCACCTTGCATGCCAGCAAACTCTTGCTTTAACTAATTCTCAAAAAAAAGTGTTTAAAACTCTTCTATCCCCCAATGTCTGGATTGTGACCAGTTGTGGGACAAGACACGAACTCTCTTCCTATCTGAAAGCTTTGAAAGGTGTTGGTCTCACATCAGCTTCCCGGAGAGCAGGGCTAAGTTTCGATGCCTCAGCAAATTTTTCTGCCTGTCCTCATGTGGGAAATTTCCTGCCTACATTTAAGCCTTGCACAGCCTCTCTCTGCTGTCCCTCCCTCTAGCAAGAGAGTTGCAAAAAGAGAGAGTAGAACCAAAAAAGATGAGCCTCTCAAAACGTCCTCTGCTTTATGCTCTTAAAACAGACACTGATATTGCACTATTCCAATTGTACATTTTCACATCACATCACTTTCAGTCAGACTCCAGGTTCATTCCAAAATTGAGGTCTGGGAAAAATAGCAATTTCTTAAAAATAAGAATTATTGCCTTCTTGAAAAAAACCCAAAAAACCCAACCCCAAACCCTCCTCTTAATTCTTTTTGAGCACTTCTTCAATACTTGAGCTGGAGCGTTTTATGATGCATAAAGCTCTGCATTCAGCAATGCTTTGGGCTTTTGCCTCTAGTTGTGCAAAGTTTCAGTAAAAATAGCCCAGCGAGAGTTATTTCAGTTTTTGATTCACATTTTGGTGTCAGCAAGGAGCTGACATCTCAAAGATGGAAAGAAGTTATTTCTCATCATTTTGCAAGTCTACACTTCGTTTAATAGCTGTCTGAATCAACTCCATGAAAGCTTTTATTGCTATTATTGTCCTGGCCTCCTTCATTAGAACAGGCGTACTCCTTAAAAAAAATGAGGAGTTTGCAAATTAGGGACAAAAGAACTGAAAGGTTCTTTTAAATACAAAGGTACGCTTTGCCACTTTAATTTTTTAGCTCGATTTCTATTCACTCCATTTTGCATTTGAGGAGCTGCAGGTTCGAAACAACAGCCAAATTTTCAGCTCTGTGCTTTGTACTACTTTGATTTTCTTTTTTCCCCCCAAAAGAGCTGTCCCACTGCGAGGCAAATGGTTGCAGACTCACAAACTCAAAGCAAAATCCCGAGCTGGAGGCTAAACACCCCCCCTCCCCTCCCCGTGTCCTACAGAAGCACCAGAGCATTTTATTGTGAGGGGCAACATTTGGGGGGCCAGGGCTGTGCTTGCTGGCAGCTCCCAGGACAGATTTGTGTCTCTCCACTGAGTTTGGTGCGAGACTCGCCAAGTTTCGTGTCCCCAGCGAACCCGAAATGTGTGGGTTTTTTCTGTTTTACACGGCTCCCAAGGGCAGAGAGGGGAATGAAATCCCATCCGCTCGCCCTCAGCGATGGAGGATCCGTCAGGGAGGTGTTAATGAGCCCAATAAAACCATCACGGCGGGAAAGTGTCGAGAGTCTCTTTTCCAATGGAGCCCATCTATACCGGTCCACTGTGACAGCGCATGTTTAGGCTAAAAAAAAAAAAAAAAAAAAAAAAAGGAGCAAAGAAAAGGATCTTTGCATTGACTTGACTTCCCAAATGAACCTCCTCTGTGGACGAATGCCGGGATGGCTGAGGAGGAGGGTGGGAGCATCAGCAGGAGTTAGCTCCAGAGCTGGAGGAGAGCGCGCTGTCGTGCAAAGTAACCGCCAAGTACTTTAGGAGGGAGAAAAGGGAAGAGGAGCCAGATTTCCTTGGGAGATAGGACCAGCAGGTCTGGGATGTGAAGGCTCTCCGACCTGGCAGGTGGTTGCCATCCCTGGAGGATGCTGCAAAGAGAAGCCCCTGATAGCCTCCCGCCGTCAAGCGGCACCGCACACCCTCCTCCGCTTCCGAGGAGATAAAACCGGTCTGTGGCCATCGTACGTTTAAGCTGATTTAGATACAGCTGGCCTGCTGGGAGCTGGGGGTAATTTATTTCTCTTGGCTGATGACCCGCTCTCTTCGAGGGCTGCGCTTTCCAAGCGCTTGGCCGCAACATTTGTACCTCTGACAATTATTGTTATTTTAATATTAGGCTAAGAGCTAACGTATTAGGCTAATATATTAAGCTGGTAGCCTCTAGACTCTTTAGCCGGTCTGTTTTGGTGACACACGAAGGAGATTTTATGGATAGGCTGTTCAAACCCAGCTCAACCCCAGTCTGGCATTTAACTGCGGCTTGCAGAATATAATGGCTGAGTGCATTTAGCCCATGCCCACAATAACTCTCTTTGACTGCAAAAGAAGTCCCAATAAACATGTCATTCAAATGCGAATGTATTCCAGTAAAAATTAGTGAGCTGGTGCTATGAATAACCTGCAGAGCTATAGCCTAGATTCAATTGCCCTCCCATCAGACGGGACCGAGCTGATTAACACCAGATCAGCCATGATATTTATACTGCTCGGATCATGGTGTGTCATAAGCAAATGCAAAATTGCACACTGTATTGTAACAGCAGGGATGGGAAGAGCCACGTAATGAGCTGGTTGTATAGTGAGAAACAAATGGGATTGTAACACAACCCTGGAAACAAGGGATTGCTTCCAAGTGGGGTGAGGGAACGGGACAGCGGCGTATGAGAGCAGCCCTGAGAATGACTCTTGGGTTAAATCGAGTAATTTATATAAACAGAGGTGTTGTGTGAGGTTTTTTTCCCTTTTTTTTTTCCTTTCCTCTTTTCTTTTTTCCTTGCAGCAGCTTCGTATGATATAGCATGGATTTGAATAACCGCTGAGAACAGCATATCCCCAGACCTGGCCAGCTTGGGAGAGCTTTTAATAATAAAGTTAATTATTTTTAGTCTGTTTCTGCTAAAATTAACCACTGCCAGTTTTTCTGTTATCCCCTCTCCGTCCCCTCTTAGTTTATGAATAAAGGGGTTCCCTCCTGTGAATCTGCCCCTCTAACCAGCCCCGACCCGCGGCCCCTTTCCACCCAGTGCTGTTCTGTAAGATGTCTTGTCACCAGGGCTCTGCGAAGATTTCGGCGTGTAATGGGAAACATGTGTCTGTCCCTGGCGCTCGCAGCCCTACCCCGAGGAGCTCCGGCGAGGGCTGAAATGGGAGTGCTCTCAGTGGAGACAGGGGGCTGATGGGGAAAAGACAGAGATGGCAACTTGGGTGTTTTTTTTGTTGTTTTTTTTTTATTTGTTTGCTCTCCAAAGTGCAGGATCTCACACAATAACGACAGCAGCAAATGCCGCGGAGGTGGTGGTGGTGGGGGGGATGTTGGGCAAGAGAACCCGTGACCAGCAGCCTAGGCAAAAGGGAGCAAGGGGGGAAATAAATGACTCTTTAGGAGATGGCAGAAGGAAAATGATGGGAAAACAACTCCCAGATTGAAGCCTTGACACATCAGAGTATTTTCCTGAGCAAGAGAAAAAAGATGAAGAAGACGAAGAAGATGCTGAGAAGTTGGGGAATCACCAGGTCTTTTTAAAACTATTTTTCGTGGATCATCACCATCAAAAAGAAAAATGGTCATCATAGAATCATAGAATCATAGAATCATAGAATCATAGATTCATAGATTCATAGAACTGTCTAGGTTGGAAGGGACCTTAAAGATCATCTAGTCCAACCATCAACCTAACCCTGGCAAATACTGCACGCATAATATGCATGATATGCAGATTGTAATATACATAATATATACAGAATAACATTGTTATTCCTTCTGGATGTTGTAATCTGTAGTCTTCTGGACAAAGGAGATCCTGTAAAGAAATCTGTGCACTGCACAGGGCTGCCAGGCCCAGGGTGAGGTTTATTCCGGCAATAAAACCTGCTCATCACCTTGACCACCTCTTTACATTTTCTGGGGTACTGGGTGATCAGAGCTTCTCGAGCTGCTGATGGTCCAGAGCAATGAGTACCTGGACCCAACTGCCCACTCTGAAATCTGAATGTGGCTTGGCCTCATCTGGGATTAAGCTCTGGAATAACAAAGCTTGCTGGATCTGGCCGGTGTCTGACAGCCAGTGCTTCTGGGTTTCCATCAACCAATTTCATTTTGAGAAAAAAAAAAAAAGAAGTATTAAAAAATTCAGGCTAAGGCTGAAGCTCGTTGTTGTTTCCTTGCGAGTTCACTTGCAAAGGTCACTGTTCCTCTCCCCCCACCCCAGTGTCTCTCTCTCTCTCTCTCTCTCTCTGCAACTCTTTTGTTTGTGCAAGACTTCAGGAATTAAAACCTCATTTCGAGGGCTCTGAGCAGACCACAGCAGCGATACATTGCACTGATTATCAGCAGCAGGCGAGCTTTTCCCCGCCAGCTCGTTAGCCTCAGTAGTGTGCAAGATCTGTATGGCTTATGATGATTTTTCCTGCCTGTACTTTTTTTTTATTTCTGGCTAACAGGGACTCTGTTGCATTAGTGGAACAGGCTTATCATGATAAATTACACAGGATTATATTGTTACAGGGAATTGCCATCACCTCAGCAGTAATAGAAAGAGAAGAAAAAAAAAAAAGATATAAATAGATAAATAACTGTGAGATAGCTGGGAGTGCAGTGAGAAAAGAAATGGGCCTGGTAGGGAAGCAGATAGATGTCTTCCTCAGGTGAAAAGGCTCATTTATGGAGACAGCACTCTGGGAAATCTTTGTATGAAAGAGGCAAGCTGCAGGAAAGTAATTGTCTGCATGGAAAGGGTGGGGGTTAAGGGATTTCTAGGGGGTTAAATTTTCTAGATCTGGAGCCCATTTGTTGGTGCAATGATGGGAACACCATTTTCAGAAGCAAACAGCAATTTTTAGTCTCCTAATTTCTAGGTAGATAGATGGAGAAACCTTGGAAAATGCTGGATTTCCCAGAAGCAGCTGGTACCTCTCCTGGGAAAGTCAGGATTCTTGCAGCAGGAGCCCTGAAAACTGAGGGAGCCCCAGTTTGCTCAGTGCAAACAGGCACATCATTGATTAAAGGCCTGGCAGGAATGTTATCTTTTCTGCCCTGTTGCATAACAGAGGCTAGATAATTAAGTTTTATAATCTTTCCATCAAGCCTGTAGTTCCCTGATTGCATTAGGGTATGTCTTTGAGAAAAAGCCCCAGTCTAAGTGCCTAGAGAAGCATCTTGCCTCCCTGAGCAGTTTTTACAGTCACCCATTAGAAAAGCTTACGACTAGAAATGGTTGAACATTTCCACCTCCCATTCAGCCTGATCTTATCTGGGTTGAGTTTCTGCTGGGTCAATGATAGACCCACCTGCCATCAGGAACCCTTTCCCAGCTGTGATGGAGCCACCTCTTGCCCTCCTCCTTGAGGAGCTCAATGGGTTGAACTTCTGAGATGCTCAGCCCAGCCAGGTTTTCAAACGTCATTTTTCAAGTGTGCTTTCCTAAACCCTCAATAATTCACCTCCATCCTCTCCAAAGCCTGGCCACCACACCCAGCCCGAGCCAGGCACGTTCCCAGCTATGTTACACACAGCAGCAGCGACACTCGCCTGCTGGTAATGCCAGCCTCTGCCTTTCTTTTATTTCCCTATATCCTTATGTTCATGTAATAAATACGCGGAGGAGCTCCAGGCACTGTCCCTTTCCTTTGTTTGAAACGCTCCACCACGTTCTCCCAACTGGATATTATCGTATGATTATATAGATGCCAGAGAAATAGCTCCCAATGTCAGCGCTGCTTTTATGCTGCATCTCTGCCTCCTCGTGTTCCCCTTCCCATTTCCCATCCCACATTCACACGCTCCCATTCCACGGCTAGCCTATATTTTACTCCCTCTGTTCTTGCTGCAGCTCCTCTCGGTAAGGGAAGTCTTGATTATACGTTACAGCCCAATGACTTAAATCATAGCAAAAAAAAAAAAAAATGAACACAGAGGAGGTCAAAATGAAGTCAGAGCCTTCTGGTTGGGAGGCAGGTCCTTGCCGAGAGCTGGTGGACACCTCCTCTTGCTCTGTCCGGGCTCTACACAGCCGTAAGGACTTAACCTCCATCCAAGGAAACTCCAACCCCTCCAAGCCACCCCCACGGTGAACTTGGCACAAGGCAAAAATTTCATACACCGGCTGCGAACTTCAGGCACTGGGAAGATTCCTGCCTATTTCCAGCAGTGGGAAAATGTATGAGCGGGGAAGTCATATTTACATAAGTCAAGGAAAACACTGTTTCCTTCTTCGGCAGGAAACAGAAGTTATTCTCAGAGCTTCTCAGCAAAAGAACAAGAAATTAAATAAAGTGCTGGCAGCCTAAACTTGTTTTAATCCTGTGGTTTTACAATCTCTGAGTCAAAATAAACACATTTTCAATCTCAGGAGAATTATTAGGGTAATAATAGAGGCGGGGGGGGAGAGGGGGAAGTTATTTACAGGGTCCAATGGAATTGTTCAATGAATCATGCGAACGGGAACAACATTCAGAGCAAAAAAAAAATATCACATTTATGCAACTATATCTGGTTTGATTCTTCCATTACTGGGCGCTCTGATGTAGCAATACAAGATTGGGCAAACTTTTGGGTGCTCCCAGCAGGAGTTTTGCCCGAGACAAGGGCAACAATCAATATTACGACACCCAGTTTCTTTCAGTTACAAGTTCTAATGGATTTTAATGGTGTTGTCCCTCCTTAAGCTTTGGGTGGATTCTCACTGGTGGAAGCCAAAGCAGAGCTCCTGGGTGAGGGCTCCCAGCCCAGGTATAGTATGGTGTTAATTTACGTTGCCCCATGATACCCAAAGATTAAATGGAAACAAGACATTTGAATCCTCATACCTTGATGGGCTGACCACCTCAACTCTTGAAAAACAGCTCAGTTTGGCATTGTGTTTCCTCAGGACAAGAGGCCAACAGCCCACACCTAATTGCAGTCCTTCACCTTCTCTTCCGATCAGAGCAGTGGTGTTTGCCCACAACATCCCGAGGACATCCCTGTGGGCAGCACTTGACGTTAGCTCCCTGTCCACCTCTTTGGATTTATGCTTTTCCTGTGAAATGCAACAGTATTGCAAAGGCAGCTCTTTTGGGGTCAAATTCTTCCTCTCTACCACTACGTATGTCTACATGCCTAAACCAGGCAATGTAAATGAGTGGAAGGGTTAGGTGTTTATCTAAAGTATATATATTTTAATATGTATTTTATATATTATATATATTTATTTATTTTATAATATATATAATATTTTTATATATATATTTTTTAGAGCCTATCCCAGGCTTAAGGGAAGACAGCACCATCAAAACACACATATATATATACACGTATTTATCTAATATATATCTATATATATATATATTATATACCTAACCCTTCCACTGCATGTCTAAGGCATTTAGATATGTTTATCTTAGGCATCACATAGCTCTTGGGAGCTGTGTCCAGCTAGAGCTGCAGGTACACGGGCTACCAAATGTAATTATGAGTAATAACTAGAGGGGCTAGTTACAAGGGTAACTACAAGAGGTAGTTACAAGAAATAACCACTACAGCACGTAGTTACAAGGGAAACTGCAAGAGCTAGCTCCAAGGGTAAGTGCCAGAGGTAGCTACAAGGCTCTTGGCACTGGGAAGGTGAAGGGGGCAGGAAGAGGAGCGGGTGTGTGGATGCCAGGGTGGGAACGATGCAATCACAGCTCTTGCCTTTCACCGGGATCCTGGGAGACAAAAGCAGATGGCAGATAAGTGAGAAAACCTTGAATTGCTTTCTCCTTTCAAACCCAAATTGGGCCAGAGGAACAATTTGCCTTGCACAAAGCGATCCCTCGGCTTAGGCTGCTGTTTAGAGGGGAGAGGTTAAACTCAGAAGCAAGCCTGTAATTTTTATAAACAAGGCTCATATTTCCCTTCTGGAAATATATACATGGAAACCCACGTACGCACAAAGTCTAAGACATGCACGAGAAGACCTCGTTATCTTCGCTTTTGTTCTGCTTTCCTGGTGCTTTTTTTAATCCGGGTACAGGTACTGCCTTGGGATTGACTCCCTTTTCCAGGACAGGCTTTTCACAGGGCTGAAGGGCTCTTTGTTCTGGTCCCACCGCCCCACGGCGTCGTTTGTTGTGCCGTCCCTGGGGTGTGCTTCTGCTCTTCCAGGGGGGGCAGCGGCGGAGAGGAAGAGGCAGAGGATGTGAACTCCCATGTTTGAACACAAAGAGAGAAAGAGGAGGACCTGTTTACTCTTCTGCTAAATGGTCCCCAGCAGACAGAGAAATTTCTGGAGTAAAAACGCTGACAAGGAAGGGGTGGGGGAGAGGGGGATGGAAGCTGTTGGGATGCCGTGGGGCTGGGTGTCTCCCCACAGTGGCGGTGCTCGCGGGCCTTGTTGCCTCTACCACCATCTCGGTTCTTCAGGTTTGAGTGGGAGTCGCTTATGGGACTTCCAGGTATAAAACCTGTTGGCTCCAGTGAAACTGCTTCGCATACCATGGCAAGGAACGTAAATACATTCGTGCCGATGGTGCTTGGGAGAGAGCCACAGCCATTCCCAGGCACGTAGGGCTGGAAGGGACCACCTACATCACGAGGCTCAGTCACCAGCTCCTCACAAACACCTTCCACAAGCTGGTCAAGCACCGGCTACTCGGTTATTTCCTGGTTAGTCTTGCAGCTGCTACCCTTCACCTATTAAAAGCTTGGCATAAATATTGGAGTAATTCAGCTTGCCTCAACTGTTTTTTTCAACTACATGTTCATGGAGCCTTTTTGAGGAGGTCTCAGGGTCCACATTATGCATGTGCCATCACGTTTCCCTTTTTGTTATTAGAGTAGTAAAAAAGGCAGCTTAGGTGTTGCACCGTTTTCCCAAAATGCTATTTGTTTTTTTCTTTTTCCTTGCACTCTCGAGAACACATATGTGCGAAGAGGATTTTGTGTTTGGTTGTCCAGCACAGGGAGGAAAGTTGGCAATCATTTCACAACCCTTCTTTCCACATTTTACAGTCTTGGTGGTCCACAGCTGAAGCCTGAGGACCACTGGGTTGGTGGTTAGTGAGACCAGGCAAGGGCTCTTGCCTTCTGCACTCTCCCCAGTGAGCTGTCCTGAATGATCGAATCATTAAAATGAATAATTTTTTTGTAATACAAGATCAGCTTAAACACCTTGTGCATCTTCACAACAGTGTTGCCTTCACCATCCTCCTTGCCCAAATTATACAGTCAAAGTGTGAGACGGACCTTGGAGATGATCTGGGCTATAAATAATGTTTTCAGAGGGAAAAAGAGAGAATAAATTTCAATTAGGATAATTTCTTTACAGTCCAACATGCAGTTGTGAAGAACAGGCAAGCCCTAGGCATTGGGAAATGGTAGGAAGGAGTTTTTAAATGTCTTTTTTCAAGCAGAAACAAAACCATATTCAAAACTAGGTATGCCAGAGGCACGTTGTAAGGCTAATGTGGTTGCAGGATTGAGCTCAAGGGGCTCTCCAGTGTGGCAACCCTGCCTCAGTAATGGTCCCAGGGTAACAGCAACAGGACCTAGGGGGTCCTCATGACTCAATCCAACTGGAGCATGTTAACTTGCATCTATTGTGGATTAAGACGAGGACATGGACAATTACTGCAGAGCAGCCACCACTGAAGTGCTATCTTTGCCTGGTGGGAACCTGCTCAAAAGGCCATACCCAGAGAGAGTGTGGATGGTGGTTATCTCAAGGTCAAACATGCAGGAAGCAACCAGGACAACGTGAATATTGTGTGAGTGGGAGCTGCTGGCGGGGCTATCGGTGCTTCCCGGGTCAGGCAGGACATGTAGGGAGTCACCCAGCCCCAGAACAAAGCAGGAAGAAGTGAAAATGGCGCCAAAAATCCTGGCGAGAAGGTTCAAAGTCTGGCCAGAGCAGCCAAGCCTTGTCAACGGAAGGGGACCTGGGCTGCAGCGATGTCCATCTGGAACTCACACTTGCACAGATCTTAAAACCCCACTGCTTCCTCTTAACAGTACACACAGGCTCACCCCACCTACCCTTACACCCCTCCTATACCTTCAGTTGCCAAGGTTAGAATTAACTTTACTTTTTTTCATGTGAAAGAGCCCAAGGACAGGTGTATAACTATAATGGTCTACAGATGGATTTTTGTCAACGTTTTTCAGGGCTGTCCCTGCCTTGTAGAACCTGCCTCGCCGAGGCTGAAGTTACAAGAGCCTTTGGTGTCTTTCTGCTTGATGTTTATGTATTTCTTCATCTGAGAGCATCCTGGTTCATGGAGGAGATCACAAGCGAATAACGGCAGTGACTGTAATAAAATCATCACCAGCATCTGGATGTTCTTGAGGGTGAAAACAAATGATGATGTGGCTGCACAGCCATAAAATCAACAGCAGCTTTCCAACAAAAGCCAGAGGACATCATCCTTGCTGGAGCACCAGCTATGAGTAACGCCTTTAAGGGTTAAACTAGCAAGCTGACAAAAGCCTTAATGTTTCTACAGCACACAGACATGTAACATACAATACAGGACAATTTGTTCTATTGATGTCTAAAAACGCTTAATGGAGAAACAGGCTGTTAAAATACAGGATACTTTATAGGTTAGCTCTTCTCCATACTTCATCCTCAGGTATTTGCCAAGTTAGCAGAGCATCAGACTTCAAGTCACATTTAGGCTTCTCTCGAGCAGTTTTTCCACTAAAAGCTTAGTGAAAAGACATACATATTAATGAAAAGGGGTCATTCATTCTTGTCACACATTTTGTCCTCAGAACAGTTGCAAAGCCTGCATATCATATTTTTCTAATCGAGGGGAAATAAAACAGCTTTTATACAGTTACACAATTGTCCACAGTCTTTCCCAAGAATGGAAAAATGTCCTAAAAATGGAAAGCAGGTGGGTTTCTCTCCACATCAAGTTTCTTCCTCTGCACAAGAATTAATAAGGTACATTCCTGTTTTCTGTTTAAAAAAAGCCTTAATCAGTGTGTCTTCTAAAAGAGTCCCGTGAGCTGGAGATCTGCTGGAAGTGGGTTTTGGTGCCTGTACCAGCTGTATGTATCTACAGTTTCTTCTAATGGGATTGAGAAAACTTTCCTATTTTCCTACCATATCACAGCCACCTTGGCATCACACCTTTCCTATCCATCGCTGCTAACTTGGGAAGTTCTGCAGATTTCTTTGATGGTGCTGTTGTCTTGATGGAGCGTCGAAGCTGAAGAAGAAAGCAGAGGACATCTTCAGATAAGTTGGTGGGGATGGAGGAGAAGAAGTAGAGTTTGTTGTTTGCTTAAGAGACACCTAAGAAGTGCAGAACATAAGGGAGGAGGAGAAATGCTCAACAAAATAATCACTGCTGCAGGACTCTTGGTCTGAAGCTCCCTGGGGTTTCACTGAGGATTTGCTTCATTACTTCTGAATGTCTTCATTAGCTCAGAAGCCTCCTTGGTGGGAATATAGCTGGCAAAAATGGACCACTCTGGCATGTACTTCTCTTACATCCAGGTGGATCCCAGCCAAGGACACAGTCCCACCATTATTTCAGACACGGGTTATCAGCAACGCATACAAAAATGCAGGGTTAGAGGAGCAACTTTCAGAAGAAATGTTGCTGATAAACCTGGAAACACTCTGAGACCTCCCATGGCAAAGGAACAGCCAGGAACAGTTAAGCGAATGCCAAAGCAAAACCCTTGACCTGAACAACTGCAATTTTCAGACACATTTAAAACAAAATCTCAGACTGAACTTAGAGGCATGAGAACAGGATAGAAAATTAGGCTGATATTAATGAGGCACCAAATGGGCCTGAGTTTAGTTCAGGGTCAAATTTTTGGGAGCTTTCCTGGCTTTTCTGGGGGTTTATTTTTAATTTTTTTTTTTTTTTTGGAGCTGCTCTAACTGAGTGAGAAGTACTTGGTGGACACCTTCAGCTTGTTCTTCACTCGGCAGCGTAGCATCACACCCCCCCCGATAAACCAGTCCACACCACCCTTATTTACTGTGTCAGCTAACGGAGGGATAAAAGCAGATGGGAAGGTTCCATTTTGCTGGTTTTCCTCCCACCTTTCTTCTTCACGGCCTGTCACCGATCCCCTTTACTCCCCCTCTCCTCTCCCCTTATTAAAGCAAAACATCTGCCACAGTTTGGAGACGCTGTGGGCTTTTGCGGGCTGTTACCAGCAAAGATAGCGCCTGGCGGGGAGGGAAGCTGAGCGAGAGCCACAGCAGGTGAAGGGTTTTAATTCCCCTGTCCCCGTAATCAGCTGCCACGACCACGGAGCCGTCCGCGGGAGGCAGCAGTAATGATTTCCAAACCCAAAAGAGAGCTCTGGCTGGGGCTTGGACCCCATCCGTCAGAGCTCCGCAGAGCTCAGCTGGTGGCTAGTCGCCCCGTCACTCCTTTCTGATTAAATTCCCATTAAGTTTAAAATAATAATACGTCCTGAGCCGAGTAAGAAACTCTGGAAGAAGAAAGCAAAAAAAAAGTCTTGGTGGGGGTTTTCTTGGCCGGCGGTGAACTAAGGGCCAGCCCTGAAGAAGCATATGGGAAAAAATGGCTGTAGGACCATGCTTTTCTTCTGCTAAAGTGCAGGGCTTAGCCTTGCATTTGCTGTGACCACAAAATCCAGATTCACCGCTGAACTGAGACCCTTTATACGATTATGACAATGAAAAATGCTGGACAACGCAGGTAATTTATTATGTGTGAACTATAAGGTACAGAAGCGCCCAAGGCTTTCAGCAGACAATTTCTCACAGGAGGTTGATCAGAACAACCTGTACGTTCGTGTCCGAGATCTTCGGCCTGACATTTTGTTCTCCCAGCTATCTCACCCTTCTTTTCATTATCTGTCTGCTCGCCACCCTGTGTGGGAGCCAACCAGGCTGAGCAAAAAGGGGTTTTGGCACCCCCAATCAGACCAGCCTCGAAGAAAAAGTAGAAATAGGTCCATGCCACTGAAACCCAGAGCAGGGAGGTGTGCAGCCATCTTTACCACCATGATTTGCCCGGACACCCAAGGACCAATAGTAACTACAGCACCAATATTAATAACTATACTAATAATACATCTTCTCAGCTTACTTTTCTTCTCCTTTAGGTCTTACAGTCCACTGACCACTGTGGAAGGAATACCAGTTTGTGTCCAGTCCAGTGATCATATCTTACTTATTTTAGCACTGAAATGGAAGCCCTAGAAACTTTCATCAGTGAATCAGTTTGAAACTTTTTGGCTAAACATGAGATGCAATGTTTTACTTCATTTGAGGCCTATATAATCTTTTTTGGATAACCTTTTCCTTTGGTTCAAGTTAATTTTTGAGAGTGAGGCACTATGAAAAGCAGATCTGAAACACACGAATATTCAGAAAAAAACAAAACGAAGCATGGCAGCATTTCCATGGCCAATATTTGCATTTAAGAAGCAGGTAGAAGAGTAGGGATGTTTTTCAAGGGCCAGCATTCCCTTTTTTCACAGAAATTTTTCAACAGTTTTGAATCCGTCCACCGTCTTTCTCTCCCCAGAGTACTATTTTGAAAGATGAACTTATAGGAGAAAGTTCCCCCCCTCAACCTCTAGTTACCACTGCCCCAGCCAGGGAGCAGATGTGGCTGAGACACTTGGGTCTGCCCTACTTCCCCTCCACAAACCAGCACCTCACCCAGCCAACGCACCCCCCCATCATGATCCTGGGGGACAGTGGAGGAGCTGCTGAAATGATGGAGGTTATATGAATAGTAACAAGATGCCCAGCAAATAACACCAATTAACACCTGATACTCATGTCCAAGGAATGCAAATAGGTAGTGGAAGTGTGAGGATTTGGGGGAATGCCCCCTTTTGCTTGTGGTTGCTCGTATGGCTTCCCTACTCAAAGCTAATTCACATCAAAGTCAGGTTACCTGGGAAAAGACTGAGAAAAAGCAAAAGAAGAGGCTGTAAATCATCGGGAGATCAGGTCGAATTCCTCAGGACCACAAGGTTGGGGCCAATGCTGGGAATGCAGCATGTAATGGCTTTGCTTATTGCTCTGGTGCTATATCCCGGAGTTATTAATGGTGTGCAGTGACAATAACAACAGCTTGAGGAGCAATCTAATTAAAAGAGGCTCCCTGCTGCAGGCAGTGCAGTCAGGTCACTTATAGGCATCACGGCCTCAATCCGGCCTCCCAAAGACATGACACTGGTTGTCTGCTGTTCCCACCTTATGTTTCCTCCATTGGCATGCCTAGAAGGACATTAATGGCTCCCCAAATGATTTGACTCTGTTTATTAAGGTATTAGAGAGTAAAAGAAAGCTCCTCAAAGTCCTGAGAAACCCTACCTGGCACATACTGTTGGGCTGATAACACCACTCTCTGAAACACACTGGTGCGGGTTTAGGAGGAGCTGAACTATTGATCTTTTGTAATCTAGCTGGAATTAAGTGACAGTGATGGAGTACTTTGTAATGGACTTCCTGAATCCTCATACAAATGGAGGAAGTGACCACCCTTGACCAGATTTCTGCTCATGTTGCCTGTTTCCCTGCCTGCATTACGTATTTTTCCCTTTTGCAATCAGCTCCAACCCCACTTTAGCAGAGCTAATGAATTAATACTCAGCCAGCCTGTGAGAACAGCAGTCTGGAGGGGCTGGTGGGCTCCCTGAGGGATGGTTTGCAGGGTATTATCACACTGAAATCCTCAGTGTAGAAAAGTCTCTGATGCAACCAGGAAGGCAACTCTGGGGCAGCCAGCCCCATGTCCTTATTGCCTTGGCAAATCTGCCCAGTGGTGCCCCAAAGCATCAGGCTTCCTGGGGACACCAGGATCGCAATGATCAACCTATAAATACTTCAAGGGTGGGTGTCAAGAGGAAGGGGTCAGTCTTTTTTCAGTGGTGCCCAGGGACAGGACACAAGAAAATGGGCACAAACTTAAACATAAGTTCCATCTAAGCATGCTGAGGAACTTCTTGACTTTGAGGGTGGCAGAGCCCTGGAACAGGCTGCTCAGAGAGGTGGTGGAGTCTCCATCACTGGAGACATTAAAAATCCGCCTGGGCACACTTCTGTGCAACCTGTTCTAGGTGGACCCACTTTGGCAGGGGGGTTGGACTAGATGATCTCCAGAGGTCCCTTCCAACCCCATATCATTCTGTGATTCTGTGATTCCATGAAATGCCATCCTTGGGCTGTCCCTATGATATGGAGAGTGTCTGGCCTTCCTGGTGGCTTTGGTCTCTCCTCAGCAGCAGAGACATGGCGCTCAACAGAGCCAGCAGCTGTGCAGGAGGCACTGAGGCCTTTCAAGTCTTGCATCCTTCAGGCCATGCTGGGGAGGGGATGCCTTTATTTTTGGAAGGCGTCAGTTGAGCTCTATTGTCTCGGCACATCCATGTTACAAAATCATGTTGGGGACCCATCCCTGCCTCGTGATGGGCTTGTGTAACCTTCCAGCAGCGTTTGTGTTGACAAGGGACCATGACCTTCCCTTTGTGGAGCAGCATTGCCTTGCCAGCCAGGAGCTCTGGCAGACAAGCTTATGAACTCCCTGTCTCCCACCCAACAAGCTGGCCATGAACGTACCCCAAAGGCTCATGCTGAAGAGCCAGTGTGAAACAAAAAAGAGACCACAGATTACGGCCCGTGGGAGCTTCAAACCACGCCAAAGGCGAGAGCCAATGGACACTATAGCCATAGAAGGGCATATTGAGAATCAGTTCCCAGCATCCTGACCTTGGTTTCAAGCGCTGGCTTTGGAAAAGCAGTCAGTCTGGCAGCCTGTGTGGGCTCTGCCTCTGGCATCGGGGCTGGCAGGAGGAGGGGACTGCAGGAGAAACGGAGCTCAGAGAAATCCCTTTATTAATCTGGCCCTGAGAGTCTCGCAAGCTCAGGGACAAAGCCCTGTGATGCAATGAGGTGGCTGCAGAGAGGGAACAGAGGTGACCCCAAGAGGTCGTGGAGCAGCATCAAAAGAGATGTCTCGCTGGCCAACCCAGCCCTCATTAATATCACCAACAAGAGCTGACCCATCACATCTCAGGTCAGGTGTGGGCTTTGATTTTTTCATCTTTTCCTGCATCAAACTCCCAGGCACTCTGAGCAGGAGGGAATATGAGAGAGGTACACCCCTTGACACCAGCTCTGGAGTGGGCCACTTGGCTCTGACATCTTTTAAAACGAAAATCATGTTATCAGTGGTCTTTTGTCCCTTTCCTGGAATCCTGGAGCCCATCACTCAGCAATGAGCCACCTCTGATCTTCACAAATGTGGATTCACTCACGCAGCAGGGGAGGGTCAAAACCAGGCGCTGGGGTTTGTGCTACCCGATAGTCCTTTGCTATCTTTTTCCCCTTTTCACTTCTTTTGGTCTGGTTAAAGCCCCACTCGCTTGCTGCCTGAATCTGGAAGGTCTAAAGACTTAGTAAAGGGTTCAGGCTATGGTCCAGTGTTTTTTTGTCACTTACTTGTCTAAATAATGCAGGAAAAGCTCCTGCATTTCAGGCCAGGCTCTCCGCAAAATGTGTAGAACAGGAGAGGTGTGAATGGAAACCTTGGTGGCATTAGGTGTTGTTTTTCTAAACATTCCCCATCAGTAAGCAGGCAGTCTCTCAGCGCTCCACGGTCCCACCGAGGTCTTTAAATCTTATTTCTAGGATTTCTCTAAAACAGGGGCCTCAAGCTTTTAAACACAAAGGGAGCAGGGGAACAGTTTCTTTAGCAAGAGATTTGAACAAATCAGTGCCTTTTGTCTCACTATTTTTTTTTTTTTTATGGACATCTGCTGGGGTTTGTATTTTTTGAGTCATGGGGGTGAAGGGGGTTGAGGGGGAAAGAGAGGTTTGCAGACAGGGTGAGCACAACATATACTGGAAAAAATCCCGGATGCTATAAATGGGAGCCCCCTAACAGTGCAGCTCATCTGAAGCAAAATGAAAATATCAGGCATCCAAGAAACATATGTGCAGATGGCTTAGAGCCCAGTCTTCTTACTGGGGCTCTGCATTAAATAAAATGCACCGGGTCATGTTGCTACAGATATAAGAGATTACTAGGTGCAACGTGCACTTCTCTGTGAAACTGGAGGTTTTTAAACAATTGGAAATACGGTCCTTGTTTATGGATCAAGCAAATGGCTTCAGTCAAGCAGAGCAGCCCCCTTTATTTTTCCTTTCTTTTTTTTTTTTTTTGTTTTGCCAGGGCCTGGGTCAGGAGGATCATACTCTGTGAGATTTCACTGCAGATGCTGCTCAGACAGAGAGCAGTCTCAACACCGACACGAGAAGCAGCATCCAAGAGGGCTATTGACTATGACCTGTATTTTTGAAGGATGATATGAATCAATCCAGAGCCTTGGCGAGACCTCGCGGTTGGGGCTTGTGCTTTCAGCCAATGTCAATTATGTCATTACTGAGCCTGCAGAAGCTATTACTAATGTTACTTTTACAGTTCACTGCCGACCAGAGAAAAGAGTTTTTCACACTGTTGTCGTTTTGTTGGAGCAAGACTATACGAATCGCAGATGGCTTCCTTGCCAGATGTAGCCTCGCAGGACGGCAGTTTGGGGTTTACAAGAGGTTTAATGAAAACTTGGCCTTTTTCCCAACTTTTGGCAAAATACTCCTGGGCTGTCAACTCACGCAAGCAAGTCAAGATCCTAAAAATGTCTAATGACTTGTTCTCACCGAACCAGGAGGCGAAAAGTTTTACCTGGGAAACAAAACCCAAATGGGCAGACCAATACCTTGTCACACTGGGCCCGAGCTCATGATCACCCCGGTTATTGAAAGGCTCTCACTGCAGGCTGGATCTCTTCCCAAGTCTTTGCTGTTGCTCTTGAGGGGTCCAACGTATTTCTGCTGACATGGAACACTGATGGTGAACAGTGGGGAGAAGTGACATCCAGGTGTGTCGAAAATCACATCATCCTTACTTCTTTTTTTCATTTAAGACTTCACTGGTTTTTCCTGGGCTGAGAGTTTGTTTGCTAGCCCCCTTTTCACTTGGTTTTTTTCTTCCTTGATGATATGAGTAGTTTGTTAAAATTGTGCTAAAAAAATAATTCTCAGGTATGCGCCTTCAGCTGTAGGATATCTCCTGTACTCAACATGCCCAAATGGTGCAGAGAAAAACAGCATCTCCGGCTGCAAACTGGAAACTCTTCACATGACTTGAATTTTCAGGTATATTATTTCCTTTTCTCGATTCATGAATATTTGTGCTCGGTGAGACTTGGCATAGTATAGCGTCATTTTCAGCGCTTAGTTTATCAGTCTCCCCAGTTTCCATTCCTACCACCCTGGACTGATATTCATCCTGGTCTGTGCTGTCAAATGGAGTCAGCTGCAATGATTTGGCAACAAAGTTTCTTCAGTTATGGTTTGGAAAAGATATCTTTTTCTAGGTCCCAGTAGCTGCAAAATTTTGCCTCGTGGGTGCAGCGTGTGCACCAGTGGGATGGAGCGCAATGGTGCCTGTACATATAAAAAATGCATTTGAGCCATTCAAAAAATCAGCTCCAACAAACAAACCCTGAAACTTTCTTCACACCACACCTCAAGGCAACAAACCTGTCTCACCTGTGGGCCTTTAGCAGTCTCTCATAGCCAATTGCCCTTGCCTCAGCTTGTCTGTCTGTCTTTAAATATCTTCATTCTGACCCTAATTAGAAAGGTACATTTTTTGTCACGTGGCTGGTGCACAAACCAGATGATTGAATCCTCCAGGGGAAGGAGGAAGTAGGACTTTACATCCATGTGGCAAAGGGATTAACAAAATGGCTGGAGACACGTAATCATGGAGATGTTATCCTTTTTCCACTGACTGAGGTTTGGAAGCAAACCTGATATCTAACCCTCCTTAGCACTCCTGTGGATCCGTCTTCTTCAGAATCTCTCTTAAACAGGGTTATTCTGATTTATTTTTTTTTGTATTAGGTGCTCAGAGACTTTACAGAAGTGAAGTTCTTTTACCAAGATGCAGATTGAATCAACATTCCTGCGACAAAGCAGATCAAGCACCATGGGGCTCCCTCTTTTTACTTCTGGGATTGCATGATGGAGTTGCAGATCATGTTAGAGAAGATGTAATGGACTGCAAATCTTCTTCCCTCTCTCCCCAAAACGAGAAAACGTAAGTGTCGGGCTTTCTTACATAAGTTTTTTTTTTAATAATCTGCAGTTTTATAGAAGGACTTTGGATAGGATCAGAAGAAATCAAGTGGTTTGTGATGACTACCCTTTAAAAAGTGACATGTCTCTTTTCATAAAGCACTCACTTGCTGGCCTGGGAGTGCTATTGCTGAGGAAAGACTGCAGAGCTGCATAATATTCCCTAGCTGATGCACAGAAGAGACTTTCCCAAGTACAGCAGTAACCCTAATAATAATCATCCCTAAAATGTGTTCAGCTAGAAAATACCTTTTCTTAGGTAGCTGGGGTAGCTGGTTGGTTGTTTTTTTTTTTTTTAATTTCAGTGAAATTTTGAGCACCATTATTCCCAAGTAAAACTTCGGTCTCTGTTCTGCAAATGCTTCTCTGTAGATGGCCCAGAGACCTGGTCTTTACTGAGTTTTTGGGTAGGGCTGAACTCACAGGCAAGTGCTGGGACTCTGAAGAAGTGACCACGAAATTCAGAGGTGTGGGAGAGGAAGATCTAATTCCTTTTTGTCCTATACACTTTTGATGTGGGCCCTTAGCTAAGGCAGCTAGGGTGGATTTCATCTCACTATGCTCCGACTATATCTGTACTCAGGGAAGAGAGGGAGAAGTCCCCAGAGGTCCAGGAGTGGACACCTATGATCTATACCTTGGAGGTGGCAGTATCTCTTCATTGATTAAAACGGGAACTAGCTAATACTGGTAGCTATGGTTAAGTGAGGTGACTCCTACCCCTATAAAAAATTGTGCTGTTTTCCTTCCTTCCATAAAATAGAAATGGATGTATCTCCACCTGACAAAGCTGGTGTAAGGGCCCAGACCTTACAGAGAAGGAAGTGCTTAAATGAGCCAGCAAGGCGGTTGTGGTAAATACCTACATTCAAGAGTGTGGGGTTGGTAATGTATAACATTCCCTAGTAAAATCACAGCATTATTAATTTTGCTGCCTTATATACCTCTGGAATGGTAAAAGCAAGAGGAGAAATCTGGCCCAGTGATCCATCATCCCAGGCTTTGAAATAGAGCCAGTTTCACTGAAATTTGAGTGAGTCCTTAGAAACACACAGAGGGCTAAAGCAACAAGTGCATTTCACCGAGCTATGATATCATCCTCTCCTCCTTTCTAGAGGGGAAGGTGTTTATCGGATGTGTAGGAGAGAAGAAAGAAGAAGAAAAGCACACCCATATATTTAAATATTCAAAGCTGCCCCAGGAAAGAACTTAAAATCTGAGGTCATTTCCTCGATGAGCTGAAAACATTATTTGTCATCCACACTGAACCAGAAGAAAAAGAGAAATAAAAGAAGGATAGGAAAAGTCTGTCGCCCCCTTGCCATTTGTGGTTTGAATGGGAAGGGGCTTAGTTACGTGGGCCGGCAGCCAGCCGAGCCACAGAGGGTGCCCCTTTGATCCACTCCTGGCTGGCTCTGAGCACCAAAGTGGCAAAAATTCGTGGAGGGGAATAGAGGAGGCTTGGCAAAGCCGTGGTGCCACCTGGGACTGGTTTACACTTCCTTACCATCACAGGCATTTTTCAGAACCTGCAGCCAAGTGGCCTCAAAGGAATGAACGTCTCTCTTCTCTGCTCCATCCTGGCTGTGTGTGTTTGGAGGGAAGCATTAAATTTACTCCGGAGAAGGTAGAAAGAGCAGATCCGGCCATCACCTCCAGAAGACTGCCTAAGCACCTTTAGTAGTATATTAAGTATCTTATTGGGGTTTTGGCTTAATTTAATAGATTCCCTGTGTATCAGTGTCAAGTGGGTGTAATAAGGTGTCATTATATAGTGTAAATAAGTGGAAAGTGCAAAAGCGTCCTTACGACTGTGATCGTCATCCCAATGTTGATTAGGAAGGGCACAGGCTGGGGAGCTCAGGAGACAGAGCCGGGACAATTCAGGGTGAAGAAGCACCGTGTGCTCAAATTGAATGGCAATGGCTGAGTACCTGGCAGACAATGCACTAATTCACTAGGAACTACGAAAATAATTGGGGTACCCAGACCTGCCTGATGACAGCATCCCTTCATACGTCAAGCACCCTTATCGCTGGCTGGTGAAGTGGGGACTTCACAGTGTTCACTGACCTTGCTGAGGACCCTCCAGGGCATTCATGCATGAGCAAAAAAGGCAAGAAAGGAGACCTGTATGTGCATCATACAGAAATCACCCCTGTCCCCAAAAAGTAACTATTCTTTTTACAAAGCCATACAAGGTACAAGAGTTCCCTCAGAGGCTTTGCCGGGGCTAGAGGAACCATGTGACATGCTGTGATGGCATCCCTCACCTCCTGGAAGGCATCTGGGCATGAGGACAGTATGGACCAGAGGAGAGAGGAGAACACCAGCACTCACCTTGGTCCCAGCTCAGCCACTGACAGTCCTTAGTTTCAAAAGACCTGCAGCCACCAGGATTTGTGTGGGGAACCAGTCTTTGGGCAAACAGGCACCTGCCCTGCCTATGATTTGTGTTTTCTTCTGCTCCTGCTGAACTCCCTGGAGGGGCACTGGGCAGCCCGTGTGAAGGTAGAACAGCAGCATGTGGACAACAGAAAAGTACGGAGTAGTGCAGGCATCTGTGGGACGCTCAGCTCTGGTGCTGTTTCATTTATTAGCCTGGATGCAGCTGATGAGATGTCCTGGAGCTGGTAAAGCCATGAAGAAGACATCGTCCTCTGAGCATCCCTCCGTCCCCTTGAGAGTGGTTCCCTGGAAGCTTATTGCTTCCATTTGAGTTGGCCCCTGAACAACACGCTGAGACTTGCTCTGCAATGAGCTTGTGGTCTGCCTAGAAGCACTGAACTGGCCTTTGGTCTGTGGCTGCTCTTTAGCCTCTGGATTGCGCAGCTCCAAACATGTCATCGGTTCCCTGTTATCAAGGGCTCTGATTCAGAGCTCAGGAAGACATTGCCATTCCAGGCTGTGGGAGCCGGACATTTTTTCCCCAGCAAATTTGACTAGAGCCACACCAGTCTTGTAAAAAATTAGAGTATCTAAGAAAAGAGGAGACTAAGAAATTTTGCATATTGGCCTATTAAAAAAAGCTGCACTTCCAACATCTTGTGTCCCAGCTGAGGGAAGCTTCGGTGTTTGTTTTGTCTCTGTTATAGAAAATTATAATGATGATAATGACCAGTATGTGAGATATTTCTCTTTGATGAAACATGGACCAAGAACCAAAAGGGGCTGCACACAAGCTGAAGGAGCCTGATGTAAAGTGACATAGCATTTTAGTGGGGTTTTTTTTTGACAGCCTGGCCCTACCCTTAGCAAGATCTGCTCTGTCAGGGACTCTTCCCGCAGTGTTGGTGCTGCACAAATTGGGGGGGTGGGAGGGGTGCCTTTGCTAAAATACAGCAGAGGTGGTTCTGAGTGGCTCTGCAGCCCCTCCGCACCGTGGGAAAAGCACAAAGACTTGCCAGTCCTTGCTGGCAAGTAAGCTGGGAGTGGGAACTTCTGTTTGTCTGAGCACCATGTGCAGCAGATGGGAAAACAGCAGGGAAGCACTGGCCAGCAAGGCAGCAAGTGGTCTGTAGCACGTCAGCACCAGGAGGTCTACAGACGTTGCCCTAAACCAATAAATGCTGCCAGTTTAATACTGGCAGTGAGACGCAGCGGCTTCATAAAGCCATGGGGGTGTGAATACTCCTCGGCTATTTCCCGAGATCATTTCAGCTCATTGCGGCTTTCTCTAAGATGCAGGGGGAAAAAAAAATTATTTAAAAAATTAATCCATTTTAGGGCCAGAAGGACTCTCCAGTGATGCCACCTGCCTTCCACGGACCATCCAGCTTCACTCTGCAGCTTCGGCATCAAGCCCGTAACTGCTGGTAGAGCAAGCGTCTCATTTTCATCAAATGTGGAAAAGATTGGCTTCTTCCCTGCTCTAAAAAATCATGCCTAATGCTTTTTTTTTTTTTTTTGGTATTATAATTTTAAAATAACAAAGTGGAATTGCTCAGCAGGGCAAACTTCAGCACTAACCACGAAGACAGGCCTGGCTGCAGCAAGCAGCGAGGGAGCTGGGAGGCATTACCAGGTTGTTAGTCTTAAAAGGAAGAAACAGGAAGGAAAATTCATTCCTCGGTCCCTCCTATCATGCCGGGTCCCTACTCAGCCTTCCCAGCCTGATCCTGAAAATCAGGAATGCCCAGCCAGCCATTTCAGTTTAAAGAGACAAGGGTTGGGGGTGGTGGTGGTGGTGGGGAAATTCTCCACAGCTCATCACTACTCCTGATGGCATTGCCATAATCCAAATCTGCTGAGCCATCTATTGATGTTCAAAGCCAAATGAAGATTGATTGAGGCAGACGTGAGGGGGTCATGCCGCAGGCTCGTCACGACAGCCCAGCGTATGTCTGTGTATCTGGATGGTGAGCTCCCCCCTTGCACGCCGCCTGGCTGCCTCCCCGGCACCCTGAGGAAGGTGTTAAGAGTCACCCAGGGTGGGATGTGCCCCAGGGAATCACTGGGCTGCATCCATGACACCTCTCAAGGGCAGAAGGTCTCAGCTCACCCGAGCCTTGGCTGGCACCACGGCAAGATGCTTTGCTGCATGAGCATCCACAAGGGGAGCAATCACAGAATGATCTGGGGTTGGAAAGAACTTCTAGTTGGAGATCATCTAGTCCAACCCCCCTGCCAAGGCAGGTCCACCTAAAGCAGGTTGCACAGAAATATATCCAGGTGGATTTTGAATGTCCCCAGAGATGGAGACTCCACCACCTCTCTGGACAGCTTGTTCCAGGGCTCTGCCACCCTCAAAGTAAAGAAGTTCCTTCTTATGTTTAGATGGAACTTCTATACTCCAAAGATGACAAAGTCCGCTCAGTAGTTAACATTTCCATTTGCTTTCCTTTGCCTCCCTTTATTACAGGTACCACATTGTTGTTAATTCCTGGCTACCTCTCTGCTTCTACAAAAGGGTGACAGGCTCAATCAGCTGTCTATTACTCCAGCAGCCTTTCACTCAAAGTAAGTGACATTTGCTGCAAAATGTCTCTGTTTCCTGCCCTGCAGCTGAGGGGGTTTGTCATAGCCTGGAGGAAGCAATTTTAGCTGCCATCTTAAATTAAGACTTGAAGCCCCAGTAGACAGAAGGTAAGAGCTTCATGGCTTTCTCCTTCACCTAGAGAACAAACAAGACCTCTGAGAGACAGTGTCAGCCTAAAAATTTCCCCTGTGCCTCCCCCTTCTCTATTTTCACCCTTATCTCCCTTTCTCACTAGATATTACACTCTAACACCATGCAGAAACATGCTTTCCTTGACCCCAGCAGACCTTTGGCAAGGCAATGCTGTTGCAGCAGGCTTTTTCCCCACTTATTGTTTCTGAGACCTGGAGACAAACTCAATTTTTGAAATCCATTTTCAGTTTTGCTCCTCTTGTTCCTTCTGTGAGGAGGACAAGTTCCCTGGATACTCTCCATTGGGGCATTCTGCAGCCAGCCCATGGCCATCAAGGTCCCTCTGACACCCCAAAGCCTCACCTCTCCTCCTCTCACTGAGCCCCATGGTGTTTTACTGTGACCAAGACCCTCCCTATGCAACATGGTCCATGCTTCAGTTTGACTTTTTTGTCAATAACCTTGCTAAGCTGTTTCTGGGATTTATCAAGAGACAGACTTTTTCTTTACACGCAGGTTAATACTCTGCATGGACCATTCACGATTCATCTCAGCCTGATATTTTATGCACTTTGAGAAACCCACAAGTCCTCAAGTGGAATTAGATAACCCTTTAATGGTGGTGTGGGCAGAAATGTAATGGAGTCAGGGTGAAAAATGTCAAAAGTCAATTTAAAAAATAAAAATTGGACCTGTCTATACCATAACACAAAGTTCCAGGCTAGGTGTGGCGGAGGATGGAAGATTTTATGCATTCTTCAGACAAACCCTTGGTCCCCACTATTGCTCCCAAGAGGAGGGATGCTCCGGGCTATGTCAGATTTCAGAAAAACATGAAGACAATGACTGTGCTTCCCAGATATGATTTTTTCAGAAATGATAGTGCATTTTTCAAGGCAGAAGGCAGCAGTCTGGAGTTCAGTTACATTGTCTGGGTGATTAATGTGTTATTTAGGGAGCAGACAGAAGCAAGGAGCCTGAGAGAGGTCTCCTCCTCTCTGTGCCTGCCTTCTAGTGCTGAGAAAAAAACACACAAAAAAGGTCAAACTTAGCTTGTGTGGACACCGTGTGTTTTCTGACCGTCTATGGAGCATGATGAAAATCATCCAAACAGTGAATGTGCACGCTGAAGACAAGTGCCCATGTTTAACTGCTTCATGGACACAGCTTATCAGAGTAACCAGTCCAACAATAAGCAAAATTAACAGTGCAAACATAAATCCCAGTCTTCCCTATCTCCTCCCCTTTGTATGACAGAGGTGGCTGAAAGGAGAAGGAATTTATCCCAGATATGAGGGGGTTTTGACGGTAGAGACTCATCAGAGCTGCTCAGCTTTGGGGTCACAGGGGAGAGCTTTTTGCAGTCTGTCCTCTGAGTGATGGTGGCAAGAAGATGGGTGCAAGAAGAAGTTAGTGATTCACGCCCACATCCAGCAGCAGGGATGGGAAGACCAGGTAAGGAGTGCCTACAGCCCATTTTCCCCCCTGGGTACCAGATGTAATAAATACTTCCTGCACCAGCCCTTAGTAGTGTCAGGCTCTAATTCCTAAGCAGGAGGTAAGGACCTCTGGGTGACCCTTGGGAGATTTTCTCCTGGGAAATCAGTGTCTAAGATACGCAGCCCTACCACGTGTGCTTTATAGATTCTATTTTTTTATCACATGGTTCCCCCTTGCTCATTCTACCAACTTCTTGCCTCAGGGAACATAGTACAGTGCATGCATTCGGCATAAGCTGAAATGTATAAATAAACTAACATTTTGCTGGTTCAGCCCTCCCTTGGCAACCTCCTTGTACTCTGTCACTGGAGGCCACAACGTCACTTAAAGTGACCATTTTGTCTTGGCAGGACTCGTTCACTTATCCTCCCGCTCCTCAGCTCTACTCTTTGGTGCCAAAGCACAACACGAGCTCCTCAATTGCCCTTGGCTTCCCCTCTGAAAACGAGTGCTGAGCTCTGGGGATAGTCCATGCCATAGAAGAGGAAAAGGGAAAAAAATCCACTGCTTGCCAGCATCTAAGAAAAGAGAGGAGATATATGTTGTCAGGTCCTATTCAACCATGGTCCATAGGAAGAACTGCAGGGGGTCTTTACAGCTCCCACCATTGGCTTCCACATGGGCTAACCTGTATTGGTGCTTGGGGTTCTTCCTCCCCAGGTGCAGGACCCTACATTTGTCCCTGTTATATGTCCCCTGGCCCTGATGAAGAGAGGCATTTCATGGGCCAGCCATGGCTGCTGGCAACATTTCCCAGACTAGTGACATTCCCCTCTTTGTGTCCAAAAACTTAAAGGGGCTGATCGCTTCTCCTGCTTTCAGAAGTAGAATTGCTTTTTCCCATCCTGGCTTTATATCAGGTTCATGAGTTTGATCTTTTTCGGTGCTGCATTGTTTTTAAGTTGTAAAGTGTCTGCAAATGGAGAAGAAAGAAATCATGGCTACATCCATGTAAATGGCTGCCTCCCAGTTGAGGGCTCCCCATCACTGGAAGGGTGTTCACATGAGTGCAGGCTCAGCATCCCTAAACATGAGGTCTCTGTTTAATGAGGTTAAAATTTGGGAAACAGACTGGCAATTTCAGACATACAGCCTCAAAGAAGTCTCGTTCTCTGAGGGCAAACCATCCCGATCCCAAGCCGGACGCTGCTCTGGAAAGCATCAAAAATCTTACATGACATTTCAGAGTGATGTCCAAAACATTTGTATTTTGTAAACAGGAAGTCACGTTGTCTGGAGAGGATATTTTCCCCCTTCAATAGCCGCGTGCAGCCTTTTTACATAACCCCTTTTTACAGTATTTTGGGACTGAAAAATTCATTTCCCTCTCGTAAGCGCATAGGAGAAGGCAGCTGCCACCCAGACATCCTTTAAATGGGACCACATGTAAGCCACTTAGTCTCCAAAAATGAAAGCAAAACACAGTGCTGTCATCACTGCACGGCACCGTCAATCAGAGCTGCTCATAATGTGCTGCACCGTGTATATCTCATACCATGCTCGTTATAAGCTTAGGCTAATGCAGAATAATAAAGCAGAGTATTACAGACGTTAGAAACTCTGGACTAGCAAATGATGGATAAGTGGAAACACAAAGGCTCACGTCATCTCTTTTCTGGCCGTGAGGGTTGGTGAAGGCAAGTTCCTCTAATGCTTCGCCGAGGTGTTTTTCCCTCTCCCTGATGGTGTGGTGTGTGCAACCTCCTGAAAAGGAACCTGTGGGCATTTTTGCTTGTGGTCTGTGTTACTCCGCTGAACAACCACAAGCAAATTATTTTACTTACAAGTTCAGCAAAATGACTCCCATGGTGTGGATGGGAGACACCAAGGTGGGTCACACTTGGCTGCTTTCATCTCTCCCCTTGCCCCCTTGGTCCCATTTTACGATGCTGAAAGGCCACAATGGGATGTGCTGTGAGGACAGATGATGCCTGTCACACCAAGGATGGAGCAGACGGGGAGTGTCCACAGAAAGCCCTGGGGCTTCAGACTGCTTCTGGGATGGCTAGAAAAAATAATCAGAAAAACATATGGAATGAAATAGTTGGTCCAGGTCAAATCTCCAGATCTCACAACCACTGTAAGTCATCCAAACAATGTAATCTATATAACAAATTGAAAAAAAGAGTGTGGCACCAAGACTCTTTCCTTGTTTAGAGAATAAAAAACAGTGTGTCCTCCCACATGCAGAGAACACAAAGCAGTAAAGTGCAGATGCATAAAGGGGTTGACAAAAGTAACAGATATTGATAATTGTCCCTTTCCTTTGCTCACTTAAAATCTATAAATCCCATAAGATTTCTCAAAGGCCAAATATTAAAAGCCATTATCTTTCCAGCATAGCATCATTGCTCGGATCCAGGGTTTGGCATTGGAAAATAAAGATCTGGGGAGGACAGGTGATGGGATGGTGTTATACTGGGAGAGTGCAGACACGGGAGGAAGAGAACGAGGAGGTGGGTTCACTTGAATGCTTGATGCAGGGGAAAAAGGTATTCAAGGAAGGAGAAGAACACTAGGAAAACCCCAGTTCAGCTCATATCATGGTAGGTCTCTAGGAAGTATCATTTAAAAAGCACAAGAAAATTATCAAAATATATCTAGCCATTTGTATAAAGCCCTTTCAGTACCTTAGCATCATCTGTTTAGTGCTTAGAAGAGAGGAGAGAGTTTATTAAGAAACAAGGTTAGTCTAAGAAGGGCCAAGGCTCTCCGATGGGGACTGGTGGGCGGGTTGGTTTCATGATGGGAAGGCATCTCCACTCCTTTCAACACGCCCTGAGTGTAAAAGTAGTCGGTCTTAAACAAACCAGCTGGCACAGGCTTAAAATTTTGTTGTTACTCATATGCATCCAAGTATAAAACAAGGACTGTGTAAGCTGAGTAAATAAACAGACTCACTGGTCTCTGGTGAGGAGGTCTGTGTCATTTTATTCACACTTTTTACCGTATACTTGGGGGTCATTTGCCAGACTGGGAATAAATGGCATCTGGTTCTTTAACCCAGGCTTGATCTCCTCTCTCTAATAAAGATATTTGTCTCCTGGCTTCTGGGGTGCCAAAAACAGAAGTGAGAAGAAAATCTAGCCATAAAATGTCTTAAATGTATAAGAAGCCTCTGGGCCTGATTCTCACTACGTTTATTCCCTTTTTCTGCCACCACGACAGGGCAGAGAACCTGACACCCTTGGTTTCATTTACATTCAACAAGAAAGTACTGAGATATTTGTTTTAAATTCGCTACATCTCAGTAGAACTAATCTAATTAAATCAGATGCTTTCGAACACGCAATACAGCTATTATTAAACACCCAGCACATTTCGGCAGGAGGGTTTAACGAAAGCGATTTGCGAGAAGGAAAAAAATGCCATTTGTGGGAAGAAGAAAACCACCCATTTCAAAAGCCAATTTGTTCACCAGTCGCACAGAATTCACACCAATTTACCACAATTTGACTTCGCTCGAGTTCCTCCGTGTCGATGCTACCGAGGAAGGCATGTCGGCCCTAACGAGCTGCCTTCGCGGAGATTGTCGGACTCTATTCTTTCAACAAACACATTTTATTATTTCATGATGGCGTTTCAAATGAAAGAACAATTTGGATCTTGCTGCAGCCGTGCAGCCCCCCACCCTTGACTCCAGTGCAAGACCGGAATTATGAAAATGAATGCTTTCTCTCATTAAACTCAATCCTACAGATATTCATAAAAATTGGGGAGGAAAAAAAAAAAGTAAGAGAAAACTGTAAACTGATATACCAGGGCATCAGGTCACAGCACAATGGTTTGGATTTGGGACTGTCACGTGAATGCCTGAAGGTCACGGTCAGGGCTTCAAACACCTTCCCTTGCTGCCTCCTGAAGCCAGTGAGATCCCTCAAAATACCCAACTGGGAGAAGTAAAAGGGAGATCAGTGAATTCTACCTCTCGGTAGTGCTGGATTGCTCTGGTAAATGTGCAGCAGGGCTTGGGCAGGAGGGAGAAATTGTGGGCACCCCAATCACCCACATCAAAGCAGAGGCGGCAAAGTTTGGGCTCAGGCTGGTTTTCTGTAGGATACCGGAGGCACATCCCTGGAAAATGTGGGAACCTTCTGGGTCCATGCAAAACCTTTCCCGTGCTATTAATTTTGGAACCCCCTGATTATGTTTTCATTAAATGATACCTCTCTTAAAATGCCCTTGGTGAACTTTTCATGCTGATGGCTATGCCCGGCATAAGCAGCAGCTCTTGGTGACATTTCAGGTGCAACTTTTTTGGCCTCCTACAGCTTCTGGCAAGGAAAGAAGAAAAGCAAAACCAGAGAAGCCTTGACTCCCTTGCATGCTGGAGGTCAGGTGAAGGCAGATATTTGTGGCCCAGTCCTGCTGCTATTGAAATAAATGGCCAGTTTGCCATCGATGTCTGTGGGAGTAGGCTAAGGCTTGGACTGCGATGCAGGCATGGAATTAAGCCTAATGCCTAATGGCATTAATTAGGGGGTGGTTAGCAGAATAGTGAATCCCCAGTGGTACAGGAGGTTATTTAGTGGTGGAGAAATGTGTTATTGGACTGCTCTCATCCAACGTTCAGTCCTAGGCTGTGCTCCTGGCCTCCCAAAAATGCTTTTCTCCCGTGTAAGACGACGGCATGCAAACACATTCCTGATGGATGCATCGTGGCTGGCTCAATACAGCAGCATGAGTGGGGATTTTTCAAGCATGGTGACAGGGGAAAAAAGACTCGTGCACTCCACAGATGTATCTTTGAAGACAAAACATGGGTCATGTCTAGGAATTTAGGGACTGTCATATGGCAACAGTTTACTGGGCTTTTAGGGTTTCTTTGCTACAGCATTTCACAGCAAGATTGATTCTCATCTGCTACCTATCACACATACCTAATTGCATAATAATATACCACAGAGAGGTATTTTTTTCCCTTGGTCTTGGCTCTTTGCCTTACATTTTTCTCCTACCTGATATAACTGCAGGTATAATCCCTGTTCTTATGCATACATAGATCAGTTTTTCACATCATCCTAAGAGCATTTTACCTTGGTGAATCCCAAAATACAGCTTTACTCTTAGTATTTGCATTTACCTTGGCTGTCTGCTCTGCCATGCAGAGAAGCTCAGGGAGGGCTGAGGCAGCTGAGGACCCAGCGCTCGTGCACTTGAGTGGGTAGGCAGGATTTTCCTCCCACGTACACGTTTCCAGAGCTCAGAGTCTCCTCTCTCTTAGCTTTGACATGCCCCAGCAGCATTTATGGGGCCTAGAGCACAGGGAACATCTAGGAGAAACCCAGCTCAGAAGGCTGTGCCAGCTCTGATGGGAGTAGGTTTCACTGAACTGCACATCAATTGGCTGCTGAGATGAATGGCCTTTTAGATATGCACATGGAATTGATTAATTCAAAGAAGACTTTTTGTTGTTGTTGTTGTTTTTTCCTGGAAGCAAACATTACTTTTAGCTGTGGGATACACTCTTAATGAACAAAGGGATAAAAAAACAAAATCACAAGGCTGAATTTTTTTGGGTGGTAAAGACTGAAGCTTTCAAAGTGGATTTAGTATTATTGCTGGGTGGTGGGAAACATGAGACTTATCCCAGTCCAGCTAAGAGTTCAGTCAGCTTTGCAAACCAGGCAGACCTGGGTTATGGCTGTACATCAAAAGCGTGGTAAGTGCTTGTTAAGCTTTGGCCGGTTCTCATACGTAGCCAGGAAAGCAGGGCAGTTTGGCTGGGATCTGCTCTGGTTTGGGTTAATAACACACAGGACAGATGCTGAGATGTATACGCTGCAAGGCAAAACTGCAAGGACAGACAACACAGCTCTGAGAAGCTCAGCCATAAACCAGGAGATCTGACAGTGGTTTTTGGCTTAGAAGAGTTAATTTCCTTTGACTGCAATACTGATTCCACCTTTTTACTGATTCTACCTCTCTCCTCCACTCTGGTGAGACCCTATCTGGTGTGCTGCATCCAGCTCTGGAGCCCTCAGCATGGTCGTGGACCTGTTGGAGTGAGTCCAGAAGAGGCCATGGAGATGATCAGAGGCTGGAGCTCCTCTCCTATGAAGACAGGCTAAAAGAGTTGGGGTTGTTCAGACTGGAGAAGAGAAGGCTCCGGGGAGACCTTATAGCAGCCTTCCGGTACCTCAAGGGGCTACAGGAGAGATGGGGAGGGACTCTTTATCAGGGAGTGAAGTGATAGGACGAGGGGTAACGATTTTAAACTGAAAGAGGGGAGATTTAGATTAGATATTAGGAAGAAATTATTTCCTGTGAGAGTGGTGAGACCCTGGCCCAAGTTTCCCAGAGAAGCCGTGGCTGCCCCATCCCTGGAGGTGTTCAAGGCCAGGCTGGATGGGGCTTTGAGCAACCTGGTCTGGTGGGAAGTGTCCCTGCCCATGGCAGGGAGCTGGAATTAGATGGTCTTTAACCATTCTATGATTCAATGGTTCTATGATTGTGTAATATGTGTATTTGCTCTTCTGTGTATTTACCCCCACAGTGTAGCAGTTTTTTACAAGTGTAGTATTATATTATTTACCTTTTTCTTTACTTTTCTCTTGCCAGATGCTGCTTTCATGTTACTTCTGCCTGGTGGATGGATCACAAGGCTGAAATGCCTGGCACTTCATGTGATCCCTTTCATAAACAGACCCAATTTTATTTCAAAAGCAGGCTCAGAAATTATTGCCCTTGCTGTGAGGCTCTTCTCAGTCTTAGTGCCCTCATGGTTGCAGGAGAGCTAAGTAAAATTGATTCAGAGACCCAGACAGTTTGAGGTCGTCTTTGGCAGTGCACATGAGGTGTTTGATCAGGGTTTGGAAACTCTCAGGGGTTTGGGTGGTTTTTGTTGTGGTAGCCAAGGACTATTGTCTTTCTGTGTGCACATGGGGTCTGTGTCTCCCAGTGGTGGAGACATCTCCTCCATCCTGATGTTCACCAAGGGAAAATGGGGTCCTGTTGCAACAGCCCTAAGTCCTCAGGGTTAGTCCGGGCTTGAAATAAGGCTCATTTTCCTATCGTCAGGACTAATCATTCAGAGAGCACAGCACTGCAATTGTTTTTAAAGATCTCATTCTCCAAACGCTTACTCCCTGGTTGTGTTTCTAATGTCATACTTGGCTCTATTTTCTTTCTCTTGCAAATGCTCCTGCTCTCCCTCTGTGCTTCAAATTCATCCCAACCCCTGTAAGACAGCTTTAAAGGACAGGGCTGGGTAGAGGGACCCACGATGCCGTGTCCAGCAATAGCCCAGGTCATGAAGTTTAGTAATTCATCTAAGCTAAAACACTATTTCTCCTTCCTAAACTGCTCCTGTACTTGAAGTAGCTCCAAAAGCAGCAGAAAAAACCTTTAAGTCTGGCCAGATCCGTTCTGCTGAGTTGTTTAAATTAAAATTAAAAAAAGTCTATGCAGGCATTGCTATTCCTTTTTCAGGTTTATCCTAATTTCACACTACACCAGTACTAAGCTTAGCTCTACACAGCACTTAAATAATAACAAACAAACAGTATTAGGTAAAATAAAAACTGGGTTGGAATTGTCTCCCAAATAATGTGTCCAAAACTTTTCAGAGTGTGTAAAAGCTGGGAAAGAAAGTGGAAATAATGAACTACTATAAATAAAGCCATTTCTTCCAGTGTTTCCATCAGAGGAAGCCAAAGCCTGGAGGTGTTGGATAAGTTTTGAGAAAATCTACCCTTGTCACTGGTATGTCGACAGTCAGCACTTGGGGTGGTTTGGAAAGCCAGAAGGTGTTTGTTTGGTTTTTTTCTTTGTTGATTTATTAAAAAATAACCATAACAACAAAACAAAATAATTTTCCCTTGTACCCAGAATAATTTTAAACAACAACGTTTGGGTGATGACAAGGCAAGAGGTGTTGGAAGCCCTTTCATGGGCAAAACTAGAGTCCCCAAAAGATCTGGGCAATAAAAAATAAAAATAGAAATAAAAAGGATGCAATTTAGTGTGGAAAAAGGCAAAACCTGGCACTTCCCTAGTACAGGTGGGGAGAACGGGCAAGGAACTGAGAGCCTGCTGCAGCAAAGGGCTGAACTGGGTGACAGACTGGGGTGACTGTCCCAGAAATGCCACACTGACAGTCCTATATGCCAAACGGCTTGTATAAAATGCAGAGAGGGCTCTGGAGTGAGTAAATCAGAATGTCACATGCCATATTACGTGTCAATCCCTCGCCCCCAGATGCCTATCCCTCCAGCTCTGCTCAGGGCTGGCAAAGCCTCAGCGGCAGTGAATGGCCCAGATTTTCCAATCCAGACTTCAAGGAAGATCTGGAGAGAGCTCAGCAAAGGATGAGGAGAGGTCTAGAAAATGTGATTGCTGCAGGAAGATGGCAAGAACCGAGCTTGTGCTGTCCTCAGCAGGGAGGACAGAGGGGGAAGACATGATATTATAACTCAAATATTTAAATAGAGAGGAGACAACTGAACTGGATTTGTGTCCATTAAGGAATGAGGAAAAAAATTGCTTAATCTGTAGCAAACGAGATTCAAGTTAAAGGTAGGGATGCTCTAGCGTGGATTTTTGGGGCAGGCTGTGGGTTTGCCACTGCTGTTTGGAGTGAAGGCAGCCTCATGGGGATGGTTTGGAGAGCTTTTGGCACCCGGTCACGTTGTGTGACCTTGCGAGCTCCCTTCCAGCTCCGTTTTCCGTGATTTCGAAATAACGGCAAAATTACACGCTGACAACATAAGAGCTGGGATTATTTGTTTTAGGATTAATATAATTAGGCTAAGTATGAATCAGACACTTTAGCTATTTGCAATTAAAGCGCAGAGGGGAGAGGCAATGCTTGTCTCCGTGTCAGTGAAAGACCCACGTGAGCGCAGAGAGCAGGGACTGACAGACACCTTCCTTTCACCCCGACTCAGACACGGCAGGGAGGAGGACAGGAAAGATTAGGCATCATGCCTTTTAAGCCTGTTTCATAGTGCCAGGCTGATTTTTGCTTGTATAACCACAGTATTTCTGCAGTCATACATTCGGTGTCTTAATTAACATCAATAGATGTTAACACTTGGTGGATTTACTGGGGCGGTTGGGATGCCAGCTTAATTCAACGCCGACATATCATGAGATGTGATCCCTCCTAGAGCTGTCTAGTTTAAGATCACAACAGCTCACTCTTCGCCGTCTACCTCTCCTGCCAAGCTGCATCCAAGACTGTAACGATGCTCCGGGACTGATACCCAATCTCGGTTGAAAATCTTCAAGTGATGAAGAGGCAACCACATCCCTGGGAGAGCCCCGGTGGATATTTTCACTCACAGCTCAAAACACGTCTAGTTTCTGGCTGGGGGTGTTTTGATTCCAGCTGCTGGATATACCTGGGTTTCTCTTTATCTGATAGATGACTATATCAGCCAGCTGGCCAGGAAGAAGCTGCTTGCTCCCTGGGGATGCACACAGCATGTAGCTATCAAGCCAGAAAATTTCAGATGGGCAGGTATCTGTCACAGGGATTATTCCAGCCTTGGCCACGGCTGCTTTTGACCCCTGCTTCCAGCCTTTGTTTATTACAGGCAAACCACAGAGGTTTTTCTGGTTTTCTCCAGTTTTCCTTCTGATAACAAGCTGTTTGCTCATACACCTTGACACTGGCAGAGAGTTTAGCACAGGGAAATTCCATCCTTGCCAGCGGTGGTCCTGGCACCAGCAAGGAAATAACCTTTGGTTCTGACGAACGCTGAGGGTTTTATTTTATTTTTGTGACTGTTGGAATACAATGTGAATGAACAGTACACTGCCAAGTGTTGGGAGAGCTGAGGGTGCTCTTCAAACATGCAGTGTGATGGCTCTGGTGGGACCTGAACGGGACATTAGTTAAGCCCCAAAATGTGGCTGTTGTTGCTTTGCCCCTGTTTTGATATCAACATCACTCTTCATGCCTGTCGTAGCTGATATGTGAGATCAGGCAGCGGGGAAGACCAACATCATACCATGGATGGATTTTAAAGGCAGCTTGCTCTAGTCACCCCCAAAACAGGGGGACACCAGTCCTGGAACAAAGGCTGATAATACACTGGGCATTTGGTCTTTCTTCCCCTGAATCTCAGCACTAAAACTTCAGAGGGCTCAGTTTTATCCCTTCTCTCCCACTTTTGGCACAATTCCCTCTCAGGAGGGGTTGCCATACTGCAGGCAAGTGACAGAGCAAGTTTCTGGAGGACTATATTTAAATGTGCCCAGCTCCCAGCTCAACAACATCACTGGTTTACTGGGAAACTATCCCAGCACAGCTCAAACCTTGATCAGTGCTTTAAACAGAGATGTGGACACATGCATTTCTCTGACAAATGCTTCATTTCTTTAAAGAAGAAGAGCCTACAGAAGTTTTGAATTCAGGTTGGATTCTGAAAGTCCCTAAAGTGAAAAAAAAAAAAAAAAAAAAAAAAAAAGGAAGAAAATAATTGGTTAGGCTTCACTCCTGACATCAAACTCCTCTGAAAATCCCGGCTGGAGACAAGGACATGCGATCCCAACGTCCAGGTTGCTGCTTGCAGAGCAATTTAGCAGCATGCCCACTCACCCCCTGGTTTCAGTGGTTTCATCTGTGCTCTATTATCGGGGATTTCATACCAGCTGGGCAACAGGAGCTTGTCTGACATCCACCCCAGCTCGGGAGCTGATGAACTATTTAGCTACTGCTTGTATTTGTCTTATGAAAGTAATAATACCGTGTTCTGTTGCCACTAAGGTCTGACATTAAATACATTAATTTCCTAATAGGTCTAAAGCAACAGCTAGGAAGGCTTTTTATTTTTAATGACCTGAAGACTGTTGTGATCTCATTCATCCACCCATGAAATCCACTGACTGACAAGGTCCCATTTCTGGGCAGCAGGGTTAAACGTGCTTCAGACAAAAGCCAGATTTTCCTTTCTTCTGCATGCCATGGACAGGATCAAAGGAGTGGGGAAATGGACATTAAAGCCCTTGTAATCAGGGACACAGACTCCGACCCAGCATGGGCCAGCCCCCTTGCAGGCTTATGGAAATGCCACTGTACATTATTGCACGGGAAGCCTGGGAGCTTTGGGGGAGCAAACCAGGCAAGTAAATAAGGCTGGGGGGCAAGTGCTGCATGGACCAGGAGATGGTCATCTGTCATCACCAGGAGCTTCTCCTTGGAGACTGTGTAGGACAGAATTCCCCTGCATCTTTGGGTGCTTCCATTCTCAGTTTAAGACTTTCTTAATACGCCTGTAATATCTCTGGGATTCACCAGATGGTGCTAGCATAGATAACCCTGGGAACAGGGTATGGCTGAAGGGATGGGCAAGCAGATCCTGGGGGGGAAAGGGAAGGCAAGAATACCGGTTCGATTGCATTTCTTTCTAGAAATGGTGGTGATGTACCAGGAAAGCTTTTCTCATCAATCACATTTCCCTGCAACTGGGGCAGCGCTGTAGCTGTGATGGCGCAGCTGGGAATCCACATAACGTGTGCGACAGAGACCCTGATGGGTGCCAATGCTATTTCCTTAGGCTTACTGTGCAAAACACAGGACCTGGTTGATAGGTGAGGATGAAGGTGATCTTCAGAGAAGCTGATCAGTCATTTCCCCGCTTAACATTTTCTTTTTTTTTTTTTTTAAATACTTTATTCAGGCCCCCCTTTCAAATGGTCTTGAAAGAAATGGGGAAGAAAGACTGCTGATGTCTCCCAAAAGACAGCAAACTGGGAATAGTTTGTTTTCCAAGCACGTATGAGTTCATTTTCTTCTCAAAATTTGCATTTATTTTTAACTGGATTAACATCCAGCTAATGTGGATGTCAACCAGTTGGAATGCAATTTTGGGAATTATGTAGGAATTTAGCACTGCTGATATAAACCAAATGTGATGGAGCTGGAGAGCATATGATATTTATCTACATAGGCTTGGTGTCATCAGTATGCTCTGTCTTTCTCCTAGGTTAACTCTTAGGCAATCCAAATGGAAATAAATACTTCTACTATAGCTCCCATATGACTAATATGTTACAGGGTATTACTTGGCTTGGGGTTTAAAGTAAAAGTAGGGAGTTGGTTACTCAGACCTACCTTCTGATAGGAATGGCCAATGACACTATATAGAAAGTGGTTTTTTTAACTTACTATGCTATTTTGTTTCATTTCTCACTGTTTGAAATACAAAGGTTATTGTAAGGCATAATGTTTGGTAAGCACATACATGTTAACATAAAGATACTGACATTATTCTGCATCTATTTGAAACGTATTCCATGTAGTCTTCATGGCATGTGCTGAGACTTCATGGTGATAAGAGAGGAAAGGACTTGAACAGCCTTAAGTCCGTACCAAGAAAGGAAAGCATTTAAATACCTACTTCATACTTTGCTGTCAGGGTGTTTTCCTGAATTCCGGCCACAAAGAAGCAGCATCATCCCTTTAAATGGACAAGGTCCAATGGCCTTCTCAGTGCTGAAATCCTGCCTCCAGGAAACACAAGACAGGGAAGCATCAAAGCAGCAAGGATGAGTTGTTCCTTAATCAAAATATTGTGAAACTGTGGTTCTGTCAATGGCTTGCTGTTCGGGTTTTGTAGATACGTGGGATGATTGGGGAGCTTCAAAGAAAGATGTCAACCAAATGTTTTTCCGAATCACATGCAAGGCAGAAGGAAATGTGCTTCCTGAAGGTCCTACTGGCAGATGAATATCCTTCTGCAATCATTAAAGTTGTAAGTCATCCCCCCCCACCCCACACACACATGAAAGATGATGGGATTTGCATGCCAGCCAAAACCAGATTTAGGAATCAGACATTTCCCTTGGAAGGAGCAGCATGATGATCTTGCAGTGGATACGCTGGGGAAAAGCACAGCATGGACACACTCATGTTGGGCAGTTCCTTGTCCTCTGCCATTGTGCTACTGTGTCCCAACAGCAGCTGGCATCTCCATGCAGGGTCCCCACCCCAGTGGCAGGGCTGCAATGGGAACTGGGTTATTGCTCGTTGCTCATGGCCACCGCCCGTGTTTTGCTGCCTCTTCCCATACAAGTAGTAGAAAATAAATAGAAGAGGGGTTTGGTTACAACTGTCTCCAATTATCTGCATTTATTGTGCAGAAATACATTTCCTGGCCTGGTCCTCCTGCACAAAAGGCTCATTACAATACAGAACTGCTGGTATCAGTCACATTAGAATCATAGAATCATAGAATCGTCTAGGTTGGAGGGGACTTCAGAGATCATCTAGTCCAACCATCAACCTAACTCTAAAAATAAAAAATTAAAAAAAAAATCACTAAACCATATTCCTGAGGACCATGTCAACTTCTCTTTTGAACACCTCCAGGGATGGTGGCTCAACCACTTCCCTGGGCAGTCTATTCTAATGCTTGATAACCCTTTTGGTGAAGAAATGTTTCCTAATATCTAATCTAGACCTCCCCTGGCGCAACTTGAGGAGAGGAAGGTCCCTGCCTGCTCAAGGTGGGAGGATTACCCTGTGCTCACGTTGCTCCTGCTGCTCCTGGAGCACAACCTCATGATGCTGAATCCCACTGCAGCAAAGGACAGCTGCCAACTTCACTGCTCCATTATCCGTCTATATCCTACATGGGGGAAAATTCATTAGGTGATGGTGAGCTGACAGAGGCTTTTCACATCTCTGTTCCCACAAAGTTGTATTCACCCAACAGTATTTTCTCATCTGCAAAAATGCGTAACTTTACATACCGGGACCACCTTTCACCAAAGGACAGCAACATGAGTGGTGAGCTTGGGCACCTCCAGTAATGAGTTAAAGGGACGATAAAATAATAACGGTGGTCTTTGGACTCACAAGCAGTGTTTATAGTAACTATATCAGGTTGCTTTGTCTGACAAAGGAAGAGCTTTGACGAATATGGATTTGAGTATGACTCCCAGTTTCCCAATTTAGACCAAATTTTAAGTTCATGGTTCTCAGGAATACAGAAGGGTGACCTTTGAGTGGTGGCGTTGGGTAAACAGCTTAAATTCATCATCCTACTTCTGATAACTCCTTCACTCCTTGAATTTGCAGGAAGCTTGAATCACTAAGGTATTACAACATCTTTACTGTAAGGTTAAATTCAAGGTTACTATTATTTCATTATTCATGTCTAACAGTGTCCTTGGAATTGCAGACCCTTGGAGAGATATTGCTTCTGCAACACAGAGTGGCTGAGCTGTGGTGGTGGCACTCTCCACGCGTAAGATCTGACATGGATTGTCTTGTAATTAATGGAGCCATTCCCTATTAAGTCCCATGAATGGCTAGAGGGCATTAAAAAGTCTCTTATTGCTGGCTAATTCCATAATTTTTGGAAACAGAAACCCCATGTGTTTTTTCAATAAGCACTTCTCCTCCTGACAGCGCTACATCTTTCACAAACACAGCAAGAATAACCTCTGGACTTCGCCTGCAGCAGTGAAGTATGAAATTTTGAATTCCATGGGTCACTGTTTTTGCTGCAGCCAGATGTGGATAAAAGGCAAAGGGTGTTTTATTGTTGTTTTTTCAAGAAACAGAGAAAGGTTTGTACTAAGGTACACCCTCTATCCTCAAAACAAGTGGCTAACATGTGGCTTGAATATCGCCGATTGCCATTTCAAAAGACGAAACTTTTAAAAAAAAATATTTTGAATTTAAATATTCTGTCTGCAGCTAATAAAGTACACTACAACTTTAAATTGGATTTGGGGAAAAACATACAGGAGAGCTACAACCTTGATGCCGAGCTGTGCATTAGCAACACGACTGTTGGTCTGATTGGCTCTGTCTGGGTGGTTTCGATGACTTCGCAGGTACCAGTGAGTTGTGGTGGATGTAAAGGGGGAAATAATGGCTGAGAAAAACAGAGTAGGGAGTCCTCCTTTTTCTTCTGAACAGATTGGGTTATTCATTGCAAATAAATTAACAGATGAATTCAATCCCTGTTTGCAATGATGGATGAGCCTATGAAAGCATTCATTATTGGTATGCATTTTATGCAAACTCTTTCGGCGACTGAGGCATGTTTAAAAACTGCTTAGCTTAATTCCTCTGAAGTCCCAGTGTGCCACTGATGATTTAAACCCTCTGTTTCTTGCTTAGGGAACTGGATATTGAGTAACCAGGAATTAATATCTCACTTCTGGAATTTTATGAGGAAAGTCATCTTCATGGTAAAGTTTGGTGGACCTCATCGATTACAAACACTGCCAGAGAACAGCCAAAGCTATGAAAAACATAAATAAGAAATTGAGAACTTCACTGTTTATTGTTTGGGGAAAAAAAAAACCTATTTTTTTTTTTCATTACATAATTCAGCCGTGTGTTCTGCAACACACATAATTCAGTGTGTTGCACACACACTGGACAAAATTTGGTTTCATGGCCACTGTCTGTACAGCCCAGCAGTGCAACATGATTTTGCCTTCCAGCAGTTTCCCCGCTGTCCCCTTAAAAGTTCTGTTAGAAAACCAAAGACAAAAATGGTGATCACAATGAAATGACAATAGAAATTATCTGATCATCCTGTAGCCTTGGTTTCTGCTGCTTTTAGCCTGGTGCTTGACAGCACACTTGCCAGATGCACTAGTAACCAGGACATGACAACCCATGGAGCTTATTGCTTCAGCAAAGATCACTATACTTTCAGGACTAAGGACTCTAAATGTCAATAGCTGTGAGTCACTTATAGTCAGTTTTTTTTTGTTGTGGCAAGGGAAAATTCTGCAGAAAGTTTGATTTGTCTTTGTCTTGATGTTGCTGCCCAAGTTTCTCTTGTCAATAAGATCACCAGCACTGTGAGAATACACACCAGAAAAAACACTTGCTGGTTCTCAGACACCAGCCTGGAGGGTCCTGTGCCTTTATCTAAAATTCCTGAAGGTGTTTTTGGGACCATTTACAGATCACTACTGCATTCATTTTATAATGCAGACAACTACTGCATGGGAAAAGAATCAGAAAAGGGAAAGAAAGATGTTCAACTGTCCCTTTGTGAGTGCTGAGAGCACCCACCTCTTCTCCTAATTGCATGGTTCATTTGCTTGTGCTTTCACAAGACCTTCCACCTCTGGAATATTGCACTCAGAGCTTCAGTGCTTCAGGAGCCAATTTGACTCACTGATTTAGCAGGAAATGTCTGTTTGGGAAAGAATGGAGAGCAGAGTATGGCCACGCATGGGCTATTACACACGGGAGCATGGGAGAAAGGATGAGGAAAAAGGATTTGGAAAGAGGAGCAAGGGGGAAAGGAGACCTTCCCTTTCCAATGGCAGTGGGAGAAGGGACCACCACAGCCACCTGTGGAGACACAGCTGGGCCTGTCTGTCTCTGCTCCCTGAGTGCCAGCAGTAGAGTTTCATTGTTCCTCTCCTTCCTCTTGAACTAGAATGGCCCCTTTGGACTTACCTCCACCTGTGCTGCACAGGCTGGTCCTGCTCCAAGCAAAGCCTTTGGAGCTGCAACTGTACCACAGAGGATCATGGAAACTCAGATGCACCCCTGGTAGTTTAATGATCTCAATAATTGAAGCACTTTGAGGAGCAGACATTTTCATCCCTTTCTAATTTGCAGTTGAGACCTGGGGCAATTCTTGTTCCTAAAACATAGGAGGTACTTCAACATTTCAAGCCACACAACAACTGCTCATGTTCTCGCACCAGTCATTTGAAGTCTCCTTGGGAAACAGCTGCCCTCTGATATGCAAGATACCTGCTTCCCACTATTTGGCTTCCAGCAGCAAGAAGATGACTTACGGCCATGAACTATCCCTTAATTTAACACATCAAAACCGAGCGAAAATAAACAAAGCAGAGTGAAGAACACATGTAGATCATGAACTCACATTCTGCACCTTGCACTTTTGCCCAGAGCACATGTTTTTGCAGCTTATCTCCCTAGGTATCTGTGATGGTGCCTTCTCGCGTGTTTGTTTTCTTTGTGTGGGGATACTTGGCAAGAAACTGCTTCTCTCGGAGAAAAAGCAGTTTTTGCCTCTCTGTGGCCATGGACCAAACAAAGACCATAACTGGACACTTAACCAGAAGCTTGCTGCAAAACCTGTCATGATAAGGGAAATGGCTTGCACTGATTTCAGGGTGTCTTGAGGAAGGCTATATCCAGACTGTTTTGTCCTTATGAGCTATGTTTCCCACCTTCCTTTAAATCAGAGTTTGTTTTTATTTGTCTCTCTCTACTCGTAGAAGGCCCTTCTAGAGCCCCAAAATGCAATTTAATGTCACAGCACCAACATAGCTTGAGTCTTATCTCTGTCTCTGAGGTGGGGAAAAGACCCATCCATGGGTGAAGCTTTTGGCAGTTGAGATTTATCCTGCAGTGTGACAGGCAGTGATTTTCACCTCTCTCAGCTGAGCGAGAGTAAAAGGCTAATAAGACGCTTCCTACTAAAAACGGTCTTTTAATTCTTATGTTTAGTTCCATGGAGTGCTTGGAAAACAGACGTGGTGAAGCTGATTTAACTGAAAGAGCCTGTAACATCTCCTGAAAACACTTGTAACTCATTTCTAAATTTATACTCTTCTTCATACTGGAATAAATGTCATTTGAAAAAGATAGTAAGGAAATCAGTCCCAATTTCTGCTGGCCAGAGAATAGGCATAGTCCTTCCTGTCAATGCCGGGCTTGCTTTGCAGCTGGCAGATGCCTGAGCAGCCCCGTCCCTCACCGAGCACAACCATCCCAGTCTTCAGCTCCTTTCCCAGAGCCACAAAACCCACTCAGAAACTCATTCATTGTCAGCAGAGATCTGCCCACACGGATCTTGTGGGTATAAAATGATGCATGTAGAGCCAGGAAGGTGTCGCAGCCAGTACGTTCCCACCGCTGATAATGACTGAAAATACAACCTTTTCTGTGTTACTTGTGGTGATGAATAGAGAATGAAAGGGTCAGATCCAAAAGCTAATGGCTGGTCAGAGATTCAGTTTGGTGAGGGTTAAGATCAAGTCCTGTGGAGTCAGGAAAGAGAAAGGCCCCAAGTGTCCTCGAAATTTCCATATGACATTTAGGTATCAATAACAGCATTGTTTGGGAGCAGGAGCTCATTTTCTAAGAAAGGCAGCTTGCTCCTTGCAGACTGCACTCCCTGCAGCTGAGGATGCCAGGCTGCTCCTTGGCAAGAAGCTTGTTCGTTCATTTTGCAAATGCCCAAGTTAAATGAGGTATAAATCACCACTCTTCCACTCGCATTAAGATACACCGATTTAATCCTGCCGAGGACAGTGACCTGAAAATATTTAATGATGTCAACATTTCTAGGGAAAATTTTTCATATGTGGAATTTCCAAAGGTGTTTGATGCTTTTATAGTTTATTTTTCTTTTTAAAAAGCCATTCGCCATATTTTTTACTTCTTTTTTTTTTTTTTTTTTGGTAAAGGATTATCTGTTAATCTTACCCTGTTACAAAATGTATTCATAATCCTCGTGGCAGTTACTTAGCAAGTCTTAAACCTGTCATTAAAATACCTCCTCTTGTTACTACAATCAGCAGTCTTAATCCACTGCAAGTCTCTCTCTCTTTTTTTTTTTTTCTTTTCTCACTTTGTTCCCAAATGGCTTAAACCCAGGTATGACAGGTAGCAAACAATCCCCCATCTAATTACTTGGAAGAAACAAATAAAGGGAAGGAAAACATGTTTGTGTGGCAAATTCCTGAGAGCTTGGAAACTAGAGGCCGTAGGAATGTGCCCTGGGAAACTTTAAACCCACTCCAAAGCTGTGGGTTTGAACAGCGGTGGGTTTAGTCCCTGGAAGGCATCGATGGGGAGAGGTACCTGCCAAAGGAGGGGGTGGCTGCAAGAAGCTCCAAACAGCCCCAGCCCTGGGGTGAGGATGAGGGAGCATGGTCCTATGCGGGAGGATGCTCATGGGCCGGATCCTGAAAAATATGAGCTTCACCTCAAAATACTCAGCAGTGCCCTAATCCTTCCCAGCACCGAATTCCCTTGGAAAGCCCAGACTTGGGAGCTACAGGTGCGGTTGGAGACCGGTGAGTAGGAGCGTGAGTGGTGGGAAGCAGAAAGGACCACGATGCCGGGGAGAAGTGGGTGTCAGTATCAGGAAAAAAAAAAAAAAAAAAAGAAACAAACCAAAAACAACCTGCCTGTAGCAGGATGTCTGATTCATGGGAAAAAAGAGCCTGAATCAGAGACGAGGAGAGGAAACGCGGCAGCTCTGTGCATTACTGGAAGGGAAGGAATAAGGTGTCCTTCAGTCCTTCAGCCAGTGCTTTAGCACAAAGCACAGGTTAAACCCATCAGACACTTGTTTGAAGCTCAGAGCATGTTCCGAACCCAACCCCATCCCCAAAGTACATTTCTAGAGGGGCAGGTCCATAACCGCTCCCAGCATGTGCTTTCTGTGGAGGTTTTTGGGAGAAAACAAGAGCTCACTTTCACACCCCCCAGAGACCCCACGCTGTCCTGGGAGCTGCTGGGTAAACATGGAGCTGGTTTGAAACCAGATATCGCCTGTAAGAAACTCTTTGGAAGATAATTAGGCTGAACTGGGATTTTTAAAAGGCATTAAGCCCGTGAACTTTTCAATCTAAAACAATGCCACAACGACCACATTGGGAATAAGGCATTCTGGCCCTTCTTGGTGATCATGTGTGGAAGCTGTCTTGTTAGTAGGGAGACATTAATGTAATAAAGGAAAGCATTGTGGCCTGGAACAGCTGGGCTTTTCTAACTGCTTGCCTAAATGTGGGTGATTAATGACCAAAATGCATCCTTGCTGAATGGCATTGAGAGTCTGGAGGTATTTCATGGTATTTTCCTTTTCCCATTTTTGTAAGAGATCTGTTGCAAACAAAGCTCCATTGATGTAGGGCCATTACAGATATGCAAAGTGAATACCCTATTATTGCCTATCTGATGGATGACAATAATGTTACTTTGTTATTGCATGTTTTATGCTGCAGGATCCGAAGATGCTCAAAAAGACGCTTTGGTGCTTTTGGGGACTGGAGCCACTCGAAAACTTTAATGAGATTTGTTGTCATTGTTGTTGGAAAATGCTGCTTCATCCAAACCAAAATGTCTTGCACTGCAACAGTCCCATTAATAACATTTCCATGGGAAAGTTTTCAGAGTTTCTGGGGTCAATTTATAAGCAGAAAAAGATCTAAACAAGAACCCTGATCTTCTCAGTCTGAAAACAGATGTTTCAATGGCAACAACAATAAAAAAACAAATCCACTTCAGGAAAGCGTTTGAAAAGTTTGGTTCTTGTTCCACACCGGAATGAAAACACATCTCTAGACCTCAGAAACCTTCATGGAAGTGCAGTTCTGATCTCTATCATCTGCCTCAGCCAGAAACTTCACGAGCTGCTGGAAGACAGGCTGGCATCTAGGTCCTTCACTGGTCCAGTCATACCATGGCCACTCACCTCATGCTTGGGCTTCAGTGAGGACCTGCTGCTCTCTGTTCTCCTTCACCGCCTGCCCAGAAGCCTCTGGCAATGCAGAAGAATTGCCTGATGTTCTGCTACGCTTTTCTTCACCTGTTGAAACGTGCAAAGTGGTTCACAAAAAATTAGAAAAGCTCCTTTGGACCTAGAAGCAGCCATCCAGGGGAGGTGCAACGTTGTGGTATGAGAAATTAAATTTGATCACCGAATAAAAGCACAGAGTGGGTTTATGATATAGTTATCAGGAAGGCACGGGAAAGCCAAAGTCAAAGGCTGGAAAATTCTGCAAGAGATACCCTGATTTCCCAGCAGCCCCTCTCAATGTCTTTTTTGGTTCAGGTCATGTTACTGTTCAACACCATCCCACAGCAGGCAGATCTGTGTCTCATCCACTGTTGCTGCATCAGCAACGGCTTGGGGACTCTCGGCTGATAGGAGGTACCCGGATGGGACGGGTGGGCAGATCCATAATGGAGGTTCCAGGCCTCTTCGGGGTGGGACAGTCATTTTTCAGTGTCTTGCTGACACTCTGTGCACGTTTGCAGTCCATTTGGTGGGAAAGAAAGAACAACATTTTCCCACCAGTCCTGGTCCCTGACCCTTCTCTGTCCACGAGCAACACGTGTGCGTGACAATTTCCTTCACCTAAACGTGTTGCTGCCTCCGGGGAACTGGATTTATCCAAGAACCTCACTTTACAGGCAAATGTGTTTTTTTTTTTTTCTCCTCAGCCAACGTGTTGGCTTTTATCATTCAACAGGCCGTGGAATTGTTTTCCCTAACATCCCCTTAAGAAGGATGTATTTTTCAAAATACTGCCATTCCCCTCTCTAAAACAGGTTTTGATGTGGCTACTTCAAATCAAAACCATGAGCTTTCCTCTCCTCACGCCCACCGACTTAAAATCTGCCTCCGATGCCAGTGGTTCAGAACTATCCAAATAAAGCAGTTGCTTTAAGGACTGTTTGCTTTTCCTCTCAGGCTCCTTCTCCAGACGCTATATTGTTTGTGGAAAAAAGAGTTCTCTGGGTGGGTCATTTAGCTGTCGTGGTTAAGAAGCTGTATTTGAAGTCTGGTTCCGTGTAGAAGGAAAAACATGTCAAAACAGCCTTGAAAATACAGTTCCCCTCCGTGTCAGGATGTTACCTTTTTCCCTCCGTGAAACAGCTCTTTCCCATGAAAAACATCTTCACGAGGACATTTGCTGGGTGGCTCCAAAACGCAGCGAACATAACCTTCTTTTCATACCAGGAAAACAAATTACTACTCGAATAAAGCCCTGCCTATGCAGCTCTGCGTTTTAACTTTGCTTGAGCACTTACTCCTAAATGTCTTTATATCAGGGCAACATGCTTAATTATTCCTGAGTAATTCTGCCTGCTGGAGTGCAATCCCTCAAATTAATGCTATGTGGGATTCTTGTTGACGATGTTGATTTTTTTCACTTGAAATTATGCCAAGGAGCAGGTTTCCCTCTTCCATCTTCCCCCTCTACCTTTTGACTTTAAAGCAGATTCTCTGTGTTCCTTAAATAAACACTCCTCCGAGATACTTTTCACGGAGTGGCATGTACACCGTGAGCCAAAAATGGCATTAATGCATTTTTCTTCTGCGGCTTTGGAATGACACGCCTCTAATGTGAGTGTGCGTTGCCTCGGAGAACGCTCTGTTTTCTATTCTTGCATTTGATTTTCTGCAGCTGGGAAGCCACGTTTCACAGGTGGTTGCTAAGCTTATTAGATTATTCATAACTGGTTTTATTTCTTTTCTTTCCTTTTTCTTTTTTTTTTTTTTCCTAAAGCAATTAAAAACATGTGTCAGAGGAGGCCCGTGATGATTAGAAGCACTGCTGACATCTATTTCCCAGTTACCTTTTGCTGTTTTCACCCGGGTTATACACAGAGCCCAGCGCTGGTACTCGTATAAGTGTGCTGTTTCCACGCAGCTCCCAGCCCCCAGCAGCCCAAGGAGCACGAAGCTATTCCTGTTGGAAATAATTTATTAAAAAGAAAAGATTCGCTGATAGTTTTTTAGGGACTGCTGTGTGAGAAACTTGCGTTGCTTTCCTGGGACTGAGCAGCAATCACAGTAATAATTACCATAATGATGATGGATGTTTCGAGGCGTTTTTCTGCTGATGAGCCCAAAACAGCGACAAACTCTGGGCAAGGAGCGATTCATCTGGAGATGAATTCCACATCTATGGCAGTCTCAAAAGAGGCACATACACCAGAAAGGGGAAAAGTACTGAGGGAGTCACTAACGGGGAGAAGTTGAGCCAGCAGAAGAGGCCAGTTCCATTCCCTGTGAGCATCAATCCCCGGCTGAAATTCAGTCTGGACTACCCGGTTTTGCAAGCCTCCATCGGGATGGTCTCAGCCATGTGTGAGCCAGATACCAGCTCTGCGTCTCCTCCAGAGGAGGACTCTTGGTAGCTCTCACATGGCCTGTTCAGCTTCTGGTTCCCAGTGGAGCCAAGGCTGACCTTGCAGAGGTGTTGAGCTTCGACTGGCTCGGATTCAGGCTCTGCATTACCCCTTGTGAATAGTCAGACCCCAAAAAGCTGAGCTGATTTTCAGAGAGGAACTTCTAGAAAAGGAAATTCATTCATAGAGGCTTTTTTGCTTTGTTTTTGCCTTTTTTTTGCTCTTTTTTTTTAAAAAAAAACAAAGTAGAATTTATATTTGGTTGAAACTGCTGGATTTTTAAAGGATTTGTGCATGGAACGGAAGGAGAAAGGGTGAAAAAAATTAGTATTAGAAATAGTAGTGTTGACAAGTGGCACCCACGGTGAAAAGGTCTTGTGGATATACTGCTTTGCTGATGGCAAAGACATCAGTGCTCTGCAGTCTTCAAAACTCTTGGCCTTCAGGACCAAATTCATAAATCCTTGTATGGGGGATGCCCAGCCCAGTCCATACCTATGGAGAAGCATTGCAAATGGAGCTGGGAGAGATGCCCAGCACACACGAGGTGCTGGGACCTCTTTTTCCTTCATTGGGCACAGAAGCAGGTACTTGCATGCATAATCCCATGGGCCCAAGTAGAACTATTCAGTAGAACTATTCACCAGGTCTTCACCCTGCTCCAGAGCATCACCCATCCCCAGAGCAGTGCACACAAGCACACTTTGGGCAGAAAGTCTTTGTCTTCCTCTTCCTCACTGCATGAGGACATGTGACAACCACATCTCCCCGCTGGCTCCCAAGCGTAGCTGCCAGTTTCCACAGTCACCCAGCAGCACCCTCCTTCTCTCCAACTCTGCTGCTGCTCAATAAATCAGAGGCTGAAAAGCTTCCTTTTAAAATGCTCCTGGCTTATTAGTACCCTACACGCATCACAATTTTCTGCATTGTCTCCTTCCCTGCCTTCGGGACATTTCTTATACACAGGAAACAAGAACAGGATGGCAAAGTTTGCATGAAATATCTATTCTTGCCTGGGAGAAAAAGGCAGGCTGCTGACTCAGGCTACGCTCACAAACACTGCAAAATATATCCCCTCACCTCTCCCCCAGCTGGGCATTTTCCCACTCTACCCATCCGCCGTGGCTTGTTTGCACCATCAGCCTCTTTGGAAGTCACCCACCTTGAGGAGCTGCTCCTTGAAAATATCACAGGGAAAAGACTTTAAAAACGTTCTGGGAAGGCAGCGGGTGTCTCAGGTTGAGTACACCCTTACGCCTAACCTCAACCTACGCAAGTTGGAGTTGTGAAATGAGCTGTCTGCCTGGCAAATGTCCCCGATAGCAGCCTTTTGTCGTGCTTGGTGGGTACATATGCACCGGTGGAAGCTGCCACGAGCTGTGCTCCTCGGTGACCTTTCCTTCGCAGACGGAAATGAACTTCTTCTCTTCATCCTGACATCTGCGAGCAATCTGAGGCAGCTCCATACCACACAGCTTGGTTTCCTAACATTTTGGTGAGGAAAGACCACGCGGGATGAGCCGAATGATATTCTCCAGTTTGCCCATGGGTCTCACCTCTGGTTCTAATCACTTCCTGGAAACCGACAGCACATCTATGGTGTATGATCAGAGGAAAAGCCAGATTTACTCAGCTATCTTTTTTTTCCCCAAAAAGCTCTTCCAACTTGTGTGAATTCCTACTTTTCAAGTGAGAAGTTAGTGGCAGGGCTTCATTAAGTAGTCATGGAAACACCGAAGGGAAAGAAGCAACCTAACAGCCAACTTCCATGGAAGTGAAAGAACAAATCTGGCCTCAATCAGAGGAGTCTGGAGTCATTCTGGAATTTTATTGTGCAAATACCAGTCTTCTTACCCCAGATGTCACCCGCTTTCCTGGCTGAAGGTCCATTCCTACTATCTCAGGCACTTTCCAGATTTTCCACTTGAGAGTTTTGTCTTCTGAAACATTTCCCAGAGGGTGAGGAGAGGTGGACTGTGCTTGCGGGTATGTCTCTGGTGCCCCTCGCAGCCCATGGAGGTCACCACCTCCCAAGAACATGCCTTGCCAACTTAATTAAGGCAATCTGATCCAGGAGACGGTGCTTCCAAACTGCCCTGCCACATCTGTTTGGCACAAGCTGCACAGCCCCCATCTCTGCCCTGGGAATACCACCAGGAATGATGCTCCTACTGATACTGGCAATAAAGCTCCAATTAACCTCAGTGAGATAAGACCTTGTTCAGCTCAGAGTGATTCTGAAAATCCCATTTGTCTCATCTTCTTGCTCCACAGGTTCCCCCGGGATGATTTCTTCTTCTTTTGCCTGCACTGGAGATGGAAATGTCTTACCGCTCACTTGTGGCCCTGTGGGATTGCTCATCAGCACCAGGAGGCACAAATAAATAACAGTGTATGGCACCACCTGAAGTTTATCAGAGTTAAGATTGGGGCTTTAATTGGCTAGTGTAAGGAGAAATATGCTGGGTTTTTGTGGGTGGCCTGATTCTTGTTGGTGAAGCAAGAAAAAAAAAAAAACAACCTTCTGCCAACAGCCATGCCAGGGCTTATCTCCTTTCCTCCACTCCTGGTTTCTTGATGTTAGATGCTGCTTGATTAGCTGAGCTGCCAGCGTTGCTTGTGCTCCCCTGCTCCCCCACGCAGATTGCTTTCACAAATGGTGCTGCCTCTTCTTGCCCTGGTTACTCTGCAAATACCATTTTATAGGAGCATGTTTCCAGCCCTCCCAGCTGCACCAAAGTGGCTTTTCCCAAAGCAAGAAGTTAGTCCAAGGTTCTGCTGCAGCCCTGATGGTTAAGTCGGAGCTACAGGGAGCTGTCAGGCAGACTGCATATTTCTCTCCTGTTTCACTCCTAGATGGATATTATTCTTTTTTTTTTTTTTTTTGCAACTTGAGCTCTTTATTTTTCCTTGCACAGGACTTGCAGTCACCGATGCTATCTGTGCAGGTCCCAGTTCATTTTGAGGGCTCAGCAAAGCTCCCCTCTGTTGAGGGAGCTGGGGAAAGATGCAGCTCTCCGTTTAAACCTAAAGTGAGCAGTTTGTGGTAGAAACTGCAGGAAAAAAAAAGCTTTTTCTCTCCCCCCTTCCTCCTCCTTCCATCCTCCCCCCTGGGCGCTGCTGCTCACCCACATTTTCCCAAGCGCTTTCTCTGCTTTATTTTCATGGAGTCAAGGAAGCAACTGGCTCTTTGGGATTTACATGCCTTTGAGGTAAGGGCAGAGCAGCTTTGAGAGATGAATCCTTCTCTCTGCTGCCTGCTTTGTGGCTATCCTTATTGAACCAGGGCAGAGGGATTTTGTAGCTTGATCTCTGCAGCCTTTTTGCATCCCTGTCTGAGCTGACACCTTCCCTTTGAAATGGAGAACGTGGCAAGTGGGTTTTGCCCAAAGTCTTGAGTCTTATTCCAGCTTTTGCAAGGGATTCAAGATTTTTGTGGGCAGTTTCTGTTTTATTCCTCCCCTGACCCACTTTGCTGCTCTGTTTGGATAAATAATCTCTGCTGGGTAGGAAGTGCAGCCAAAGTAAGTAGCTTAATGTCTTTTCTCAGTAAAAATACCATAAAAATTATCAGTCTCAGATTTACTTTGAGGCTAAATTAAAACTATGCTCAGACATGATGGGAAAGTATCACAAACAAAAAACTGCATAGAAAGCATGGCTACGAAGTGGTTGGTACCTTCCCAAGTTACTTACGTTCACGCAGTGAAGCTGTGATTTCAGTTGGAGAATAAAGGCAAAGCTGGCGTTAAATCTGGAAGTGGTTTTTCACCCAAGCTTTGCCCGGTGGCCTCATCAATCTTGTGTGATCGATTCATCCCCTGTTGACCCTGTAGAGCTGAAAGCAAAACAGAGTGTTAGAAGATGGCTGTTCTGATACAGTAACAGGTTATTTCTGAGGGAGTCCGTCAAAGGGAGAGAAAGGGACATTACTCCCTGCCAACCCAGGCTCCTTGCAGGCCACAGGCTGGAATATCTCAGGGTTTGCCTTTGAAGTCCCTGCAGCGAGTGTGGCTCTTGCACATCCAGAGACACCCATCGGTCGGCTCCTGAGACCTCAAAACATCCCTTTTGCATTTAAATTCAAGAATGAGAAGTGTAGCCCAGTACCTTCCTAGGAGACCTGGGTGGGTTTTGTCCACCCTGTAGGAGGAGTGGTGGGATTCCTCTTCTGATACACGGGATCTCCTCCCGTGGCTAAACAACCGAGCGTGTTCCTACCTAAGGACTTTAACAAGACGTGGCTCTGTATCAACTGGCATGGAATACGGAGACACACGATGTTTTTCTTCTCTTTCCAGCCCTCTGTCTTTTTTCTACTTGGGCCTCAGGTGATGCCATTATGAGGAAAGATTGGGTTTTTTTCCTGTGAATGTTAGAACTGGTCACCAGATGCCCTAATCCCCCCCCAGCAGTTACCTGCTCATGCCTGCATACGCTGCCAGCACTCTGAAGCAGCCCATCTGCAGAAGCCTGAAGTTATGTCTGTCTTTGCTGACTCCAGATAATCAGGTAAAGCTTTGTCCGTACCCCAAGGACAGATAATAAAAATCAACAGAAGAATCCAGATAAACTGGAGGCAAAACATAACCTCAAGCTCCAGTTTGGTTAGTGTAAATAAAGACGACATTCTCGCTTGTCGTTAAATTTCATCTGATCCACTGTGTTGTCCCACCTTGCCTGGATGGCATTAATAACCGTTACAGTATTTTTTTTCATACCTTGAACCAATCTGGTAAGGCAATTTCATTTCTTCTCAGCAACACTTGCGGTTAAAGAACCCTCTCTATAATGGAAAAGACTGTGAAACATTTACTCATCTGCCCCAATAAAAGCCTGTCTGGGGATAAAGGGGGAAAGGAGGAAAAGTAATGTTTTCCAGTACTCACCAAAGCTAGAATTTCATATGAAATTTTAATTCATCATCTATTTTTAATCCGAGAGACCTGATCTGGGTAGGATGGTGTTTCTATATCGTGTATCCCACACGCAAGAAATGCTGCTCAGAAGAACAGAGACATGTAACTTGCCAAGGATTATTTCTCACTTGGCAATTTATTGCATCCACGTATTGACATATTAATATACTTATATACTGAACTGATAGGATGGGCTCCTGCCAAGAGGTGGACCAGCACAAGGTGGACCAGCACGTTCTGCTGGTTCAAGCACCTCTGCGTTGTCCCTCCACGTGGGACCGCCACACGAAGGATTGCCCACAGATGCCGGTGTCCCAGTCCTCCCCCGTAAAGCACCAGTGATGGGTTGGGTGGCTGCAATAAACTGTCCCTACCCCAATTTGGGTTTTGCATCCCCTCTATCAAGCCCAGCATACTCTGGCTCCTTGAAGGTTGGGGTTTTGTGGTTCCCCGTGTGGGGATGAAGCCTGGCGAGCTCAGCCCAGGCAGGTGCACAGCTCGAGGTGGACTTGAGCCCGGGGCCGGCTCTGCTCCTTCCCACGGCTGCGTGCTCACCCCTCCGTCAGCACAGATTTATTTCCGTGCTCCATTTGTAGGAACAAAAGAGCCAGATAAGAAATATGTTTTTAATAGTAATGTCACCAATGAATGCCGAGGATCTTGATATCAGCCATTAAGTAAAAGCAGGGGTGGAATGAGCATCATTTGTCTGTTGCCAGCTTCTCCCAACTGGCTTTCATTTAAAGGAGGAAAAAAACCCCAATCGTTCCTAGCTAGGTAATAGTGAAATATATTTGTTGTCAGTAACAGGTCAAAATGCAGGGATATGTTATTCACAGCAAGCTGACTTCACATTTTCTGAGCTAAATGCTGGATCCCTTTCCTCAATTATTCACATATGTTTTCTGGTTTAATAATAACCCACATGCTGTCCCTTAAAGAAAGCTTGCAGTTTACAGGCTTCACGATGTTCAACTATAATAGATACCTCTGCTCGGCCATCTCTTGTCCCAGAGGCCGAGCCAGTGAATCTCAGAAATGAAATTTCTGAAAAGCGCCGGTACGAAGCGCATCCTGTGAAAATATAAAGACAAAAAATTTACTCACCGGAGAGGCTGCACGTGAGGAAAGTTTTAATGGTGTTTTTTAAGTTTTTCAGCCGAGCGACTTAAATGAGAGACAAGGCAGGGCTGACGGTCGCGCTGTAATAGCTAACCGATGTTTTTTTTCCCCCAGCACAAAATCTCTCGATCGTTCGGCCAGCCTGGAGGCGGCTGCCACTGTGTCCCAGCCTGGCATGCTGCATTCCAGGGTGAAACAGCATATATGTAACCTTACATGATCAACGGCCACGCTCGCTGCAAGTGCTGGGTAACTTTGATGTACGGTTTTGTCTGGTGTGCGGCATGTGACAGCGGAGCTGCCCGGGTAAACCCCTGTGTGCTCTGGGCTGAACAGACACATCGCTCCCGTGACAAGGGCTGGAGCTGCCTGGCAGATGTCTGTCTTTTCCTTCTTGCTCTTTTTCTTCCTTCCACCCTCCCTCCTCCGGGCCTTCTGCAAAGCAAATTACTTTTCGGCCCGCGTGGGCTTGGGCTGATTTTCTCGGTTCCGAATGCTGCGTGGGTGCAAGGCTTCGTTCCCCTTCAGGACAGCAAAGGCAGAATTAAAATTAAAAGGCAAAATAAAATTTAAAATACACATGAGCTGGCTTTTAGTAACGCCTCTTTCTATGCTGCTTCTGAGTTAGCACATAACCAACAACCAGAGCCATGGGCAGGTTCTACGGCGGATCCGTAATAGAGAAATTCTGGCCTGTTACCCCACGTAAGAAGCATAAGGATGCTAAAGGAGGAGTCCATCTAGGAAAAAAGGAGTTTGGTGGCAGTAGGCATGGCTGGAGACAGATAAGGAGTAATTTGTGCTGTCAGAGATGTGCCAGGCAAGAAACGAGGGGTGGGAACAGCAGCAGTCAGAAAGTCCCCTTCCTGAAGTCTCCTGCTCAGGTCATCATTCATGTCTCATTTCCAGCTCTGTGGCAGCAGGGAGGTGCCAGCTCCCAGACATTGCCATGGTGGGTGACACCGTGCTCATCATCATTAAGAATGCTTTTGGTCAGGTGTTGGATCCTGAGAACAGGGTTGCTCACCAGTGGGGGTTTCAGTTTCTGATAGAAAAAAAAAACAAAACAAACATTTTGAGACCACAGACGGCGTTGACGTAACCAAACCCCTTGTTCTGCCCAGAAAAAAAAAGTTCAGTGGGAGATTTTTGACCATCCCCAACTATGCTTTCAACCAAGTAAGCTTAGTGATCCCCCAAAGATGAAAGAACAGGGAGCTTTGGATTCCCCTCCTCACCTCTGGGTGATGGCTCAGCAGCCAGGCGTTAGACAGCGTCAACTCCTGAGCCCCCACATTCTTCAAGTGATCACTTTCAAGTGTAACGCAGTAAAGCCTCATATGATTTCCATATGTCCTGCTGCCTGAATATTTTGCAACTGATTCACCATGGAAAAAAAAAAAAAAAGCAACTTATAAACACACTGTCTTGACAGGAGCAATTCTTGAAGCAGCAGGAGATACGATAGCAGGGACTCCGAAAGGAGGTCGTTGTTATCCGGTAGCGTTTTTCACTGTGTGTCTATGGAATTTACGTCAACGAGTCACATCCTTTCAAAAGGAAGAATGAAAAGTGCCCTGTAGGACAGGTGAGCTCCTCCCCGAGCCTCCCCATGGCTGTTTAGCTCCAGAGCTGCCTGCAGCCCTGCCAGCAGGGTTATTAGCTGAACAAGCCACAGATCCAGATGCCTCGGCTGGGAAAGAAAATGATCCAAGCTTCGACATATGGGTTTTGCTACAGCTGCAGCCGCAAGTGCTGACTCCTTTGCTGGAGGACGTAGAGGGGCCAGATGGAAAGAAAAGCAACGCCGCCACTGCTGCCCACAAAACTGGACGGTTCGAGGCAGCCGGCGATGAAACGGCACGCATGCTTCTGACAGCACGTAAGAGAGCACGGCTCCGGGGGTGACACGGCTCTTGAGAGCTTGAGACAGGATGCTAAAGCCTCAAGGTCTGCCAGTCTGGGCCTCCCAAGCATTCCCTGTGAGGCTGGAAGTTGTTTGGTTTCAGCTAGGGACATCGCCTTCCTCTGGGCTAAAGGATTGATTTTGATGCTCAAGGACTTGGGAGTGCTTGTGGATGAGAAGCTCAACATGAGCCAGCAGTGCGCACTGGCAGCCCAGAGAGCCAACCCTGTCCTGGGCTGTATCAAGAGAAGTGTGGCCAGCAGGTCTCGGGAGGTGATTCTGCCCTTCTCCTCTGCGCTTGTGAGACCCCACCTGGAGCACTGTGTCCAACTTTGGAGTCCTCAGCACAGGAAGGACATGGATCTGTTGGAACGGGTCCAGTGGAGGGCCATGAAGATGATCAGAGGGATGGAGCACCTCCCTTATGAGGACAGCCTGAGAGAGCTGGGGTTGTTCAGCCTGGAGAAGAGAAGGCTCCAGGGAGACCTTCTAGCAGCCTTCCAATATCTGAAGGGAGCCTACAGAAGAGCCAGAGAGGGACCCTTTACGAGGAAGTGTAGCGACAGGACAAGGGGCAACAGTTTTAAATTGGAAGAGGGGAGATTTAGATTAGATACTAGAAAGAAAT
>JAOQGH010000004.1:28877574-28968402 GCA_025769975.1 Gallinago jamesoni | reverse complement strand
GTGGGAGGTGTCCCTGCCCAGGGCAGGGGGGTTGGAACTCAATGATCTTTAAGGTCCCTTCCAACCCAAATGATTCTGTGATTCTATGATTTTTATTTTTATTTTTTTCACAATAATGGCCTATTTTTTGGTGTCCATTCTGCCTAAGGTTCTCCTTAGAGGGACTTGCTTTCTGGAGCACTTGCACCTCTGCAAATCCCTGGAGCCACTATCAGTGTATCATGGACAGTAACTGGGACTGTGTCTCTGGAACCGTTCCCAGACTGGTCTATCAGCAAAGTTGTGTGCATCTGCCATACTACAGAGATGTATGAGAGCCTGTTTGGCACAGGCAGCCAGGGCAGCAGTCCAAGCAGAGGACAACCTGGAGCAAAAGCGCCCAGCTCAGCAGCTCTGCCCTGCTCGTTAAGGCTCTGGCTCCTCTTCCTTCAGTACAGAGCTGATACCCAGTGACAACCTCAGCTGCAAACAAAAGTGGTGGTTTATGGCCTCATCTCAAACATAGCATGGATTTCTGCTGTGTGACCCAGCCCTGGTTGGCCCTGTCTGCCTACCATGGGTACATGTAACCCTCCTGACTTTGTACCCAGCTTTCTTCCTGTGAAAAGCAGCAAATGTTCTTCTCTGCACCTGACTTCAAATGTAAGAGGTGCTCGGCCTCTCCAAAGCACGACATTTCAAATGCAACTTCTGCAGTGCCCAATCTGGAATTATCCCCAAATGGTGGTCCTAATATTAAGAAGAATTGCAAAGCTGATCAACAGCTGAATGACAGAGTTAGCCTGGAAAATCCACACGCCATCTGATGGATGGCATCAGACTTGGATGATCCAGATATTCATGCAGATGGACGACTTCAAAAGCTGAAGCAGAAGGGGATCATCAGACTCTTGGCCCTAGTCCCCAGTCCAGAGCATTTCTCCTGGAACTCTGATGGATTCAGGTCTCGTACAGCTGACCTGCCTTGAGTCCATCCAGGTGGGATTTAGTATTGCCCTGAGACAGGTCACAGGATCTCAGCTGCCCCCTGCAGATCCCTTGGATTCCCATAGAGAAATTCTGGGTTAAGTCAGTAAATCCTTGAGAAGAGCCCTCCGTTGTATCTCTCCTTCCTGTGTATTTGCTTCCCACCTTATGGAAGTGCATCCCTACCTTTAACTGGGAATTGGAAAGATAACTAATGCAAGTGGGGGAAAAATGTTCCATTAACTGCTCAAAACACCTGGGAGAAGCTGGTCGGATTGCCCGGCTTCAGTGTGAAGGCTGGTTCAGCTCTTTGTGAATTTGTAGTAAATCAGCACTTCATAATAAGAACAAATGTTTCATTCTCACTTAAAAATTACTACGGTTAGAGGCTTGTAATGTGTAGTTTTCAGGCAGGGGTTACATGACGGGAACTTAAATCTGTTCCATTTTCATCTATAATTTAAAATGTGTCATTTTGATCGATGAATTAGCAAAGGAACCCAGGATAATTTTGAAACTACCAGTTTAGTAAAGTTGTCTGACCTTGAAAATAACCTTTCCAGCTTAGAAGCCTTTAATAGCTTAACTATTAGCTAATCTCTTGGGAAAACTTTTTCCCTGGGCAAAACTAGTATGGAAATATAACACCAGTAATAAGGTTTCCATCTTTCTTCTATCTTGATCTTTTTAATTAATTGCCACTCAGTAAAAACATAAGACTGGGAGGCAGGGGATAAAAATCCTTGCAAGGGGAGGGCAGGAGTTAACTGTGGGCTGTTTCTATCCTTTACCTGCCTTTTTTGCATAGATTCATTAGGTGCTGAAATATATTAGCAATTGTTTAGGCATAACTGCTGCTTGATTGCTTGACACTTTTGGCTGAAAGCTGTGAAATAGATCACTTTGTAATGGAAAAAAGCTGCTCCTGCTTATAATGAGCAAACATTTGAAAACCTTGAATGCTTTGCAGGGCACCTCAACAAGCCCCTGAGAGAGCTTTTGTGTTACCCTTGTTTTGTAGTTGCTTCTTGGGTTTTGTGGGTTATTTCTTTCTGGGGGGGCAGTGGTTTTTCCAAGGGCGACCAAGAGCTCCAAACATGTGATTTGTTCGAGGAAAAACAAAAACTTGTGAAGAGAATAGGGGGCAATTCATGGACCAGGTGAAATGTGGACTAACATCTAGTCTAAAACATGTCTCAGGTTCCTAAGCATCCTTCTTAGTTTATTTTTCCAAAGTTTCCAGTGCCATTTTATCTAATGGCCCTCTAATACAAGCATTATGTTGAATTGGTGAGAGGTTCTCCCTATAGCTTTACCCGGCTGATAAAGGGGTTCTCATTTTACTTTGTGTAGATTTTGCACTATGTTTTTCCATGCTGTCTGGGGAAAAATAAAATAAAAATCTGTTTTTTAGGCTAGTAGTATGTGACCCTCCCGTTGCTCTAGCTCTCTGGCAGCCCACCTCCAGGGCCAGCTGATGGCAGTCCTCCTTCCAAAAAGGACAGAGGCATCCCTGTGCCAAGCACCCAGGGAGGCCTTGGGTGTCTGCTCTGCTTCAGGTGCTGCTATCCCCGCTGTGTTTCACCCTTTTAACCCTATTATTTAACCCTATTAACTATTGCTGCTCCAGTAATAAGAAGCCAGAGGCATGCAGCTCAACTGAAAGGTCCTTTCAAACCACAAATATGAATGTTTCCATTTAAAAAAAAAAACACAAACAAACACGAACCCAAAAACCACGCTTTTTTTTTCTATATAATATTTTTTGTGTGTGAGAGTGAAGAGCTGAGTGAGACCTATACTTATTTGCAAGCTTTCTGCATTTTTTGCCGGGTCAAAGATCATCCACCACACAGGTGAAGGCACAATTTATGTAGCAATAACATGTCTCCTGTACGAAGACATACAGAGTTTTGGTGCAAGGGAACGGAGCCACAGGGGCTTCCCTCAGGCTTATCTTTAGCTGCTGAGGTTTATTTTGCAGGTCTGCACGTCAAGCTTTTTGGCTACTTGAGTGAAGGTCGGTCCCTGTCTCAGCACAGTGACACAACCAGCATCTGCTCTGGCATCACCCTCCTGGGCTATTGATCTCCAAACATCTCCTTTCCCACTGAGACTGTGCAGATACCGACCACATGATGGACTGAGTGCAGGGTCCTGCTCTGCAGGCTCTGTTTTGAGTGAAAATGAGCTTCATCCTTGCTCGGCGACTGGTGCTGCCTGGTGACCTTTGAACCAGCACTTAAGCCCCTGGAGCACACAAATTAGACTTCAGTCTGGAAGGACCTCTGCTCCAACAGATGACCTGTTATTTTATCTTGAACAGGGGCAGCCGTGGAGGAGCGTTGGCACATGGCTTTTAGAGCTAATCACTCATGCTCTTTGAGGAGAGCAGGAATTTTGCTCCCTCCCCCCACCAGCAACCTGGGACTTTATTGTGTGTCTGGATCATTTCAGACCTACCCTTCCTTGACTTTTTCTATTTATTTCCCCTGGGCTCAAACTTCTGATACAATCCCTGGACCTCTCTAACACATGTGATGGAGACTCCTCCTTTAAGCCCATTGAACCCAACCTCTTCCTTACTGCATGTCCCCCATTATCCCCTTCCATAAGCCACCTGCCATGTCTTTCATTCTTCTAAGATCTCCCCACCAAACCCTGAGTATCCCATAACAAAATCCTGTCTTCTTGTCTCTTTCACTACCGTCATTCATCCCTGAAGATGCGCAGGCTGCAATCCAAGAGCGAGGTGAGAAGCAGCAGCTCTCCCATTTCCTTCCTCTCCTATCAAGCCTACAGAAAAGCCTGAGGCTACAACCAAATTAGAGAAGGGAATCTCCCTTTTTTTCATACCCTGAGGCTCCTAAATATTTGTTATTTATTCAGTCAAGTTGTGCTTTACCTAACAAGGACTCCCTGCAGGGACTAGAATGTGGGGTAGCAACACACAAGCTTGTGCCACGAGAGAAATGACAAATATCATAGCTAGCTGAGAGAGACTGAAATAGAAACCAAGAGCCCCTGTGATTAATTGTGGAAAGCCATTGGTAATGTGCCCAAATTGACCCCAAAACTTACATGAAGGCAGTGGTGAGCAGGGTGAGCCCTGTAGCTGCTTCAGCTTCCTTCCTCTCCCCCATTAGGTCTAAATCAGCTGTAGGGTCTCTCTCAGGCTGCTGATTACCACCTCCATCCACCAGGAGATCCAGGCTGGTGGGCCAGACCTTAAATTGGCTCCTCAAAACAGGTGTTGATGGGAGGCTCGTTAACCACAGGAGACAGAAGAAATGAGCTTGTTGTGTTTGTTCAGAGAGTCTCACAGTGGTGTATCTCCAGCATGGTGACTATCACCTCCTCTAAACTACCACCTTCAGGGTGATCCTGCACCTTGGGTCTTCAAGGGGTCATCCCTGGACCATTTGCATTCCACAGCGTGCGCCCAGTCCGAAGAGTGGGTGCAAACACACAGCTTCTCTGGAGGTCCCTGAGCTAACGGGACTGTACCTGTCCTCACAGCATGCTGCTCCACAACCCACAGAAAAGCCATTTAGTGAAAATCGTGCACTGTGAAGCTCCTGTCTCGTTTGGGACATTGCAACTGCAGCAGAGAAATCATGGCCTCTCGCAGAGGACTGTACTCAAAGTAAATAATATTATTTCAGAAAACAAAATTCATTTTGCAGCCTGAGACCAACTGCAACAGGATACGAAGCAGAGGGAAAAAAGTAAAAATGCCTTGCCCCCGGGGCTATTTATTATTTATATACCACTGTGCCTAGATAAACTCCTCCTTGAAAGAGTAGGACGAAAATAATTCTGCGATGTGGAAACAAACTACCTATTTAAAGTGATTTTATGCCTGAATGGCCTCATTATAAAAACAGTCTGTGTGCAATAACTTTTTACCTTTTTCTACATTATCCAATGAACTGCTTTTTGTCACTCTCACCAGTTTCAGTGCTTTCATGCAACCACCTTGGTGGAAAGCCTCCGCGGTTTCCTTAGAAACGTCTTCCTTCCTGGATGTTGACCCATGGTGGTTGAGGCAGCTAAAACCCTGGAGAGGTCCTGTTCAAACAGGAAAGAGCAGACAGTTTAATGGCCAGCTTTGCAGCTCTGTTCCTCCACAGTTTACAGTAGTTGGGAGCTATATTAAAAAAAATAATAAAAAATCATAACGAATGTGGGGTTTTTTTTATTTTACAGTCAGCTTTGTGTTGGTGTTTTTGACAAAAGCTGAATCTGTAGCTCACGGGCTATTGTCAGGCACGTGGTGGGGCAGGGATGGGTCCCTTGCAAAGTGTTGGTGCTTGGGAGACAGCTCCCCATGTGCAAATAGACTTTGTCCTTTGGAAAAATGACGTGCTGTTGAGCTTAAGGTGTATTCATAAGTCAGTAGCACAAGGGAGGCAGTCTGAGAAGCCGTAAATAACATCACCTTGTAAGTGTTTTGCAGCACTCACACATGAATGCTCTGCAATGTCTGAGCAGGAATAAGTAGCTGGAGTCCAGCAGTCCGTGAAAGAGCTGGGACATTATTAAACTATGTTTATCACCAGCTCTGCTCAGGGCCAAACACTCATTCCCAGGGACAGGTAACCACCCCATGTGTTGATCACTGCCGTTGACATTACTGGAGATGTTGGAGGAGGCTTCAGGGTGACCCTCATCTGAAGGGACCTGGTGAGAGAGACCTTTCATCCCCACCCATATAAGACATCAAGGAGAGCAGCCCATGGGCAGGTCATGCAGGTGTTTCAGATTTGCTGCTTCCTTGCATGTTTATTCACTTCCAGAGGAGCTCATGTAGTCTTTCAGCTATGCTAGACCTGAGCACATGGAGCTACCTAAATGCTGGTGACATCTTCCCAATGCTACCTGTTTGCCAGGCTTTGTGGCCTTTACATGAAGAACGAAATAACCAATGACAGTCGAATTATCAACTCTAAGCTGCTCCAGTGCGCGCTCTCCAATCTGCTATTCTTGCCCCATATAGCAGCCACAGATGTTGGAAATCCATGGTTTGAAGAAGAGCAAAATATCTCCAGGGCATCTGGACAACTCCTGCCCACGTGGTGAGCATGGCACGCATCCTGTCCCCATCCAAAGGAGGACAAACATCTGCTACATTCATCTCTCTGCTGTGCTAATGCTAATGCACCAGGTCAGTCAGCTTGGAGTGACCTGGGACTAAAGCCATGGCTAAAGCCATGCAGAGCTGGCCCAAGGCAGATGGCAGGAGGTGCTACCCATGTCTCTGCCTCTTCTCTGTACCTCATTCATGCTAAGAAAGTATGTGTTACCTACATCTCCACTGCACTCGCTTAGCTGCTAAATCTAGAGGTTTTGGTTAAATCTTGGTTGCAAGGGCTGGGCATAAGCAGAGAGAATCAACACAAAGGTAAAAAGGGAGAATTGTAATTAACAACAACAAAAATAAATTACGCAAGACCATTTCTCTTAAAGTTTTTAATAGCAAACATTACAGAGAGCAGGTTTTTCAAGCCAAACAGGAAGGAAAACAAACAAACAACTACAGCTAGCTAATTCACCGGCTTTTAGAAGTCAGGTTATCAACCAGGGACCCACAGACAGGAACTGATGAAGCACAAATCTCCAGGGAAAGAGATGAGGTTTTCAAAGAACACAAACACATAAAACCCTAAGATACACATATATTTATAAATAAGCCCAGGGAAGAGCTGGACACCTGATTCCCAGGCTGAGGGTTATGAGCTGGAAGAAGAGACTGAAGACTTAACCCATGTTGTTAAAATCTGGAAACGGGTGGGGAGGTAATTTGGGTACATGCAAATCTTGGATAAGACAGATAGTACTTGTGAGAGTGACTGATGCTGGACTGAATGTGGCAGCAGAAGAGGAGGGCAAAGAAAAGCTGAAGAATATCTAGAAATATGGAGGCCAAGTGTTAGGCAGCTCCATCCTCTCCAAAGGACAGTGATGGTTATGGAAGAGTGATCCCACTACATGCAATCTTTAGGGCAGAAACACTGCTATCAAGTTGTATCAGAAACTACAAGGCTCTTGACATCCCAAGCTCTGCTTCAGGATGACCTGCCGTGGGCTGAGCTGCTCTTATTCCTTTCCAAACATCTCTCAACCACCAGACAGTTTATATTTCCAATGACACAGTAATGGATGGGGTTTAATACCTACAGGCAAGAGTTAAATGGCCTCTTGGTGATGTGTAAATTAGCAAGTGGACAGTTGCCCCAGAGAGAAATGGCAAACAAATACTTATTAGTTGTTTCAAAGAACCACGGCCATAAAACTTTGTCATTTGACTGCAGAAGTGTTTGTGTTTTCACTAAAACCAATGCTAAAGGTGATGGCTTTATTCCTGACTGAGGTAACATCTGTAACTCTGTGATTTACTGCCTTCAGGTAACGGAAAAAAAGCCCAGAATGTGTTTTAATGTACATTGTTCGTGCAGTATGCTAGGAAGATGCCAAGAAGGAATTTAAATGCCATTTTACATGAGCAAAATTACTGTTGGTTTCACTAAAATATCTGATTTTGTGACTGCTGTGCTTTTTATCAGAGCAACAACCCACCTTCTGGGCAAAGGGCTCCGGCTAAATGGTGATGTAGTGGGACAAAATGGTGTAACGAGGAAGATGACAGAGAGAGCATCGGCACTGGAACATCTAATAGGGCTTGATACTGGATCCAATACTGTTCAACGACCCCATTACCAACCTGGAGGATGGGTCAGAGAGAACTCTTAGCAAGTCAGCAGATGACACAGAATGCTTGATGAGTGTCCGGCTCTTCAGGGTGACCTTGAAAGTTGGAGAAATGGGCCAAAGGGAGTCTCATGGTGTTCAACATAGGGACACAACAGTCACTGCTCCTGATCTGAGGGCAGTGGTTTAGTATGAATTTATAGAAGATCATAGCATGTAGTCTTTGCTCCAGACTTTGAAATAACTTGCATTTCAGTGACCCCAGCATCCTGAGTCAACCTGGTTAAGGAAATATGCACTGAGAGGTCACAAAGGAGGCCAGGCCCTCTATAACTCTGTGGAGACTCATCAATGCCTGGAGACAGACGACCTTCAGGCTCTGGTTTCCTACAGTTTCTGCCTTCTCTCCATGGATAGTAGTCACCCTGCAAAATGGGCACTCTTTAAAATAGATTGTCTTCAAGTGTTTGGCTGGAGGATTCCAACAAAATTCATGGAGAATATTCTGATGATTTCAAAACACAAAAGAAAGTTTGATGATGATTATTCTCTGCAAGAATTTCCCAGGTCTGCTGGTTTTTAGCTTTCTGTGGGGAAAAGATGCAGCTACCAGTATGCTTACAGCAGGGAAAATACATTCTTTCCAGTATACTCAAGTGAATAGTGACTAAAGTATTTCACTGCTTTCTTCTTGCTAATTCATCTTTCAGCTGAGGCTATGACAAAAAAAAAAAAAAAAAAAAAAAAAAAAAAAGCCATCCCCAAAGGAAGACTTCATTTTTCTGGGAAGACATGAATTAGTGAAAATTAAAATTCTATCTGCATAATTCACTTGGAATTCTAATTGAAATGCTTTTGCAATCTTAATTACACCATTTGTTCCTCATTTAATTGCGTAATGCTGCTGAATCAAGTTAAAAAGGAAAAGCTGCTGTCTGGCTTTCTTATGAGACACCTAAGCCTGGGTAGCTGTTCCTGGGAAGCTTTGACTGTGTGTCATCAGGCAGCTGGTCCCAGCCTCCTGAGGCTATGTATTCTCAGTTGTCCCTTAGGATACACCAGTATTAACTTGAAGAAGCCCTCTGTGCCCCACCAAAAGCCAAGTCACCCAGGTGCTTGGCAAAATGAGAAGTAAAAGAAGGGGAGGAAGAAAAACAGCTCCAGGATGGATTTAGATGAGCTGTTATTAATGATGGAAATTCCTTTATTAACCCCTCCAAATCAGCTTTGCTGTTGCTGAGGAAGCGGGGGGGGGAAATTGTGAAGATAACTGAAATACAACGAAGGGACAAACTCCACAGTAGTCTGCGCAGAAAGACGTGAGACATCAGATAAATCCCTATGGACTAGCTGCATGTTTACGCTGCTTTTATATAAAATAACTGGGCTGTCGGCTCTCCAGGAGTCATGAATCCGGAGCCGAGTGACTCGATCTGAAAGTCAGATCAGTTTTACGTGGCCTCTGATGCCCCCAGACTACTTTCCTTCATGAAGACTACTGCTTCATTAGTGCAGAAGGTGAATTTCATAGCGACACCAAAGTCTATTCTCATATGTTATCTTTGCCTAGAGAATAGGACTTTTGACATAAACCTGGAAGGTAGTTCAAAGTCTTGCTGCATAAACACACATCCATTTTTTTGTACTTTAGGAATAGGTAATGTAAGAGTTGAAAGGTGAAGGTTATGGCAGTTCGTGTTTATTTCACCAAGAGCCAAGAGATGGGAAACATCTGGCACTTACACATCATGCAAGTCTTAAAAACAAAGAGACCTAGACTTTAGTCCGGCTGAGCAAGCACTGGGATAAAAGCTAATGACAGGCTGCTTATTTAAAGGGATCATAATACAGAACAGCCATGTAGGGAACCAGGGAGGATTCGGGAGGGGGAAAATGAGGGGAAAATTTAGCTTTGTATTTCCAAGTTAAGGGTCAAAGCCTGACTTCAGTTACACTCCAGTGTCAATCCTGACCTGCAGGTCTTATGCAGCATGTAGGACCCTGCAGATTTCACCCTTTCCTGGTTTCCAACATGACCAAATATCCAAAGCAGTGCTCGGAAGTGCTGCTGATGTGTTTCATGTGTGACGATGTAGAGGTCCTCAGGACCAATTGTTTTCGTGAAGGTGAGAGGAGAGCCTGAGCACAGGAATGACTCACAGGGATGTGAGTTGTTGTGTTAGTCTAAAAAGCTCATCAGCACTCCTTAGGAATGGTGGGGGTGTCCAAGCACTTTGCTGTGGCTTCACCTGCTGTGCATCGAATTGCTAAGCCTTGTCCTGAAAGAGGTGTTTTGTAGAGTGAGGTTCCCTCCTTTAGAAAAATCCCAGGCTGAACGTGTTTAATTGTGGCAGCTCCTCTTCAAAACACTTCACTTCTGATCTCCCATCTTCTTCACACAATCCCCAGAATAAAACAGTGTCTTCAGCAGAATCCGTCTTGACAAGCAGAGATTTACCAATAAACTGAAGAATCCTGACTCTTTTGCCCCTTTCCTCATTGATATTGCACAGCCCGTACTCCCACACCAGCTCAGCCAATGTGGATGGGCTGCATGGTCACCCCCTGCCTCCCCAGACTTTGGCTTTTCCTAATGTCCAATTCACATCCTAGCGGTTACACGAGAGCTTCATCTCCTACCGCCAAAAAAAATAAAATTAAAAAATCATTTAAAAGGAAAAAATAAGACTGTTTGTTCATGATGTGTCACCCATGTGTCATTTCTCAGCCAAGAACACATATGCTACAGCCATGCTCTTTCCTTCATAGTTCCCTACGTGCTGCTTTGATGACAGTGTGAGAACCTTAGAGCTAAGGAGAGCTCCACTTCTTGCTTTTGGCGAGGTAAGTTTCCAACCCAAACCTCTCAACGACACCAAGAATTAATATTTAACATATCTCCAGAGTAATGAGGAAACATGGACTCTTCCTTCTAAGATTTTAAAGCTAACTATTGAAAACTGAACATTTTCTACTCGGTAGCAAACATGCCTGAGAGTCCTCCATAACCTGTTAGTTTTTCCAAGGGAAAAGACCTGTCATAGGCACACAACTAAGCAGCATAAAACCTCTTGCTCCCATAACATGTGATATGGAAACAACAGCTACTGTCCTAGAAAGAGATTTCCGAGGGTGGCTATGTGACAGGAGCTCAAGTACTCCAATTCTTATTAAGGCTGTGGTTTGTACCCAGCTGTAAGATATATAGTATCTTACCACCAGTGCCAGACGAGTAACACGCTGCTACAGCACAGACAAACTCCATTTAATGGTTCACATTTGTCAAAAAAAAAAAAAACAACAACACAGCCAACCAAAAAAAAACCCCAAACCCCTTTATAACAGCAGGTTTTTTAGCATATCAGTATTGTCTTAACTCCATGTTGGACCAGCTATCTTCTGCCTTTCCACAGCAGGGGTGCAAGCTAGCACAGAAATATAAAGCTGGTATAAATTCCATCTCATGTCCCTTGGCTAATTTGACAAAACACAATCATGTGTCCATGCCTGATCCACATTAGATTTATAGTCCTGGGTGAGCTGGTAGTGCACAGATCTGGTATTAATAATCCTGGAACCACAGCCTAAATCTATTAGCTGGAAGCAGTTATATGATTCTTAATCCTATTTTGTGTCAGAGCAGATGACTGCAACCAAGACAGAGCAGAAATTACATGTTTTTGCCCGGCTAAACTTGCCCTCAGCCTGAGCTTATGGAGAGTTCGAGCCCCTCCAGGTACCAATCTTAAAACTCATGTTCTGGGGACACTTTACGAGAACTGAATTCAGAAATCCAAGAGCATAAGGGATGAAGCTTTGCCCTGCAAGAAACAGACTCTTTTTGCTTGAAAGATTCTTATATCCCATGCAAAGAAACATCATCAGTGTTTGAGAACCCACCATTGGAGCAGGATGAAAGCTCCACATGTTTAACACAATTTGCAAGCCTGGTAAAGATTTGGAACAGAATTCCCCCAAAAATTAATGAGACCCATACTGCGAGAGTCCACCATTAAAAAGCAGCTCCCTTCCTCAGAATGATTTGCCCATACTAAATATCTGAAAATCATAATCCTGCTGTTTCCTCAGCAATTAGATATTTTTATATACTACATTTCTTTAATAATACTCAAACTTTTCTTTTTTTTTTTTTTTAAAAGCCGTCCCCTTACAAACACATTATTAAATTACGGTTTATAGCCCTTGCAGTGGGGTAAATTATGGTTGTTTTATTAAAGTATTTTAAAGACTGGAGTTTTACTGACATGTTGCTCATTGCCAATAGTTGGCCAGGCCCACGAACGCTGCAAAGGTGCAAGCTGCATCTCACAGAGTCCTTCTGCACCTCCTTCCCACCAGGAGGGAATATATGTTCCCAAATAATGGGATATCACAGAAAGCACGTCCCGGCTGATCTGAACCTCTGATGTTTGATACCCGTTACCTATGTTGGGGGTGTCGTATTTTCTCTCTCACAAGCTCTGTGACCCCAGGAGATTGGAGGCCGTAGTCTGTTACCCTTCTTCTGTTTATTCTTATTGCGTTAGTTTATTTGCTTCTTTGCAAACGACCCTGCTTCTCCCCAGCTGCTGGCCCACCAGGAGCTCCTCAACTCGAAGCGCTACACGTGCTTACCAAACTGAAACCCACGAACCAACTATTGGCACCATCCGGAGGCCAGGAAAACGCAAACTCATGCCAGTATTCCAGCCACACCAAAGTTGCGTAATTGATTAAGGATAATTGATAACTCTGGGCTTCTGCCTCTGTGCTCTCTGATGCTCAGCTGCGTTGGGAGAAGGGTCTCGCCAAGCCGAAGCTCCCACAGCCTCTCCGGGGGCTGCTCCTGCAGGAGAGCTCCCTTGCCTTCTGCTCCGAGCCGTTTCTGCACGAGGCATTTGGCACCGAAACAGGAAATTAAGGGCTGTAGGAAAGCAACCTTTGGCCTTTAATTCACTTTTTTAATAAAATCATTAAAAGAAACCTACTCCCTGCCAGACATTATGGGAAATTGCCTTAATGATACTTGCAAGCAAAACACATTCACTCAGCTGCATGCGTGGCTCGCTCAATAGCTTCAGCTCGCTTATTTGTGTGTTTGTAGTATGAAAATGGTTTGAATTATAAAGTCAGGCTAGAAAGTTTTATATGAACCAGGCCATGATAACAGCTAGAGGCCAGGTTCTCTCCATTATACACTTCTCCAACACGTAAACAATGGTTATAAAATTTTGCTTGAAAAAAAATCAGTAAGTTTGAGCCAAAGACGAGCATCAACTACACAAAAGGACAAAGAGAGCAGAGGGGTTTTGCATCCTCCCAGTCTGTACTGGGCACAAAATGGGTGCCATTATCTGCACACAACTGTCCTCCCATTGACTTTAAAGTTTGCCATTGCGTCTCTGTGTAGGCCCTTGCGAAAAAATTCATTATATTTTTGTACTAGAGAAGAGGCAAATCTTGCTTCATAATTGTTAAATTCATAACTTACCACTTGGGCACATTTAAATCTATTTAAGAAATTTTATTAATTGAACTGGGCCTACGGATAGGATGACGGTTACTGAGGACACCTGAAAAATTACAGGAGAGATCTGTGTTAAATCAAATTCATTGGTTTGTTACAGCAGTGAAATTTTAAAAGACTGAATAATTTCTATGTATCTAGTGCAAAATTTGCCTTCATGTACTTTGATTCTTTATTTCTTTTTTTCCTATTGTATAGAACAATGTTAATCAACAAACTTGGTAGCCAGTTTTCTACAATCAATAAATTCTAAGTCCAAGCCACGGTAGCTTTTATGTCTGTACGTTGTAAAAGCAAATTTACATCATATGTCAAACATTACACATGAAGACAAAAACAACGCTGATTTCTAGTCCTAAAAGATATATGTGCATCCATAAAACCCACAAGCTGTGTCCTGAATACAGCTGGAAGATCATACTCTGACCAAATGGCTTTTTGTCTAAGGCTGGAGATCTGTCAGACTCAACTGTTTTCCAGAACCGCATCTGTTTCAGGGAGCTTTGGGGAAAGGCAGGATGCGCCCTTGGTTTACTACTGGTCCTGGGGGAACCCAAATTTTCCAGCTTCTTGGGCTGTGGAGCAGCCGAGGGGTCACGCCAGGTTCTCAGATTCTCTGGGATGGCAAGAATTGAGCCCAAATCGGGGCTGTGCTGCACACCCTTCCCCGGCAGAGAGCCAGGCAGCCTGGTAAAGTTCAGTCACCAGGGGGAAATGACAAAGGAGGAAAGAGCCAGCTGTGCTAATTAATCACAGGATGGCTTGGTAGCACCAGTGTGGTCTTGAGAAAAGCAGGTCTGATCCTGGCAAGAGGGACGGAGCAGACACGAGGGAGAGGGGAAGCCTTTGCGAGAGGTGTTGGTAAGAGCCCGTCGGGGACCTGGGGTGCTTTGCTGTGCACCCTCCGAGCAAGGAGAAGCCCAGCCAGAAGTACTGCAGGAAAAGGGCAACCAGAAAGTCCAGGGAACAAGCATCATTTCTTACAAGGCAAAACTTAAAACCTGTGGGACCTCCAGCTTACTAAAATGAAATCTAAGAAGGACACAGTACCTGTCTAAGACTGTATTGGAGAAGAGCAGTGGAAAGGAAGAAAATATTGCTTTAATTAAAAGAACAAACGTAGCACAAGGAGGATGGAGTACAATCTCTTGCCCATATTTACATAAACATACAAGGAGCTCCGCTGACTAGAGGAAAGAATGGTCAGCACAGGTTTAGGGTAAGTGGTTTTACCCCAATGTGCTGGAGGTAGTAACATTTTCTTGTGATGGCCATAGTTATTTACAGCTTTTTTTTTTCCCCAGAAGTGTACATATATTGCTACTACTCTTTCTAACTGCAGGAGCCTGCACCTTGGAGGCTGGGGAACGCAGCAGAAAGGAAAGATCGGGAACCAGAAGAGAAGACCTGTTCATGGCCTCTTTGTTAGTGTCATTTTTCATATTCTCCATGAAAAAATGCTGCTTCTGGAGAGGACATGATGAGAGTATTTCCAGAATATTTTCCAGTGTTTTCTAATGACATGAAAGTAGTTTATTTGGGTGGACTCCTTCCTTTGGCTAGTTGTGTCCCCATTTTTGGCTGGAAACCTCCATGGATGAGTAAGGAAAGGAACGCCACCTATTCCCATGAGTAAAGAGGTTTTTTGAGCTGCAGTTTTTAACAAAGAAAGCCCCTGTGCACCTTTCTCATGGAAGGAATTTATTAGAAAATCCCTAATGAAAATCAGTATATCTCTGAAATGAGCTTTTTTTTCTAATACCTCACCATCTTGCTGGGAAGTAACTGGGTGGAGGCAATTGGATTTCAGGTTGGATCTGGTTAATATAATAAACTGCCACCTGGTGAATGCTAAAGAGTTTATTTGCCTTCCCTGGGTGTGGTCTGGTTTACACTTAGGAGAAGAACTGATCCTCAGACGTTCATGTACCACTAGGGATGAGAACACAAATAGGGATATCATGAAATCACTGCATTGCTTTCCTCCAGCCACACTGCACAGAGATTATTCTAACACAACGGTTCCTTCTAGAGCCCCCAGACCCAAAATCAGGCATTCGCAGTTCCTGCTACTCCAACTACTTTTCCATCCCACGCCAAGATGTTTTAAGAAGCTGTCCTGCTAAACCTGTGCTACCTGTTGGTGACACATAAATGGCAATACTTCCTTACAAGGACGGTGAGGGATGCCATGGGGCATCCACAAAGTGTCCAAACCCGGTGGTGATGAGGCCACAGCGTTGTGATGGAGAGATTTGGGATGCCAGGCTGCAGCAGCTCCTTCCAGACGGCTTGCGGCATCGCAGACCTGCTCTGAAGCCTATTGACACTGAAGGATCTCCCACTGGCTTTTATCAGCTTTGGCTCACATCCTTGGCATCTGGTTCATGCCTCTTTATTTATAATGTCATGCATATCAGAAGCAGCCTCCTAGGGAAAATACGCCAACTCATCTTCTTGCTCAAAGAAGCCATTTAGCTGTGATCATAATCTGTGATTTCATTGCTAACCCCTATTTGCCTTCACAGTTAGACTCTCTGGGGATAGAGTTTTATTTCTTTGGCACAGCTTAACCATTGTGCTGTGCAAATCTATCTGTCTATTTATCTCACGCATACCTATGTAATAAGCATGGATGTGATGAATAATAAGTACATAGGTGTTACGGACCTCCTTTGTATTTCTTTGGCACTATTAATAGCCCTTAAAAGTGGAAATAACTCTCATTTGTGCCAGCTCTAAGCTGTCTTGATACAGTCCAAGCACTGTAAGGGAGTTTTATTATAAACAGAACATTTCTGAATAATTAATCATTCTGATATAAGACACACATACCAATTCCAAATAACGCCTCTATGCGTTCTTGGTTGAAAGGGGCAAATGAAAGATGGGGAAAAAATGGAGTCAAAATAAGGAGCTAAGACACAGAATCCAGCCAGGAAAGCATAGACTTTTTTTTTCCTCCTTACTCATATAATTCAGAACATATTTTCCCTATAAAGTAAATGGGTAGGATACACAAGTGTACCTTTGAGAGTATCTCAGCTACGTGTGCAACTGTGGGGCATAAGGACGGGGTGCTGGACAACATCATCTGCTATTAACCACCAAGCATGGTCCCAAAAAGTAAGTGCCAAGCCCTTGGCACAGCAGCAGTAGATGTGCAACCTGCCAGGCTGCCCAGAGGCATCTGTGTGTATAAGCTGGTGCAGCCAGTCACTTGTTTCACTTTTAAGAAACTCAATTATAAACACGTGCACTTTTTAGCTTTAGCAGTTGTAGCAGAATTGACAAGGGCGAGGTGGTCAAGAAACTCGTGTGAGGCGGGAAGTTTGGTGGTTGCTCGTAATTTCAATGGGTGCTTCACCGCACTTCATTCTTTTTTTTCAGGAAACATAATGAATCGGCGAGTGGCACACCCAGCTGGAGGAGGCTATAGTCCATAAGGACACAGTCTACACTATTACTCACTGCTTTCTATTCACTGTCCAGGTCACCTTCCTCTTCCTGAAAGTCAGTCTTGCCCCTGCTTCAAACGAGTGGTTCATTATCGTATCATTATCATCAACTCGTAAGGGGAGTTACAGGATGGTCTCTGCATGGCATGGTGGGACACAAAACGAGTCTTTAAACTTGCAGCACAGCTCTGGGGAAGCCGGAGGGATGTGTTGATTTTGCTGGGTTAATCATGCAGCAGGATCATCTTAAGGATGAGAGCTAATTTCTGCTTTTTCCAGTCGTTGCATGTTTTCTCTCAAGCCATCTGAAGTCTCTCAAATCCAGCCAAACACATCTTTAGTAAATAAAGGTTGAAAGAACTTTGTTTTGCAGCCATGTAACACGAAATTATATGTAATATATGAAGTTAAAAACAAACAAACAAAAATCAGAGTGGTTCATTGGAATAATGCATTTCTTCTCTGACTAATACAAAAGGCATTGTCAGAGCACTCCCAGAACCAGCATCTATAAACGGCCTTAACCTTTGAAATCCTGCTGCCATCTGTTTCTAAAACACTGATGAGCTGGCATTATCTTCCATGCCACGAGATGTGGGCTGGATGTTTGGAGGAAATTTAACTTCTCCTTCATTCAAGACCCTACCAGATGACGGTCTCATGCAATCTCACCTGTGCTATGGCAGTGTCAGTGTGGAGGGAAAGATCACAGTGATTTATCATAGAACACCTGTCCACGGCCAGAACAACCCTGTCCCAGTAATGGATGGCTCAACCTTGCGGTTGAAATCCAGATCCAGGATGGGCTCGCAACCAGCCATTCAATTTGGTAGTGTGGTTTGGATTATCCATGCTAATTTCTGATCTCTGAAAGGCAGGAGGTTCTGTTGCTGCAGAGGAGCATAAATAGTCTAACTATAGCTGAATCTGACAGAGGAGCCACATGAAAATCCCAAGAAACTGTGGAGTTTGGACAGTGCTTCTTTAGACTTTAGTATCAATTGTAGTATCTAGCAAAGGTGGGATTTTTTTGTTTTGTTTTTAAATTGTTCTTTAAGGGGAGAGGAAAATTGAGTGCCTGACTTTGCAGCTTGCTTTCAGGATTTGGAAGGATTTTTTCCATATTAGGGATCAGGACTTTTACTACAAATCACTCCCAAACCCCACTGATCTCCTCCTGTCCCAGGGATACCCTAACTGAAACATGCCTTGCACGCCCTGAGGGCCCTTTAGACCTTAACATCTTGGTCCCTGGTTCTAAACAACTGGCAAGAAAAAACGTGTGTCTTTAATGTCACTATGGCACGGCAGCTTCTTACCACCCAGAAAATCCCACAGCACTCTAAGCCTGCCTTGCAAAGTTATAAATCAGCCCCATTTACATAAGTGGACAAGTTCAAGTCGAAGCTATCAAGTATGACGGCTCAAGTGGCATCCTGTACGTCAGACCCAGAACTGAATGACCCCTCTTTTCCTTTCGCCAAGGAGACAAATGGTGAGATCGTGACAGATTTTATCTCTAATCCACATTTTTTTTTATCTGGGGGCATAGGAAATTTTAAACTGAAAATAATGTCTTCCCAGGGGCGTGTTGCAACTTTTTCCTGACAAGGTCTTTATTTTTATAAACGGGGCAATAAACAGAACAACACCCAAATAATGACAAGATTGAACTTTGCGGATGTTTTCAAGCATTTGTCATCAAAGAGATACTGAGCTGCTTGTCTCCAAAGGCCACTTCATGAATGACTTTCCTTGCAGCAGGACAGCATAGCATGCCTTGGCCTGTGCCACTACCCTGGCTGAGATAAGCCCCTGCCAGATCTTTCATCTTTGTCCCACTGACAGAAGGTCCCTGGTGATCCCCTGTTGAAATATCAAAGCACTAATGACACACCACACTCGTTCTCCCACCATGAGGTTCCCCAGGACCATGATCTGGCCATGACATCTTATAGAAACCAGCAGTTGCTCTTGCATCAGCATGGAGCATCGGTGGCCGGGTTAGAGCACTTATACATGTCAGAGTGCCACAAATGGGATGCAGCCTGGTGGAAGATGGGGTCTTGGTTCTTTATGCCCTGCTTAGTCAAGCAAAGCTCCCCTACATTAAAAACAAAACAAAAAAACTATCAGGAAAACATCCTACTCATTCACTGCAGAGCAGTCAGCTCATGTAATGTTAACACACATCTCAAGCGGAGACGCGTTGCCCTTTCACTTTGTGTTAGATAAACAGCAGCTTCTTTCCTTTTTTTTCTTCCTTTGTGAAGGAAATCGTAACTGTGAAGCTCGCTCTACCACTCAGAGGCTGAGTTATTAACAGCCTTCACGACCCTTTCCATTAGGAAGCAACCAAACAAACTTGACAGGAGCATCATGTATTCCATCACTTTTACCAAGTTCTGTTTATGTTACATTTAAAGTAGATTTAGCATTCACAAGACTATATCACTTTTCAAAAGACAGGCAACAAAAGCTCTTGCTATTAACAGGAAAGGGACAGAAGAGGTCCATCATACATCCTTGAAAGCTCTCTGCTGCTCTTCTGGCTCTTGAGCCTAAAGAGCAGTGAGGTCTCACACGGGGCGATGTGAGTTATGCAGAAATTGCCAAAACCACACCCAGAATATTGATCATTTTCTGTCTCTGAAAAAGTGAGTGGGAAGGTCAATCCCATTGAGTCACTCAACAAGCGATGGTTGACAGCTTTATGCCGGTGACGGCCATCGCCGCCAAACCGGACTCCATTCCAAACAGTAATTGTTCTTCCTGCAGTGGGAATTTAACCAGTGGCTTTAGTGGTCTGGCCTTTGCCGGGGTAAAAAGACCACCAGAAGCCTCACGGCCATCCAGCTTAAAGCCTGCATCAACAATAAACAAGGGGGAGATTGTGTTTGGTTTCCTATCTGCACCTGGACCCACCACAGTGGCTCATGACAGCCACGGGCTTCATCTCATCTCTGCATTATCCTCCAAAAAGCGAGTGGGATTTTATCCAGAGAAATTCCGTAAATTGCGGTAAGTGGTAGCAGTAGCATTTTGTAAAATGTTTCATTTCACACAATTAGCTGTTTAGTCCGCAGAAGTATGTTTCTGAGACAATTCCCATTGTCTACTGTGCAGTGGAGCTAATTAATTTCACCTGACAATGTTACATTTTAAAACTGGAAATATCCTTTTTTTAAAGAAAATCTGTAAAGAAAAGCCAGGCCTGCGGTGAGGCAGCGCTTATTGTTCCTGGGTTGGAAGAGACTTCATGCCACGTGCAGACAAAAAAGTGATTATTAACCCTAATCCCTCCAGTGAACATCACACCAGTCCTGCAAACCACTCTCTCGTTCCGATAAGGAAGGAAAACATAAATCCAAAATTTATTGGTCATCAGGCAGCATATTGTGGCTGGAATTTTCCGACGAGCTCAGCGTCTCTACCAGTGGCCAAACATTCAAAAGAAGCCCTTCATAGTCCAAAATAAATGTCTACACTTTCAGAAGACCGACAGAGATTAGGCACTGTCTGGGAAGAGACTCCACTTTTTTTTTTTTTTTTTTATCACTTCCAAGTTTTATTTTTGCACGTGAATTTTGTCCTCAGGTCCTGCTGAGCTGGAAGAGGCAGACGATGCTCTGCTTCTCAGAAGGGCCAGCACCACCGATGCCTGGGCTGGCCACGCACTGCTCCAGTGACACTGGAAATCGCTGTCCCCTGGATGATTACTGCAATTTCGGGATGCTCTGGTCCGCGTCTGGACCAGGCAAAGAGCGACGCAGAGTTGGTCTAACCTTAAATCAGAAAGAGTCCTCGGCTCTGCCCTCCAGAGCGTAAGAGAAAAAAGCCTTGCAAATACTCAAGACCCCAGAAAAGCGCTCACACAGATCGGATCGTATTGCCTACCGTTACACAAGAGAAATGAGAAATCAAAGACACTGGAGACTTTTATTGTTCTTTTTAAGTTCTCTCCCAAGCAAATACGGTGCCCATATTTTACAAGGCTACAACACAATAATCTACCACCACCACTTTAACGACCAAGCAGTTGCAGAGTTGATCTATAAACTGATGTTGCCATTTAATGTGGTTTCCAGTGAACTGTAAAATTTATAGCTGTAACTAACACCCCCCCTGCCCCTCTCTCTTTTATGTTCTCCTCAAAAAACAAGCTGCTCCGCAGCTCCAAAAGGAAACGCGTAGAAAATCAATGTGTAACCTGAAGGGAGCTAATTAGGATCATATTCACATACCCTGGATCTGTGGCCTTCTGGTCAATTAAGCAGAGATTAATGTCTGACACTGGCTGGATGAATACCACCAAAAGGAAGGCAATAGAAATATTCAGATCCACCCTTCTCACACGGCTTCTTTCTCGAATAGTGGCAAAACTGCTGTGCAGAGCAGACACCCTCTGGGAGCTTTCTTCCATGGGCTTTCCCCACTCTCTCTCCTTTGCAAAATTCTTAGCTCTTTTTGGGCAGCCTCACCACCGTTACCATCTCAGCAAGGTGCCACTGGCACCCTTTCTTTGGCAGCTGCCTGGCATGGGTGACCTCCTCCTCAGCTGTGCTGATAAGAGTGGGTGTAAAATGAAATCCTCTTCTGCTCGGCTGGCCTGGCCCTTCTCATGTCCCCTTTCAAGTGATTGATGAGATTTAAACGGGCTTCACTTCAAGTCCACCGCATGGGGAGGACTTTTGTCCCAAACGAACGTCATGTTGGAAAATCTTCTTGGGCGCACACAGGCACATGCACTGATTTAAGCTCACGGTTGTGAACGCTTGGAATAAAAACCGGGGGCCTGATCCCAAAGCCCATTAGCCTTTGGAAAGGCTTGCTATGATGTCAGTGGATTTTGGAACAAGCTTTTGATGCTTTCTGGTAAGGGCTGATGGAAAAAAATCTCCAAGCTTAATTGGGATGCGGGGAGGGGAGTGGAGGTGGTAAGGAAAATGTTTCTAGATGAACACCATCTTTGCGGGGGACGCATATGCTGCTCGAGGTCCATTGATACTTTCTGTAGAAAACTCCCACTCTTACTGCTTTTGTGTATTTGTTTATAGGGTGTAATCTTTTTTGGGGGGGGGGGATTAACTTTCTGACCTCGTGCAAGATCACATTTAATGTTTTAATCTTCTCAACAGCTTCCTAATGGGAAGGAGGATCCATTTCAAGACTTATCTGGATATTGAATCAAAACTTTGGCCTCCTCTCCCCTGCCACTGTCTCTCCACCAAGAGCACAGCCGTCTGCAAGCACCGGGAGCGGTGATGATGCCATGATCTATTGAGGAATAGATGCACACTATCTCCATGGGAGGTTTCTCAGGGGGTTGGAGAGAGCAGTCCAAAGGGACACAATGTCTTCCCTGGGCTGTGCTGGGAGCTCCAGGGGCTGCAGCCTGTGTGTATTGGCTGATGAGAGAAGTCAGTCTTCAGCATCATGACTGCAGCACTTCTTTAGCCACAGGCGTCCTTTAAGGTGGCTTTGTCTAGAGCCAGACTGTGAGTGGCAGTTTGGGGTAAAGCTACCTTATGATGGCTTTTGGAGCATCGTCATCAGTCAAGGCTGCCACGCTTTTATTAAAAAACAGAGCAAAACAAAAGCAGAGGGCCAGATTCTGATGTCGTTTTTGCTAGTAAAACCAGGCACAAGTCAATGGGTAATAAACTTGCCACTGGAGAACCACCGTGCTGTGCCATGTAATTATGGTCAACCACATAAAAATTGGTGGAGGTGGGAATGGAAGAGACCTGCCAACTTAGAGAGAAAGAAATTTGGAACTCTAATAGTAAGGGGGAGAAAAGGATGGATAATGAACAACTGGATCCAAGCGCCTGGTTTGGGACATTCAAAAGTGTTAAATTAATGTTCTTCTTTTCCCTTAACTCAGTACTCCACTCTCTGTCTACATTTGCCAGGGAGGAACCACTGGAAGTGTCCCTGCTCAGCGCGGTGTAATTACACCGAGACACCGATGGCCGTGTGAAGCTGCAGACACAAGGACCCGCTGTTCCCCCCACGGGGATGAACGTGGGAACCCTGAGCAAGTGGCAGGCATCTTAGGACAGAGCTATAGGGGACTGATGGAGCACCACGTGGCGCAGCCAGCAAGTGTGTAACCAAAGAGCCCGTAGAGCCAAAACGGCAAAAGAGTGATTGCAAACAGCGACAAACATCATCATCTCCGTGAATCTGCTCCGCACACTTTGCAGCAGGAATTGCTCAGCTCTAGTTTTACAAAACAGCCCGGCAGCTGTGCTATTTATACGTTCGCCACCAAGATTTCATTAATTTTAACACGTGTTAATGGGCACTCCGTATTATTTTGGGAGATTACACGTGAGATGTATTTAATTTCCTTAAATATCAAATATGGGCCAAGCAAAATAAACCATGGATCATATCATTTTTTTTTTAAGAAAAAAAAAAAGCATCAGTTTAACTGAATTCAGACAGAGCAATGTCTGATCATATTTACAGCATTTATAGGTTTGGAAATCTCCAAAGAAATCTGAGGAAACCTAAAGCCTGCCTGAGTACATTGAGTGAAATTCCTCTTGGTGATGTGTAAATATTCCACAGGTCTTTACAAGAAAACCCTTTTAACTATATGTAAATATTCCACAATCTTTTAGAAAATGTCCAATTTAAAGGTGATGCTTAAAACAGGGTATTTTTTTTTCTTTTAATTTTTTAAATGCCATTTGCAGATCCTATCATTTCCCTCAGCTTTCTTCCTTTTCCTAAAAACACCAGTGTTTCCAAACAGCCATACAAAGGCTTTTGAAACAGGGTCCTTGTGTTGTTCAAAAAAAAGTTCCCAAGTACGAACTATACTCACCTAAATCAAATTGCGGCTACAAACAAACTTATTTCTCACCTCATCTTGTTCCTTAGGTTTTAATGGAAAACTGGCATAAAGCGTGGCAACAGAAAAAAGTACCTGTCACAAAAAATAAATCTGTCATACTCGGGAAAATCCATTCATCAAAGGAGGGAAAAATACAATGAAATTGTGAGAAGTTTATGGAATAAATCTGTAACTGATTTGGCTCTAATATTTAATCTCCCTCTGCTCCCTTGTAGTGTGATATTGTGTTCACCCTGCATAACTTGAACATGACAACGGGTTTTTAGTAGCAAATTTATAACTTAATCAGGATATTACTGGTATGGTAGGACAAAGCCAGTGTCTTCCAAGTGTTTCTGATTCTGGCCAGGGGGATAGATGCTCGGGGAGGTAAATCAGATGTAGTTTGACTGGTAACACATGACTTTGTAGAAGCGCCACTGATTTACACCACTGGAGAGCCTGGCTCTCATCTGCACTGGAAAAGGCATCTTCAAAGCAAAACCACCCCCGTACACACCGGTTCCAGTTAAACACAATCCTGTTTTGTCCTGGGAGCCAGGATCTGGGACCACAGGTTTGTAGTGCCAGGATGAAACGCTCTCAGCTTTGTTCCTTTAATGCAATAAAAACCTTTCCCCTCGCACGCCGTGACGGCGATGCCGAGCTCGTGGACATGCCAAGCTTCAAAGGAGGGCGAGGGGTGGCTGTGAAGGAGCTGACCTTGCAAAGAGGTTTGTTTATCAGCTCAAACTGGTGCCCTCCTCCAGCCCAGTGGCCAACTGAGTCAAATGGCTTCTGTTGGAGCCCATGAACTTCAGGGAACAGAAGACCCCATGGGAGGGCTGCAGCCCCCCGTCCAGAGATTCGTCTTTCCTGAGTGACGGCTTGATGAACTCAGGCGTGAGAAGCTGGCCCCTTTGAAGAAGTAATTACGCTGCTCGTCAATTAAAAAATAGCTCTGGATTGTGCCATGCGTGTTTACACAATGCCAAAGCGAGGAGCAGGCCCTCCTCGGGACCGGGGCCGCAACGAGGAAGACGCATTTCAAAGAGTTATTTATTCACCGGAGATCCTGAAAGGATGTTTGTTGGAGCATGCAGAAGAGTGGAAGCTCCTGAAATCCAGGATGCCGTAACTTCAATTAGGAGCAGGCAGAAGATTTATCTCTCTGGGCTACTGGGAGCTTGTCACTGCTTCAAGTGCCATAATTACCATTTGGTCTCCTCCCACCCCGTGACTCCCCAGCAGCAGTCTCCTTTGTGACAGCCCCGATGGTGATTATTTATGTCATATAAACAACATATGTTGGCACGATCATCTTTCCCCGCTTCTTAATTCACCAGTTTCTCGATGAGCTTCGCAAACGCAACGGAAACGGGCAGGAAAACAACCAGCGCTGAGCAAATGGAGGGGTTTCACTGAGATGTTCTCCTCCTCCTCCTCGCCAAGGAAAAGTGAGAGTCTCTGCATGCCACCGTGCTGCTGGTACTTGGGGAAGCACTGGCCTTGTCCCTTAGGATGCTGTTGGCTCCCAGTGCTCCTCAGGATATCATTTAGTACAAAAGCAGTAATAAAAAGCGCACATGTGGCTATTTTTATAATAAAGCATCCACCTTCTGCCTTCCTGTGCTGCATGCTTGCTCTGAGATGGACGCCCCTCCCTGTGCCAGACCCTTGCCTGCATCTTATTCCTCTATCCCTCTTGTTTTGTCTACTCTCTCCCCGATAATCGCCGGCATTTGTGCACTGCATTGTTTTAATTCCAGCCACCAGCGAGATAAGGTGGAGATATCAGCATACCAACAACTTTTGCTCAGGATAATCCGTGTGTGCTCTTGTGAAAGGCTGGACGGCCCGGGGGGATGCTCAGTGGCCATGGCCTTGCTGCACAACCTGCTTCAGCTATTTTCCCGTTTGACACCATCTGTCTGCTTATTTTGGGGAGTAAGGCTGCCTTTTGATACAGATAGCCGGAGTGCTGAACGTGGGGGTGAGCCTTGACTGAATCTCTGCTGGATACTGTTATAGAAATTGTAATTGTACATCGTAATGTACAACGTGTTGTCTTGCCTCCAAGTTTTAGGCAAATATTTGTGTATAGATAAGCTTACATTTTGTTTAGCACATGCACTCTAATTTCCAATAAAACCTCTAATAAAGAATTATAAAGTGAATTTATTGCTTCACTTCAAAGCAAGGACACGCTGCCACTTTGAAGGGGTATTTGAAGTGTTAAATCCATTTCTATGATGTTTTAATACATTTTCTGTAGGGTTTTTTTTTTTTTTAGTTATTTTAATATTATTGTGCCACTCTGTTAAAAGGCCATAAAATATTTTAAAGAGCAATAAAAGTAAACACAAATGCTAAAAAGCCCATTCTTCTCTCTCCAACCCACTGAGAGAGGAAGAGACAGAGGATTTAGGCATAACAAAATTCATGGCAGCTGTGTAAATAAAATAAAAGAGCGCACTGTTTTTCTGTTGATGGTGATTCTTAACATCTTGCTATCTAGCAGGAGCCCGAGGCAAGCTATGGGAAGGAAGCAGAAACACCGAAGGAGAGCACCCAACGGAGGGTAGGCTTTGCATCCTTCCTGAAAATGGGAATCCAAATAAAAGAACAGCAGCGGAAGCCTTTCTAGGGCAAGAGCCTTCATCCAGCAGACTTCACCTGCTGCAGGCATGAACCAGCTATTACAAACAGCATTAATAAGGATGTACTCCTTGCCAAGTCAGAGTAGGCTTTGGTAGGACCAATCCCCGCTCCGAGATAACCTCCCTTTTCCTCTCTGGCTTTCTTTTGCTTTCTGCAAATCAGAAAGTTTAGTTCTGTGCTGGGTACCTGCTTATGCCTCACTGAAGTTTTGGAGAAGAGGGCTTTGAGAAGATATAACTCGATAAACTACATGGTTTGTGCTACAGCCCACCCATGAATTACACTCAATGTAGGAAGAGAAAAGAAAAACGATGAAAATAGTCAGAGAGTCTTTCAAAAATCTGAGTAATGACTGTTGATGCTACTAAAAATAGAGACACAAAACCTCCCTGCCAAAATGGGTTTATCTCAGGGAAACTGCATGCTCAATGTTGGTGCTCTCTGCAGAAATTTACAACAGTTCTCATAAAAGAAAATAATGGATTTTAAGCCAACATGTCTCCATTCTGTAAAATATTCCTGAGAAAAGTGTGGGGTTTTTTTTCCCCCCCAACCTGGGACAGTGCAGGGAGTACAGCACCCTCCCATGCTGCATCTGATGGTGAGCGATGGCCGCGCTTGCTGGATCCCTGGGTCCAGGGCACCAAGGAGCTGGTGGAGCCGCTGTCAGCTCTCAGCCCTGCTGCCTTAGTGAAAAAATAAGACAGCAGCATGAGTTATTCTATTCACAGCATCTTAAAATTTGAATTTGCAGCTAGGTTTACAGGTAGGAGCTCAGGCCCTGGTTTACTGCTGGGGATGAGCACGAAAGCCCATAATACAGCTTGTGTTTAGCATTCAGAAGTAATTTTACAACAAAACCTCCCAACTACCATATCTGTTGGAGTTTTTGGAGATGTCAGGCATGTCACAGAGAGGCTGCTTATTTTGCAAGATGCTGGTAGAAACTCTCTTTGCCTTTAAGACTGTTTCACCAATGAGCCCTTACAAATGCAGTGTTTCATACACAACAGGAGCTGGGGCAATGGCAGAAGTGACAATCTTGAGTATAAGAAGTTCCACCTAAACATGAGGAGGAACTTCTTTACTATGTGAGTGGCAGAGCACTGGAACAGGCTGCCCAGGGAGGTGGTGGAGTCTCCTTCTCTGGAGACATTCAAAACCCTCCTGGACAAGCTCCTGTGCAACCTGCTCTAGGTAGACCCACTCCGGCGGGGGGTTAGACTAGATGATCTCCAGAGGTCCCTTCCAATCCCATTAAATTCTATGATTCTATGACAAGGAATTTGCCTTTGAAAGCCAAGTTGTGAAAGAAGGGAGGAATAAATTCAGGAGAACGGAGGTGAGGGAAAACTTAGTGGGAGCAAAACACAACCAATGATCGGGTTGATCCAAAAGGTAATGAGCATCATAGAGCTGCTTCTTCATCTTCAAGAATGCATCTTCAAGAGCTGGAGACCTCCTGGCTTATGTTAGAGAGGTTTTCCAGGTAGGGAAAGGTAGCGGGATCCTGCCCTCAGCATATGTAATGGGCACTACAAGTCCTGATCAGCCTTGCAGGGCCTTTGCTATCCCATTGCCCCACACTGGGCAGGGCACATGGCTCTCCTAAATCCTGATGAGTCTGTATCTGCAGCACACACAGAGACCCATGTGTTACATGAACAAGGTGCTCAACAATGTTTTTCTGGAAGTGACTTCATTTGGTCTGAGACCTTAATGCAAGATTCGGTTGTATTTATTTATTTTTCCCTCTGTTTTCTTGTCCTAGACAACATATTTGCAGCTGCGAAGAGCTGATGACTCCCTTTGCTAAGCGGGCTTTCTCCTGAGAGCCTTCTTTCAATGGTCTCCATTGTAACGATCTGGATTTTGCATTTCCGCCGTCGCGCTGACAAATGGAGTCCCAGGTCCTGGAGTCACTACAATGAGCACGGGGCAGAAATCACAGCCAAATTCACCAGCGTGGCTCCCTGGCCTCTGATTTATTTCCCTCTGTGACCTCCACATGGCCGCGGGCCAGACGTGAGCCCACGTACCGCTGGAATCCTACACATCATTTCGGGGTCTTTACTCATCATTTACCAGACCGTGCTCTCCGAGTTGTCAGTACGGTTTCCAGGAGGCTCTCGTTGTGCTCAGCTGGGATTTGGCCACGGCTTTCCGGAAGGACAGGAATACTGAAAGTACTAAAGTCCTCCAAGTTACTCACTTCAGCGTGTCTGTAAGGTCCGCATATGGAAAATTATTTGTCATTTCCTTGCAGACACTATTTTCAAAGGAGAGATATATCATTCTGGCAACAGCGCAGCACCGTGATTTAATAGTTTGTTTATCTCTCAGCCCAGCTCTGCTGTATAAGTTCAGGAATCTAGCCCTGTCCTTTCTTCCTATCCTTTTTTGTTAAGGAGCACACAGTTGTGCTCTAATAAGGCTTGTTCGTTGAACGAGATCCAGTTGACATGAATGAACCCTGGCTACCAAGGGAAATGAGGTTTGGTGCTCTCAGGGCTTTATCCAGTGGGATGAGGCTGTTTGAAAGCCTAGAGTGACTTCAGCAGCTAAAGAGATTTAGAGGTGGGAGTTCATCATACCATTTCACCAGCCAGACGCAGTTGTAATGGTGGGATGTAGAGGCGTCGGAGGAGAAAACTGCTGTGGGAGAAGCTTTCTGGGGTAAAGAACCCATGAAAATGGTCCTCTTCATTCCTGTTAGCAGAGTAAGTGGAGGATATGAGTAGGGTTTCTATGTGAGCCACCAATTTTCTCCATTTCTCCTACCTCTGGCAGCCTGGAGTACCTTTTATATCTGTATTTTAGTAGCTCTCAGACCTGGCACACAACTAACCCAGCTAAGAAGGGGAGCTTGCAAACCAACCCTGGACCTTACCATCCGTCCTGATGACAGGCATCCCTTGATATTCCTTATCCCTGGCCAGTGGTCCCTTATCCCTTATCTCAGTGGTTTCAACCTCTAAAATCAAGAATACAGCCACACTTAGGTTTATATATAGTTTTAGGATGTTCTGAAGCAGTAAGAGCTTTCTCTCATTTAGCTCGTTTTAATTTTAAGAGGCAGAATTTATTAGAAGCAAAATTACAAGGGGCCTGATCTTGTGAGGTTTTGAGGGCACTTTGCTTTGGTAGAGTTTGGCTCCACAATGTATATTGAGTCCCAGATTTGCTTTGGATAGAAGCTGAAGTGCCTGTATGTTATGGCTGCAGAAAAAACATGGATGTAGTCAGACCTCTTACAGGACAAGTCAAGTTACATCTTTGGAATGGGAACGAGACATTTCAGAGATGAGACTGAAATTCATTAGAAATCAAGACAGAAGACCACAAAGTCCAGGGCTGTGAATGGAAGAAGTTAAATAACCTCCCAAAGCCCTGAAAGGCCAACCACCTCCTCCACCAAAACATTAAAGATGTCTCTTCACAAAATAAAGAAAAAATAAATGTGCATTTTAGGGCTTGAGAGAGGTCTGCCTTCAGGAATTCCTTTGTCCATTTGCCCAAAAGTCTCAGTATCAGTTACAGCCTGTGAAACACTCAAAGCTTTCTGGGGTCCTTTAGCCAGCAGATTCTCTCTCTCTGCTTCCAAGGATTATTTTTTCCCCATTAGAATACAAATTTTGGACAATTTCCCTCTCATCGTGCACAAGTGTAACAGATGATATCTCACTGAATTATTTTAGAAATGCATTTATGGAGTCTGTTGTCTGGGATATAGAAGCTCCATCTTTCCTATGCTATATATTATCAAAGACCATTAACAGGGTCCAAAGCATGAAAGACTGCAACTGAGAAAAAGCTTCCACCAGTCAACCCAGACACTCCTGTACATCTGCACTGTGCTCATAATATGCTTTGTATCGCTCTGGAGAGAGTGCCTTTTGCATGTGGAGGATGGAAAGCTATTGCTGATACCAGCTGAAGGAGCTGCTACTATAGCTCAGGTGACAAGAACTCACACCTTTTGGTCACATAGACCCCATAGCTGCTTCTCATTGAGGGGACAACCTTGGCCATTTCCAGCAGCGCTGTTGATGCCATATACTGTTGCGACGTTGCTTGCTGACCTGGTGACATCTTTGGAAAAGTGATGGCTGTCCACAAAATGATCGTGATGGAAGAGAAGGGCCCCGGACACGTGTGTGTTCACCCTCCTGGTCGCTGGGTGCACAGGTTGGTTGAGTCCTGGCTCCTTGCTGGGAACTGACCCAAGTGTGGTCTGTCTTTTGTGTGTGTCCTGTTTCCTTGGGAAAGGAGGGGGCCGGGGGACATTTCATGAGGTCCCTTGGATAGACAGGCTTCAAGCAGGGGCTTACAAGCCTCACCATGATGAATCATTAGTGTCTATGCTTCATCCATTGTGCTTGAGTCAGGCAAGGGAATGTCGTTATAAGGGTTTATTTACAAAGAAAACAGAAAGAAATCACAAGCCCCATGCTCTACAATGGGTAGAACAGAAAATACACTGCCCAGAGCACACCGAATATTTAAGCTGATACTTAGTGTTCTCTTTGTGTTTAAAATTGTGCATGTTCAGGGGTCTGGCCCCGATGCTGAACTTCTTAGGCAACTCAGCATTGCTCAGGACATTCTTCTTGGTTTACAAGGAATCTTTATTGAAGTAGTACATGATGATAAGCATTAATAGAAAGGACATTCCTCCCCCACAACTTTAAAGAGAAGCCATTAATTCCCTTCGCAGAAATGTGTGCAATGTGAATTCCTGGAAGGGTGGGGCAGGAGGGAGAAAGGACCAAGAGATGAAAACCTGGGAAAATGGTGTCAAAAATAAAATGTAAGCTGTATAGCACATGATGTATCTTTAGAGAAGCAATGTGTCTTGGGGAAATAAAAAGCACCGGGCAGCCACTATTCACAGCGTGTCCAACTTGATCATCCTGTCCTCAGCTAATGTCCCCTGTACTGACTACCCCAGGAGCTGGTGGGCATGGTCAGCCCATTCCCTTCCCAATGCACTGTCCTCTGTCCTGCCCTAGTGCTGGTTGGTCCCAGACCTGTCTGTCGTGCTGCTGCCCTCTCCTGTTGCGTGGACTGTTGGATGCATAACCATCCTTCAGTGGACAGAGAGAGCATGGAGGGTAAGGACCAGGAACCTTTGCAAACATGGTGGCAACAGGAACATTGTCCCTGCATCAATTCACTGCTGTTGCAAGGAAAACACCTTCTGCAGGTCATGCTGGTCCTGGAGTGTAGCTGTGTTGCCATCCCCAGGGCTAACCCCAGGCTGTGGACACAAGGACAATGCTTCAGGACCTCTTGCCATGTGCCATCACCCTGCGACAACCAGTCCATCAGGGCACTGAGCCCAGGGCCAAGGGCAGGATGGGAAGAGAGGAGACAGAGATGTCAGGAATCAGAAAGGCAATTAGCCACAGCCTCAGATAAGAGTAAAATATTCCGTCTGTCTTTGTTTTAATGTCATTGATCTAAACCAGAGACGCAATAATTTCCAGTGCAAAAGTTTACGGCCACAATCTCTGTTTGCTGGTAGAAATGGTTCTCCGGACTTCAGAGCGGGAGCATGCCATGGTGGTGCAGTTTATCTCCTGGTGAGCTAAAGACTTCAAGGAGATCGCTTTAACAAGGGGTTAGTAAACTTCACAGCTGTCTGCAGTATTTTATTGGAGGTTGAAGAGACTCTTCAAACATCTGTTTGGCAACGTAAACAAACAGCCGTGCCACGTCGGTTATGGCTGACTCACAGTTTTTGTGAAGGAGGTGATCAATGGACTTAAATTACAGTTTGAAAGTTCAGGGTAGCTCCTAGGGTATGGCTTATATGGAAATAAGAGGATGAGGAGGGTGAGGAGCCTCCGTGCGATCAAGTTCTGGCCTCTCCATTGCATTCACACTTCCATATCGCATCCCAGAAGGGAGATGCAGTGGTGGTTGTTTTTCAGAATAAACATTCTGGGTCAGGAGCAATGATTAATACAGCAGAGATCTGGGAAAATATACCTCTGTAAACAACAATGTTTTATAGCTGTGAAAGGAACTGTGCGTACCAAGAATCCTATGCCCCACTCACTGAAACAAATCAAGAGGGAATTTCCTCACTTGGAGAGAAATATTCAGAAGATTTCATTCGTACAATACATTTCACCTAATCCATATTTCCCTGGAATGAAGAGATAGGATATAGACCGTGGTAGGAAATCTAATACAAGAGGAACCAAAGGAGGAGTCAGGGAGATTTCTTATGTGGATAGCAGAATGAAATACATTAGAAAACCTTAATTTTGCTATCGGTCACTGTAGAGAAAGTTTAAAATATAGATCCTGCCTGCCATAAATTTCCAATGTAACGTTATTGTAAGAATGTTGCACAAATATATATATATATGTGTGTATATATATCTCTCACCACAGAAATTCAGACATTTGACACTGGAAAAATGTGTGTCACCCAAATGAAAGAGTGAAATATGCAGGGTGCAAAGGCGTTAGTGATATTATCTCTTATCCGAGTGCCAGCCCTGCCAGCAGCTGGGAAAATGAGCTCCATGGGGGTTTGAGGTCAACAGAAGAAGCCTGTATGGGTAACCTAATAGTGCAGTATAGGCAGGAATGATTTTCACTGTACAAAGGGCAATTTCATGGTCATCTCCCTTGGAAAGCTGGTGGGAGGTAGAGGCTGAACTGCTATTTGTGTCTTTGAAAACCTCTCCTGTAATATTTAGACAGAATGGCGACAGGGTTTTAAAAAAAACACCCCAAAACAGGCAAAGGTGGAACCTGTTTAAATGTCATGCTGTCCAAGGATAGGAAAGTCTAAGATAGGAAAGAACAAGAGAAAATTCTTAAATGTTGACCTGTAGACCAACGTGCCTTTGATTAAACTACCCTTATCAGTGCTTGTGGCTGCAGGAGAGTCCCCTTAATGTTTGGTGAGCCCTCAAATGATATGCAACATGCTCTATGTTTCAGGACACTCCAGAAAGCCCCTGACATGGTCACCAGGGATATGGGTAGCTCTGTCATTCGTATAGAGAGTACAGAAACCAGCAAACTTAGCCCTGAGCTTCAGGGGCTTAGTATCCTCCTTGTGTTCAAGAACAAATGGTGTTACCAGAAAAAAACCCTGCATTTCTCCTTGCAAGGGTGACTTTGCTCACTCTCCTGGCAGAAGCTAGGCATGCAAAGTCTTTTTTTTTCCTGTAGATATTCTCTCTTTCAATAGATTTCATAACATGTAGTAATCTTATTATGCCAGGTAGGTTTTTTTTCCAAAGAAAACAGGCCTTTTTGCTCTAAAAGACTGCTTTTTTAAGAGGAAGACTGCTTTTTCTCTAAGGAAAAAACAAGGCCTAGATGTGGCAGCAAGTCTTTTAGGAAATGTGAGGGCTGATTCATTCTTCTGGCTGCCTCTGGTGCCAGGGGCCTCATGTCTCCTAGGCTGCCTATCACACATGGACATCACCTTGCAGAAGGCTTTCCCCAGTGCCCAGGGGCATGAAGGTGTCCTTTGTGTCATGGCTTTGCACCATGCCCCAGGAGAGGAGGAGGAGGAGGAAGACGAGGAGGAGAAGAAGGTGGAGGTGATCATTTGTGCTGGGTGAATATCAGCCCCTGAGTGTTAGACTACTATCCCAAACCTTTCTGAAAATTGAACAATTGGGTTAATAACAGGAAGCCAGGAGCTGGCAAATTACCATTCTTATAATCGGAACAGGAGGCTGAGGGAAGAAGTTGTGTTTTGGCAGTGACAGCTAATTTCCATGCCTCATTAAAACAACGTGGCTTATTAATATACTTTCAAGGCTATTTTTCATTTAAAGGATAATAGAGCAGGTGCCCCCTTTTTATGAGGCTTTAATGCAATTGGGCTGAGCGGTTTGTATTGGTGGAGGAAGCGGATTTGTTCGAAGTGCCTGGGTAAACACGGTACCAGTCCTGTGTCCCCCTGATACCAGGCTCTTACGGGAAAAGACACGACACGCATCACTTCCATGGTGTGTCTCTGGGCTCAGCTCCGAGTCGGCACAACGACTGTCCCCAGGAGCCCTTTCATCATCCATGTCCCCTGGGTTGTTTTTTTTGGTTTTTTTTTCCCAGAAGAGGCTCAACATTTTGATGTGTGTGTGACTGAAAAAATCACCAAAAAGGGGTAAATAGGGGCTTATGGTATCAGGGTGCAGGAATGCACCCGGCCCCTGTGCAGTTCTATGGGTGGATGGACCTGTCCCAGTTGCCAACCCCCATCCCACTCCTGCTAGAGTGATGCTGTGAGACCAATATCAGAAATAACTTTGTCAGTCAAATCCTTTCTTATAGCTGGGGCAGTTCAAGGGCAATTCAGGTCTGCAGAGAGCTTTCTCCTTAAAGTCCCTACCCCTGAGGACAGAAGAATTGGTCTTGTAGAAGGAAAATGTATAATAAAGCAGATTTCTTGAGTACATTGAGGCTTTCCCCAACAGCAGTCCTCCTTGGTGGAAACCCCATTTTCCTTCCTACCTGGCTGCAGCCCTTCCAGCCAGGGGACTGAGAGACGTGGTAGGCAGAAAAAACACTCCTCAACCCAGAGGGTGTTTTGCAAAGGCAGCTCAAAGGTCTGTGCAGAGACACAACAGTGATAAGGCAGAAGTAAGAGTGACCGAAAGCCCGCGTTACCGAAGGTGTGGGTCGTAATGATCCCACAACAACATTTACACAGAGTTTCTGGAACACAATCTTTGAAGGGATAAGGCTCTATTTTGACTGCATTTGGGCCGAAGGCTGTTGTGGTGGATTTCTTTGCTACGGCCCAAGAATCAATGTTTTGGGCAGAAGCCTTTTGCTGCAAAACAGCAGGACTCAAGGCAGCATTAAGTGTACAGTAGAAAACAACAAAGCAATATTGGCATTCTGTTCATCCAAATAGGGGCTTTATCATTTGAGTTATGTAGATAAGTAGAGGCCAAGCATGTGTCTTCATCAGGCACTTCTTAACATGATCTGAACCAAAAAAGTTTGGGCTGAGCAATTTAGGAGCAAGGAGGAAATCCTGAAAAATCTAACTTGTCCATTTTTATATCTGAACTGGACACCTTAGCACAGAAGGGAGCCTGGTCTCTGAGGTCCAGCACCTTTTGCTGGACGATATGTTGACTGTACGTACAATGCTGTAAAATATCCTGTCTGCTTTATCTTGGGTGGAGCAATAAAGGAAGGAAAGTCACAATAGCTCTCCTCCCTTTATCAAAATAGCTTGTGCCTATCTAAGAATCAAGGATAAATTAATAATAGCGATCCTTTGGGATTTGGGCTGTTGCTAGAAGCCAACGGGCGACATGGTGAGTATGCATACTTGAATATCATCCAAGCATTTAACACCCTCTGATTTGGACAACATGTCTATGCAGCATCCCTCCAACCAGTTCCTGTGCAGCCTCATAAAATCCGTAAACACAGTACTTTTTTTTTTTTTTAAAGCCTCTCCTTCCTTTCATATTAGTTTTTATAACCCTTGCATCCTCTGCTGCTCTCCTCCCATAGAAGGCCCAGCGCCTTCCAGCCTGCAGCCTCCCAGAGTCCCCATTGTAGATGGGGAATGGCAATTTCTGCATGTCCTCAATGTGTTTCTTTTTTTTTTTTTCAGCAGCTGAAAGCTATCCCTGCTGAACGCCTCATTTGCACTTGGCCACATATTTACTCACATTTAATTTGGCGGCGCCGAATATTTATGCGTTTCCTGAATTTAAAAATAACAGCGCAGAATTTTCCTTCTCCAAGGAAAGAAGAAGAATTAAAACTTGAGATGCCATAAGATTCCTAAGCAAAACAGAGTGAAAAATTTGGAGATGACCAGAGAAAGGACAGTAGGACTGAATGATGATGGTGTGCACACCACAGGCACACTTCATGTCGTGCTTTGTGAGGAGCAGACACACCTAAAGGTGTTTCGTCCTCAGGATGGTTCAGCCATGCGTTATGGCACCTCAGAGCCAGGGCTGTCTGCTGTCTCATGGGCTGTCAGGCAGAGAAATCAAACAAAGCATGAAGCATCCACGGTGCCCAGACACGTGGCAGAGCTGTCAGGCACAAGCCCTGCCCTGGAGGAAGGCACACCGGGTGATGGGTGAAACAGAGAGGGAAAGCTGCTGCAGAATGAGGCCACGTAGTGGCTAAGTAACACCTAATTTTATTGCAGGGTGCCTTTTATCTAGGCTAGCCTGGTTTATTTTATATAGCCAACTTGCTCTTTAGCGTGTGCATGAGAGGAGTACCTTTTTTGGAAGGACTTGGCCAAGGGGGAGCAAGCCAAGCAGAGCAGGCTGGTGGAGCAAGTTCATAAACAACGTGTGAGCAAAGAGGGGAAAGCTTTCTCTACACGAGGGAGATGAAAACAGCCTCTTCAGGTAGGTCATAGGATGTGGGGGCACCAACAGGAACATCTACCCTGCGTGAATGGGATACCAAGAGCTCAGTGGTGGAATATATTCTTTAATTTAAAGGACACTGATTCTGTCTAAATTGCAGAAACTCAAATCCCAGGAATCCCTGGACAAATCTCAGCTGATCTGTGGGCAGGTCAGAAGCTCCGCCCAGGGTTAATAATAATTATTTCTCAATGTTTGTGGTTTGATGGGAGAAGATCAAACATAAGGACATTCCTCATCTCATGTAGACTGAAGCACAGTGGGTTTGGTTAAATGGAGGGTGCTCAACAGATTTCCTGGGCACGGGAGGGAGCACGGGGAAGAACCGTGCCCCAGAGGAGTGACCCTCCCTGCACTCTTCCCTATGACAATGCTTTTTTTTTTTTCACCCCTCCTTCTTCAGGATTTTTTTCAGCTGATACTATCTGACCCTAATTCACTACGAAGGCATAACTTGCCCATTGCTTTCTCCAGGATCCCAGGCAAAAGAGTTGGGGTGACTGAGCCCCGTGTTTAGGCAGCAGTCCGTCCACATGGCTGTTAGTGTTTCAAGGGGTACAGCATCCCAAGAAGGAGAAATAAAAAAAAAAAAAAAGGAAAGCACATTTTCTCATGATTTATGCAACTGATATGAAATTTTTGTTATACATTTCCTTTGGGATGTATTTTGGTTCAAAACCTGTGATACCAGCTGATAATGAGTTACACATTTATTTTGAAACAATGCAGACCGACGTTAATTGGAAGCATGTTCTGTTTGACTAAGCAGGTACAATAACTAAAATATTCACTGTCAGGCTTCTGCAACGATATTAATCAAAGCACTTTTTCTAAGCTAAGAAAAGTCATTGCAGCCATGATCAGGTATTGTGAAAAACAAAGCAACAATCAACCAGGACCAGCTAAGGAGATTTTTCTTTTCTAGGACTGTTATGGTTTCATAAAAAAAAAAATAAAAAAGCTTTCAACTTGGGTCTACTAAATTTTTCATTGTCAGATGAAAACTTCAAGTGATTTCAGGAAATGTCAATTTTTTCCCCCATGGAAAGCAGGCCTTTTTTGTAAGGAAAAAAAAAAAAAAAAGGTGATTTAAGTTATAAGCCTGGCTGGAAATTTGTGACTAGTTTTTATACATGTTCTTTCTGCTCTCTCTGGCAATCGCGTTGCATTTGCAAACATTAACTCGTTGTGCCGTGGACCAACTGCAAGCATGTGAGATGGCAGAAGTGGAGACACGTGAAGAAACAGAGACACAACGAGGTTTACAGCAGCTGCTGCTACAAAGCCAGGGTAGCTGAAAGCCTGACAACACTGTTCATCATCGTCACTTGTGTTACATTATCCTGCACCATCACGCAAGCGAGGCTGAGGCTACTGACTGCAACGTGCTGTACCATGACACACGAGGAGGCTATTAGGTCTCCTGGGATGGGATTTAATATTATCTATAGCAGATCTGTGGTGACTGTCGTTAAGCGGAAAAATAATTAACATTCTTGGCCAGGAAAGTAAGGCGCAAGGACAACTCTTAAGATGGCACATTAAGTGTAGAAAACTGTGACAGCACTGTGCTAAATAGGCAGTCATCCCTCAAAATTTAAGAGTATCAACAATCTAGATTTTTTTAAGATAGCAGAGAGATCTGTCTTTTATCCTTCCGCTATTTATCTAGATAAATGGCTAGAAACTATATACGTGAGTGTAGATGATGTAGGAATCTTTTCTGTGGGTGGAAATTAATTCAGAGATCTACTCAATAAGCATTATTGCATTCAGTAACAGCTGCACCGAAAATCAGGATGGTATGACAAAGGCAGAGAAATTACCACAATAAGACTTCTGGTGACAGATCTTACAATCTCATACCTGACGCCCCAATCTGTTCATGTCCACTGAAGTGACCCACCTCCGTCACAGAAATGTGGTTTTCACAGTGGCATTCAAGGTGGGGGAATCATCTGCTAATTTCAAAGCTAAAGCTGGGTTTTTCCTATTGCCACATCTTGCCAAATACTTGGAGAAAAAAGTAAAACTAAAAGTAAATAAACTCAAATTTATCTTAATTTTCCAGGTGTTAGACACTGTTTCCTTGACCAAATATGAGGAAAAAAAATGATAGAATTATTTTTAGGGTTTTTTTAACATCTAGTTCCAGCCATGGGCTGAGTTTTGTGTACCTGGCAATCGTTGCTTTGCTATCTAATAAGTTGGTGTTGAGTGTACGCAATTGGCTGGAAGCAATTCAATCACGCTTTTGTAGGAGAAGGGTTCAGCAAAGCTTCACCAGGGTACTCCAGCACAAAACTTTCCTACCTGGCCAAGTTACAAAATGGGCCTTTGCCCCATACCATGAGGAGATTTAATTAAACACCGAAACCTCTAACCGCACAGGTTGGAAGAAGAAGCCAACACAGGGAGGTTGAAGGGGGAGCCAGGGCAGAACGCGCCGGTGCAAACGCTCATGCAGAGATATTAAGTAAATATGGTAAAAATTATGCAAAGGCATAATTAGATCTTGCATGGATCTATGACGAGGAATCCACTGGCTGAAAAGAAAAGCCTCAGGTTGTTTGGTATTGCTGGGCTGGCTCAATGCCTTGGAGAAACATGGAGCGATCTCCAGTTGAGGGAAATTTCCACGAAACAGCGTCATGAGGACATCCCGTGCCTGCTCCACCATGGCTTTTTCCAAGAAAAACAGCCGGCAACCCAAACCAAACCCCAAACAACATAGACCTCAGAAATGTAAATAAAAACAAGCAGGAGAAAGAAACCTTCGGAAATTTGGGAAAGCAAGGAAAGGAGCAGCTCAGCTGAAGGCACCGCAGGTCTTGAAGAAGACCAGTCTGCTATTTGTTCATTGCAGCAGAGCAAATGCAATGAAACTGTCCCTGGGAGCAGGAGATTTGGCTGGCTGGAGCACAACAACGTGCCTGTTCCCCAAAATGGGATGTTTCATGTGGACTTCATCACCAGAGAGTAGTAACTTTCCATCTGAAAGCCAACAAGGAGATTGGCTGTGATGGAGTAAATCCTGCCCGAAGAAGAAAGGCATTGTGCATCCCCAGTCCCTTGGACGATGGATGCAAGTCCATGGGTTAGAGTGTCTATTTCCAGACACTACAAAAAGCCACTCCAAACAAAGGGCCCTCTCAACGTGACACAAGTGGTGGTGAGAGTATGACCATAAGTGCAGCTGACATCAGAAAAAAACAGTCTCCAGGAAAAATATCATAGGCTGAAGCACTGCGTCTTTAAATAATAAGCTCTTCTCTTCCAGATGATTTTAATAACCCCAGGCACATGTGTTGTAACCCCTTGATGCAGTACAATATGAATAACCAAATAAAAGATCTCTCCAGATTTTAAGATTTACTGTTTGCGATGGGAAAAGGCCAACCAGATGACATCATTATACTTCAAATGTGAATTACTGCCAAGTTTGGTAATACTAAACTAAAGAAATTGATCCTCTATGTTTTTGCAGAAAAACGATTTTTGGCTTCAGTGGTGATTTTTTCTCTTGTTATTTATGTAACTATAACGTTCATGTTTAGCTAAGTTGATTTTTACTTAAAACTAGGTCCAGGGTACCTTATCTTACAGGTTATTTGTTTTCAGCCATCTGCTTAGCTGGAAATAATTGAATTTGACAATTTATGGGTTAAAGAGTCAATGGATTGTGTTGGATAATTCACCAAGAGCCAAATTGTAGCTCAGGCAAAACTGCACTTGGCTTGGGTGGGAGTCTGCCTGATGAGTATGTCAGGATCATGGGCCCTGTCTGGAAGATGTTGCTTTGTTTGCCTCTAAGGAAGAAAAATCCATACGTATGTAGCAATAACACCCTTTTCATGTAAGACATCTGGATTTTTGGAAGTATAAAGCCACGATACTCCAGCAAGCCTGATAATGCTGTATTGCACTTATGTGCCATCTTTCTTCAGAGACCCTGCATCGTCTCATCTCTCTTGGCTATTTCAAACACCCCCTTAAATGAGGTCCACTCAATACTCTTCAGCCCACTGCGGAGCTAAACAGATGGGGTCCCTGAGAGGTTAAGCCATTTGCCCAAGACTGCAAAGTGATTCACAGGCAGAGCTGAAACCAAAAACCACAAAGCTCTTTTTCCCACACCCCTACACACCACTTCTTTCGGTCTGTTTGTTGATGATGTGAATAACAACAGTTGCAAAGTTTGGTGCTGCAGATAACTCCGGTGCATCTTTAAAAAAAAAAAAAAAAATTAAAAAATCAATTACTTACTAAAAGTCTTCATTTTTTTCCTTCTGCAGAAAAGGATTCTGAAATTTCATGTTGCAGCAGTGTTTGCAGACAAATCCATACCCTTAGGGCCAGGAAAATGTTCTATTTTTACAGCACACATAAGTATATTTATTAAAGCAGCCATACATACATGGAATTATGTTGGATATATTTTCTTCAGAGAGGAAGCCCCAATCTGTACAACTGCAACTGCTGTTATTCTCAAAATGTGCACCGTGGCACCCTTGAGATGCACTTGGTTCACCAATTACAACAGAACAGGTCTTATTTAAAGCCTGGCTCCTAGACCGCTTCAGAGTACAATTTGCCTAGAGGAAATCATGCCCAGTGCCCCAACTTATCTGCCATGGTCAACCCTTAAATACCAATCCCCCATCCTCGCTGCCAATGCTCAGTGCCAGAAGATGCTCTACCCTGCAGCTGGCACCAGGAGGTGAGACACAGCAGGTCCTGCTGGTCTCTAAAGCCTACAGACCACAAACAGTGCTGTACAGCTACTTTTCTCTTGTTGACATCTGTTGCCAATGGGTAAATCTAGTGGTGGACAAGGGTTTTCTCAACGCTGACGAAGGGTTGGTCTGAGGTGACCTCCTTGGGCAGGACCATGAACTCCATCCCATCACGAAGGTGATGGTGTCTGGTGGATGTGGTGGTGGGAAGAGCACCTGGAGCATGCCCACAGCCTGGGAGCAGTGGCAAGAAGCATAGGACGAGGCCAGAATAAGCACAGGAACTGAGAAACTCCAAAAGGAAGATTTTGGGGCCAAAAGCTGATTGGTAAGGGCACTTGGCTCTCTGAGCAAGAAGAGCCTTTCCAGCTCTTTGATTCCTGGTGAGCAGGGGGAAGTGGAACTTCATAGCTTCCCATGGAAGAAACGTGCTGCATCACCACCAGCTCTGACTCCAGCCAGGCATTCCTCTTCCCACCAGCCAAACAGGGAAAGAAAAGAAGGGGAAGAGAAAAAAAAAAAAGGTGCTAAGCCCAGAATTTGGCAAGCCACTTCAGCCCAAAAAAAGATTGAAAGCCTCTCTGGTTACAGCGAAAACCACTGTTTGAACTGCGGGTGAGTTCAAACCTAGAGAAGTTTTTGTAGGACCAGTTGTGAGGGTGTTTGGGGTGGAGCAGTTCACACACCTCATCAGAGACCAGCACCTGGGCAGGAGCTTGGCCAGTTTTAGTCACACTGGCTGGCATGGAGACATCCAGGGCACCTGTGTGTGATGCAGCATCACTCTTTTAGATCTTCTCAGCCACAGAAGATGGTTTGCCTCAAGCTCACAACTCAGGGAGTTTTGGGTGGCCCAAAGAGTTTTCTGTTGTTAAAACCAAACCTGGGGTGAAAGGTTCAGGGATCACCAGCTCTTGGATATGGAAAGAAGTACAAATATTTGCTGCTGATTTTTTAAAAAATGGATTTTTTTCCCCACCCAGCTACATAGACATTCTCCACAGATCTTGTAGAGGATGGAGATCTGGAGTGGGAAAGAAGAAAATCTCTGCTTCTGCACTCCTTGTTACAGTCCTAGGTGCTCTGCTACTTAAAATGTCGGTAGATATGGGAATCTGGCAAGTTACTAACAGCCAGATGCTTTAACCAGAGAGTGTGAATGCAATTATGTATTTCACAGCACGCAGAATCTACTGTGGACTTGGCAGAAATGTCCCCATGAGTTTTGAATTTTGACCCACGAGTCAAAATAATAAGGAATACATAAAAGGCTGAATTCGTACATCCAAATAAACGAGAACAGAATCCCGGAAAGTAGAAACCAAAGGACCCTGCATTAAGGGACACATTTTTTCCCCCAAAGCTTTATTTTTAACTTAGCGTGCAGAGGAAGGAGGGCAGGTTTGCAGGCATGGCGTGCCATACTGGAAAAGGCCATCAGAGGTCAGAAGGACCAAGACCCTCCCAGTGAGGGGAACATGAAGGAGCATCAATGAATCCCTCAGAGGAAACCACTGGGCTTTTCCAATAGCACATCTTATTCTTCCTCCTTTACCAGTGCACAGACCACATATATCCCAGAGCCCTCCATGAAAAAACCTGATGTTGCCTTCAAGAACTGCCCAAACCCAAACACAGCGGGGAAGATGAAGAAAGGAAAGGCAGAACAGCCCAGCATCCTAAGCCAAAGTCCTCCTGCACCCAAATTCTGGCTCTGTCACAAAGAGAAGGTAAATCTTAGGATAAATGAGGTAGGAACTGCTGTGGGAGGCTGTTTACAACCAGGAGGATGCTCCAATTTACCATTGTGTTCGCTCTTATGACAGCTTTCGAATTCATTTTATTTTACAAATAATCATGGCTGGTTGCCCGACTTTGAACTTGTGTCGGGTGGTGTTCTGCATTTCAGCAGAAGCCTTGTATTTAGTGGTGTCCAACTAAAACATGTAATGTGGTCAGAAATGTGTTTTCCCTGTTTTAAGAGGAGCAGCAGAAGGAAACTTGGAGGAGCTTCTGGACCCTTTTTTCCCCTCTCTATTGGAGGACTTGAAAAATGAAAGAGAATCTGTTTCTGGTGAATGTATCCCTTTGGACTATTTTTGAAACACATTATTTAGAGCTTTGCAAAGAATGGAGATTTTTATTTTTTTTAAATTTGACTGCCAAAGTAGAAAAATCAGGAAAAAAGTTCATTTCAGATTGGTTATTTTGTGTGACTATAAATGAATAATTCTGTTTCATTTTCACATTTGCACTGTTATTTTCTTAGCCTTTAAAGAAGAGTTGAAGTTGTTTTTTTCAGGCAAAAAAAAATATATCTCCAAATTAAACAAGGGAAAAAAAAAACAACAAACAAAATATATGAAAATTATTCCAATTTTTTCCCTGGTTTGCAGGTGAAACTATCTGAAAGTTGCCTGACTAATTTCTCATCTCAAAAGAATATTCTATAAATTATCAGTTCAGAGAAAATTCTGGTAAATTTCCAACAGCTGTTCAATACAAAGAGATACACAAGGTATGGTTTCCCAGGAAAAGGTACCATTTTAGAATGAATAAAATAATGCAAAACAATTTTTCAGTGACGCCTTAACTATTGATGTCAAAAAAGCAAAACCACAGAACATTCATGGCTGGGCAGTGGACTTCCAGCAAAACCTCACCAGCTTGAAATAAAAAAAAAACCCATGACCTGAGCAAAAACCTTTCTGCAATACAATTTCCTTTTCGGGGCACGCACAAATCAGATACAGATGGAGCAACATCTCCTCGCCTTTCAGGTGTGGAGCCACGACTGATGGCAACGTATAGTCAGAGACCAACTTGGTTGCAAAGAAGTCCAACACTTGAGCCTCAGCATGATCAGTGAATGTTATCTGCCTCTCCCATAGTTGTTCCTGCTGTGGTTCAAGCAGTGCATTTAGGAGAAGTATAGGGAAAATGGTATAGATCCTCCTAGCATTCTTGAAATAAAATAATCATGTGCTCTGAACTGTTACCCATTTGCTAAAGAAGGATTTCTTGGAGGTCCCTCAGAAAAGCCATTACCCAGATACCTTTTACTTTTCTCTGAAGACATTGCGGTCCACAGTGGACTATTTTGTGTCCATCCCATCAAGGTACTTAGGAGAAAAAGCGAGTCCTCTTGACATTTTTAACTCAAGAGGAAAAAATGGATAGAATCTGGGGAAGCAAGGCAGGTTTTCGATGAAGCCCAGTCAGCACAACTCCAGTCACCGGGGGACTGTGTTTCAGGAATGAAAATACCAGAAACTTGTCTCCAAATTGTCTCCATTCACTCACCAGTGTCCAGACCCCTGTCAAAGTATCGATGTTCTGAAACATCGTTTGCTTGTGTGAGGTTAGAGTTAAATCTTTCTAACACATTTTTTCTGTCAGCAGTTGCACACAGCCAGAAATAAATATCTAGAGAGAGCGTGTATGAAGAAACTAACCACAATTGGTGTTAATTTGGAAGTGTTAGATTTGAGGGTCCATGACATTTAACTTCCCTGAATGGATCTCAGTTGCAGCACCAAGACAAGGCAGTGTTTTGTGTGAAGTGTCTGAGCTTGAGGAATTCCAACTAAGAATCATGATGACACTAAGACACCAAAACCCACATAAATGGCTACAAAAAAAATATATTAAGATCCTCCTCATTTTCCACATTATTTCAGTATGTATTTTAATGGAATTTTGGATGACGTTCAGCTAACGCTTGGAAAGGTTTGGGGTGTTTTACTATCTTAACCATATGTCAGTACTTCAGTCCTTCCCTGTTAGATTTAGGCTGTCTACAAACCAGTAAAGTCTAATCAAGTGTGTCCGGAAAGGGACAAACCCAGCAGTGTGTGACCAACACAGTCCCTTTTTAGCTCCTTATTTTGTTTTAACTTCCTGGTGTGCTAATACAGTTATTGTCCATGGACATGGAGTCTTTATATAAGAAAATCTTGGAGTGGATTGAAAACACATTCCTCATCTTCTCCCTGAGAAAACATTTATGCTTATTTTATGGTTGGGTAGTTGCTCAAATGCCCATGCAACGCGTCCGAGGGGATCTGGCGTGTGAGAAGACCAAGCTGCTCCAGCAAAGTCACCCCAAGGGCAAGCTTAGCACTCCTCCCAGCAGCATTTTGAAGGGGGTTTAGTGGAGCACCTGATAAACTGCTCCCACAGGAGCCAGCAAAGCCAGGCAGGCAAGTGGTGCCTTCTGCAGAGACTCACGGGTGATGCTGGTGGTGCAAGGTGCTCCAGGTATCGTCCCTACGTGGGTGGCTGGTACGACCCCTGCTTTGGCCATGGACTCTGCAAAGGGATACAGAGAGGACAGGGTGGGTGGCAGGAGTGCACAGCCCCCCACCTCCGCCAGGGTGGCTTTCCAATTTTGGGAAGAGGCTCCTCTCAATTTCTTGTGTCTTCCTGGAGGATCTTGGCACAGCTTTCCTTTGCTTTAACCCTCCTTTTCAATTTGCAATAAATTAATATTGCTACTATTATTATTAAAATAACGTTTGAGCAGCCCAGGGAGGCTATTTAAGAGGAGCTGGCGACGTCCTGGATCTCACACAACCTTTTACCCTCACATCTGTGCGTTTTCATCAGCTGAATTAGGAGTGAGTGGAAATACTCACACAATTTCAAGTTTCTATGTATGAAAGGACTGGTTGGATACCCACGTTACTGGGTCCTGTGCCAATTAGCTGAGGCACAGCAGAGTGGTTCCAGCTCATCCACACAGTGCACGGCACTTCATCATCTCAGCCTTTCCCCTCTAATAAGGGGATGTGATTTGGTCGCACAGTTTGGTCTTCGTTTGTAAACAGAACACATTGCAGCATGAAAATCTGGTTGCAATCTCCCCACATGATTTTGGGGGCACGACATTTCACTCCTAAGCAAGGGGACTAGGAGAAATTTTTCTGGCAGGTCACGCACATCTTTTAAACAGCTTTGTGAGAAGCAGCTGAGAGATGACCTAGTGCTCCCAGCAGCACTGTGCTGGGGAGGACCTGAGCCCATCTGCCTTGGGATCGATGGCAAAGAGGCAATGGGTCAACACACTGCATCCAAGTTACAACTAAAGCACATACAGATTGCTTTGCTACTCCTCACAGAGCAGTTGTCATCTGCCATTGCAAAGGATCCCACCCAGCACGGTCTCCATCCCATCTCTCACTAAAGAAAAAGTAATTGATGAGTCTTCTGGACCTCCACAGGATCTCTGTCCCCTCATTGCTACTGTTCATCTAACACTTTCTGGTCCGCTTGGAGTCACATGGCTATCAAGCACCTTAACCTTGTCATTGCCTGTCCTCAGACACACTGTCTTCAAGGATGACACCATCGGGATGCTCAGACTTGGCTGCTGGAAGCTCTAGAAAGAGCTCAGCTGCTTCCTGCACAGCGACGGCTATACATCAGCAGAAAGTGTGCTAGGAGACATGTTTCAGAGCAACTGCTTTACTCCAGGATACAACAGAGCGTCTTCCAGTCTGCAAAGCACAATGTGATCCATCTGCTCTCTTTTGACATCACCTTGCTGCCTTTTGCAAGACATATTCCCCAAGGTCCCTGCATCTGCCAAGTACACTGTGACTCATGTTCTTCCCAGGTACAGCAAAGTTGTGAATTCCCTTCAGACATTACAGTGGTTCTTGTATTTTGATGGTCTCCTGCTTCGGTAGCTTTAGCAGGGTTTGATGAATGTAGTTATTGGTGTGAAGAGTAAAACAGATGTTCTGTTTTGTTGTGGTGTTTTTTTTTTTTTTCCCCAGCAAACAATGAAGTTATTTCTACATAATAGCACAATAAGAAAGTAAAATCCTTCCAAATCTCAGAGCGCTAACCTGCAGCTTTAACAGTGTGTTGTTTTCCATTTAACCCACTAGGAGCCAGAAAAAAGAAATATATAAAGGAAACACAGGTAAATCTGGTAGATGTGTTGAACGAGCCAGATCCTTGTCAATGGATTCACCTCCCTGCACTTGAACCACGCAGGAGGAAGACTTGCACATGGTGGAGAGAGCCATGGGGTCCCTCATGAGTCAGTGGAGAGGAACAGGCGTATTCAGGGTGTGAAGGCTACTGCAGGGTAAGTGGTTGAGGTCCCTTAGGTATCTCTTTACTTACTCCAAGGATGACCAGCTCAGATTTTTGACTTTGCCATACGCTGGGTCAGGTGAAATACGCTATTTTCAATGCAAGGGGCAGGCTGTCTGCTTGGGAAAGCTTTTTGCCTTTTTTGTCCGAATTTTGTCCAAATTTTGCTGGAAGAAAGGATATCACCTTTTCCAAACAATCAAAAATGATAGGAAGACACAGTGGTATCTCTCCACAATGGCTGAGGTGATAACATAAATAATGGCAAAAAGAGAAGCAGTAATTATTGCTGTTCTTTGTGCGCAACTATAACTTGTGCGTGAGATTGTACAGGTGACAGAAGATGTATTGGTCTCTGGCTGCTAAACTGTGTGAATCTGTAACAACACTGTTTGTTTAAATTTATGACACCAAAGAGGAATGAAGCCTCTCAGATATTTCAGATGTCATTTTACTTGCTCTAAGTAGATTCCTTTGGTGCACTCCTGCAGTCCTTCAATACCTATCACTCTAAATGTGCCTGAAACAAGGAAATTTGAAGTGCAATCAGGGATTCAAGAAATCCCTTGTGGTGATTTCTTAATTTTAACTTCTTTGTTTTAGCATGAAACAAAGCTAAAATTGCATTTCCTATCAGAACAGTTGCTGAAACTGCCTCATGGATGTCGGGCCATTTTAAGAAGAGCAGAAGGGACTTTGCCTTCTCAGGAACATAAAGGGATACCGCAGTCTTGTACCTAAGATACAGTTCATCCAATAAAATATCTGAACTCTCTTTGCCCTATTGACTTCCCCCTGCAAACAGGGAGGAAAAGAGCTCTTCTTTGCACTTTCTCTCAAGTTTCTTTTTAACCAGAGGAATGGATATAAAAATACAGGGCTTACCACCAAGAAGAGATGCGCATTTAAGCTCTCTCAAACAAGCAGTCATCTCAGATTTCCAAAAGAATACAGATAGCCGAGCTTTGTTGTTTGAAAACATTTTCAAATCCTTCTCTTTAAATCCTCCTCTTAAGCAGATGCTTATTTCCATGCTTAGAAACTCTGACAAGGTTTCTCAGATAAACCAAGCAACTGAGTTATACTCCCAGGCAGGGAAGATGCTGTTATTGAATTATGTCTTGCCAAACAGTGTCCAGTCTTGCAGTCTCTGGGCTAAATGAACAAGGATTTCCATGGAAAATGACCTAGGTTCTTTCTCTCCCTCCTTTCTGTAGAACTGTCCGATGGAAGACGTACTGCTGGGAAAATACTACAAAAAGGGTTCCCAGGAATACTCCTTTTAATGCCTTATTGAATGCACTGTAACTGGTCTTACGTTCTTTTTAAGTTTCTCTTTCCAGTAATGAACACATTTACTGACAAGAACAATTATAGAAGCAACAAATTAATGGGCAGAAATTTTGTAATGTGAGTACTCATATTGGAAACTTGGCACTGAATGGTGTGCTCCTTTGATCATGGAACGAAGTTGAATTATGCTCTCTTTAAATCTAATGGCTAATAAAGGGCATTTTAATACTGATAAGAAAATAATTGCATCTTAATATTGAGAAGAAAAATTGGCAGATGTTCAATTATATTTGTGAAGAAATTTTGGTAACAATTAAGAAGAGAGATGATGGCCTTACATTACTCCAGATAAGGAGGGGGGGGAGGAAGGTAAAATTAAACGGCTGAATTATTTGATCAGTATTATTTGTATCTGATGGAGAGACTTTCTAGGGGCAGGACCTCTGTGTATCATATACTCTGTGACACCACCACAGCTAAAAGCAAGCAGACACAGGCAGCAGTGTGTAGCTATGCTGAATACAAAGGGATGGGAACTTTGGTGAACTTTGGTTATTCAACATTATGCTATCATCAGACACATAAGGGGAGCTTGGTTTCCTGCTATATAAGAACGCCAGCATTAGTCAGTGTGTTTCTACTGATTCAGATGTAAATATGGCTATTTAGGGTCATTATGATTAATCATACGACTAGGGAAAAAAAAAATCCCACTAAAGTAACCAAAAAAAGCCAGCAGTGCAATCCAATTACCATAAAGAATAAAAACTAAGGCTTAACACCTTAGAAACACTCTTAAGGGCAATCCAGAGAATTTTGTTAATATGGATACAATTATGACTTCTCCAAAAAACCCAGCAAACAACCAAAACCCAAATTCTATAATTAAATTTGAAAAGGGCTAAAGTATTTGAAAATCAGCCCCATCTATGCTGCGTAATTAAAAATCTGGCAAAACCGCCACTTAAACCAGCTTGATTGTTGGAGACTATTGGTAATTACTGAACTCAACTGGTTAACCTCTACTCCTGCAAGAGTAATGAGACACCTATTTGGACTGATAGGAAACAACTCGATAAAATGCTTTCTAATTTAAGTTTTCTTTTGCAGGGCCAGTCAGATCTCTGTATTAAATCAAAGATAGAAAACAGGGAGAAGAAAATTAAAAGGAAAAAAAGCCCAATACTTTCTGCAGTTAAAAATGCTGTAGCAACTTAGTTTGGCACATGGAAATCATCCATCACAAAAATCGCTTGGTCACCACCGGCAAGACAAGAAATCTGGCAATAAGTGACAGGGGGATGGATGTTCCTGCCTTGTCTTTAGATACCACTGAACTCCTCTGTGGGAAGCACAGAAATGGTCCAGATCTCAGTTACAAATCCCACCAAAAACACAACACATTTCTCGACTGTACGTGAAGAGATGGTGATGGAGTACAGTGGTTGAGAGGGAGGGTAAGTATCCACTGGAGTGGTTTAAGCTTTCCTCCTTTTCTTATTTGAAAGCTGATCCTCTTTAGAGACAACAAAAGTGAAATGGGGTTAAGTCTATTAATTTCAAAGGGCATGTGTGCAAAGAGATACGAAAGAACGCAGAACGCTAACTTGTGAGCTCCACTTCATACTTACAGGCAACTATTTTTCATGAAGGATTCATGAAACATGTTGAGATATTTCAAGTGCTTCGGTTTTTTGTTTTGTTTTTTTTTTTTGGCTACAGACTGGAAAATAATCTTTTAGTTTAACAGACAAGCTTTTCAAACACTTATGGCTGATCTGAAAATCTGTTAGTATTTTCTCTCTCAGCAGATAAGTAGATACTTATCTTCAGTACTTAATCTTCCATATCTTTCCCCTGACCTGATGGCGTATGAAGTGGCGTGCAGAAAAACGTGAAGCTAAAGGGAAATAAAAATACTTTTGTGACAAAGCAAAGGTATTATATGCTCACCTTTTATTTTTCTGAGGCTGACAAGTGAGGGTGAAATTGCTTTTGTGTGATTCCCTGTTCAGAATATCCCCCCTGCACTCCTGTGCTGACCAGCAAAACTGGTTTTCCAGTCATTTTTTTGTAATGGAAAGCTGGGACTGCCAGGTAACTCCTTGGGACTGTACACAAAGCCTTTAACCTTTTTACCTCCATCAGATGTTTTTAAATTGCTTTAGAGCGCTCTTAAAATCTCTTCTGCAGCACATAGAAGAGGGAAAGGGCACAATCCTGAAGAAGAAATCATGCATGATCCCACTGTTTTCTCCGAAGGGAATTGCATACATGATGCAGAAAGCCTATGCATCATTTACGCACTACCTAATTTCCTCTGTTTTCCCTCAGATTACCTGAGACTTGAGCCATAAGTCTTTTACTTCCCCCATCTCCTCCACTAGAGTATATTTTTCTCCAGAGTTTGGGGCTTTGTGGCAGCGAGATCTTCAGAAACGGAGTTAATTTCCCACAACGAAACCAACAGCTAAGAGGCTGATGTGGATGGCCACCTTTCTCTTCAATATTTGGATAAACTCTGATTCAACTTATTTTTTTTTAAGCATTTTTACAGTGTAATTATTTGGAAAACAGAACAATGCACATTACCAGGAATATTTGAAAATAGAGATTGAGCAATAAGAACATTATAGGACTTGATTTCAAAAGAATGCATACAGCAATTATTCCAGGCTGCATTAAATTACAAAAATTGAGAAAAGCTGTGACCTAGATAGTTCTTCTCTTGAAATATTTTTCATTTCAAGCATCTACATTTTTTTCTAGAATCCATTTTGTAATGAAAGGAGTATTATTTCGTTAGTAAAGGTTTTTATCTTTGCAAACCCATTATGCTTTATTAACAGGTTGCGGGGGATAGTTAACAGAGACACCCGTAGTCCCAGTATACCAGACCAACAGATTCTGAAACAAAGGCACTCTGCAAACCACTGGAAGTTATACAAAACAGACAGGAGAGCTATTTAAGAGAGGAAACCTGATACGGATCCAGCGCTGGAATTGAAAGGCTGAAAAGCTCAAAGAGTAAAAATTGAGTATAAAATGTTATCTGTGCAGGAGGGGATTAGGTATGAGCTGAATTATATTAAAACTCCCTCTATGTTAAGGAAAACTCCTGATACGTGTATTTTTTTTTCATAGGAAAAAATGCAGTCACTTTTCATAGATTCAGCACTTGAAAAGCAGTATCATACACAACAAATAGAAGAATAGCTCCATATATTGAGAAATGAATGGATTTTTTTGGTGTAATTGAGTGCTTTAGAAAGGGAGAAAAGACTCAGGCAAAATTTAGTATCCCGTCAAGAGCTTTCAAAATACCGTGTAAAACTGAATGAAAAAGCTAAACACAGGGACATTGTAATTGGAATAATTACTCTGATTCAGGATCCATATTGGCTGGGAAAATTATGTGGTGAGTCATTTTTTTTTTTTTTAATCTGCTCCTAAATAGTGTTTAGCAACATAAGCCTAAATTCATCTGTGGAGCTCTTACAGGATTAAAGACTGCTGACTTTAAGATTTCAGTAAATTGTAATTTACTGAAACGCTACTCATGTCTGCAATAAAGTCAAGTACTTACTGTCTATACGCAAATTGCTTTGCCTGAACTGGCTTATCAGAAATCATCAATAGTTTTCTTATAAGTTCTCCTGCACCCTGTTAAAAAAGCTTTGCAAATCCTTAATTGCATCATCACAGGTCGAGAGCAATCTTCCCCGCGACTTTATTGCCTCTTTGAAGTATTAACTGGTAGAAACATTACCCTTTGCATCACACCTAGCAAGATCAAGGTCCAGCAGAAATATTACCACATTATCTTAGATGAAGACATTCAGATGGGCGCTCTGATAGAGTCAGGCACTCCCTTCCCAGAGCTAGACACTTTCTTGACTACTGCCTCCATGACTCAGGGCAGCCCACGCTGCAGTTCCTACACGTGATGGGACAGGGCAGTGATGGAGGGAGATTCCCCACCTGCCTCCACGGGCAAGGGGAAGAAGAATGTAGAAGAGCTAATCCCTGAAGAATTAACCCCTAAACCGGGTGCACTGATTTCCCTACAGCCTACCCCAGCCTAACGAAGCCCTTATCAGTGACAGCAGGAGAAATTGGTTGCAAAAGGTAGGTTACTGCATGACATATTTATGATCTACACACAAACCCAGCCTTTAAAAACACTTATCTTTACTAGAAATCATGGGTAAGAGGAGAGAGATGCCAAAGGACCAGCAATGTTTCCAAGAGGAAGCATTGAGCCACCTTGTGCCACCAGGATCACCCCAGGGGTGGGATGACATTTGCAAGTTGTTGAGTTCCCCCTGATTGTGATCTACCTGTGGCAAGTGGGAACCTGTCATAATTTTCACTGGAAGAAAAAAAATGACATCCTACAGAGTCGATTTCTCAAGATCAGAAGATCCACACCCTGTGCCCACAGCTCCCCCACAGCTTGACAGCTGTAGGTAGGAAATATTTTCCTACCTCCTGAATAATGGCTTTACCCACTCAAAATAGATTTTCAATATAAATATGTCCTACATGAACTGAAAGCACTTACATTTGAAAGAGCTATTCATGTCTATTAAGTCAGACAAATGATCGAAATTTAACATTAAGAGTGCAACTCCACACCTTGTACCATTTATCGACAGGAAATTAGGAACAATTAGATCTCTGTAAAACAAGGCAAAACCATGATTGCCGAAGGTCAGACTTCAGGAAAACCCCGCAGAAAGCTCAACAGCAGAAATTCTTTACAGGTATGCTTCTTTACACTTATATTGTACATATGGTTTCAGCAACAATCAGGTAAAATGGACAAAACCAGATTTCCCCCACCAGCTGTAATAAATTCAACCCCTTTTTCTCCCCCCCCCCCTCCTCCTGTTATAAACAAGCAGAAATGTTGCACAGACCAGACACTCTCTGGTCTTTTATGGGGGTTATTGTGCTCTGGAATGGAAAGAGGACTGGCAAAGATTGCTTGCAAGTACAGAAATAAAAGGAAGAGAATTAATTTTCTGCAACTCGCTATGTGCATTTCTCGAGTTTTAATACTTTGACATTCAGAAAGTTCACAATGAAACACCTTGTGTAAATATTGCAAGCCCCTGCCTGGAATTCTCACAATGAGCTGTCAGCAGATAAACTTTCGCCTGTTACTTTCTGTAAATGGATATCCTTGAAAACAAACACACACACACACCACCCCCTGAAAAGTCAGATCTCGTGATTACTTTTCTTCAAAATGGACTGAAATTCTGACTCCTAATAAGTATGCGTATGTTAGGTTAGAAATAAAGAACAATTTTCCAAAACGTGATGTCCAATTCAAACCAATTTTGAATAAAGCTTCATTATGGGTATAAAGTTTTTATACCTATAGACATACATAAAGTATATTAGATAGATAGATAGACAGACAGATGGATAGCTACATAGAGGGTTTTTTCTTCTAAGTTCCAGTTCTGGCTAGCACTGGAGCCAAACATGCCAAAACACAGCAAAGAAGGCTATTCTCTTGATACTCCCAGCTGTGGCCAGAAGAAATTGTGCCTGAAATCGCGTGAGAAAATTTTGAGACAAATGAGCTTTGGCTAGCTCAGCTGTGAACGTTTGGATGCTTATTTAAAGTGAAGTGACCCCGAACTGCAAAGCACTGGATGTTCACTCGTCACTAATTTCTAATAGTCATTCTGAGACAGGGTGAGACAGCCAAGAAAGGGTTATGGGCTCCTTGCTTGCACAGAGGATTTCGGAGGTGAAGGAGGAAAGGAAAAGTCTCTGGGGTTTGTAGGCCATGCTGGTTGGAGAAACTGTTTTTCTTCGGTTTTATGCCGGAGTTTTGATGTTTGAACAACACCGTATGCCCGAAGGCAGAGAGTGATGGCAGCCATCAGGGTGGCATGGTGTCCTTGTGGGCAAGTCAATCATCATCGCTGCAGCCTGGTCCTGCTTCTCTTCCATGCACAAAGGAGGTGGAGAAGCAGGTGGAAAAGGCATCCCTCTATTTCTGGCAGGATGAGCAGGACAATTCCAATCCCTCTCTGCCTCTGCCACCCTTTTGCCTCCGACGTGCTTCCTGCTCTATGTGTTGGGCCACCTCCATGCAGTCTTGAGTGAGGATGCAGGGGTAGAGACAGACATTGAGTGATTTGCTTGGAAAAGTTTATTTTGGGGCTGAAGGTGATGAGGGGTGAGCTCGATGGAAGAGGATATGGAGAATTTCTGGTGTGGGAAGTCAGGGAGCCTTTTCTGTCGCTGGTCCCTCAGATGAGTGCAGCTGAGATGAGTATGTGCTTTTACAAGCAATTATTTTAAAGTGTGCCCAGAGGACACAATAGTCAGGCTTTATTGGATATGTAATACACACTGTGACAGTATACGGTGCTATTGCAGGCCAAAATTACAAGTCTGGGACCATGCAGCCTGCAGCTGCTCAGTAAAACAAAGGAAATCCCACCGAAAGAAAAAAGGGAGGGGGGTTAATATGCTTTTAAGCAAAATCCAAACCATAGATTATATGACTTCCCTCATTTCGGGGCTTTTCTGTGCCATTAGGGGCAGCTGGAGGAAATATGAAAGAGCATCTTCCCTAGAGCTTTTCCTTGGTGAGGGCTCGGGAAAGTGGGGAGGGGGATGCAGCCACCACAGCTACAGCTCCCCTTTGCATGTCCAGGAGAGGCCCTGGCATCAGGGAGGGGCAGATCTGGTGGTGGCCCTTGCACTGGTAATATCAAGACTGACGTCCTTGTTGGTTCCTCAGAATAGATCTCCAGGAGAATCAATGCCATGGCTCAGTCCTACATGTTCATTAGCATGTCATTGGCCAAGGAGCCAGAAGAGAAGCATCTTCAGCAGGTTAAACGTCTGCCTAACTGGAAGCAATGAAAATCATCTTCTGGGAGAGCCTTGCAGCTAGTACTGGAAGACGACCGGAGCACTAGAGTGCTTTGGGAACAGAGGCAACCAAGGACACAGGCTGTGGGAGATCTGTCCCACCACAGGAACCACACAGAAGATTTTCCCTTTCATGGTGCTTGCGATGCCACTGACCCTAACCTGTTTAGTACGTGACATACTGTTCTGCACTCGACATCATTTCCCATGAATAACTTTGTTAGTTTGTTTTCTTCTCTAAAAGTTATTTTGGTTTTGGGAAACTTCATTGCTGTATTCCAGAAATCAGGGTAAGGGTTTCCTTTTTAGAGCAGAGAGTGTGCAGATGTTGGCAGGACAACCTCAAGACAAATTAGGATCTGATCAAGTACTCTTGCAGCCAGACCGATCGACGCAATGAGTGAGTAGAATATGGGCTGCAGATCTCAGATAAAGCATGCAAAATATAAGAGGAACGGCGAAGCACAGAAGGGTTAAGCATTCTTGAATGCTGTGGGCTGGGGTAGCATCTCCTATGCACCTTGCACGCAGCGTTAATGCAACCTCAAGGAGCCACAGCATCGCTTTAAGGGCAAAACTAAGTGTGGCACAGATCAGATGGACTTTATGCTTTATTTCATCATTGCACTTCTGCTATAAGTGTATTTCCAGACAGTAAGTGTTGCTGAGCTGCTAGGCTTCAATGATTCCTTGCCTCGAAGCCCTTCTTGGAAACGCAGATGAATGTGTAGAAGTTTCTGAGAAGCTTCTCTGCAGCAGCAGAGCTCCACAGCATGGCCTGCAGCCAGCTCCATGTTACCCACTCGAGAGTATTTGCAGAACAGAAGGGGGTGGGCACCCGTTCGTGCAGAGCTGGTGCAGTGTATGGACCCGCCACCTTCACGGGAGGCAACAGACATGGAAAGGGGATTTTGGGGACCAGGTCAGCTGGTCTATCCCTGGGACCATACACCTGACCGCACCAGGCAATGGTGGGGAGGCACCATGGAGGACGTTAGGGTACAGCACACGGAGGTTTTGCCCAGAGTTGGAAGAGAGGCTTTGCAGCCTGCAGTCCAGAAAGGCACCTAAGGACCAACCAAGGCAGAGGCTTTTCAGACCTGTTAGCTCAGATGCTGGATGCAACGTTAGGAAGTCTGAAATAATACATTAAGTCAAAAACTCCATTAAATCAAGCCGAGTAAATACATCACTCTTTACCACTATCCAAGTTGAACTTAACATAAAGCCCCTTTGGATCCTTGGTTCTAGCAATTATATCAACGTTTGATCTCCTTTGACATCAGAGCTGGCTTCTGTCTCTAGATCATTTTGTCTAGACTCGGTGTTTACATTAGACTTACCCAGATTGGCACCGTTTGCTTGGCAACCTTTTTGTGTGCGCGTGTGTATGCTTAGAGCAGCTTTGTTTACGCAGTTTCCCACTGGGTTTGTGACCAAAAATAAACACGGAATTAAATGTGAGCAATACTCAGTGGGACACTAAATGCATTTTATAGGGTTTGCCTCTGAAGCAAAGGATATGAACCGATTTTCAGACATCTACAAAGGGCCATAATCAAACCCAGAACATCAGACAAGAGCGATTGTTCGGGTGAGCTAAATTTCTTCTGCTTTTCACCATTGGAACAATTACCGAAACCTCAGTCATGTTCAATATGTAAAGTGGCAGCAAAACCCAAGCCTCAAAAATTTTTCAAGACGGCTCTTCTGTGTATAAATACACCGGGCCAGGGCCAGAAAGAGTCAGTGAAGAGATGCAGAGTCCAGTGGATTTTGGATAAGAGCTGTAATGGTGTTGCTAGAAGAGGCATTTCACAGCTCCTGATGGCTGGAGGTAGTTATTCCACCTAGGAATCAGCAGCTCAAGTTCAGCTTCTTAAAATAGCAAGGAAAAGGCTTTTTTACATGAGCGGATGTATAGGGTCATGGATCTGAAAGCCAGAAACCACTGTTATAACTACTCAGCTGCCCTCCTGCAAAAGTCTGTAATGACTGTAATGTTTCCAAAGGTAATTCAGATGTGTATCTCTGAGCCACAGTGTCCTCTAGACAAACATCTCTCCTTGATTCAAAGGGCCTACATGACTGCAGCTAGACTTCCTCCTCCTCCTCTTTTGTCCTGGGCAAGCAGAACGAAAAGTTAACCATAACTATAAACACAATATTTACTCAATGTGACTATCCAGGTCTTGAAAAGACGAAGCAATGTGAAAATTTAGGCTGTGAGCAAAACTCAACCAGGGAGCAAAAGAGTTCATGGGAAACGGCAATGTTTGCTTTCACCTAAAACCTCACCAAAATTTACATTTTGTTCTGGGTTGTTAGTATTAATCGCTCCAATCATGTTAAAAACCAAGATTTGTTTTGTGTAGTCCTGGCTTCCACTTTCTTTTAACTGTCTCTTCCTGGTCACGTTCCCATGACATACGCTGGCTGTAGCTTGGCGGTTCATTTATTGAAAACGAGAGCTCACAAGAGCACTGGGATGAAAGTTTGTCCAGTCAGAAGGAAACAGCCCAGGAAACAGAAGCACTGGGCCTTCTGCTGCATCTGATGCTGCCTTGAATGGATTTTTGCTTTCAGGAGATGGGAAAAACACAAAATACTTTTATCTACTTAGCAAAGCAGTTGCTTTTACTGGTGCTGAGCTTTCTGAAATAACACCAAATGCTTGACAAAGCAGGGCCTGCAGCAGGTCCCCATCATTTGGAAGGATTCCTGGGCCGCTCTGTAGAGTTTTTATTGATTTTCTCAGGCTCATTTGTCCTTGTAGCCATCAGATGCATATGACCTCCCCAGCTGATGGCAGATCTCCAGCAAGACAGCTTGAACGGCACACACAAGTTACATAGGTATTCACGGCTGCAAAAAAAAAAACAAAAACCAAACCCAAAAAAGCAGCTCCTGAGCCAATATAATGAGTACAGGACACAGCTGAGCTGATATGAAGTTACGTGTGGATGTCAATTTTCAGCCAATAGTGAAGTGTCAGGACACAACTGTTTGGCAAGCCCTTTGCCCTTTATGTGTCCAGAACGGCGTGTCGATGCCTTCGCACAGCGCGGGGCGCTGGATGCTACAGGAAGCATCCCTCGTCGCTTTTCGACAGCTCCCCCCCCACCCCCAAAAAAAAAAAAAACCAACTGCAAAACCCTCAGAAATTAGAAGTGAATTGCAGGTCATCCCTGTTGCAAAAGCTCAGCGATAACCCTGGCTCGTTGAAATCTTGGCTTTCGCATGTAATCGGGTCTTACGAGCTGTGGTGTGATGTTCTGCTTAAGTATATGGAGTAAGAAGGGATGACTCACACCTTTTCCCAGTTGCTGTACAGACAGCCCTTCCTATGTAACACCATGATAATAGATCTGATTATGACGATAAAAGGTTCGTGTGTGTCTTAGCTCCTTGTCTAATTTCCAGCTTGTATTCTGGAAATAATACAACTAGAAAATCCCAGCTTGTCCAGTCGGTCTTAAAATGAAGCCTATTACGGGCATCGGTAGAAAAAGTACGGGCCAAGTTTGTTAGAAGTATAAACTCACAAAGCTCTAAAGGAAATTTAACGTCAAAATTAATGTGCAGGCTCTGGAGAAAACCTTGCTGGTGTCAGGATACGCAGAATGACGGATTAAATTTGCTCGGATCCTCGCACAATCTTACATCTAATCAGAGCTGCCTGAGGCAGAATCTGTCAATGCAGAGATGGAAGCCTCAGGTTTGGGACCCTCACGCTGCTTGTGAGCTCATGGGACATTACTCCATGGTACTACAGCACTTCTTTCACAGGCATTAAGATCCAAAATAAGGTTGGAAAATACTTTTTCTGCAGAATCAGGTTGGAGGCAGGTAGAGCTGACAAGTGATTTTGTGATGGAGACCTGACAGCTGTTACCCTCCAAACCCCTTTTCTATTCAGTTGCCCGCTAATTTGAAGGAACAGAGGGGGCTTGGAGGAAATGAGGTAGGATGGCAGATTAAGCGTTATGATTCCAGGAACAGCTATTCCCAGGTTATCTATTTTAGGCTAGCCAGACTTCCCAGAGAGCCTTGACAGAATTTCCTAGCCGTGATAAGCAGTCACTTTGTCCTCGCAGCAAAGCACGGAGTCATTCTTGTCCCACCTTACCGCCACCACAAACTCTTCCAGAAACCTCCCCTGGAGATTTCTTATGCAGATAAGTGGCAGCGAGGGCCACGGCATTTGTACAATAGCAGTCATCACAACCATCTCCTGTGGCAATGAAATCCACAGGTTAACTCTAGGATGCCTGAGGAGCTATTTCCTGGTATTCTTTCGCTTTCCACCAGCTGTTTGTTGTTATTATTTAATTCATTATTACTTTCAAGTATGATGCAGCACCAAGCGGCTGTTGTTCTTATTAAGGGAAAATAATTGGCTGCCTGGCCTTCACTTGGATGAAACCTCATTTCTCTCTGGGGAGTTTTCAGCGTTAGTCCATCTCCGGCAACAAAAGCTGTGATTTTAGCACCCTCCAAAAACACTGGGTTACAGTAAAAGTGGAAATCGAGTAGCGAAGCAAAACTCACAGTATTTCCCACGGGCAGCTCTTCATAGGGATAGTCAGCAGGATGGTCACTTATGTGTACAAGAAATTCTAGTAAAATAAACACACCCTCCAAACTTCCTGGGCTCTACATCATCCTGCTAAATTTGATTATCACTTAAGTGATTTAGAAAGCAAGATGTTCTCTGCGTTATAAGAGTTTATTCACAACGTCAGCTAAAAGTGATAGACACTGCAGTAATTCAAACCAGAGGAGGGGGGGGGGGGGAAGGAGTTATGAAAACTTGGCTTAGGCTGGAGACCAGGGAAGAAATTGAAGGAAGAGCAGCATTTTTGAGGGAAAGGCGAATTGAAGGAATGAAGTTTTGAAATTCCTGTCTTTCCTGCCTCCCCAGTAAGCAGGAGAATCTAATGTTCGCCGGCTTCACGGGGAACAAAGCTGAGCTTGAAGTTTTAAGCTCCGCTGCTCCCACAGGCTGCATCTCCATGCCTGCTTAGCCCAAACTCCAGCTCTTGTGTACACACAAAAAAAGTCTCTGGTTCGCTCAAAACTTGATTCTAGTTCATTAAAAAAAAAAAAAAAGACTTTCCAGAAGCACTGGACCATGCTGGCAGTCAACGCCAGGCCCCCTGGATGTCAGAAGGACCAAGGGTTGGATGCTGAGAGGAGAGGAGGGTCTCCGTTCATGGGAAAGGCGAGTTCTCACGGGCGGTGAGTTAAACCACCTGCGGACCCGCTCCGCGCCGCCCCTTCTGCTGACCCTCCTCCCTGATGCAATCTCTCTCCCAAAATATGCACATCCTGTGCCTACTGCACATGGCTAAATTATGAACGGGAATGACTTTTCCAAGCAGACCCTGACAGCCCCGCTGATGAGACGACGCAGCCTGTGAGCAACCATCCCCACCAAGCAGCGGCGGGGAAAGGTGCCATCCCTCCCCTCCTCACGGCATCTGCTGAGCCACACAGCTCCGCACCAAATCCCACAGAAGACTTCTAGAATGCCTCAAATAATTAACAGCATGAAGTTAACCGTATGTCAAAACATTTCACGGCATATATCCAAACTGGAAATGAGTATCTGTTAGAATTTGACTCGGAGAAGAAAAACAATAGAGGAAGATTTATTTTTTATTAATGCTCTAACATATTCCCTTACCTATCTCCCTATCCAAGAACTTTTGCAGTTCAGTTTCCCAGTCTGGGCTCAGCACCCAAACTATATCCCATGTGCCTATCCTTAGCTTCAAATAAACTTTGAAACAAATTAGAAAAAGTGGTGGAGGCTCTCAGCATTTCATATGGCTGGAATAGAAGTGGGAATAGAATCAACTCTATGATCCTGGTAAAATCCTTCCATCCTGGTAAAAAATAAGAGAATGAGAGTGGACCTAGAGATGTTGCTGCCATGCAGGAAGCAGAGGAATGTTGGTGAAAGCCTGTGCAGCACTGAGCCTGTGCCTTGCTGCCCTGAGTTTTCCAACAGCAGCTCCAACAGCTCCAACCCAAGAGTACCAACGAGAAACTAACGTCACTGCATGGAAAAAAAGGTCTGTTGGACAGAAACATCCACCAATATTAATTAATAATCTTGAGAGAGTTGGATCAAAGATTTCAGTCGCAGTCCCAGGAAGTGGGTGAATTGAGGGTCCTAGACCTTCATGTGCATGGTTGCATGGGGGTCTTAGACCTTCAAGAAGGGAGATTCACATTGATCCAGGACAAGATAGATGGGTCCTCTATGCCCAACCTCAGAGAATTAAGGACCTCAGATGTAGACTTCTTGTGAATTTGCGTTTTGGTCAAAAAAAAGGGTTACATTTTTGGAGCATTTGGGAAAATTGATTAATTTGCCATCAGAAATGTCTGTATTAAGACACTCAGAAAGAGTCTGGCAGTGAAAATGGATTGGTACACAGCTACCAAACCAGGACTTGCCCACGTGAGCATGTTGTCTCAGAGGTTACCTGTCAGCCCCACCATCAGGCCAGCCCTGCCACCACGTTTTCAACCGCCCTTCAGCATGTGAATTGCAGGAACCAAGGGCTGGCACTCACAAACGCAGCTTCATGTCTTTTATTGTAAAGGTCTGACTCCTTTTCCTGAAGCTTTTAAGTCTGGCCCTTTGAGCATAATTGAATGAGACAGAAGCAAAAATCAAGAGGCCTCTGCTTTGGAAAGAGATGTGACACTCGTTGATTGTTAACCACAAAACACGGGCCTCTTTCCTTTCTTCTTTTTTTTTTTTCCTGAGTGTTAACTTCACAGTTTTTTCTCCTTTGAAGTAGCTTGATGTTACCAGAGCCTAAGAACCCAAAATGGCCTCATCAGCATGTTGGGGCGCCCTTCCTTCAGGGAGCAGAGCCACCAACCAACCTGGGGTAACTCGTGCATCCTGGCAGCTGACCACCAGACGAGCAGGAGAGTTGTTTTTACCTGCACAAACCACCTCATTTACACATCCACTTCCTAGAACTCCTGCCTACCCGCCATACCATGCTGTTGTCCAAGGAATGCTGCAGAATTTGCCTGGACTATGCACATATGACATTTCTTGCAGGTGTACAGCAGTGCCTGAGAGCCTGCTCAGCTCCATCGACAACAACTGCAACAGTCTTGCCAGACCAAAACTGAAAAAGTGTTCAGGGGGTTAAATTTCTCTGCAGATGAACTCTATCACCTACATGAGAACTGAGATTTGATGTGCATACTATCGATAATTACCTATTTAATGCAAATCTGCTATTATAAGGACAAGGCACAGTGTAATTTGGTGGATTGTCTTTTGTCATCTCCTGCCTAAGCCAAGCATGAACCTTGTCCTGTTGTCACCTCCTGCCCAACCCAGCCTCTTGTCCTGAATCAGTCTCTCTCTACCCTGTCCCTGGTGTCTCTGAGTCATGCTGAGCACCTAGAAGAAAACAATCCAATCTTAGCTTCTAGTGATGGAGAATCCTACATATCCCATCTGTAAATCAAATCTTTATAAGGTGTCTTATGGTTAACTACTTTCACCATTCAATTTTTCAGTTGTGTTTCTAGTCCAGATTTGTCTGGATGTTGCTTACAGTCATTGCATCTGGTTATATCTTCTTTTGATATGTAAAGGACATCCCATTCCCAAATTAATTTTCTCCAAATTTCAAGTTTATTGGACAATTTTGACTTTTTAAAATAAAATTTAAGATGGCTGGGCAGTCTATAATGACAACAGGGGGAAAAAAAGTACATTTCCATACTACTGTTTCGGTCTCAGCAAGGTCTAATCCAAAGTCAAGTAGTGATGCTGTAGCAGGAAAGGGATTGTACGAAAGGCTGAGCCAGTATCCAGCTAGTCTTCTGATTCAAAGGATCACTCCTTCCTTAACTCTGAAACCATCATAAAACATTTCTTGGATGTTCTCTAACACATGAGCAACAGTTTCTCAAATTAAGTGGGAGCCTTTTCACTTCCATTAGTGCTTATTTTATCAAGTTCTGACTCCTTTTGTAAGTGAAGCTAGGCTAAAATCTACAAATCTGCCAATAATTTAAACTTTACTTCCTATGCAAGCGAAAAGCAGCCAAAAAAACCCCAAATAAATGTATGGAAAATAAACAGTAAAGCAAGGTTCCCCAAACAGCATTCACTGATAGCAATATAAGTTTGTGATTGCTTTCAGTTTTTTATGTATTTCCAAGACATAACAAAGGGAAATTTATGATATCTCCAAATTTCTGCCAAAAGCGCAGTTCCCAGAGTATACATTTAATGACAGCATCACAGGAAGACAATTTTTCCCATCCTTTCTATGTTCTCTGCCCACTGCAAAAAGTACATCAACAGGAAGAAATCCCACACAGAAGAGGCGGGTGTAAGGCCACATCTGATTGAAGTGAAACAATTCTTTCTAGCTAAGCTGGTTTGAAAGGGCTCTGGTGAACAGCCTGTCATCTACTGGAGATCACCCAAATCCAAGGTCTCGATGAGGCTCCTCAAAATAGGCTCTTCAGTCATTAGGCTGACAGAAGAGCGCCAAATATCTGTCCCCAGAAGACTTTCTCCTACCTGATGAGATCATGGTCTTTTGGGGATTTTAGGGGGGTTGGGTTGTTGGGTTTTTTCCCAGGTTGGAAATAGAGTTGGAAATTATTGCTTTGGAAGGAGAACTTGGGAAAGGACAGGTTATTTGGTCCCTTGGCCATCAAGCAAAGCCAAGCTTGGGCTGCCCACATTGCACTCAGTGGAAAGTGGGAGTGATCCCTGGTCAATGGGAGATTAAAAGGTGATTTGAAATGAAGGAAGGACCACCCCTGACGCAGCACTTCCAGTTGAACTAAAGGAGAAATGTCTGCTATAAACAACATAATATATGTAAACTTCACATGCACTTAAAACCAGGCTTGAAAAAATACTAGTGGGAGCAGAAACACCAACAAATCAAAAGTGGCAGAGGATAAAAGGCAGATTTCAGAGAGGTCTGAACAAGAAGGCGAGCTCCTATGGAAGGCCAGACGGAGCACAGCCATCCCTGAGCTCACAGTAACATCTTCCCAGCAAGGGAGGATTTAAAGAGCCAAATAAGTCCATAAAATTCACACAAGGCCTTCGGGGTTGGAAGGCATATTACACTTGAAGAGACACATTCCTCAGTCAAGACCACAAAAGCCCTTAAAATTATCAGGCAAGTTGGTCCAGACTCTCCATCAAGATTTCTGCAGAGCAGCAAGAGCTACGATGTGGTGGTCTCTGATAAATCACAAGCCACTGCTCCATTGCTGATGCAAAGAACTGAGGTCCACCAGGGACCAGTCAGCATCTCTCTGGGACAGGATCATGTTGAGATGTGATGCTGTGACACCGAGCGTCTGACCGAGACTTGATCTTGGCAATGACCTCTTCATGGTGTTAGAGAGAGGGAAACTACCGGGAATTGTGCTCTTGATGGAGATTTCCTGGGGGGAAATGGGGAAAATCACTCTACTATCTTGGTGGAGCCTAAGTTATTCCTGGACAGGCTTCCTCACTGGTCACTATTTCTGACCTGCTTTCGGGTAAGCGTCGAAAGAACACTTTCTAAGTCATCCCAAATAGCCTTAAGCTGAGTGAGCACAACTTGACTCACTTTAAGTAAAACTATGACTTTCAATATCAAAAAGGAAGTAGAGCTGGAGGAGTCAGGGCAGCAGAAGGGTTCAGTGACTGCTCTGATGAAGGGGGTTGGAATTTCTATTAGGAAACACAAAAAAATGCCTTCAAATCTATCTCCCTGGTAAAAGAGGAAGGACTCCTCACTGACCTACGTGGATATCTTAAGGTGGCAAAAGAGCAGAAGTCTTATCAAAAGGGACATAAAAACAACAGAGGAAGTATCTTAGGGGCTGGGGAGAGTAGAGGTAAGATGAGAACTGTCAAAATTAACCCAGATAGACTTTTTAAGGAAGAAAAAAAGCCTCAGATGTTTTCCAACCACAAACAGCCAGAATATGGAGAAGGGAAAAGGGTTGCGGTGCAGGAAAAATGGAGCAGAGAAATAGGAGAATGGAGGGTTACTCCAAGCAGCCTGCCACCCTGCCTGTGGTGCTCAGCAAGGGGCTGCTGCCGAGCGTGGGGCGAAGGCAGGGTGGCAAGTGAGAAGAGGATGTGGAAAGGATGGAGCTGAGAGGGAGTGACAGACACAGCATCACACGGGGAGATCCAGAGGGAGGGGGAAATCTCCGTCCTGAGGTTGGAAAAGAACAGGCACGAGAAACTGGAAATCAGGAGCACGGATTTGTAACCCCTAGACATGTAATAACTGTGTTTAGGGAAAAAAGCAAGGAGAAAAGAGCAGTTTAGGCACTGGCAGGCCACTGAATCTGAGCTGACAGCATAGGGAGCTTTCAAAAGCACTTTTTCAAGAAAAATTAGACACTGTGAATCAGGCTCCGCCTCCACTCCTAATCCTTCCAAGAAATGGGTCCCAGCTCTCTCCTGGCAGGACATGAGTCATTCTGACCACCCTCAGTGAAAGTCAATCATATCCCCGTGGGAAGAAGAAAGCCCCTGGCACACGCCGTGGATGTTGCTTTCCTGGGCATCGTCTGGGTATCGTACTTCCAGCCCGAGCTGCCATTCATTTTTGGCAAATGACTAATAATGACTTGCAAAACTTGCTACTGTGTTTTTCATCACAGCTGCTCTGGGGATACGTTTCTGGCACACAAAGCACCGCTACCATCATGACAAAACCAATTATACAAGAAAAAGCAGGCCAAAAAGATATAAGGTTATTGTCAGGGTGAGGGCAGGGGAATTGTTGAGATGAGTTGTCTACAAAATAGCTTAAGAGAGTTGGTTTCTTATCACAACATCATGAGTTATGCTCACTCAACTATGATGAGTGATAATCATGACAAAATCTGCTCTAGCTATGGCCTTGGGAGATGAAAACTGAGGGGAGGAATTAGCAGGGGGTGGAGAAAAAAAAAAAAAGAAATAAAATTAAGTCACAGGCAACAGAACAAAAAGATTCAGTACACATTAAGCCAATAGAGATTGGTTTAAATTAGTGTTTGAGCTGAGTAGCAGGAAAAATAACTCCACAAAAGCAGGGCAAGGATTATCTTATAGTACGTGCCTATATAAAGCTGGGCACGCTGGGGGGGATTAGGGCTCAAAGGAGTCCTGACAGTGCAAACAACCCAGAAAAGGTGCGTGCACCTGGTCCCCAGGCAGAGGGGGCATTTAGGACTGGAGCTCTGCATCCTCAAGTCTTATCCTCATCGCACAGTGCTTTTCATAAATCCACCTAACATCCCTGTAAAACCAGAGGATTTTTATGCCTTCTTAAGCGCTTAGAATCTCACAGTTCTAGTTGTCAGAAATCTGTTCTTTTTCTCCTAAAATTCCTTATTGTAAAGTTATACCAGGACTTCAGGTGTCCCCACGCACGGTCCCCTTGTAGGATGCTGCAGAGCTGTAATACCCTCTCCACCTCCCTTTTGCATGGATACCCAAACCAGCATCAATCAGTTCCTTCACATCAAACGTCCCTTCCTTCCCCCTGGGACTCTGGGGGCTGCCGAGCATATTCCAGGTGGGAAACCTGGTGCCCCGAGGCTATCTCTGCCCTGGAATTAGCAGGCAGCTGGGTGCTGAGAAGCCCAGCTCCGAGAAAAGGGATAAAAAACCAACTAAAACCACGCGCGAGTGAAGGCAACCTGGAAATAACAAGATGATCTGTATAAACTTTAAATTGAGCAAGTTTCACACAGAAGGTTCAAGTTACCTTGAGGGAGAGGGAAGGGAGAGGGAAGGGAGAGGCAAATTCGGGCACAAAGCAAAGCAGGGCTGATTTCTTCCTCGCTGCCTCTGTGCCACCTTCCACCATGTGGAAAAACTAGGCAAATGGATCCTTTCAGGTTTGCTGTACACTAAAGTGAAGAAAAAAAGTCAAAAGTATCTGAGCTTTCCCTATCAACTCTGGGCTGCTGGAAAATGCCCAGCATTTGTGTCGGGCACAGCAGTGCAGGCAAGGAGCTTGTGATCTGGGAGCTCAAATTTTACCTGTAGCCTGAGATTGCGTAGGAAAGGAAAATATATTTATGGGTTTTTCAGGATGTTTGCTGCCTGAGCTCCAAATGTGGCCACGCTCCCCCACAGACCACCCACCACCTCCAGGTCCCCCGCTCACAGCCAGACCTTCTTCTCCCTCCGGTGTCTTTGGGACAGCCCAGGGTGGCGGGGGACTGAGAGCAATTTGAAAGCTAGACAAATATAAATAGTTGCAGGTTTAGAAAATGGGAGATAGAGATTTCTGCGATAGAGCTGTCAGAGAGTGAGACATAACCATAAAGTCAAAATGAATAACCTGTCTGGCTCAGGAGCATGGAAAATGCGCTGAGGGCAGGACTTACGCAACAGGGCAAGATGTTTATCAGTTCTTTTTTTTATTTTTTTCTTTTTTTTCCTGAAATTGGAACAGAGAGCTGGAAAGGGGAGGCTGGGGGTGAGAGAGAAAACAGGGGCTCCTCATTTCTTGCATGGCTATTTCAAAAGCATGTCATGGAGACAGCAATACTGGGAACATTTGAAAAGGAGCTTGCAGTTTGCTCCTCTCTGACTACTTTCAAGGAAGATTTGGATGTGACAATGGTGAGGGGAAAAGGGATAGACCCTCTCCCACCCAACAGCTCCTTGATCTTAACACTAACGTAGTCAGGGCTCAGTCTGGGAACAGGATGCTCAGGCACATCTCTGCCACACTTGGTGACCTGGGATATTGCTCCTGTCTCTGCATTCAGTAACACCTTAAAAAAAAATAACGCCTTTCAGAGGGGATTAAAATCAAACCCAAATGCATCTGCCTGTCAAAATCGAGAGGAGATGACAGCTGAGAGGTTCGGGTGAAGTTGGGAAAAGTTCACAAGAAACGCTTGTGGGTGGTAGAGTGATGTAACCCTTTAGGTAGCTCCGGCGTTTTGAGGTCAGCAATCCATTAAGTTTCCATTAAAAACCTGGCAACCTTCACACAAGCATTGCAACACCCCGTACGTTTCCCTACGCCCACGAGGGTGCTGACCCAGGGGCTGCCCCCTGCACCCCGCTCCCGTGGGGGCGCAGGGGCTGCTCTCAATGTCACGAGCCAGAAGCCACTTGCTCCTGGGAGAAAGGACTCAACACCCGGGACCAGAGACACATTCCAGCGTGCAGGAAAACAACCGAAACCTTGAGTGATCTTGCAACATCCAGCCACTCCACAGAGTGAGGCAATCACCCACACGAGCCGCTTTTCAGCTCAGTTAAACCGAAGTCTTCAGAGCCCAAGAGTAACCAGGACCAGAGTTTACTCCTCCATGGTTTATGGAGTATCCAAACCCAGAGGAACGTGGCCCTGGGTGGACACCAGTGCCCCCTCCCATCCCACCAGCTCAGTTAGGTCAAGTGGGCTGTGTGCTGGGCATCCCTAAAATGCAGAAAGAGCCTGCTCAGGCTGTGCTATGGGCAGAGAGAAGCAGCCCAAATCTCCCTTTGCAGGGCTGCAAAACTTCTGCCCTGGGAGGAAGAACCTCCTCCTTATCCTACATCCTCTGTACTCAGAAACAGCATTTACAGCACAGTTGCATTTTTTGGCACCTTAACGGTTATATTAACCACAGTTGGATTTTTTTTTTCTTTTGTTTTGCAAGAGTGGAAAATGTTCATGCTCCAGGGAGAAGATTCCAAAGAACAGTGAAAACAAATATATGTTTTTAGTGGGAGGGAGGGTAGTTTTTCAACATTTCTTAAGCAAAAGCTTTGTAGATATGGTGGTACATTTGTAATGCAGAAAGAGTTGTTAGAAACAAACATTTCCAAGCCAAAAGAAGCTCAACCCTAGCAGGTGTTTTATGATGTTAACGGAGCCAAGTGAAGAAAGCATCTATCCATTACACATGCAATTATCTGTTTGAACTGTAAACACGAACTTTGGAGAAAACAGCAAAATGCTTGTCTTCCAAAATATTTAAGTTATTTTGAGCATTTGACCAGTAGGAGGGAGCAAAGCAGGGACAAAACTACTCGTGTAGTGCTTCCAAATGTACATATACTACTCACGCTTTTCATAGCTGAATGGTTAACAACAAAGACAATTACATTCTTGCTACAGCTGATTAAACAGTTGATCCCACGGACCCCAGGCTTCTCAGACAGGGTTGTTTGCTGTAAGCGTTACGAGCAAAACAAAAACAAGGCTAAAGAGATGTTCATCTGTCATGGCTCGGGTTCAGGACAGCAAGCCTACCCAGAGTCATACATAAATATGAAACACATCCTGTTTATACTAAAATTAATTGGATTTAGCCAGAACTTAATAGGGTTGTAAATGTGAAGGTGTGGTCAAACTTTGAACTAGGATCTGAATTGTCTCTCTGCTGCTATCATCAAAGAGCTGAAGTTGCCAAGCCCCGTGTACAGGAGTCCTGGATCCCTCTTCAGTTTATGGGTTAACATCCGAGTATTCAATCCATGTTTTCTTGGCTGTACCTAGAGCATCCCACCGGCCCAGCTGGGCAATGCTAGATGACGTCTTAAGCATGCAAACAGCTCTCCATTTGGAAAAGCTCTGATTCCTGTTGAGCCTGTGCCATAAACACATCGCCCAAGAGTCCATTCCCCACCTACAGCTGCTCCCCTGGGGCATCGTGAGTTATGTTACACTGAATATCTGACTTCTAGAGAAATAAGTCTCATTGAATTTTAATGATCTACCATCTCAGCAGGAATAGACTTATTCCTTGCTACATTCCACAAATTCCCCTCAAAATTATTTTACATTCCGTTTTGTTCTTCCTTTTTGGAAGCACTGAATGCTGTCTCCTTAACGGGCCTTTGCAAGAAACAATTGCATTTGTATTGGCAACTCCTTTTTCAAGATATTACTAAATCTCTAGTCCTTTCCCTGTGGGACAACAAAAGTTGGATAAATAAGAAGAAATCTGGCTTCTGACCACTTTTTGCAAAAGAGGGGAAAAAAAAAAGCTTTACTATGTGGCATAGTAGATAGTGTTTCCACATAGTTAGACAGCAACTCTTTCTGTGGAAAAAAAATGCTGCAAGCCTTTCACATTTTAGCCCAAGTGGAGTATCGTCTCCAAAACAAAAATGCTCAAAATGTTCTAGAAGTGAGTCCATATTTGATATTCAATATTCATCAACCACTTTAGTCTCTGTATCATTTTTATTACAGCACATCTGAGACCTGAATACTGCTGACCATTTTGTACCCCTCAGTGATGTACAGCAATAAAAAAATGCTCCCCCATATTCCTACATTAATAAAGGAGCTCCAGTCCTGAAAAGTTTACACCCTAAAAACAGGAGTAGCAATGAGGGAGAGCTGTCACCACCACAGAGGTGGAGCACCTGGAGCACGAGAGCTGAGGACACATCCCCTTGCAGAAAGCACGTGGGAGAAGGGAGAGGACCACCACAAGCACAAGCCTGGAGCTGGCATTCCTACTGAGGTATCTAATGTCTTACTGTGGGAGCAATGTTTTAGCCTCGGAAGAAATGCCATGTTTCTTGGAGGTTTTGGTGAGGGAGCTCTTGCAAGGGTGAAGGGGTTGGTTCTTGACCCTTTTCTCTCTCAAGAGATTAACTGTTAGAAGTAGAGTTGGTCCCTCCAAGGCTTGGTCTTAACCCTGAGAGAGGTGCCTGCCTGTTTTAGAATTGGCAAAAAATAAAACGGATCACAAATATGTCTGCACTAAGAATGCAATGCAAGCATTTTTTTCCCAAGCTATGTTCATACCCCTGGTGCAGTTGACTTCTTTCGGTACATAAAAAGCTGTGTAAGACACCATGAGAAGACACTTGAGCATCCTCTAACGTCAGTATGGAGCATGGAGGTCCCAGTCCACCTGGACCTGCTTCATGATGTAAAGCTGAGATTTACAGCCAAAGCAGCTAACGGTCACCCGCCACCCAAGGATGTGATCTGCAGGGTCTTGTGCTTGGGTGTTTCTCCATAGCTAAGTGCCTCTGAAGCTGCAACTCAACTGTGTTTTATATTTAGTTAATGGAAACCAAATGGAAAGATTCCTGTTGACTCCAAAGGGCCATGCCCCAACACATAATGTATTAATGGAATAAATCGCCCTGTTAAATCATCAGAAGTCATGGACAGACTCGTTCCTCTCCCTTAAGCCCCTGTCCAGATGATACAGCTTCTCTTTAAGGGAGAAATGAGGGGAATTAATCCTGGGACTAAAGACTGGGCTGCTGAAATGCAAATTTCACACTCCCTCCAAACACACACCTCTGAACATGAAAAAAAGGAAAATCAGAGCATGGTCCTGGGCCCCAGGGACCAAAATGAACCACCCTGATCTCATGACGGTCATTTTGGCACCAAATCCTGCCCTACCTACACCAGAGGGTCTGGCTACATGGGTAATAAGGAATGTGCAGGGCAAGAAAAGGCTGCCATTGCTCATTAGAGGTCAAGGATGAGAATGAAAAAATAAGTGTACTCTGGAAAGCTGGATTTTGCTGCCTGGGATACATCTCCGTACACTCAGCCTGGCTTGGAGCTAGAGAGCCCTGCAGCTCTTGGAACTTTCTGCTGCAACTTTCCATCCAAAATCTCCACGTGGACTCACTTGTAAATGGCAAGAGATTAGAGAACTTCCCGTCGTCATCACTTATTCACAGAAAGTTTGGAAAAAATCTTGCTTTTCATAGAAAAAAAAAAGTATCAGATCTTGAGGCGGGGGCTGGGGGTGAGGAATAAAATGTTTACAGTGTGCATTACCTAAAAAAATAATTCATATGATGAATCTTTATCTTAAAAGCCCTGGACTAAAAACAAATAAATGAATCATTCAAATTATTGTGGAAACAGCCATGTTTCATGTTATTTATGTATTTAAGATTCCTTTTAGGGTTAGGTTTTTTTCTTCTTAGAAAGAAAGGCAGTTTTCTTAGCATTGCCGTGAATACCAATGTCAAATTCTATTTTAACAGTGTTCAGTGATGCATGAACATCCCAAAGGCAGAATTTTAAAAACACTAAAACCATTTGTTAAAGAGTAACTAGACAAGTCGAACAGTTTTCCTTTCCTTTTCCTGCAAACTTCATAAAGACAGGAGGAAATATGGTTTCACATGGACGGTGTCCGAGCCAATCCCCATCACAATTAACGGGAATAATTTCATTGACTTTATCTGAACTTTGGATCAGGACTATAAGAGTATTTTTCTATTGGCAATCAGTCTTCGTGACCGAAATTATCGACAACATTGCAGGATGCCAAAGTATGTATGAAATGGCTTGTGTTTTTCCAACCATATGGTGTGGTACATTCTAGTTTCCCTCTAGAGATCTTTGAGCTGCCACTTCAGGTGTGGGATGCCATTTGCAGCCCCAGAGCAGCAGCGATGGGACTTCAGTAGGTGCTCCTAAGAAAAGGCAGAAGATCTTCCACGTTTTTTTAGCAAAGGAAGGAATGAAGGGAACCCTGCTATGATAAGGAAAAGCACTGCCTCAAGCCCAATCATGTCTTTTGTGAATAGCAGGTTCCCTTTCACCAAGACAGCAACCTCCTCTTTGCTGGGCCCTTCCTTGTAATGGTTACCCAATGTTTCAAAGGTATTTCTTTTTTCCTTTCTTTTTTTTTTTTTTTTTTTTTTTTCACTCTATGTGCTATACCATGGCTGCAATACCAGCTCTACTAATTTTAGGTCGTTTTGGCTACGGCTTTTTCTTTGCATTTATTTCTCAGCCTACAACAAAACATGAAAAAATTATAATGTTCAATTAAAGAAGCCAACCCAAAACTCACACCACTTGTCGTCTGCTCACTGCCCCTGGCATCGGCCATTCGCAGAGGGGGCTGGGGACGGGGACAGCAGTTGGGTGACATTCACACCCTACGCCTGGTGGCAGGGGCTGGTGTTGGAGACAAGGTGAGTAGCAAGGTGAGGAGAAGGTTGTTGAAGCCAGCAGTGCCCTGTGGGTCCCAGTCCATCGGGTAGGGAACATGGCTTTCAGAGCAAACTGAGCATGAAGGATGGATGGAGGGTTAACTGCCTGTGACGGACAGAGGCAGAGAGTGCCACAAGAGCACTTAGTTTGGTCTTGATATCTCTGAAGTACAACTGAATCTTTTCTTTAAAAGATTTTCCCCGATCCCCAGTTTCTGGAGTACCAGTGCAAAAGTGTGTGACACCGACCAGTTAATGCTGGGAGGAGAGGAGCTCTCTACAGGATGCTTGGGCAGCATCAGTGGGCTAACACCAGCTTCAGACCCAGCCCCTCCATTTCTTTGCGTAGATTAGGTCAATACATTTAAATAAAACACTTGAGCGAGCAGGTGTATGCACAATTAGCATCATTAACTAGCTGTAAAACAAATGAGTAGCGTGCTGGATTTCTCTCTTCGGATGCATGCCAGAAAGATTACTTCTATGGGAATAAGCATGTGCTGAGGATTTCTGGGAAGCTGTGTGTTACTGAGCTGTGGTCTTTGGGGAGGCATGAACGCTAGCGTGAGCCTTGAGATTGGCCATTCTTTTGTATCAAGAGTATATTTTAATATCAAATTTGGGTAGTGACAACACGAAAGACCTACCAGTCTCTAACTCTCTTTTGACTTTCTTAAAGCCTCAAGATCTGAGTGGGAATTACATTATTACTGTGAATATAATAACAGGGAAAGGAAACACCAATAGCAATAACAAGAATAACCCAAACTATGTCAGACTTCTTAAAGGCAAGTTAAAAACAATTTGGGACCTAATTTGTTGAGAATAAAACATCTACAGCATTTAGACCTGTGCGTCACCTGGCATCAAGCTCAGCAAGGGACTTATGTATAGGCCTAATTTTAAGAACACAATCATGTATGTGATTTAATGGGTACATTTAGTGAGTTTGAAATTACATATATTTAAGAGCACTGCTGACTCAGGGGGTATATTCCTGTATTTACGTTGTAACGTCAAATTCTTCATAATTACATTACCTCTCCTGCTCTCTTCAGATATTCCCGTCTTTCCCCTGTGTCAAAAAAAAGTCTCTCTTTCACAGCTTGTTAATCAGTTTATGATAACACAATCTTGGTGGTGTTTTCCTTGGCAGCATGCCTTGGACTCAAATTATTTAATAATATGAGCATTAATTGAAGATTAAGGTTTGTGGTTGTGTGCACTTGGGTCTCCCATTGAATATGAACCCAGTGGAGCTGAAGACATCCATCCTTTTCCAGGATCAAGAGTCAAATTACTAAGAAATTGTGAGATCCAGCAGGTGGGTGTCATTGTGGTGCCGCTTTGTACAGATATCACATGGCATCTAGGTTTGGATAAACATTTTTCCAAGGAAATCAGAGAAGCTTAGTCCCACTGCCCTCTCCTCACACGCAGATATACAAGGCTGGTGCAGGGACAGACCAAAGTCACTTATGGCCTGATGTTGTCCCTGAGGCAGAAGGTGTTGGTTTGCCCTGCAAGTCCCTAACTGGGCTGTGGGACTGGGTGCGTGCTTCCACAGCAAAAAAAAAAGTCCTGAAAAGGGACATACTTATTTCCCACTGCTGCCATGATTGACCTGTAATAGTCCTCCAAGGAAGATCTGGTGGGACCCAGAAGGATTTTCCCCCAGCCCCAGTCAGCCACCACAGGCTACGTCTTTCCCACAGAGTTATTAGAAGAATTCTTAACTCTTTTACTACTGTTTTTGTTTCGCAATTTTTTAAGGCAACAGCAGGTTTTCAAAAATTCATTTAATAATAAAAAAGAAATCAGCAGTAAAAGTGTTTTAGGAAGTGGAGGTGATGGCTTACTGATTCTTTTCCATATAGCAGGAAGACATGTGGTTCCAAAGAAAATCAAAATATAGACGAAAAAAGCTTCAAGAAAATGGTAAAAAGAAAATAAATTAAATAAAATAGAAATCCCAGTCTCCCCAATTAGTTAAACGAGGGAAATGAATGCCACCTGGACTGCAGCAGATATTGGACTGTTTGGATTTTCCAGAAGAGGAAAAGAAACTCACTTCTCTCTCCCCCCACCACCACCCCGTGTCCCCACTTTTCATCTGTCTTAATTTGCTCACATTATTTTGTCAGACGTCTGCCCAGCTCCAAGTCAAATAACCTTCCTCATCCCGCCTTCTGCAGGATGAACCGGATCCAAGCAAAGGAATACGGAGCGCACATCTGAGGAGTCTTGGCACTTGGGATGAATAAACCCAAGCTTAAGCCTTGCTCTCAGTTCTAGTTTGTAGGTCGACCCTTTAAAAACCTGCTGAAATACTTTGAATAGCTGGAATTAGCCTTGTAAATATCCTGCCCGCTATGCCCCCAGACCCCCCGACTACAGAACCTGGATTTCTACTGAAATATGGACTCATTTTGTTATGGCCTTATACTGCTTCTGCCTTTCAAAGAGCAGGTGGCCCGAGCACCGATTAGTTAAATAAACATACGGAAAGGAAGAGTTAGTCTGGCAGAGTGGGGGGAATAAGAGCTAATATATCTTCTTGCTGAGGTCCGAAGCGTGTGCGGGTGTACGTACAGACAAAGCATGCACAGGAATTTTTCATCCTTTTGTGTTTTACACGGTGACGGGGATTTACCAGCCCGAGTGGAAAGGAAAAACAAAACCCCATTCAGGGGCAAAGCCCATCTAAACGATCAGAGCAAATTCTGTCTTCCCCTCAGGAAGATTCTTGAGGATATAAGAAAAAGAAGGAAAAAAAAAAAGAAAAAGAGATAATAAGAATCACAGGCATCTGGCAAGATCAAGCAACGATGGCTGAAGACATAAAACCGTTGGCAGGGGGGAGAGGGGATTCCTCTTAGTCCCTTTTGCTGATAATAAATGAAAGAAATAGCTATTTTTGATGGGGGTGGGAGATTTAGTGTCTAAAGCAGCAGGAGCCACTACTTAAAGCGCAGAGCATGAGTTAGCCAGGTGCTAAGGATTTGAATTTCTTTTAAAGGAGTGAAGGAATTCATGCAGGGCTTTTTTTTTTTTTGGGGGGGGGGTGGGAAAGGGAAGGAGGTAGGGGAAAAGGGGAGAAAAAAGCAGGAAAAACATCATGAGAAATATCACAGTAGCAAGGAGAGAAGGCAGCTGAAAAAGTCAAGGATAACTAAAGAAGCACGTGAAGCGTGACCTTGAAATGAGACTGATGAAGTGAGCTTTTTGGGTTGAGTGCTGGCTGGAAAAGGGGGCTTGGACCGCTGCCCAAGGAAACTGCCTCCTGCTATTTAATTCCTAATGAGTTCAGGGAACAAGGATTTTGCACAGTCTTTGAAATAAACAGGATTGTGTTAAAGAAATACTTGAGCCCATCATTAATTTCTACTTCTAGGGGAAACAAGCCATGAGACCCCACATCCTGGCTAATCACTTGGGTCAAAAAAGTAACATAATGCGAATTTCAGCACTATGTATTACTTTGTAGGGCCAAATAATTCTACATTTCATGCCTGTACTGTGGGTCTTCAGAGGCGAAAGGTCGCTGGTAATTAATTATGTTAATTATATACTGTAGGAATTCAGCATTTCAGTTTCTTACTTTTCCCTGCTTCCTGTGCCAACTTTTCCATCCCTATAATTGTCCTTCCTGTTTATGCAATTCCATATGCACGGTGGCTACTAAAAGTCAGCTGTTAAAACTGTTTGCTGTAAATATTTACACTGTGGCCATTAGTGAAATCTGTATCTCTGAAGGGATGATGGATGGTGGCGGGTCTAATCCGAGAGACCCCGTGGAATAAACAGGGTAAAAATCACGTGAGGAGGCTGGGAACGTGGCTTCCCACCGCTTTCAAGGCAAAAGAGAAAGTCCTATATTTGGGACCTTTGCTCTGAAAAATGCTAAGAAACACAAGGTTATTTGCTGATGTCTGTGGGACGGAGGTGCCAGAACATGTACCAGTTATTACAGAAAGTGTCTAAAACTGCCGTGACAGGAGTAAGAGGGTTAATGGGTTACTGCAGCATATCATTTAATAAAGGCTGGATATATACAGCCCAGCCAACAGTGCATATTGTACGTCTCTATGAGCATGGCAGGCAGGAGAAGCAGAGATGCTAAAATACCCCAAAAAGCCAGTATTCGTCATTTCATGGGAGTTTAGAAACTAGGTCAACTGATGCCTGATGCTAAGAAATCCTGACACAGACTTCTCTCCTCGACACCAGGTGCTCAGGGCACTCTGGCACAGAGGTTTTGGCGGCGCTGGAGTGTCCATCCCATGGACCATGCAAGGATCTGAGACTGCCCACAAGCCCCAGACAACCCAGTCTGGGGCAGAGTCATATCCAAGGACCATGGAGTACGATTGCAGGACACAGAGATGTCCTCACACTACGGCACCCAGGGCCAGCACCGTTACAGCTCACACATCCCATGCCCTAACTCCACCCTTGACATTTCTCTACGTTACTACTAGGTGTCACTTCCAATTCTTCACCTGTGCTCTTTTCTATACACTCTGGTTCTGCTTGTAGGGACATGGCCTATTTTGGATGCCTTTTTCTCCATGACATCCTGGGGTCTGGGCTGCCAGTGGGCAGCCAACAGCCCCTGGATAAACGATGGGCAGTCCATCACCTTCAGGAAAGGATGGATCTCAAATGTCCCTGTCCTGCACAATTTTTGCCCTGGAGGTTCTTTCAGAAGCAGATAGTGTGGTGAATCACATATTCTTATGAAAAAGAGACACTGAAAAATAACAGAAGTAAATCCCCTCTAAACATAGAATTATTTGTCAAGAGCAGAAATGAGCAGGTATTCGATGTTAATCAAATATTTGCTGGAATAACAGTTTGAGCTTTGTTCAGTGTTAGTAGGAGTTTTTTCATCCTGTGCTGTCGAATTAACCTTCAAAGACGAGCCACTTAATGCAAAGACATATACGCCTCTTTCAGCCAAGTCTGAAATCCTAATTGCACAAATGAGAGAATCAGGAGGGTGATATTCCCTAGAAACCTCCAAATCTATCAATATATCTTATGATAGAGACCGCAGCCCTAATCAGTTATGGGCTTTATTTACAAATCGGGATAGCACGTAATCTTAATGGACATTCTTAAATTCCTTGTTTAAACCACAGCATGTGTTTAGATGCTGTTTTGCAGGGATGGACTATCCTGATGATCCAGCTGATATACGTCATGGAGCATGTCCCATGAGGCAATAACTTGGCAATTTATTCTGGATTTAAGATGGGACTGGTGAGCACATGAAAAACACTGTATGACATACGTCTGCACAATGTGATGGTTTGGGAAATGTTTCACGTATTATCAAATCCATTTGAGATTCTGAACTCTGCCTTCTCTGTTGTCATTTTAATTCCTAAACAAATGGAAAATCCACAGGGAAACAGCCAGGCTAATAACACTGATGAGCATCTGTTTGTAGGGGTTCGTCCTCAATTAGAGCATTTTCCATGACCAGTTGGCCTGGAGGTTGAGCAAAAGCAGGCTGGAGGACAGAGACAGGCATGGGGCTCATCTGAGAGTTGAGAAGCAAAGGAGTCTGGAGTAAAGAAGAGAACCTTCCTTAAGCACTGTAGGGAGGAGGAGGTGGAGAGAGAGAAACTCTGTGGTCATCATAAGATGTCACTTGAGAACCAAAAGAAAATGGATGTAGACAACATGGTCCCAAATTCCACTGAGGAATTAGGATTATGGAAGAGTCTGAGCCAAAGAAGAGCTAGTAACTATCCTAGGCAGTTATTTTGTGGGCATGATAGGATGAGGGGTAGCAGTTGTAAACTGAAAGAGGGTAGATTTTAATTAGATGTTAGGAAGAAATTCTTCACTATGAGGGTGGTGAGACACTGGCACAGGTAACCCAGGGAAGCTGTGGATGCCCCATCCCTGGAAACGTTCAAGGCCAGTTTGGATGAGGCTTGGAGCAACCTGGTCTAGTGGACCAGGCAGAGGGGTTGGAATAAGATGATCTTCAAGGTCCCTTCCAGCTCTAACCCTTCTATGGTTTGTAGCAGGAGGAGACAACCCACAGGCTGTCCCCAGGGGGAGCAGAGGCCCATGGCCACTGAGCAGCACCTTGCTGCAGTGCCAGGCATCATCTCACAAAGCCCAATGCAACCCCAACAAGAGGAGTCATGTTTTGGTGGTGTTCGAACCCGGCTGACTTTTACCAGATGTATAGTGGTGTTCATCTTCCACGTACACACCTGCACAGCTGCAAAAAATCTCACTTTTGGTGAAAATGATGTTCTCTGCCGGCTGCAAATCCATAAACCTCAATTTTCCTCCTTGCTGCACAGGTGCCCCTCTGATCAAAGGGAAAACAAGTCCTTTCTTGAATACAGCCTTTCATTTTGCAGAAGCGCCTGCCTTCCCACACCAAAAATTAATCTCAGCACAGGTAGTTTTCCATTTGTGGGAAAGTTTACTTTTGGACAACGGTATGAACGCTCAGGCCAATTAACTGCTGCTGCAAATGGTCTCTTAACGGCAGCCAGGGTGGGATTAGTCATTCTGGGCTGGGCAGGTTTGCTCCATGCAGCACCTGCCAAGCTCCACACAACCCTTTGCTGCATTTAATGGGAAATGGATGGGATCTCATGGTATCATCTTTGATTTCTCTCTGTAAGGTATTTAGTTTCTGCTGGCAGTCCCGGAGCTCAGGCTTGGATGTGTTTATGACACAGCTTGATGTTAATATGAGTTTTCCGTGCCCCACTGTCACATTCTTACTTCTTGTTCCCCCACTCTTGATCTTCTCCCTTGTGTTTATCTTTTCCCCACCTTTTGGTTTTATGGCAAGAAGCTATCCCATGGAGCAACAGATGGAAGGATCAGAGCAGAAAGCCATTTCTCTTCTGTTTGGCAGAAAACACAAAAATGGGCTCAAAACAGCACAGGTGTATGAAGCTGTATCATCTACATCTTATCAGTCCTCCCCCAGCTGATGGTGGAGAGCGTATGCTACGATGGGCACTATAAAGGAGGGCCAGCTCCTTCTTCCCTCCGTCCTGGAACAATTAATTTCGTTGAAACTAATTAACTTCAACTCAGCTGACCTGAAGCTGGCGTTGGAATGTGTTTTCAAGTCTGGCAGGACAGCCTGACCTTCAGGGTATACCTGATGTTCAGACGGCTTTGAAGGCAAGAGGGTTTTCAACCCACAGCCTCGTCTCTCTCCTTTGGCACATGCCTCAGCATCCCCCCCCTCAAACAAAGGCTTACAACGAGTGCCATTGAAGAGATAACCGCGCTCCGCTCCCGTTATTGACTTTAGGGGGGCATTTCCTCTACCAAGAACAAGCCCCACAACAAGGTATTTATGCCTGGCTGCAATACAAGCTTGCTTTTGACCAGTGCCTGCTGCACATACTGCACAGAGGTGTTGGGAGGATTAATTACTTAGCGTGCACAGAGGACTTTGAAGATAAAATGTGCCAAGTAATTATTATGTGTTTTACTGACCTGGGCATGCATGGACATTTTTTTCTTAATGGTTTGTTGATTTTGTTGACTGCCAGCCTGCGACAAAGCTGCATTTCTTGTGAGGTTTCTTTTTTTTTTTTTTAATAGGCTTTTTAATTGCAGTATTTACTTTAGTCACCTATTAAATAGCTAATTACTTGTGATCCTGTTTAGATTTGTGTTTAGCACAGACAACAATTACATCTTTTCTCCCACAGCCCACCATTACTGCGTTACATGCTGGCCTTGATCTATTTTTTCCCACCCTGTAAACAGGACTCTCTGATTGTAATAACTTATTTTCCTGGTGATGCTCCATCAGGTGGAATGAATCTCAGTAAAGGCTTCTCCCTGGTTAGCCCATGACAAACAAATTTGACAAAAACTGTGTTTGATGGTGTATAAACATGATAGATTCACCCTTTGTGTCATTAAAAGGTGTAAATGGGACATCAATGTAAGTGGGAGGGTCTCAACAGGGTAGAGAAAGAAAACGTAAGCAAAATTCATTGTTCTTCTGATTATGAGAAGATGCCAGTAATATCATCTCAGGAGGTACTTAGGCTTTAATTTCAGGAAAACAAGCCAGTAAGCCGAGCAGGGCAACTGGTGACACACATTCTCATCTGAACTTCATGAAAAGCACTGATAGAAATGCCAGCTGGGAGGCACAGGGGAGGTTCTTCCATCGCAGGTAGCCTGGCTGGCTTCAGGAGAGCCAGCCCAGAAAAGAGGAGCCCAAGCAGCCACCCATGCACCTTCTTATTGTTTTGATGTCTTCCGCGCTATTTAAACTACCATTTCCACTTTCACAAACACCCAATTAAAGAGAAAGACCTCATTAGACAAAATTTGGCAGATCACTTCTATTTTACTTCCTCACCACTTAACACCAGCATTAAGCTCCCCTGCAGCACACAGGCATTTGTGGAAGGGTCAAACCTAGCTCAGAGATGGCAATCACCAACAACCAGACAAGGGTCTCCTTTCTTGTATGCCCTTAACCTCCTTTTATTGCTGCTCAATAATCTGCTGTATGGACATTTCTAAACTGAGAAGCTTAGACCAGATTACTTATTTTGCCTATCCTTACTCCCAGCCTCTGAAAGGACACCTAGTCCTGCATGCTGAACTGAAGACCATTCCCAAGAACAGAAAGAAAAATAGACCTCTTCTTGCCAAGACGACCTTTGATTTACACTTATCTCCTCATTTTTTCTCCATATGTTTTATTTCCCCAAAGACAGGCTGCTGAGGAAGCAGCTTCAGTTAGAGGTGGAAAGGAGGAGGTCAAGGTGAAGAGGTGAAAAGAAACTCCTGCTAACTGCTAAATTATCTGCAGTTATCTGTACTTGAGCCAATTCTCACTTTCTGCTGTAAAACTCAACAAAGTCCCCACTTTGCTCCAGAAGTTCCAAAACACAAGAAACAAACCTAACAGAACCATCTCAACCTGATGAGAAAAGACCAGTTGAAACATCTTTCCCCATCTCCATGGTCCAGGGGGCCCAAGGCACAGTTTGCTCAACGGTTCGCATCTGCTGAGCAGAGAGGCTGAAAGCTCCAGTGCCACCACGGGGCTGCCCTGCGTGCAGTGGTGCCTCTGCTCAGCTCTTCTCCACCAGCCTTTACAGAAGCTCTGTCTGCCCCAGGAGATGCTTTTCCCAGCGCATCTCCTCCCAGCTATAAGCCAAAAAAAAAAAAAAAGAGTCAGCAGATGGAAACACTGGATTTGCCTCCCTGTGATGCCATCCAGAGGCTGGTCGGCTCCAAGGGGAGATCCTGCCACAGGCAGAAGGAGAGCTGATACCTTAAAGCCATTCTGAAGGCATCTCAGAGGCTCATTCAGCCCTGCCTCTGTATTTACTTTTCACAGTTGCAACAAATCTTTGTTTTAGTTTTTTCCCCAGGAATTCATGGCAGGTGCAGGACCATGGAGGATGCTTGCAGGAAAAAAAACAAACAACCCACCTCTGCCTGTCCTGCCATCTCCAACAGAGGTCAAGGCAATCTTGCTAATTACTCATACATTAAAATCTTTACAAACTCAGAAGCCCCTGGAGGAGTCCTGCAATCAAGTTCAGCGGTGCCCTGTGTCCCAACCCACTCAGGGCAGGCCAGCTTCAGGAATATCATGTTTTTCCAGGCACAGTACTGGAAGCAACAGGAAAACAACTGTCTCATTGTTTAGAGCATCCCTAAATATTGCCAGTAAAGATCTGGTCAACTTTCCACAAAGTCTGCGGCTTTTGAGATTTTTCCATCAGGGTGATTTATTTCATCAAAACAGCTCTCAGGCCACCAGCTGTTAAAGCACTTGTGGAAAGGGCCGACTCAATTCGCATTATTCACTGCGGGTTTCCCTTAATAGAATCAAACTGGTTAATAAGTGCTAATACCGGTAATACAGCCCTCTGTACTTTGACCTACATTCTCCTCCGGCTCCCGAGGGGGTGGACTCAGGAGGAGCTCTGCAGTATTTCCTCCGGTGCACGGACAGCAAGGATTAACCCCTACAGGCAATCCTCATCCGCTGGGTTTCGGGAGCATTTTGGGGTCTAAGGCTCTGTTGTTATCAGGTACCGCGCAAAATTCTATCCAAAAATTCTGATCCCAAACTGCTCGTGGTCCCATCAGCACCCAAAGAGTGCTGGGTCTCAGCCCCTGGTCTCCAGAATGACCTTTCTCCGCTGCGTGCCACCAGTTCAGAAAGCCAAAGCTGTTATGGTTAAATAAAAAGATAAGAATTGGCACAAACAGTTTCCTAAGCTTGGTAATTACACAGCCAGTTTGGATACAAAATAAGAAAGCAAATATTACTGTGAAATTAAGGAAGGGGGGTGGAGAGCGTGCCTTTTTATTTATTTATTTATTTCATTTTTTCTTCCCAGGACAACACCGAGAAAAATCAGATTGGTGTAAATACTCTAAATGCCACTGTATTTCTGTCAGGTTCATTTGGAAGGTCAGGTTCAAATTAAATGGTTCATTTAGTTATTTTCATCGCTACACAGTCCAAGTTGTAGTTTTGGGTATACAAACCACACACCCTTCCCTAGGACATAGACAGAACCACGACAAAAGCAGCTCACACAAGGCGTAGGACAGAGCGAGGTGGTTCAGGAGAGGGATTTGGGGGTCAAACAAAGCAGTTTTACTCCAATTTACTCCCAATCCCAGCAAAAGCATACGTTGTTACCCAAGGAATTGGCCCTGAAGCATTTTTCAAGTAGACACGGTCATCATTAGGCTTCAGAGTTAACGTTCCAGGGCACTGAGGAAGGGGAGCGTTAGGAGTTAGGAGCTGGTGCAGTGGGGTACGGCGTTACCATGCTTCCTCCTCCTGGCTCAGAGAGAGGAGGAGGAGGAGGAGTCGCAGCGCGGCCGGCGCTGACCTCCCGCACGGCTCAGCCCGCGCTCCCCACCAGAGTTTTGGCAGCGGAGGGGAGGAAGGAAGGAATGTAGACTCCTCCAGTCACCAAGTTAATGGGTTTCAACGTGTAATTAGTGTCATTCTTGAAAACCCATGTCTTGTCACCACTCTAAATGTGTTTAGCTTCTGTTTCCTCATTATTTTGGGATCTTATTTTTCCGCTAGATTAAGGAGATACTTCTCCCTCCCCCCCCCCAAAAAAATCCCTCCCTTCGGAGTGTTCATAGATGATTAAGAGATGATTGAAAACCTCTTGGCCTGCTTTTTGCATGTTAAACATTTGCCTGAGGAAGGACAAATATCCACTCTACAGTTTGGAAGTTTGACAAAATCTGATGTACTGAGCACAGACTAACAAATCCCTGATTCGTATCTAGTCCAGGGTACCACAGTTCTTTAGGACCACTTATGCATAGTGACCATGAAACCAATTAAAGACTAATTTTCCTGGATTGGCAATAGAAATTTGAGGGGATTTCAGACTGCCCTGAAAAACCCAGAGCCGTACACCCCAAGGGATCCAGTTCAGGAGATTAGTCATCACATGTTCTCGTTATCATTATTGGGGAAAAACAGATACCTTGAGAGGTAAAGTCAACGTTGAGTTAGTTGGTGAGGAGGAACTCTCTCCTCCTCTCTCCACTTTATCACACAAAACCCATTTCTTCTAATGCAATAAGTAAACATGACTTGACATCTCTGCTGCTAACCCAAACATACTTTTTTTTTTTTTTTTTAACACCACTGTACTAGTATGGCAGGGTATGTGGGCTCCTGCACCCGAGGCAGTTTCTGAGGTCCCCATGCCTGTTCCCACCTCTGCCCCAGGCAGAACATGCAGCAGCGGTGGGCTTCAGGCACAGGGTGGCTGCCCCAGCTGGGTGAGCTAAAGAAAAGCATTCAGCACTGCAAATGCAGAGATCTAGAGTTACACATTACTCGTTTCTGCTCTCTTACCCTATTTTATTTTGATTTGATTTTTATTTGCCAGCCAGCACAATTGCAAAGTTCTGAGGAGGGATGCACTTTCTTTCTCCTGCCTTGAGACAGACAGAAAAGACTTTAGGAAATGCCACAGAAATCAACTCTGCTAAGAAAATGCAAGAATTGAACAGTTCAGCTTTCAAGAGTCAGATAATGGCAAACAGAAGGTTGAACTTTTCCCCTCGTGTGCATATGCATCATGATTCATTGCATACTCCTCTCATGCTATTCCTCAACCATTGCAGCGTGCCATAATTTGTCTCAAGAGGCAAACAGTAGTTTGCAGAGCTGCATACTTGTCTCCGAGCGGCAGGGCAAGGCTGAGTTCACAGCACATCACATGCCCAACACGCTGCAAAAAGAACGGCAAGCCTGCTGGTGATGGGGAGAAGCAAGAGCGGGGCTGCTCCCTAAAGGAAAATCCAGGAAAACCAAGCAAAGCTCAGGAACAGGGCAAGGAGGAGACAACTCTGCCACTACACTCTTTGTCAGGAAGCGACAGGACAAGAGGTAATGGTTTTAAACCAAAAGAGGGGAGACTTAGATTAGATATCATGAAGAACTTCTTTACTGTGAAGGTGGTGAGACACTGCAACAGGCTGCCCAGGGAAGCTGTGGATGCCCCATCCCTGGAAATGTTCAAGGCCAGTTTGGATGAGGCTTGGAGTAAGCTGGTCTGGTGGGAGGTGTCCATGCCCATGGCCAGGGGGTTGGAACTGGATGATCTTTAAGGTCCCTTCCAACTCAAACCATTCTATGATTCTATGATTCTACATAGCTAAGGCTGGGCTGAGCTCAAGTAGGGACCATCAAAGGTCCTGGCTGAAGCTGATCAGGGAAATCAGGGTCTGTAAGTGCCCCAAGCTAGTGCAAGGATGTCCCTGAGATGTGGCCACTTGACTTGTGGCATTGCAAGCCCTGAAGCCAGTCCCCGGGGGTGCAGGCAAGGCTGGCTGCATCATGTCAGATCAAGTGGCCTGATCCATGGTTCAGGTGAAAGCTGTACCGTGCACCACATTGTGCAGGCTTTGGCCCCAGGAGGTGAGAAGTAGTGGTAGGTTTGAGTCACTTCTGGCAGCGACCTGAGGATCTCATCGCATCCGAAGTATGGCTCAGAAAAAGCCTTGCTAGAAAAGAGAAGCCTGAAGCCATGGCTTCATGCATCCATGTTGCTGCCTCTCCCTGGCCAGTTTGGACCAGTGGAGCCTGGCAGACTGGTATTGCAAATATCTCTTATAAAAGGTCCCTGAGCAGACCTTGGAGAGAAGTCCAACCACCATGTCAATACCGCTGAAGTCAGCACAACCCTGAGTCCGTTGCCCGGGGATCCTGCCCGTGTGCAGGAGACGCATCTCCTCATCAGCTGCAGGCTGAGTAATCAGCTATTCCCATGCAGATGAGCCCCGGGAGAGGAGCAGCCATCAGCACTGGGACTCCCAGTTCTGGGAAGCGCAGACCTCCTCTCTCAGAAATATCTCACCGCAGGAGTAATGCCGCTCAAATCTTGCAAGTAATAAAAAGTAATGGGAAACAGATGCTGCTGTACCTTAGATTAGAATCTATGTTTAGATTTCCAAGATAATTTTTATCTCCGATACTTTGGGTAATGCGAGGCTGATATGATAAATGGATTTTCTATGGAGTCTGCAAACAGCGTGCCTGCTTCAAAATGCAACCTGATACAGGGTTGTCTCCGGCCGGGAGACGGAGAAAAGAAACAGAACTGGCCCGAGCGAGGGTCAGGATGGAGGATGTGTTACATGTGTGAGGTCACACCACTCTGGACTGGTGCTGGAGGAGGAGTCGTCACATCTCCCCAACTCCCTTCCCGCCTGCCCTGAGTGCAGTGGGACAGACTATCCCATGGGTCTCTCCTTGGAGGGCAGAAGAGCCTCCCCAGCCCAGGAGATGGTCTTGGAAAGACACCTGGGAGAGCGGTCACTTCTGCAGGAAAGTGAAACCAAGGTCTTTAAATTCTAAACGGGGTGAGCTCAAATACTCCATACACCAACTTAAAATCAGCCACTAATAGAGAGAACAGGCTACCATGCTCAGGCAACCATATTTCCACTGGTCCACAGCACTAGGCTATGGGTATAGACCTCCCTACACATCCACATCCTCCTTAGCTTACTTGAACCCTATTCTCTGAAACCTACTTCTTCTCCACAAGTGGTCTGACACCCTTCAATATCCCCTCTCCCCATTACCATCCCTGTACTGGGGCCAGGCACAGTTTGCTGCCACCCTGCGACTGCATTTTCTCACCTCTTTTTCACTGCCCCGTTGAAGCAATGGCCACAAAAGGTGGATACAGCCTTTTCTTGGTCTGCAGCCAACAGGGCCAATAGCAAATATACATGGCAAAAAAAATAAAATAAAATAAAATCGGGGGGAGGGGGGGATAAAGGAGAAAGATTTTATTTTTCCTAAATTATTTTTATTATTATTATTTTCCAGCCTGAAAACTCTTGGCAAAGTAAAACTCATCAGTTCCTTCTAGCATTGTAAGCGGAGATTATGTAATATTTACAGTGATATTAATGCAATCAATCAGCGTCAGCAAGTGGAGATGTGGGAGCCAGCTATACACATGAGAGAAAAGTGGGGAAAAGGAAAGCACAAAGGGGTCCCTGTGGTGGCCAGGGAGGGATGCCAAATACTTTCACTGCTTTCCAAACTAATATGTTACAAAATAACACAATCGGCTTTGGCCCAGTTCATTAAAAATAATTAACTTGACTGCTCAGAGACTTCCCCGCAGACTTGAGATGCCCACTAGCGCCCAGGCATTCGTATAAATGCCTTTCCTCCTCTATTGGAAGGGGAAGACTTTGCCCAGCCCTGCTGCAGCTCAGTCCCCAGTGATGTCAAAGGAGCCCTTGTTGGGTCTTGGGTTACTGGGAATGGTGAAAGCATCATGGACCGAGAGCCTGCACTGAACAGAAGGGCTTTGCCTCTGCCCCATCTGCTCACCACAAAGTGCCAGCAGCTGAAAAGAGGCCATTCTTCTCCAGACGTGTGCCTTGTAGCCACCAGGCAAGTGACTTCACAACCCCGAAAGCTGCCCAAATAGCTGCTACTGCTGTTTTGTTTTTTTGGTTTTTTGTTTTTTTTTTTTTTTTTTAAAAGGTAGTAATATTGTTGCCAGAGTTTGATTTCAGCCTGGGCCACCGGAGAAATTTTTATCAGCGGGGAAAAGGTGTCATTTTGCTGGACCAGGGTGGGAAGTGGGAACTGCAGATGATCCCAGCTTCGCACCCAGCCCTCACAGCTGCCAAGGGGGCAGGATGAGAAAGGGTCAGCAGTTGGCTTGCGAGGAGCTGGGACCGTGCCGAGGAGCAACAGCTGGGAGCGTGCTCTGGTCCTTGTCTACCAGCATGGAAACACTGCAGGCATTGCTAAACCATATCTCGAAATAAGCCTTCCCTAAATGACTGCTATTGATGTTTGGACACCAGCCTGCAGCATGGCAGAGCCCAGTCTTGGGATTCAGATCTTGATGTAGACTATTTCAAGGACCAGGGACCATTGCTGTCCTGGCTGATGGGCCATTCTTGCTAGGAGAAATGGACAAACCAGTTCAGAAGAAAGAATCGGTGCCCCTGTGCATAAAACCATGAATCCTACCTTCAAAAGAGGCCAGAACGGGTGAATTACCTTGTTTTCTTTATTTTAAAATGTTTGCGTAACTGTTCAGATACTGGGTCAAATGGTTTTCACACACCAGTAGAAGACCTGCTCACTGATTTCTGCTGGAGCCTTGAAAATCTTCGTAGCCAAATCTGACTAATCCAAGACATTCAGATCTACTGTGGGTGGATCACTGCCTTTGATGTGCTTGTCTGAACTGAACAATTCCAGCTTCCAGAATTTACTCTCGCATGCTACCTAAAGGACAAAACCCGTGTACCTTTAAAAGTGTGAACTTCACTCGAGAAATCTAGGCAAGGACCCTAATATGATTAAGAAAAATCTCAATTGATGGCAACTGTGTAGATGCCTAAAATCCTACAGCATTATCTTCAGAGGACTTCTTTGACCAAGAATTCATTTTATCTTCTGGAGTAAAGAAATGCTAGGTACGCTTCATTCAGAGAGAGGAAATGCAATATATTTTAAAATTCAGCAATGCAGAAAAAGAACAGGAGGCGCATAATATTTTTCCCATGTTCGTGTCCATTATGCTACCTTAAAACACAAAACCAGAAGCATGCTCGGGTGACAGTGAAAGCTGATGTACACAAGGCAGATTTTTTTTTCCCCTGTGGGCCTCCTGCCAGAAGCCACCACAAGGAAACTCCCACACCTTCAGAAAGGTTTCCTGACGCCAATCTTGGTCAAAGGGGAAAGGACAGCTGAGTGGCAGAGCTGCTGAGCTCTTGACCATGATGCAGATGGAGATAAGGTTAGAGTAGATGACTCCTTTAACCCTGAGTTTCGAAAGAGCTATTGGCCCAGACACAATTGAGAAATGCCTGTTCTCCAGAGGAAGATCAGCCTGTGGACAGCAGTCAATTTTCCAAGAGCAGACCTCCCCAAACAGTTACTTGGGCAGTAAGAGCCAGTTGTCTTTGAACAGTCAACATGTGATCGTTTCTGGCTCCTTCCCATTTAGGAGTGTGACTCCCGGGGAAAGCTTGACATCAGATTCTGCCCTGGTCAGAGAGTGCAAAACTCTGTCCAAGGCCAAGTTTGGTGCATTTCTGACTCCTGAGCCATATTCTCTCTTCCTCTCTGACCCAGGGAGTCTATTTTGGGCTGAATTCCTAGTGACACAAGCAGAAATTCCTAGAATAAGACCCTTGTGCACAGATGGAAGAGGAAACTGTTTTGACAACTGAGCAACCACGAACCACTTCCATTAACTCCAACCTTTTGTTCCAGCTTTAGGTTTCCTTGAAGGTGCTTGGAAGCCTTCTTCAGGGTGAAGTTCAGTGGTCTTTAGGGAAAAGGGGACCCTTTTTACTCTTAGAGGAACCTGTCCCTCACACCATGGAGATGCCCACCAGATGCCCTAGAAACCTTTTTCACTGAGGGCAAAGGAAGAACAACACTTGCCCCAGACAACTTTAATCGTCTTGTATAAGCAACTAAATCAGGTGGCTGATCTTCCTTTCATCTCTTTATAATCTCTGTAGAGAGATCTTTCTTCTGGTGAGCAATTCAGAGCAGGAATTAACCTCACGTGCAGAGAAGAGCCTTATGGAGTAACCTTTCTCTCTGCCCTGTACAGAGGAGCTGTAGAGCAGTTTAAGCCAGGCAGGTAAGTTAGACACCTTAAGTAGACAGCTGGAGGTAGATGAATCATAGAATGGTCCAGGCTGGAAGGGACCTCCAAAGGTCATCTAGTC
>JAOQGH010000004.1:28797474-28865356 GCA_025769975.1 Gallinago jamesoni | reverse complement strand
ACTGAGCCCTGGGGGACACCACTCGTGACCGGTCGCCAACTGGACTTCGCTCCATTTACCACCACTCTCTGGGCCCGATGATACTCAGAGTTTGGAAGTCTAAGTGGAACGTTCCAGTTCTTCCCAAAACATACAGTGGAAATATTTGGGCTCAGAGAGAGTGACTATAGCCAGGACAGCAAAAGAAACAGCAGCGAGTCCCGGTGCTGGCATTGCTAGAGAAGCCGAGAGCTGACTCAGAAAGCAAATTATCTTTCATGCTGCCGATCACAATGTCCTCGCCTAGCCTTTGGTAACGCATTTCACTGCCCTACTGAAAGCCAAATCCCCAGCTATGGGGCAAGCCAAAGAGAATAGGTTTGAACGTGGGGCCGACTGGCAACAGAAAAATTTCTCCAGACGCTCACTATGGGCCAGAGGTGAGCTGATCTGGGATTATTATTGCAGGCTGGGAGGTGTGGTGTGCTTGGCAGCTGCTGTTTCCAGCTGCTTGCATGGGCTAGATGGGAGGACCCAGAAAGGTAAATTCATCCAGGCCATTGTCTCCAGCCACCCATGGGCCTGTTAGGATGACTGCCCTCTGAATTATCTATCTAACTTCCCAGTGGGACAGTCTTTCTGGTTATTTGTCCCTTTGCACAAGAGGTCACCATTCTTTGATGAAGGACTTCTCACATAGACATTACAGCACCAAGAATTACAGGACAGAACCGTTACTTTTTTCCTCTTCTGCTTATTCTGTTTCACCCAAACCATCATACGGAGTTTCTTAATGTTTTGTTCAAAAACTTGGACAAAAGACAGAGAACTGCTTCCAGGCTGGGCTGTAGTTGACTATGCACCTCTGAATGTACATTTCAGGTATCACCATAAAACAATTAGCCTCTAATAATAAAAATTTTACTCCCTCTAAACTAACAAATAGATTGCAATTGGCATCCTATCAAGGTGCCACCAACTTCCTGGGCCCACCAGGGCACCAAGGAAGACAAAGCCCCTCCCCTCAGGCCAACATCAACACTTACAAGACCAGTGGCATGAAACTACACAAGTTATTCCTTCAATTTGTGGGAATTTAAATCCAGGCATCAGCCAGAAGACCAGCTGCTCTTTTCCTTTTGGCCTTTCCCATATCTAAATACGGGTCAGCAAGAGGAATTTCAGGCAACTTATTACAAAGGGGGCACTGTGCTGTGGGGCATGTCCGACAGGACCACCCTTCTCATCAAATCAGGCAACCAGCTGGAGCAGGAACAGAGCTGATTTTAGGGCCTTGAGTCCAAATTCCCTTCCCACGACAACCAGTCATAAAAGGAAAAACAGAGTCAGCCTGTGTCCAGGGAGCTCATCTGAGTCCCACTCTGTGGGCATCACCATGGGCTTACTCCAAAGAGATGTGGTAGTGATGATGCTATTTATGAAACCAGCACAGACTCTTCCCCACCCTCACTGGTCAATTTTACTATTTTTGAGCACCAGGCAGGAAATAAATAAATTCTGCTTAATGTCATGGTCATTTTTCAAGCAGGAAGTGACACTGGTTGACACCCAGCCATTAATTTGACACGGGGCAGTAAAATCATCTGATTCTGCTAGCAGAATTTTATAGGAATTAACCAGCCTTAAGATTTATGGGCAACATATTGCTTTCACTGTACAGGCTGGTATAAAAAAAAAAAAGAAAAAAAAAGAAAAAAAGGAGCTTCATTATTTCTTATTGTAAAGGGATTTTTGGACTATGGAAACAGAGTCACTTAGGAAACCTTTGCTCTTCTGTAGATTTCCCCTTCTCCCCCCAACTTTTACTCTAATTTAAAAGAAAAAAATGGCACAGAAAGGTATTTTAGGAGAAGCAGATGTTGTCAGAGGCATGGAGAAATGGATGTTTTTGCAGTGGTGCATGAACTTTGCTCCCAAAGAAGGAAAGAGCACACACGCTACAGCCAAAGAGATGCTTCAAGTCGCAAAGTCCGAGTCTCAAAGGCTTTGTTATTGTCCCGTTATCAGCTGAAACCTGAGGTGGTCACAGAGGTCCATGGGGCCTGAGGAAGACCTTCAGCCAGTGTGGGGAGAAGGAAGGGATGGAAAGGCTGTAACCTGCTTGTCATAGCCAGGTGCCCTCACTCTTAGCTCCCACCCCAGGCAATGCTGGTGGAAGACACCGAGCACCCACAGGGGAGACGTCCCGGGCATCAACCACAGGCCAGAGAAGGACTCTTGAGGACTAAGGCTGGGGATTGCATCCTGTTCTGCAAAGCCTACCTAGCACAGAGGATATCACTTCGGTTACGCGAGCCGTTCCCGTGCCTTGGGCTCTCTCCCCAGGCGCGAGTTTGCAGCTCAGGCTCCAAAATGTAGGCGGATTAGAATAACAAACGCAGCGGTTGTGTGCGCCGAGGGGAACTCTGCCAAGTCCTAGTGGTGCACGTTTCTCCTTGCAGCAGGCTCCAGCCCCAGATGGCAGCGGAGCAGGGCTGTGCTGTCCCCCCACCCTCCCGCTGGCCACCACCATGACGTTCTCCCTCCAGCTGTGGGGGAAAATGGAGGGCGGGCGGAAGCACGCGGAGATCCTTATCGCGCCGCGGTCAGGAACACCACATCAACCAGCCTGCCTGACGTATTATACCACCCTCTTGAGATGAGCCAACTGACCCAAGCCTGGGCTCCCCCACCAGTGTCGCCCCACACAGGGGCCAGCTCCTTACAACACCCCCTTGCTCCTCCATGCTCAGCCCTTGTCTTGCTCAAACACTCGGCCTTCAAGCTCATTTTCCCAGTGCTATGTCAAATGCCACAGGAAGGGCAAGGAGATCTTCCCAGCACCTCCAGACAGGAGCGAAACCTGGATGCTTGCACAACCAAGGTCACCAAGAGGTGACCAACCTGCTAATGAAACCTGTATGCTTGTGTGACTGGTCTCACCAAGAGGTGACCAACATGCTAACGATCAGCAGCTGAAGGATAATCACAGAATCATCTAGGTTGAAATGAACCTTAAAGATTACCTAGTTTCAACCCCCCTGCCATGGAGGGGGGACACCTGCCACCAGACCAGATTGCTCAAAGCCCCATCCAGCCTGGTCTTGAACACCTCCAGGGATGGGGCAGCCACAACTTCTCTGGGCAACCTGTTCCAGTGTCTCACCACCCTCACAGGAAATGCTAGAGAAAGAGACCCCAGGAAGGGATGAGCTGCTAGAAAAGGATGGCAGATCCCATAACACCCACCCTTGTCCCTTTAGGTCCCACTGGCAGACACACCTAACTGTGAGCCACCTTCATCACAAGGAACACCACAACCAACGCATCCAAATTCGATGGCTACAGCTCCTGAACTAATAAGGTGAGAGCCTATGTTTATTATTACGGGCATAGCTGTGTGTTAATGGGCTCAGGTGGCTTCTGGCTTACATCCCATCACCTTGAAACAAAGTGGAGCTGGTTCTGATCTGGAGAGGGAGCTGAAAGCTTACTGCTGCTCTTGTGTCTGCGACACCTCACGGCCTCAGCCCAAATTCCTGCACGAACCAACCCACAGCGAGAGGGCCTCCGCACCGAGGAGATTTATATGCTCAACAGCAGGAGATTTTGGGGGAGCAGATGTAGAGAGAGAGGGTCACACAAGGTCACATTGGAAATACATGGCAGAGGCAAGAACTCAGCCCAGTTGAACTAAATTCCCTCTCAGTGGCAAAACCACAAGACCATCCTTCCTCTTAAAAGAGTTTTTCCATGTCCTAACAAGCCTGGTGAGGAACTTAATGACATCTGCGTGCTCTTGCCTGAGCAAGGACCTCATGATTTGGCTGGATGCCATGAAAAAAAAGATGTCCAAAAGTTATGAAAATAAAGGTATTTATCTTCATTGTTAGAAACGGAGCCTGAGCCTTTTATTTCTCTCTCCTGGAGGATTAAGCTCACAGATTTACAAAGAACTGGTTGATTACCAAAATAAATACATTGCCATGCCAATTTATAGGACACAAATGTAGGAAAGCCATCCAACCAAATCAGGCAAAGTGTAATTCATGTGAGAGCCCTCAGCATGTGCAAAGGGCACAGTGCATGTGGAACAAAGTACACAGGGAAAACATGCTAGAAACCTCTATCTGCGGGAACAATTCCCAGTGCAGCATACAATGGAGCTATGAAATAAATGGCTTGGCTCTCCACTGGAAGCAAAGCCCAACTGTTCTCAATGAGAAGGAGGATCATGTATCTTTATAATGAGAATTCAGTCATTTTAAAATGTTGGCTTTGCTCGTATCACCACCAAATCTGTCTGCAGAGCTGACAGGCTGCAGACTTCATTTGGATTTCTAACTGTGATTATACATGGCAGTGATGGATACCACAAGGTTTTCGGGGGCTTACGGTTTAGGGCTGGCTTTTGTTTTTCAGTTGTTTGGGGCTCGGGATTGAGGGGGCTGTTGGGGTATTTTTAGTGTCACTGTCCAATGAGGCTTAAAGAGCTCTTTCCTCATTTTAATAGTTCTGATAATGCACAGAGATGAAAGCAGACCCCGAATAAGTTGTTCTTTATATTGGCAAAGCCACCCCTTCTGCGATGAAACCCAAGAGCCGTTTCTGCTTTCAGTGCTCAGTGAGATGGAGCAGAACGTGTTTACTGAGGCTGAACGTACCGCTGCCCTCAGAGGTGTAAGCACCACCCTTTGCAGCAAAGGTGATCCTCAGAGCACTAAAACATCTGCTTGCTCAGGAAAAAAACAGCCCCGCAACCACATGAATGTTGAGGAGCATGGCACATCCAGGAGTCAGGGGAACTTTCTGCTCCGCTGTTTCTTACAAGGCAGAATAATTTTCTATAGCAAATAGCACATTCAGGAGCGATGCATTTCGCACTCAGATCAGCTCCTTTCACAGCCCAACCTGAAGAAACAGTTGTCCAGTTGAAAATGAAGCAGCCTTCATGCAAGGTCTAAACCCACATTTGGAAGATGTTCTTTGCCGTTCCTTCCACCTACATCAGATTACACGGCTACAGACAGGCACAGCATCACGGTGGGATGCAGAGCAAGAGACTCTGCAGCAGGGTATTGATGTCCAAAGGCTTTACAGGAGACAGGTAGGTTATTTGTAAATTTAAAACTCACTTCCTCCAGATCTTTCCTCCTACTATTAAGACTAAAAAGCAGAAGATTGTCTCGTTACTGCTGAGGAAGCCAAGTTAATGTTATGATCCCTAGGGACCACAGCCTGGTCTCCAATGGGAAAACCAGGTGGCATAATTTCAACTTCTACAAGGCTGTTCTCCACATATCCTGGGGAGAATATCCCTGCTTTTGTGGCATGAGACATTTGGAAAGCAGCAACTGATATATTAGCTTGATTCGGGGCACTGTTAGGCAGACTGGAGTTTGGACACGTGAACAAGAGGTGGTTGACCTGACTATTGCTGCATTGGGTCCAAGTTAGGCGCACCCAAACAGGGGAACCGATGACACGCATTGAGTTCACAGCATGTTCTTTGCAAGTGGACACAAAGCGGCTCAGAGACCTGGTTCAGATTAGTCACCGAGAACAAATGTGCTCAACTGAGCCGATCTGGGAAGCCACGGGGCTGGGTCTCAGCAGAGGAGATCTCTCCCATACTTCACAGCACCGTGCAGCCCAAGGTGTGCCAGCTCTGAACAGAAGCTAGACAACATTTTGGGCTCCAGACTACCATGGCCTTCGGAGCAGTAGTACCAGGCCAGGTGGTGTAAAAGCAGCTCATATAAAACATCTATATTTTTATGTATGAGAAATTTGATATATGAGATCTCATATATACAATATAAAATACCTAGACCTCCCCATAGTCCTTGGAGTGATGGGAACGCACCAAGATGCTGTTTGTTCATCGCACAGAGGTGGAAGGCTGGACACAATGCTTCTGGGACTCCCACCCCTGCAGTAAATATCATCCTGCCTCTACCCCGACTGAAAATTTAAAGGCAATAAGGACCAGCCCACGCTCCAAAGCGGACTAAAGCACAGATTCCCCAAAGATAGCCCCAAAGTTCAGCAGCAGCACTGCTATGTAGCTCCCGGTGCCCCAGCTCAGGGCTGCTGGGACACAGACTGGCTGCAGTGGTTCCATAAAGGGCAGTGCCCAGCGAAGCCAAGCAGGGCTCTGGCTCTCCTCAGCAGCATGCCAGCTCCTGCAGCCCAGCACTTCTTCCCCAGCTTCAGCCATCTGCTCACAGCCCTCCTGGCCAGAAGGAGAGGAGCATTCCCAGTTGCAGCTGCCTTTTTTTTTTTTGGAGGAGGAGGCCAAAGCCTCTGTACATTGCGAGCTGTGAAATATATGAACTCCCAGGCTTTACATGAGCCCCACTCTTCTGGGCAATATCACATGGCTTTCGGATTTGTCTGCCCTGTCCACCTCTCCCATGTGTTTCCGATAATTGCTTGCACATGGAGAGGGGGTTTTCTCTTGTTTGCCCTTAGAAGGGACCTGCTGTTGTTCCCCCTTCTTAGATGAGGCTACAGGCGTACACATCATTTTTATTGGTGTATTTTATTGCCCCTACTTCTTTACAGCACACACCACCGGTCTCCCCAGCCATCCCGTGCAGCCAGTTGCTTGCCGGCACCTCTCCGTTAGGTCTCTCCTCGTTTCCCCATCTTTCTCAGTCGAAACGGGGGCCCCTAATTAAGGAGAATGCCTTATAAATCTCTCTGCATCCAAATAAGATCCAGAGCCTGGCTGGGGAGACGGATCTGGAGACAGTGAGTAGGTCTGGCATTCCTCATGTCGCACACAAGCTTTCTTCAGCATCACTCTGCTTGGCACGTGAGGTTGGGTCTCGGCACCGAGACCCAACCTCACGTGCCCAATCCTTGGAGAAAGCAGTTAGGAAAGGGATGGGCTGGAGACCACCTGCTTGGACCTCCAAGCCTTGGTCTATGCAGCTAAATGGGATGCCGACCCTGCAGGGGAGGTAGCCACCTTGCCTAGGGCCTCCTTGGAGGACCTCGTGACGCACACTGGTAGGAGAGGTAGGTAGTAATCTCTCCCCCCCAAAAGCTAATGGATTCATAATCTCTCAGACACGGCCAGAAAACCCTTTGGTTGGGAGGTGAGCTGCATCCAGAGGGTCTTCTTCCTCTGCCAGGGCATGTCCTACCCTCAAAATCCCCCAAACCAACCCAAAAACCAAGATGGAGGTTTCTGCTACAAAGCCCTGTCTGGATGCAGCTTTGTGCCCAGTTTTACACCGACTGGTGAAAGGCAGCTCCCAGCTCAGCACCCTCATCCCATACCTTCCCCACCACCCAAGCCCCCATGGAAGCACTTAAGAGACTTGCCCTTGTTCATGGCTCTTGGGTTGCCCTCTGCTCTTTCCATTGATGCCGTGTGTGCACAGGCAACACAGGTCTTGACCCAAACAGGATCACTCTGAAGAGGCAACAGCCTGTGACTTACACATTGCATTGCTCAAACTCTCTGTCTAAATCAGAAGACCTGGATAGAGCCCTCAAAACTCATAGTAACACCAAGCTCCTCACCGAAAACCTGCTCCTTGTGGAAGAGTGGTGCTGGAGGCACCATAACTCAAAAAGCACAAAGGATAATAGTGGCCTGAGGCAGAAAAAAATCTGCCCTTCTAAATCACCACGTTGCTTGCGTCCGCGCATGCCCACAGCCCTGACTTTTGATCAATACTGTGCCGGCCCAAGGACTTAAGCTCAGCCTCCAGTGGTGTCTCTGCATCACCCTCGCACACAATAATTTCCTCAGTGTACACGTCGCTGGAAACGCAGCCGGTGCCAGAATTCCCCGATACCAAATCCCTCCTTGGGCCAGTGCCCAGCACTCCGAAAAGGCCGTCAACATCTGGAAGCAGTGATACCGCACATCTGCGAGACCCTCGGAATTACAGGATGGAGAGAGAACTACCTACAGGATTACTGATGTTGATAATTAAATCCTAAATAGCATGACTTTTAGATGTACTCACCTTCCCTCAAACACCGTAATGCTTGAACTATCACTTGGCCCGTACGCGATGCTGCTGCTGTAAACAACCCTTGGGGCAGAAATAGATGGAAATTTTGCTTGCACTTGTAACAGAATTGCAGCTGGGAAGGAGAAGCAGGTAGGATAAATCTAAAGAAAACATCTCTAATTACTGAGGGACTGATTTTGCACCTCTTACTCATGCAGAGTAGTAACAAAGCAGATAATTGTACCAGTTATCAGCATGACTCAGAGTACTGCATCCAAGCTTTAACCACAACCAGGACCTCTAGCACCAAACCAGGGTCACATAAAGCTTCTCCAGGCTTCTCAGAAACTTGGGAAAATCTGGGGAACCCTCTCAGGCTTCACGAGATGTGGCTTTTCTACTGTACCCAGCAAGATACCTTTATACTTTTAACATAGTGGTTTTCTGGATGCCTGGTAGGGAGGAGCGCAGAAGACTAGCTTGTGGTTTTAGTTGGGTTGGAAACATTCCTTATTCATCATTCCGGCATAATTTATACCACAACATACAAGATACCTTGCTCCAAACCATGTGACACGATATCTTTAATGTCTTTTCGTTAAGCCATTCTGGTTTTTTACTACTAATGAAGTCCTGATTTCCTGGCAGCGGGGAGAGATGTAGCAGAGTTAAGGAAAGGGTGAGAAGGCACCATAAGCCCCCTCTGTTCTTCCCCCATCAGCATCACTCAGCCCATGCCACGGCAGAGGGGCTCTGCCCCACACACAGCCCACATTGCAGCTTCAGCCCGGCCCACACAGGTTTTTGGAAACCCTCACATACAAACATCACTTCACACCCATGAGATACCCCCCTGAAACCAGTGAGGTTGACTGGGCGCCCGATGCTAACTGTTTGCTGGGCTGACGGTTCAGGAGTTTCCCACAGGAGTTTTGTCAAGTCAAACCAAAAAAATCAGAGGTGTCAGATCCAAGGAGAACTTTAAAAAAAGGACCTACTTCAGCTGCTGGTTCTGTGCGCTAACACCTCCTGCTTGGCTCCAGAACTACGAAAATTCAAAAGAGGCTTTACTTAATTTATGTCTATTTTTCTATTCTATTTACATTCTTTATGCAAAATTCACCCCTTGATAGCCAAGATCAGGGATCTCCATCACCCTTGCTATGCCAGGAGCCCGGGGAAATGTTTCCCTGAGGTGATCCTGAACAGAAGAGACATCTAGACCAACAAAACACTGTTGATACAGACCACAGAGGAGCAGAAGCCACCTGCACACAGTTGAGGAGCCATCCTGCTGGAAGCGATATACGCACTACAGACAGACCACAATTTGCAGAAAGAACAACATTTGCAACCCTAACATGAAACACACAAGGTAATGATGCTTTCTGACACTTATCTCTTTGATCTGAGACCTAGGCTCATTCTAGTTATTTTCTAAGTCATCACAGATAAATACTGTTGTGCATTTTCAATGACCCCAATCAAAAGCTTTTCCAAAACCAGGAGCTCGCAGGACGGCGGTGCAGTAGCCTTCAGGAGCTCATTTTGGAGAGGGTGGAGCAGATTTTTTGCTGTTTTGCTAGTGAATAAACCCATTATGTGGACACCCCGTACTGAAATGATGAGAGATCTGGGTTCAAAAGGAGGTTTTTGTTTTGCTGTAAATCCTATTTATGGCTTAGGGTGCAGCTGATATGCCGTTAGCTTTTATTTCATTGATAATTCTGTGATTGTAGTTGAAACCTTGCAACTTAATGAGCTGATGTTATTACTCATACTGTGTGGCCATCTGGAACCAGTTTGGCCAGAGAGCCCAAAGCACCAAAAGCCACCTGTAATGCATTAAGCCTCAGCCCAGTACCAGCTCCGTGGATTTGAAAAGCCAGGCCTGCATAAATACTAACCTGTGAGAATGTAATTGGAGAAGTGATATTTAAGAACTTATAGTTTGCCAGAAACGCTCATTCTCAGGGGAATGTATGCGGAGGCTTAAAGTTTAAAGCCAAGCGGTTTTCAGTTTCAACATTGTGAATCAAGAAAAAAAAAAAATCATTGCATATGGATGTCGTTGGACTGTCCAAACCGCTAGGTCTATCCAAATGGGCCAAGCTATGCCAGGGGTTTTTCAAAAGCAAGGCTCCCTCCTAGCACCTGAACCTCACGTTGCACGTGGTGCATATTACTGGGGTACCATCTCGAGACGTTGCTCCAAAGGGTCCGAAGCAACCAAGGGCAAATGCTTCATAACGCTTTATAGTCACAGAGAACACACAGCTGCCACAATCACGAAAAAATCTCTAACCCCACAAACAATAAAACCACCACTACAGAGCTCTCGCGTATACAACAGATAACAACCAACAACTTGGAAAGGCACAAAGCAACCTCTGAACACCCCAACAAAACATTCTACTGAATATTGTGATCAGACATAAGCTGCCTCTAGGCCAAAAAGAAGAGATGGAGCGACCGCGTTACCTGAAAGTCCTTGCTGTGTCCTGAGCAGACCCATCCATCAGTGTCCTTCTAGGAGAGCGCACGAGCTGGAGTTGCTGGTGGCTCTGGCACACCAAAGGGGGAGGTTGTGTTGGTAGAGATAGAAATTAGCTTGGTTCCTCTCTGCTCGTTAGCCAATTGCTGATTTACACCAGCTGGGGCTGTGAGTCACTGCTCAGGTTTCAGAGATTTGGGTAAAATACAATTCAACTAAAATACTTCTGTTTTTTCTTTTGATTTTCCAAAATCCTTTTGGCATTTCAATGGCAAAAAATATATTGGGAATTGCTTAACTATTACTTAAAGTCCCTGGTTCAGTCAAAGACACACAAAGCTCTGATGGTTCAAGGTAGGAGTGTAAACCCCTGAGAAATACAGATGGCTCAACCTTTGCAAGGGTTTTACTTTCTTCTCATGTTTTTCTTGCACAAGGGGGTTTTACAGAGCAAATACAAATGGTTGTCTTTCTTCTCACACGTATTTTCTTCTTCTACCAACCTGACACTGGGCAGAGAACTCAACCAAATCTCCATATTGTTCCTCTTCATTCAACTACAGTTATTTCCTACTGTAACCACCCCCAATCACAAGCATTCAGAAATGTTTCCCTGAAAGCAGGACGTGATAACTGTGTCTTTTAATGAGAAGAGAACAAGTCCTCTTCTACCCAAACTGCCTCTTTCCCCAGATTGGGCTCCTTCTTTGCACTGTGTCAGAGCAGTGATGTGGACTTCAGGGAAAGAGGTTTCTCCAGGGGTAAGTCAGGGCACAGCTGAGCTGCTTCAGCCCTGGTTTGGTGCAGCCATCAGGAGTGAACTCTTGTCAAGGATGACAGCGGTTTCTCATAATTGCAGCCAGTGGCCAGTTCTTACCAGTGAGCAATCAGGAAGACAGAAACGCAGTGGAATAAGGAAAGCAGCCCCCCTGTGACAATGAAGACCTTGCAGTGAAGATATTGCAATGGTCTCATGCAAAAATACTTCTCTGAGGCTGCTGGAGCATGCGGAAGCAGGAAAGCAAAGCCCCAGAGAAGCATATTCTGCGCTCTGCCATAGTTACGACGTGGTGCAGAGCGCCAACCAGAATGGAGAATTTTCCTTTTAGTGAATGTGCTGTGCTTGTATAACATATGGAAACCTGTTCAGAAATCCTCTGCGGATGAGTGGACACTGGCTTCGTTGGAAGAAGAGAGAAGACTAAATGCTTTTACTTTTGATGGTCTCCTCCATACCCGTATCATGGAGTCATTTTCCATTGAGGTCCAAGACTTCCACAGACCAAAGTTAGACTTGGAGACTGGTGAAACGTACCAAGTCCAAGCTTTCTCCTTAAGGATGTCCACTTCAACAAGAGCCCACTTTTTCCAAAGGGCTTAGTCCCACTGATCTCCACCTGAAGCTTTTTGAAAACAAGAGCGGAGCTCCAAAACTATCCAGAGTACCTCATTCATTAGGTCTCCTTTATCTGAGGTATTTGGAAAACATTTCTATGGTAGAACTGAAATGGTTGATTTTTTTTCTGTGCAAGTAGTTACCATTTCTTTGTGATATTCCAGTAACACGGTGACTAATGCAGCACACATCTGAACGGGGTGGGAGTCAAGCATGACGTGGCAGAAGACACATGTGCTGCAGCCACAGTGCCCACGGGGAATCCTCTTCTCCTCCCGGTAAACACAGGCCTGTTTGAAGACACAACCAGATGCATGAGGATTTTGTCTTAGAGGAGAGCCTTAAATGTTTCACAAGGAGGATATAAACATGGTATTTGTGTGAAAATCACATTTTGTTCAGCATCATGTGCATTTTACCCACTCAAAATACATTGCAAGGGCTCAGCATGGCCAGCGTCATCCCAAGCTCAACTATCACAACCATCTGTCTTGCCTGGAATTAGTTTGTGTTTTATTTATTATTTTTTAACGCATTTTGGTGACAGGAATGAATCCGTTTCAGATGAAGGCTGGAAGTACCTTTTTTCTCCCTGCGTAATCCTGAAGTGCTTTGAAATTCACAGTCATAAAAAAAAAAAAAAACCACGGCCAAGGAGAATTTTTTCGGATCTGGTTTTGATATAAGTGATGCAATGCAATATAAAAGAGCGATTACAGAAAGCCCACGATAACAGCGAAAATGTGAAGAGGTTTGATTTTAAACCCCAAAGTGTGGTGGATATATTAACCAGGAGTTGGGGAGAGGTCACGCATTCCTCACACGTAGATGCTTTCCAATCCCATCCCTGCCTGGAAAACACCCCGATCTTTCCCTCCCCCCATCCCCACAGCCAGGTAGGGGCTGCAGCAGAGGAGGCACATCCCAGGGTCTATGCCCATGGAGAAGAGGGTTGTCCCCTGGCCGTGTTGATCAAAGTCCCTGAGATCCACCACAGAACACGAAGAACAAAAACAAATCCCCAAAGAAGGGCTGAATTTCCATGAGGACGTGTGAAAGACAGATCTCTGGCAGCTCCTTGCTTTTCATTTATTTTCTTTGTTCTGTGTTAGAACATATTATGATACAAATCTTTCTGGCTCATAATCATAAAGCCTTTTTTGTGGGACAGTAGATACTTACTTCTTCATGACGCTTCAGATTCCTTTTTTTGGTTTGTTTTGTGTTTTTTTTTTAAATTTCAGCAGACTTTTCAGTATTTTGTGGTGGGGTTTTGAGTAATTCAGAGCATAAAACTGTCTAAGGAATTTTTCTTTGTAATAGTTCTTCGTGGGCTGATTTCCTGTGAACATACTTAAGTGAGAGCTCCACCAAAAAATGCTAGTTTCTCTAAAGTTGTGTGAAGATTAAGTTGCGAGGATAAAAACCCACAAAAATTTTGAAGTCTTCAGAAAAGCATTTAGAAAAGATACTGAAATTTCCCCAGTATTTTCTGTGAACTTTGATTTAAAAAAATCAATGTTCTACCTATTCCCCGAAAAGTATTTGTGGCTTGGATTGTGAAAGAAATCCCTCTTGGCAAAATTTTATTATTCTGAGCATTCATAACTCCATATACACAGAGGCAACAGGAAGAAATACCATATCATCCCCTATGATTGCTGCATGCTGTTGGAAATCTTTGGCTTCTGCCCCACCTTTGAACATCCAGCTAAGTCCTACTTCTCCCTCACATTTTATTTCAAGTCATTTTCTTCCCCTGAAGATTTTCATTTCTTCTCAACACCTTACCTAAGATGGGCATCCCCCCATGGCTATATGCCATTTCTCCAACCCAAGGCAGCATCCTCCCAAACTCCTCTATTGCTATTCGACCCCTGTTTCTTAGATAAATAAGATCTCTGAGGATTTCACTGAATTTCACTGAATTTTTAGAGTTGGAAGGCACCATTGAGATCATCTAGTCCAACTCCCCTGCTGAAGCAGGGTTGCCTAGAGCATGTCAGAGCATCCAGGCGGGTCTTGAAGATCTCCAAAGAAGGGGACTCCACGACCTCCCTGGGCAACCTGTTCCAGGGCTCTGGCACCCTCACCCTAAAGAAGTTTTTCCTCATACTTGAGTGGAACCTCCTATGTTCCAACTTGTGCCCGTTGCCCCTTGATCTCTCACTGGCAACCACTGAAAAGAGTCTGGCTCCCTCCTCCTTCAACCCACCCTTTAGATCATTATAAGTATTGATAAGGTCTCCCCTCAGCCTTTTCTTCTCCAGGCTAAAGAGTCCCAGCTCTCTCAGCCTTTCTTTGTAAGGGAGATGCTCCAATTCTTGAATCATCTTCATTGCCCTTCGCTGGACTCTCACCAGTAGTTCCCTGTCCCTCTTGAATTGGGGAGCCCAGAACTGGATGCAGTATTCCAGTTGTGCCCTCACCAGAAAGATTTTTATTTGAAACTTCTTTCACATTTAATCAGCATCAGGACAAAATAATTTAAAAAAAAAAGACAAATAATAAAAAAAAAAGAAGCTGGATTCTTGGGAAACTCAGTTTGGAAAACATTAGTCACAATACCTAAAAGCCTCCCTCTTGCTGATAAATCTGACAGTGAGCAGAGTCACCAGCAGGGAGCTGGTTCCAGGTGGGCCCCCGCAGCGGTGACAGGGCCAGAGCAGGTACCTGGCTTCCTTCAGGACAGGGACACCCAAGCACAACCTACAGCAGATGTGCTCCCACCACAGTCTGAGCCACCCTTAGGGCAGGATCCCAGCGAAGGTGCTGTTTGCTTTGCCACGCCATCACGTACAAACCGCTTGGATTTGCTCTAGGAATAACAAAAATGCCTCGCTACTTTGTCTGCCTTTTATTCATTCGCAGCTAGGATTTCCAAGAGCCCAGAGGTGCGGGCAGGCAGATGCAGTCGGCCCAGCATTTGGCTGTCAGAATAAAATTCAACTTACACTCAATGCCTACAAGGAAAGAAAAATAAGGAAACCCATCTAGATTAACCGGCTCATTCAGTGTCCCACAAGTTTTTATTCACAGCTTTTGCTGCCAACGTTGCACCGTTTCAAATTGAACGATTCAAAGCTTTGTTTCTCCAGAGGCTTTTTTTTTCCTTCCTATAAAATAGATGTTATTGCAATGCATCCCCGTGGCACCATGCCAGCCAAGAACAGCCATCTGACTACACCAGAGCAAGAAACTTGCTTGCACTTAGCCCCAAAAAAAAAAAAAAGGGGCGTGAGGGGAAGTTCATTCATGGACCATACAATGTTAAATAGAGGTACAAGGGATGTATCTGTCCTGGACGCCTGCTCAGGGTCACCTCCAAGCCTCAGCAGTGTCTGGGCCATCTGCTTTAGCTCAAATCCATCCTACACGCTGCTGCCATGTCCCCTGGCTGTCCCAAAAGCTAAAACAACCCTCTGACTCCACATACAAGTGCCTCTCCCAGTGACAAAACCAAATTTCTGGGCTTGGGTCTCTACCAAGGGACCAAACCCGGCTCAGCTTTTCCCAGCAGGTCCCTGCTCCTGCACCACGATTTGCCCTTGCTCCTTTCCCTCGTGTGGTGCATTAAAACCCAGGCAACAAAACCACCATGATTGGGTGAATGATGCGGAGAAAAAAAACCCCAAACCAAAGCAGAAAGCCCACGTGACACATCCCATCCATAGGGAACATCTTGCCCGATCAAGATGTTTCATCTTTACACCCTAAAATGCTCTATGTGCATCTCCCTACATCCATCAAAATCTGCCTGTGTGGACCAGCGCTGGAGAGAAAACCCTTATTATGGACAAACTGGGGGCAAGCAGGGCAGGGAATGGCATCCTCCTTCTCTGAATACGTAAAATACTTGATTACTGATATAAATCCATAGGGAATTACATCCCCACTGTACCAAGAACCAAGCACCATGTCGCAGACCCGTGGGTATTCACCCTGTTCCTGCTCCAGGCTTACCTCCACTCCCACTTGAAAAAGAAATAGCGTAACATTTTGTTAAAAAAAAAAAACAAACAGCATTCCACATACACACACAAACACATGTTTCTCTGTAAATATTTAGAGTACGTGTGAATCCTCCAGAGAGCAGGGCAAAGCGGTGAGAGCGTCAGCAATCGCTCTCCTGGCTTTCCAAACCCCAAACACCAACAGCCACTGTCTTTCTCCATCTCTTTCTCTGGCAAAGGAGAGTTTCTTCTCGCGGTGGCCCCTCTGCATCCCACCGCCGTGGCGCAGGGATGCTCGACATGTCGCGCTCCGCTTGGCGCTTTATAGGACTTTTAAAACAGCAGGTGTGCCAGATGCAACCCCTGGGTCAGTCAGTGGGGATGAGAGGCTCCAATCCAGTCAAAAGAAACAAAACAAACCAAAAAAAAAAAACCAACCCCTTCTCCTTTTCATGGCTTACAGCTGGTCATGAAAAGGCTGGAGCCCCCCACTAACCTTGGGGCTTCTGCGGGCGGCGGATGGGAGGGGAGCGGGCACCCAGCACAGCCCGCCTCCGTATCCATGGAAGTGCTTATCGAGTGGAAGGAAGTTATAATAAAATTTACTGCAGTTCCACAAAGTACCACTGTTTGTGTGTTATTAATCACTTACACGGGTCCCCGTCAGAGGAAATGGCAGCCCCGGCAGTGATTTATACGCTATTTAGATAACCTGAGGAGAGTGCCTTATGAGCTCCGTGCCTGGGCTGTCGTCCGCCCGGGGGGTGCCCCCTCCTCTGAAAGCCCAGGGGTCCCCTCGGACCCTCCCTCTCGCCTTCAAAGCCACCGCGTGCCTTATCAGGGCCACCGCCAAAGCAGGCGCTTTCCAAAAGCATCCAAAGGCAGCGGCTTTTCCCATCGCTGCGAGATCAAACAGGCCCTCCTGCCTGCAAAGAAAAAATCTGGCTGGAAAACAAAGTGGCCGCCCCCCGCCTCGTGTCCCGAGGGACATGGAGTGCTGGCAGACGGCGATGCTGCTGCTCCCGCCTGGTGCCGAGCCCTTGCGGGGCACTGCCCAGCGCAAGGTCCCATCTCCTGGCCACCCCACAGTGGAAAACTCCCACTGGGATGTTCATTATGCAGTGGTAAAATGGTTAATGAAGGGATGTCAGAAGAAGAACTAACTTGCATAACTTATGTTTTGAAAAAAAAACCCCACCCTTTTTATTTTAAAATATGACCCCGCAGCTGCTGAGCCCCACGCGATACAAGGGAGGGTGGCACTGAAGGGAGCAGAGAAGGGATCCTGCTTTGTTTGCTGGCACCAAGACCCGGGCTGCCCACGTTATCACACTCCCTTTCTCCTCCTGATCATTCCTCCAGCAAAGCTCTTCCCACCCACCATCCTTCACCCTCCGTTTGGGGTGCTCTGGCTGCTGCTCCGTGCTCCCGGAGGATGAGATGAGATCTTGCTCTGTGGTCCACTCTCGAATGTACAAGAAAGGACTCACAGGATTCTACCCTGCCTGGTCTGAGTTTTGGGCTGGATGTGGTTCACTTTTTCTACAAAAAGCTGCAAAACTTTTCTTTTTTTTCTTTTTTCTCCCCCTTGCTTTCTCATTTTGGTAACTTCAGACCGGTAGGAAGGCCTGATTTCATTTGCTCACTCTGAACCGAAATGTTCTCCTGCACAGAAAAGCCTTCAAGTCTCTTTTTCCATCCTGATTTTTTTTTTCTCCCCCCCCCCCCGCCCCGTGATGTGGAAGTTTATACATCCTTGACAAATCCACATCCCTGTTTCTGAGGGAGCCTGGAAGAAGCGGTGCAGGGGGAGATGGCAGCAGCACGGCTCGTCTCCATTTCGGTGGAAGGGTTGTTTTCCTTGCCCCTAATCTCTTCTGCGTATCGCATTTCCTCTCTGTTTCATAAATGAACAAATTTACTGTAATCATTAGAGTTTTATTCCAAAATTAAAGGCAGGCTAATACGAAACTATGCACATATTAACTTTGACTTTGCTTTTGTTAAGTCAGATGTTTCTTAATCAAAACCATATTTTTTGCAAAGTCTGGTGATTTTAGGCATCTTTGAAAAAAAAAAAAAAAGAAAAAGGAAAGAATAAAAAAAGGAGTTAACCTTCCATTAAATATTAACCTTTCTTCATCATAAACAACTCAGTTCTAGATCAATGGTGCTGACATTTGCTTTCGCAAATGCAAGTGTTTGTTGCTGTCTTTTTGTAAACAGAGGTAATGCCTTCGTGGCCTTTTCATTTTGGTTGATGTTGAGAAACACACTAGACATAAAGACACGACCCAGAAAGCTCTGGCAGCGGAGCTGGCCCTTCTGGAGAGGCTCAGAGTCCTGTGCTAAGGGCGGCTCCGAGGTTCAAGCAGAGCTCCATCGATTAGAGTGCCTGAAGTGCAGAAACTTCCTCAGAAATTCATTTGGAAACCCAGATCCGACGTTTTGGCCTCTGCAGCCTTCCAGGTGGTGATGCTGAAACGCTGCCACGTGCTGCAGGTTTCAGCCCAGCCCCAGGCAAGCTCAGGATTCAGGACCTTGCATTTGGTGGGGTGCAGGTACCCTCGCTTCTGCCTGGATGATATAAACCATCATTGCCAAGAAGCCACAGAGCTTGGAGACAAGTTTTGGAGAGGAGAAGGCCATCCTGCCTTGCAAGTTTGCTGCACCCAGCAAGGGACTGCTTGATGTGTGCAATTTGGGTCTCCTCCGCTTCCCATGTTCCACCTTTCAGTGCCATGTGGATGGCTTGGACACCACTGGAGACTTTACACAATATTAGATGCCCGTGCCATCTAGAATGTCCCCTTCTCTGGATTTGCAGCATACATTAGCCTTCCCGCGTACTAGGTCCTGTTGAAAACCTCCATCGTTTCTGCATCTTTTGGATGCCTCAATGCCTTTCTAAAGCACCACCCCATGCAGAGCCAAGTGCAGAACCCCTCAGACCCAGCTGGCAGGACTTGTATTTCCCCTTGTCAACACCTCAGAAAGCCCTTCCCCAAAGTGGTGGCCTCCGTGGCATCGGGGCTGTTTCTCTCTCCTACTCCGGAAGCACTGAGGGTCCCCAAACAGGACAACCTCCCCCTCCTGTTCAGCATCACACAGATTTCTTCTGACCCTCACAGGGTACAAGTGCTGTGCTCGCTGGAGCACTTTTTGTCCTCGGCGGGTGACAGGAAAGGGGAGGCAAAGACTGCAAGGTGAAACGTGTCCTCGCATGGGTCAGCTCCGTGAGTGGCAGGGCCAGTGTGGAAATAGGGGAAGATGCCAGCACCCAGCAAAAGGCTCCCTTCCCACTCCCCCAAAACCTGCTGCCAAAGCTTTCAGCTGCACTTCATCGCTCTCAAACTTGGGGTCGCACCTGAGGGTATCAATAGCAATCCCACTTCTTCCCACTTTTCCCCAGCATTCCACGCTGGAGCTCTGAGCTGCTCCCTGAAACAAGCATTAAAACTGCCCAAGAAAGGATATAACAGGCCAGGAGACCTTACCCTGCTGCGGCACCCTGTCTCTGTTTCTACCACAAACTCCACTGTCCACAGGGCTAAATATAAATTAGTGCTATTTAAGATGTACTTCTGCTCTTGACTTGCAGGTTTGAGAAGTCACAGCTAAAATAACTGATTTGTTTTGTTGTTTTCCTCAGCTTATTTTAATCCTGGATAAGTTATGAAATTGTGGTAGCAGATTTATTGACTCAGACTATTCATTCAGAAGCTGCAGACCACTGAAACCCACAATTTTACTCGTGAAGCAATCCCTCTCCGCACAGAAGCATCAGTTTCATGCTCATAAATAACAACAGTAGACACAGAAGAAGAGCCTAAATAAGATGGAGAGAGCGGGTCCAATAACAAACACAGCTCACTTTTCAAAACAGCCTTACAAAAATGCTGTTTGTACCACACGTCTCAGCTGGACAATACCAGGAATGTCAGGAATCTCATTTCTAGAGTCCAGCCTTTGGGGAAAAAGCAGTTTTTAAGAAATACCCGATGATACGATCCTGAAAACAGTTATATAAATCACAGCTGATGCAGCCCAGAAAACATCTACTTTGGAGCTCCAACAACCATGGCAAGAGATGAGCACGTATCTGCTGGTGTGTCTCTTATGGGACAGCTTATTTCAAGACCCAAGTGCTTCATAAATGTCTTAACTCTTCAAACCAACACGCGGGAAGAAGGTGTTTGAGCCCAAGCTCATACGTCAGTGCGCTCATTTGGCTGGCGCACCGTAAACCAGAGAAAAAGAACATTTTCATGGTAGCAACTATAATGCGTTTACATAAATGCAAAAAAAATGTTTAGTTCTCCTTCCTGAGAGCATGACAAGCGTGAATGACCTGCTCATGGTGGCACAGGACATCAGTGTTGATATGAGCAAGTTTGATCCCGTACTGAACCAGTGTTTCTAAAAAGCTTTATGGACCTGAAAGCCCTTTGTGAAGGGGGAGAAGCTGGGAGCTTTCCCCGCACCTTCCTAAAGGAATTAGAAGCTCTCATCCGCTAAGCTGACATGACCCAGAAATGATTTCTCATCAGGTTTTCCTTCATCCTTTTATTTCCCCACTCCATTTTCCTCGTCAGTACACAAAACATCTTTGAGTCGTCGCCAGGCTCCTGTGGGGCGGCAGCGACCACTATCCCAGCTTCAGCGACATCATTGACAACCAGCAGAGGACAGAAAATGCAGGAACTCAGCCCGATTTCCCCCATGGCATCTCCTAATTGGCAGCACCAAGCAGCAGAGACATAAAGGCATCCCCTGCCCACGGGGGATCAGCCGCATCTCTAGACTCACCGCGTCAGCAAGGTATCAAAGGAGACATCCAAAGTGGCTCTCCAGACCTGCTGGATGTAAAACTCTGCTCGTTCTGTGCCTGTGACGCAGAGCAGAGACACAGCACAGGAGCTTCCCGAGGATGGATGGGCTAATTAACGCCCTGGCTGTCTCTGGGGAGCTGGGTGGAAGGAGCTGGCTTAAAGGATGGAGGCTGGATGAGCAAGCTGGGTGTCTGTGAGCTTCTTTGACATGTTGCAGTAGCGGGTTTTTTTGGTGAATAACGATGACAGCTTTGAAAGCTGAAAGATTAGTCCAGGGAAGGGAGAGAGAAGATCTAAAGTAAACTGGGATGGTGTCTGCACCGGCATGCCAGCACTGCCAGGCACCCTGAGGGGAGACAACCCTTAGAGCACCATCTCACTCGTGGAGGGGGGGACGTGCTGGCCATGAAGCCAAGAGTTATGCAGACTACCAGTCTTCCCACTTTCCCCAGTCAGGGAAGATGAAATGACACCAACAGAGACAACAAGTGAAGGAGGATGGGTGTTGGGAGATATCCCACTCACTGGTGGTCTGTGCAGGAGCAGCATCACACCACAGCTCAGCCACCTTCCCCTCTTCAGACCCTGTCCCTCACCATCTGTAACCCTGTAACAGGGCAGGGAGCAGAGGCTGATGATGCCAGCAGGCAGATTCCCATTCCCAACAGATTGGGGCTACACAGGAAAAAACAGAATGTTCTCCAGACATATCTCATATCTACCAAATGCCACAGACCTGCTCCCTTGCACCATCATTAGCTCTGTGTGGGCAGAATCCAGGTCCACCTTGGTGGTACCCAAGTGCATCCTCCCTCCCCCGAGCCCCCAGCTGCAGAACATCAAGGTAGCTCAGCCAGAGCTGGCCCGTATCCGTAACCAGGGTTTGGCCCTTCTAACCCCAGCATCAGTGGCTAAATTCCCCTCGACTGAGTGTTGCCCTAAGTGATTAACCAGACAAACACCACCCTACGGCGGACCAGCTGGACGGGTGACTTGAAAGCAGTTTTGCTCATGACACGCTTGGACTCTGCCTGGTGAGAGCGAAGGGTGAAGCTAAAGACATCATTCACCAGAGAGCACATTTTTGCATTTCAAAGAAAAAAACAATTTTACTTGCTAATAAATGATTTGTTTATTTACCCTTTCCTCCCAGAGAATGGTTTCGTGGCTGCAAGTCCAGATAACTTATGCTTCTCTTTAACTCGCGTGTGACTTCGAGGTCACCCATTCAGGGACGTCTAGTATTTCTTACGCGGGTACGGAACAAAAATAGGCTGGATGCTGGCCAGATGGGAGGTTTGTATTCCCCCACGCAGAAGACACCCAAGTGGCAGCCTGGCCGGTGCCCATGCGGAGAGGAGGGGTCAGGGGCCATCCATCAGGTTGGGTCCTTTCTGGGTGAGCAGAGCCGAGTTAAATAAGTAGTTAAGTCGCCTGCTCCATCCCTGGAATTGGGAAAGCCATTGGGAGTGGTGTTTTTTTGCCGTGCAGCGCAGCACAAACCGTCAGCCGGTTTGTTTTGTTTGCTAATGTAGCCCAACAAGCGACTGGTGGGTAAATTTAATGGGTTTGAGAACACTCAGTTCCTGGATAGGTTTTGAGGTATGCCCAATAGTGAACCCGTTCCTCTGGACGGCTTCAAGGGCTGGGGTTTTGGTTTGTTTGCTTCCCCTTTGTTTTTAACACAGAGCAGACCTCACTTGTTGTAACAAGAAAACAGAGAGCTCTAGTAAAGTCGGGATTGTGTTGTCGCCAAGTATTTGGGATCCTAAAGTTGCAATTTATTTTTTTTTTCAATAAGAAAAACTTCCCTGCTCCCCTTCACAGGTAAACTTGTTAAACATTTTTCAAAGGTCAGTTTTCCTTCCTATTCAGAAACATTTGATTTATGTGTTGGCAATTTTCAGATGAAAAAGACAGTATCTCAGTGATGCAGAACTGAAGCACCCATATTCACCTCTTCAATAGAAAATAAAATTCTCCTGGGACATTTCAGTTCCAAGCACTGCTCAAAGAGGAGGCTGCAGTGCCAGAGATGCCATTTAATTAATCCTCCTTGCACCTTGGGCGTAGAGAGGGTATTAACCTCAATTTACAGATCAGAAAAATGAGACAGGAGGGAGCTGAGTGACAGCCGTAATGAACACTTTGCTTCACTCGGCCAACAATTACAACTCCTGAACCCCTGGTTCCCAGTTCCCTAATTAGTAAGCTACAGAACTCCTCCAATGGAGCAGAAATGAATATTTTTGAATAAAGCAAAATATTTTCCTTCAGATGTTTGGGTTCCTGCACGATATCTTGCTACCGAAGGTGATTACGAGCCCTCCTTCTGACACTGTCACCTCTCCTGGTTTTGTGAATGACAAATCCGTCTTCAGGGAGGAAATATCTGCTGTCACACCACGTCATAGGAGGAAGCATTACAGAAACGCAACTGTGCAGCAACCTTTGGGAGATGAGGCTGTGCCAGGGGCTGTTCTTCACGTGCTGATTATGGCTCCCACGCTCAGCTTTGTTTGCTGAGTGTTTAGGTCTTGGTGCCAATGGAAACCCAGTTTCATCAACAGCTTTTTCTGGCACGAGAACATAAATTTGATTAAAAATTAATTCAGATGGACTCAATAAAATTCGAGAGCTTCGTGTAAATCCAACAAGTGAAAACTAACCCTTCTCTGTAGATGGAATATGGTTTTTGCATACATTGCATGCAAACAGCATGCCTTGGTATGGACACAAACCCTGCCAGGAGAAATCCCTGTGATACTACTGCATCCCTTCTAATAATCTGGAAGAACAGACCACAGGACCACGAAGAAGCCTATGTATTTATGGCCATGCCCACACCCCTTGAATATTTCCTATCTATGTAATTTTAAATCTCGAACTTTCATAGGCACTTTGGGTTTAATGCAGCATTTAGCACATTTTCCAGAGGAAAGTTATTTTGTTTTGTTGTTTTTTTTCCACCAGAAAAGAAACAGTATTCCATAAAAACCTATAAGCTTCATGAATTTTGTATCAAAAAGCAATCACCTCTGCAAAAAGTATTTTGATTTTCCTGGAATGGAAGGGTTGACGTTACTCCGACTGGCACATTTCAACTTTTCTTTCATTTGCAATACAATGATGTAATTTTAGAAACGTGAAAAACACTTGCACCGGTGAAAAAAAATAGTTTATTTCTGTTTTTTAGATTTTCTTCCCCTTTGGAAAATGTTTTCTTTCCTGTAATTTCAGAACGTTTTCTCTAATTCCAGATTTTTCCATAAATAACAAATCTGATTCCTGCCCTGCTCTGCTGCATCCTTTATGCAGGGTCCTCCCAGGAATGGCATGCCTCAAGGATTAAAGAGATGTAATGTTTGTAGAGAGATAAAGATTAAGTTCACTTAGTTCTTAGACCTCATGCCGGCTCTGAGCACAAGACTGAATTTCACTTTGTATGAGTTATCACAACTGAAACTGCTCTTTGGTGGAAACCACTATGCAACCATCCATTTGCAGTTGTAAAAGTCAATATATTTAAGCCCGCAGTGCATAACAATGACCCCTATGGATCCTCCAACGTTTTTCTTGGATCTGTATAAGCCTGTTTTTAATATATTACTCATCTAAATTGTTCCTAGGACTTGATTATTTGCTGGAGTTAAAATATCCAATCTTAAAAGATTTTTAAACATGTGCACGCTGAATTCCCCACTGCAATAAGCTTCATTTAGCTCAACTAAAACTGCCGTGCCATAAAAAAATGCTTTAAAAAATCTCAAACTAACTGCTCTCCTGGTTGGTGGAAGCTCCCCAGGCAGGATTCCTTAGTGATGATAATCTCTGGTTTTGGCTGGCTCCATTTAGTCCCTGGAAGAATAAAATCCAGTTTTCACTGAGCTGCATATTGAGGTGAAAACAGAGGGCACAGCCGTCCCCTCTCCCCTGCAGCGTCCTTCCCCGTAGTACGTGGATACTGGATGTCCCCCAAGGAAAAAAAAATAAAAAAATAAAAAAATAAAATGCGGCAAGCCAAGCCATCTACAAAACAATATTGATTTATGCTCTGTAGCTGAAAAGCACATGAAATCACCCTCGTTTGCATGCGCGAGCGCTCGCCGCATTCCTGCCCATCACCGGGGCGGCGGAGAGCCCTCCTTGGCACTCAGAGGCAAATCACTGCACGCCCACCCCAGCACAGCATCCAGCCCTGGGTCACCAGCCACTTCTGGGGGGGGCAAAACCTGCTGAAGTCAAAAGCCTGTCAAAGACTTCTCAGCCTTTGCCTGCTTTGCTTTCCGAGCCCCAGCTCCTTTTCGTGAGGCTGGTGTAAATCAGGGGCCAGTCAGTCTACTGAAGGAGATGAAGTTGTAGGAGAAAAGAACTGGGCCAAAAAAAAAAAACACCCCAAACCCAACCAACAAAAAACACCGCGCAGAGTTCAGCAGGCGACTTTTCCTTCTCCATTTCTTCCGCAAAGAAGGAGAACTGGGTCATCGTGAAAATAACTGCACAGAGCCCAGCGTTTTCCCCCTCCTCTCCTTTTCTATTGGCAATTGGGCAATCATGCGAACAACTGCACAAAGTTCAGCAAGAGGTGGGGGTTTTTCCCCCCTCCTCCTCCTCTGAATAACGTTCCCTTTTGCTCTACAGCAATAAATACTAACAGGGTGATTCTGGTGCGTTTTCAGAGGGTCAGGATGGTGTTCAGAGGAAGTGCCAAACGTTTATTTCTAAAACTTGGGAGTTTTGCAGATTGTTCGCCTTTGTGACTCTGAAGTCTAGGGGAAAACACTCTAATTTATGTATCTTTGATTGACTTCTGTGGAAATTCAGAATATCTTTATCTCAGCCATACAGTCAGATTTCTGTGGTTTTGGCCACAGAGCCTCCCTACAGATTCAACAACTCGATATCCAGCATGAATAAATCTGATATGCACATGCTTTTACAACCCCCTTGTCTTATTCCCCCAGGGAAAAATATCATCTGCCCTATTGTTGACTGCTTGGATTTACCCCCACAATATCCCTCCCATCAACATGTGATTAATCACCCTGCTCCAGCAGGCACCTCTCAGGAACTCAAGACCATTTACAAGCCTTAATTAAGCCTTGCAACATCCCTGTAAAATAGGTTGAAGCTGGGGTTAAATGATTTGCCTGAGGTGACAGAACAAATCAGAAGCAGGGATAGAAGTAAGAAGGAAAGCTGCTGCTGCTTCTGAAGCACACGTGTGGCTCCCAGGATCGATGCAAGATTCCAAAGTCTTTGTATTTCTGTTTGGAGATCAGATACTGCAGCCACGAAAGCCATGGCAACCACGCAGAGAGGATATCCCAGCATGAATTCACCTCAATCCCCTTCAACCCGGGCATCAACCACGAGCTCAGCCTCTTCCCCTCGCCCCTGGTCCATGTTTGCAGCTCCCTCGCCTACTACTTGTACATGCTTTAAGGGTCTATAAACTGGCAGCTGAGCCCCGGCCCCAGGGCTGACCATCTTTCACCAGCCACCTCTCCCCATTTGACACCCAAATTGAAGTCAGACCCTTGGCACATCATCAATTCCAGAGGGCCAGCGGGGAATCAGAGCCAGGTGTGAAGATGCTGGGGTCTGGGCATCTCTCCCACTGCCTCTGCGGTTAGAGGGGAAAATCCCACCAAGGAGGGTGAATCTGGTGAAGTCTTCTGGGAGGCAAAGATAGCAAAGGGAGGAAGAAACCTGTCATTTTTTTCACAGCCTGGGAGCTCCTATCACCTTGCCAGGGGTCCTTTTGAGGGACGACTTATTTTCTAGTCTCAGGAATTAGTCTCATGCAGGTGATGGTGGTGTGTGTGTGTCTGTGTGCTTACTTCTTCCTCTCCACCAAGTTATGAAACACAATGTGGGTTTCTGAGGTTGGATGGGCTTTTTTTTTTTTCTTCCCAAGAAAAATCTTTACTTTGTTTTTCCTTAATTTGCCCCAGATTTTCATGGCAGACTCCAACACTAAACAAACAAAACAGCAACCCAAAATCAATGTTCTCTGGGCTGGCTTAGTGGTTTCCTCAATGACCCAGCAGCAAAATCAGACTGTTAGGGGCAGGGAGATGTTCCTATGGTACCCACCAAAGTGGGCTCTGTTGGGAAGGATAAATACCCACAGCTCTAGGAAAAAGTCCCTTTTCCTTAGGGAACAGCATTCCCCTATCCCTCTCTCCACTGCTTGCGCAGCTCCCTCAACGTGTTCCTTAAAGGTCATCCAAGGAGACGTTATTCCTCGAAAGTTCCTCCTCCCCAAGGGCTTTACATTTCCTCTCACAACCTTTGCCCAACTTGGCACGATATTGAATAAATAAAACGCAACCAATTCTATGAGGAAACGATGGTCTGAGACCCTCACGTGTGCTCTGCCAATTGAAGGGTGGCTAGGCTGGATGAGAACTCGGCCATGGGCAGCATCCTCTAGGATGGAGCAGGAGCATCAGACGCGTATAGCATCACTGAAAGCTTTAACGAAAGATGAGAAGCAAAACCACCAGACCCCCACTTCTCTTTAGCATCTATCTGTCTTATCTATTTTCTTGGGGGCCAGCTCAAATCCTTGGCATGTATCTAGGCTGAGGGGCACCCCTGGGGACATTCTTACAAGGAGATTAATTATTCATACAGAAAATACTACCCACTTTTGTGATACCATCCCCCCCGAGCAGGACCTTTCAAGCCTGGTGGCCTGGTCTACCACACATCCCTGGAGACGGTCCCGGAAGCATGCCAGCTGATGGGGACAGAAGGCTGGTAGAACTGGTGGCCTCACGCAGCATCCCCAGGGACACTCTTGCGTGCCTGCCCGTGAGGGCTACTCCCAGGAACAGCTTGTCTCCAGGTTTGCTCTGCTGACACCAGGGCTATAAACATCTGGGCAAGTGGCATACCGCAGCCCACAGGCATCCTCGCCTCGAGAGGTCCCCTGGGAGCTGCATCAAAAAAAATACTCCTCTTCCTTCTTGACTTCTGCTCCCCAGTTGTATTAGCACACCCCCCCCCTGCCCCGTCACACACATGCTGTGCACAATCAGCACACGGATCCCCGCGACTCAGACCATCCCTGCCCGATGCTCTGGGTCTGGAAGCAGTTAATACACACAAGGTGCCAGGAAACGGTGCTAAAAGCACACCGCATGGCTCCTCCAAGGAATATGCCATGCCTTACAAACAGCTTTTTCAGCATGGTTCTTCACATCAGCCCTTAAGAGGACGTGGTACTTTTTTTTGTCCTGCCCCTATTTCCCTATTTCAACATCCCAACCAGAGCCACGGGCAAAGGGTGGGCTGCTCCTCCATCCTCCTGCGAGGCCAGCATTCCATCTTCCTCAGCCTTTCTGGTGGGTTTTGCAACATTTGGCTATTTTGAAACCCCAGGATAAATTTCCAGCCCCATGTTTACAGCAAAAGGTTTAAAAACACGGATCTTAAACCCCGGAAGACAAATAGACACAACTCTAATTGCAATGTTATTCTAATCCTGACAATTTTAATTAAGTACTTGAGTTCTCGATGGGACTGTGCTTTTTTATCCCCCCCCGCCTTTCGGAAACACTCCAGAAGCACAAATAGTCTCAACAGTTGGAGATGAAAACGGGAAAGAATAAAATAAAATCAAAAAGTGCACAGAAAATGTCAACTAAAATGGAACCAAATTGCTGAAAGCTCAGCATTTTCCCTGCCATGCTACCCCGTCTGGCTTTCCAGGCTGCAATGGGAACTGGGCAGGCAGCATCCTAGGGCTGAGACTTTGGGATGAGAGATTATTCCCGTTTCAAACGCCCAAAGGTGCAGGTCAGAAAGTCCCTGCTGCATGGACCCAATCGCTGGGGTAGGGCCACCAGCTGCAAGGACCATCCCACCATCCGTTTCCTTGAATCAGCCCTGGTGCTGCTGTCAACTGAGTAAAATAGCACTTGTTCCACAAAAAGCAGCCACGAAGCAGTTAATCCCAATTAGTTCAAACCAGCAGATATCATTCATTATATATTTTGGCAGTTCTCGTTTTGAAGGAAAAAAAAATAAAAATGTTTGTGTTCTTGGAGTCAGTCTGAACAATAAAATCGGATGCCAATTTTCTGGTCTAAATTAGGTGAAAGACCAGACTTTTTTTTTTTTTATCATATGTGTGTGTGTGTCTCTGTGTGTGCAGTTCTATTCCATGTTTATTTTACTCCTCGGTGTATTTACCAGTGAAATCAGGGGCTGCCCAGGGCACGCCGCAGCCTGGTAGGGAAACACCACAGCCCCTTTCATTTACTGAGGTTGGAAATTGAACCTGGCACCAGGAAAACGCGAGACGCTATCAGTTGCAAAAGGAGATATTGCCAAAAGATAAACGTAATAAAGTCAGTCATTGTCAGTATATCAAGGGAAAGCCTTTTCCAGGGTGTATGAATATGGGTTTTAAACTTTTGCACTGGTTGAAGTGTTTTCATGTCCGATTTTGGTGTGCGCTGAAAAACGTCCAAACCCTGGGCTTCAAAGAGGCTAAAATCAAAAGGATTAACGAGTGGTAAAATGTCAGGGGGGAAAAATAAATAAATAAAAAAAAGGCAGCCCAAGGCTGGCACATCTTCCATGGGACATTGTCCATTGTGAGCCCAGAGATGAGGTGCAGGCAGCACTGCCCCCCATCAAAGGGGAGGGAAAAGAAAAGGCAAGTGAAATAAGCAGGCTGCCAGCTCCGCTCCACACGCTGTTCCCATCTGCTGGGATGGGCTACAGGAGCCCAACCAGGGGACAGGCACACGTTACCACCTCTGCCAGGCAGGTCTCGGACCCCATGGTGACACAAGACAAACCCCAATCTATGTGATCCACCCGGGAAGGCTCCAGTACCAGGGCTTTTCTTTCCATGCACGTTAGCTTTCCGTAATCTTGTTTTCGTCATTCATTTTCTTCAGATGTCACTAATTTTCAGGACAGGCAAGAGGATGCCAGACTCGCAGTCAGCACAGACGCCGGCACGCAACGGAGGAGCTATTCCTGTGGCGGAGCAGAAGATACAACACAACCCAGCCAAAACCCTCCTGATTTATCAGCCAGCAACAGCTCTGCTCACATCACGGTGCTCCCCATCCAAAACCCCTCGGAGCCCCATCCTCTGGCCATCAGTGGAGGTGCACAGTTATGGGGAGAGCTTGCTGACATCTGTTTTCTGCTCACCTCACCAGGACACCACCTTGGCCATTCAACCTTTGACACCCCATTTACCTCCTTCCAATGGTTTTCCCAACACTAGAAGGAGACAAGATTCAAACCAGGTCTTTGGAGTCAGAAACCAGCGTTTATCGATGACAGAAAACGCTCAGAAATACTCGCAGTGCCCAAAAACCCAGGAAAGAGTCAGTGCCACCTCCAAGCATGGCCAGCTGCAGCCTGAGCAGACCCTTTGTGAAGGGTATTCAATAGTACCTTGGGACATTTTACTCAAGAAACGCACATAAAACAGACAAAATTTGAGCATGGGCTTAAATTTAAGCACGTACTTAAGAGCTTTCTGGCACAAGGGCTCAACTGAGGATTAAAAGCCACGCACCATATTAGTTTTAATTGAGCTACTGTCTTTCCATATGTTTTTCCCTGGGGAGATCAGTGGCTGGCTTACAAGTTCAAGTAACAACATCAGTTAAAAGAGTATTCGAACAATTGTGGTTGGCAGTTCTCTGAATAATATGAATGTTATAGAGTGTCGGAAAATGTCGTATCATCAATTTTCTGGTTTCCTGCTCTCATTGCTTTTGATCTCCACTAAAAGATTTATTGAAAGGTTTTCACTTTTACATTAACCTAGTCCAAATTACACCGATTGAGAGCTGGGATTTGTATATTTTTTTTTTTAAATTGTATTTTTTTTAAGCATACAAAGAGAGATTTTTGAAAGCCAAGACTTTTGATTCCTTCCAGTTTTTATTGTTTGAGGCAAAGAGCTGTTTTGGCAGGTTTATGAGATGGCGTCTGTTTTGCTGACAGACATGCCTGATGGATTGCTTGTTCGTGTTTTATTTTTGGAGCCATTGCCATGCTATCTGCATTTGAAAAACAGTTTACTTTGATTAAAATTTAAATCAAATATATGGAAATAGCAGCCTTGCTTACGATCAGATCTTAAATCTATCCTGCTGAGCATCTTTTCCTTATCATGGTGAAACGCAATGCAGAAGAAAGCGATTCCTTCCCCTCCAGCAATGCCCACACTCAGTCATTATTACTCACAAATGAGGAATAATTCCTCCCCAAAAGCCCTGCAACACCTTGAAAAGTAAATAAGGACACCTTTTATACCGGCTGGCTAACTTAAACATGCTATTGATGAGTGCAAAATTAAACATTCCTTAAAAAAAAGAAAAGTTATAGCAGCCAGGACATTTGAGTTAGATGATTTCCTGCAGCAGTGAATTGCAGAGTGGCCACAGGGTACATGAAGGATTATTTCCTTTCATTTGTCCCGAGTATTTAATCATTTGTAACCTTTAAGCTCTGTCTAGGGATCATATTCCAGGAATTTGTTGTTGTTTAACATGCTGTTTTCACTAACCTATGCCACACTGTAAGTTTTGGGTGAGCTAGAGAAACAAACCAGAGAATTTTTAGCACCGACACCTCTTTGGAAGAGAGTTTGCAAGTCAGGGCTCTTCCTTCAGTTTTAAACGATATCATTTGCCACCCTCTGAGGCCTTACAAGCCCACTTTATTCTCTGTTAAAAGCGGGGAGAGGGGGGAACAACAGATCTTTAATTAAAGCTACATAAAATAGAGATGCCTTGTGTGATGCTGAGTGCTTCAGTGGCAGTTTATTAAAATAAAAAAAATATTAAAAAGATCCCATTTTCCTCCCTTGCTCGTTGCTGTTAGACAGCCCAAACATGTGATTTCCACGAGCCAAGTTCACCCCCGCAAAGTCCATCTGTGACAGTACTGATGGGCTTGGCCTTGCTGATGCTTCTTGAAATAGCCTCCAGCCCCAAAATAACACACCACAGCACCGGCTCCCGAGCGTGTATCGCAGGGACGAGGTGGGCAGGGAAATCTGTGGCACCTCGTGACCCGAACACCAGACTTGAGAATGGTCCAATTTTCTATAAATATGGCTAAACAAGGCAGAACGTCCCTCCTCTCCTTCTCTGCATTCTTGTTTTCCCTTCTCCTGCCTCAGCTGAATTTTCCTACCAGCTTCCTGAAATCACTTCCCAATTTCACACCATAAACATCCTCTACTTTTATTTGACCAACACTTCCTATGCTGCAAGGCCTTCCTCCTGGCTCCTCCAGAGCTGCTTCTACATTTCCCCTATCTTTGATATCTCAACAATAAATGAAAAACAACCTTTCCTGTACTTGGTACTGACATGCTTTTGGGGTTTTTTTTTTCCCCTCTGCCCCTGACTAAGCGGTGAGTGCAAGCCATTTTCACACCTGGGGTAGCCCACAGCCGGCTATGCAAGAGGTCACAATGGTGCTGGAAGGACTCATTGCTCCCAAATCCAGGATGGGAGGAGCATCAGGCACAGAGGGAGCTGATGTGGTGTTGGGGGCTGCTCCTGTGCTGTAAGGATCCTTCCAGACTGACATCAAAGGAGGCACACAGGGAACAGGACTGTCCCCTGCCAGAAGACGGAAGGTCACAGCCACACTGATCTCCACAAGGAGCGCTCCCTCCGAGCTGCTGTCCCTCAGATCACCCACCTCCTCCACTGGGGAATTCCCAGAGCTCAAGCCAAGGTCAACCGAAGGCAAGAGATGTTGTTTCTATTGACTTCAGCAGCCCTGGACAAGGCTTTCTACAAGAAGAGCTTCCTGGAGAGCCTGCGTTGATGGACAGAGAGATGTTTCCTCAGGAGACATGCTGCTGCCAGCCAGTTAAGGTACTACATTCATGCTGTCCCTTCCTCCTGTGGAGAGCTTAAGCTGCTGGTGGAGACCAACCATGCCATATCATATTATTGTCCTTTTTCAGCCCTTTTTTATTTATTTTGCCACTCAGTAACACATGAACTCCTCAGAACTCCAACCATGTATGGCGCTTATTGGGGCCATGAGTGTGCCCAGCACTAGCAAACAGGAGAAAGGCTCTGTCCTCCACTGCAGGAAGCTCATGAACACCCAAGACCCATTTTGTTGGGCTGACAAGTACAAATTGAAGATGGAAGAGCAGCGTTCAACCACGTTAGAAGCCAGTTTAATGCCAGGCTAAGGAGGTACGTAAAGGTTCAGTAGGTGACTCAGCATTTGGGTGCTTGAGCTCTGGTGACCTGGAAGCAGGATCTGCAGCATCCAGAAAGTGTCCGATTTTTGGAAAGGACATCACATCAGAAGGCTGAAGCACTCCAAACAATTCAGCTCTGATTTAAGGAGAGGTCGTGTAACCTCAGCTTCTGCAAAAGTCTTTACAGAGGCATTTGGCTAGGGTGCTCCAGCAGCAGCTTTGGGAAGATCTTCTGACACAGGAGAAAGCAGAAGAAACTGCCAGGAAAACTAGGTTGAGGAGCAGCAATGCATATTTATGGACACCCTGCAAATAGGCCATCTTAATTCACCGCAATTGTATCGGAACCACTGATGGACAAATGCCCTGCTTCTGATGTAAAAATAAGAAAGGGAGGATTAGTTTGAGAACTATTGTATTTTGTTTCAGCCACGTTTTATTAGTATCAGACGCAGCCAGGGATATACTACCCTACCTCTGAGCGGCCAAAGATAACATGCAAAGCTTTGCTAGAAAGGACAACCAGGGAAGATGAGGGAGCGATGGGGAGGATGCAGAGCATTGTGGATATAACCAGCAGCAGATGGACACAAAATACCTGTCCCATTACCTGCCACCCCCAATCTCTCCCCTCAAACAGCCGGATTTTTTTTTTTCCACCCAGCAATTCTTATCCCCAGGTATCATTTGACTACAGGCTGCGTTGTATCTTTTAACAAGCTTTGGGTGGAAGCTGAGGGCATCCTTTGCTTGTTAGCCTCTTTGGATTTGAAACCAGGGAGGCAGAAGCTTCTCTGACTGTTCACACAGCATCATGTAGGAAAACTGTTAAGGGAAGCCTGACTGTTAGCAGCAGCAGCTCTGCACTTATTATGACAGATAAAGCACACTGTTGAGAAGAGTTTAAAGCCATGAGAGTGCCAGCATGCAGAAAACATACTGGACATTTCATATGTGTTTTAATCTGTTGCTATTTTTCTTGAAGGGGAAAAAAACAGAAAAAAAAATATCTTTTCACAGATACTTGCCATCTTGCATGGCTATGAAAAACTGCTTGTAAACAGAAAAAGAAATAGCAAAGTGTTTCATAATTCTAATATTTCTGCAGCATTAGAGCATGACAAAGCCAACTTAAGTTGTACTTGTTTAATACTTGGGAGATAACAGTTAAGGAGGGGTTTTTTTGATGCTTTGGGAGTCAGGACACCTGTCTGCCCAGTGCCCCCTTGCATAATTCAAGTGTACACTTCTTAAAGCTGCCAAGTGTGCAAAGACCATTGCTTGGAGGAGACATTGCTGGGCACAGATACCTCCCATTTGGGGCTGAAGCAGCACTGGCTCCATCTCAAGCAGGGGCACCATGCCCCTAGCAGCAGGGGAAAAAACAAGACAACACATAGCATTTGTTTGGCTTGCCATGGTGCTGCAATTTAATTCCAACTATTCAGTCACTGCGAGACACAGCAAGGATCTAACAGGTTTTATATACTATAATGCTCTTGTGTATTGGTACTAATGCATTATGAATAGGTTTCTGTGCAAGAATATGTATTGGCTATATATTCTCATATATAGATATTTTTAATATATATAGGTACACACATGGATATGCAAAAGCAATTCATTAAAGAAAAAGAACATTAAAGGAACATTAAAGAAAAGAGCCAAAAAAGCCAATGACATCCTGGCTTGTATTAGAAATAGTGTGACCAGCAGAAGTAGGGAGGTGATTGTCCCCCTGTACTCAGCACTGGCGAGGCCACACCTGGAGTGTTGTGTCCAGTTCTGGGCACCTCAATACAAGAGAGATCTTGAGGTGCTGGAGGGAGTGCAGAGGAGGGCATCGAAGCTGGTCAAGGGCCTGGAGAATAAATCTTAAGAAGAGTGCTTGAAGGAGCTGGGGCTGTTTAGTTTGAGGAAGAGGAGACTGAGGGGTGACCTCATCACTCTCTACAACTACTTAAAAGGACACTGTAGAGAGGTTGGTGCTGGTCTCTTCTTACAGGTAATTAGCAAAAGAACAAGAGGGAACAGCTCCAAGCTGCAATAGGGTAGGTTTAGACTGGACATTAGGAAGAAATTCTTCACAGAAAGAGTGGTCAGATACTGGAATAGGCTGCACAGCGAGGTGGTTGAGTCACCATCCCTGAATGCGTTTAAGAGTCATTTAGATGTGGTGTTGGGGGACATGGTGTAGGGGAGAACTTTGTAGAGTAGGGTTGATGGTTGGACTCGATCCTAAGGGTCTTTTCCAACCAGAATGATTCTATGATTCCGTGAACTGTATTTAGTTTGGAAAAAAGGAGGCTGAGGGGAGACCTTATCGCTCTCTACAAGAACCTGGAAGGAGGTACTCCTCTCCCAAGTAACAAGCAATAGGACAAGAGGAAACAGCCTCCACTTGCGCCAGGGAAGGTTTAGGATGGATATTAGGAAAAAATCCTTCACCAAAATGGTTATCCCATTGGAACAGGCTGCCCAGGGAAGTGGTGGAATCACCATCCCTGGAGGTATGTAGAAGACAGGTAGACGTGGCGCTGAGGGACATGGTTTAGTTGTGGTTTTGTCAGTGTAAGGTTGATGGTTGGACTTGATGGTTGGACTCAATGATCTGAAAGGTCCCTTCCAACCTTTCTTTGATTCTTTGGGGAGTGACTTGCAGAGGGACAGCACAGGACTTGGGTGCACTGACCAAGTTCTTGTGGGAGACGGCTGCTAAAAGGGCTTGGCAGGTAACCTGGCCCTGTGTGACAGTGACAATTGGTATCCTCACAGAGGAGAGGCTGCTCTCGGCTTCCCAGCACCACGCCAGAGATGACAACAATGTGAAGCACAGCCTCTAAGAGCTTCCAAGCAAAAACAACTCTAAACTCCTTTTTTTTTTTCCCCTCCAATAAATTTTTGCTCATGGCGAGAATCACTGGAGGAATTAGTTATTTTTTCCAATACACAAAAAGCAACCGTCCAGCCCAATGCCTGTGTAATATCTAGCAAGAACAAAACAAACAAAGGACAAAATTAAAGCTGAACTCCCCCAGGAATGGGCTGCAGGAATCCTTGGGAACAACATGCAGCCACACAAGCACACCAGGAGAGTCCTGCTAATCAAAAAACAATGAGCCCTTCCATGGCGAAATACTGAAGACAGGACTCCACCTCTCCAGCATCAGGGCTACATTCAGCACACACCGTATCTCAAGAGCTGGTAAAAAACAAGTTACTAATGTTCTGAAACAGGCAAGCGAGACTTTTTCAGGAAAACAAATCTGGGGAGTGTCAACAGATCATAGCTAAAAAAAAAAAGAAAAAAAAAATAAACTCTGCATTTTCCAGCTTGTCCTTTTGGGCCAAAACTTTCCAGGTGGCTGAACCTGCCAACTAAGTTCATATCTCAGAAAAGCCTCAGAGCCTACAGTTTATTGCCTCCAGGGTCACTCAGACGTGTCTTCAGCCAATGCTGTATACCAGAGCTGTAACAGGGTGATGGATGTCTCTGTCCCATAGGTCCTGGGACTCCACCACCAGCAGAATAAAGGGGGGACCATGCTACATCCTGAAACCTGGCAAGCAAGAACAATAACACCACCAAGAGGCTCAGAACAGGAGGAAAGCCAACTTCCTCTGTATGCCATCTCCATTCATCTTCTCCAGATCATTCACTGCCCCCTTCACCACTCACCGAGTTCACACCATAGCCTCCCAAACCAGGGAGACCATTAGCACCAGTGGGGGTGAATACCCTCTGGCAACGTTTGGCAAAGCAGGATTTGGTCCGTAGTGCAGGCAGCTCATCCCTGCCTGATGCACCATTGACACCCCCATCCTCTCAACACAACCAAGACCACAAGACTGTGCATACTTGTCCCAGGCCAAGTTATTGGCTCCCAGCATCTCAATGTCTTATTAAAATAACACCCTTTTGTCATCCAGGCCCTAAACACCTCTTGAGCGCTTGTTAAAGGCCTGAACACCCGAGGGTTTCTTCGAGGGAAGAAGAACTCAGGCTTCTCACAGAAGCTCGGCCGAGAAGGCTGATAATCATCTCGTGATCACAAATTACTTTTCATAAGGACCATTTATGAGGTAACAGTTGGCATGAGGAAAGCATTTCATTTCACCAGCAGCCTACTGAAAACGAAACATCGTGAACCCTAAAAAGAAACTGGGAATCAAAGGCTGCATTCTTCTCTCCCACAGTGACCCCTTTGTTTGGGTCTACCCAAAAGTTTCATTACGAAAGTCTGATACAGGAGCCTTATTAAATTGTGATTAAATGACGTGTCCGCATAGAAGTCTGCTCATTCTGCTGTTGATGTGGGCTGGCTTTCTTAGACTTTTAAAACACACGGGCTTATGAAATAGCTGTAATATCTTTTCCCATGATTGCTGGGGAGCGGAGGGTCTTTGCTGCCGCTCTAGTCGTACCTGGCCTCGCTCCAGAGGATAACGTTTTCATTAAAAGTGCATTAGGTGCACAATTCACCATGCAGCCATCCTGACGAAGCGCCTGATCTGAAGCCCATCGACCTGGCTCAGAAGCCTTAATGGGCTTCGGTGAACTTTGCTGGCCTCTATAAAAAGAGAATCGCCCATCACTAGAGTTACTTTGAGCTGCTTTTACCATCAGTTGGATCCAATTTGTTCCCACTGCTTCCCTTTAACTCTTTCTATATTTCAGGGTTTTAAAAAAGGAAGCATGAGCTGAATCATGACTCAGGCCAAGTAATTGCTGTTGACTTCATTAGAGCAGCAGGGCTGAGACTGGGATGGCTAGGACACCTAAGAAAGGGTTAAAGGCTAGAAAGTCAAACCCGATGACCTTCACACCATTTTCTGACCAAGCGTTAGTTCTGAGCCACCCGTAAACTTGCAGCAATGATGCATCTGTCCCTTCAGATGACTCACTTCAAATAGTGCCCAGTGATTTATGCACAGAAAAATGTATCAATAAATACAGAAATGTACAAATTCATACACTTTAAGGCCAGGGAAACCGTCACAAATGTTCAGCTTGACCCTCTGGAGACTGCAGCCTCACCCAGGAACTTCTGCCTGGGATACATGGCTTCTGTTTGAGTGAAGGCATCCAAACATCACAATGGAATGCTTTAAAATATTTTCTTCTAAGATTTGTCAGAAGGGATGTTGCAAAAAACATTTCTGCTGCTTCGGAAAGTCTAAGTTAGAACAGGAATGCCAAGAATATTTTCTAATAATATTTTTAAAATCAGTATCCCTTAATGATATGCTGTTTCCATACTCAGAGCTGTGCACAGGGCTTTGGGGCAAAGCTGGTTGGAAGCTCCCAGTCCACCTCAAAAAGGTGGCCAGAAGCTTTCATGGGGCATTTGTGGGAGATGCTGGCAGCATTCTGGCTGAGTCAGCAAGAATTCTCCACGGGTCACATATCCCAGGCTGGCCTCCTCACAACCCCAGGGACCAGAGGGCTGGATCACAGGGGCACCAACTCTGTGCCGTAAAGATCATTTAAATCATGCTTTACAAAGTACAAATACATGTAAATATTTGTGTAAGATAAGATCGGTGAGCAGCCCAGCAATATTTCAAAGAACTGAGCAAGGCCAACAAACAAATTATATATACTGCTTGAGAAAAAAAAAAATAAAACTAGGAAATCTAGCAACGTGTTTATGTTAGGGTAACATTTGCTCCGGGGTGGGTTTCTGTCAATGGATGTCCTACACATGGAACACGCACTGAAAGTACGAGGGCAGGGCAGGCAAGGAGATTTATCTCAAGATCAGACTTGAATCTCATAAGGGACCTCTAATTAAGCCACTCACCAGCCACAGGACATCAAAAGGCTTTTGGGAAAGGTTGACACACACAGGCAGAGGCAGCTGATTGCTAAGTTTTACTTCACTCAGAGCAAACACACAGTGAGCACCTCTGAGATAAGCAATCTTCTCATACTCAAGGGGACAAATTTTGTTATCTGAAGTACCTACAATTATTTCTGGCAAGGATACATTCCCGATTTTTCTCCTTTTAAATCAATATTTTTGATTAATACTTATATAGCCCAAGGTCACAACACTGCAGACACCATCAAAATCCGCCCTGAATCAGAGGTTTGGAGAAGTGCCGTACCACCCCGCTGCCCTCCGCAGGGAAATGCTGCCGATGCTCACCCAGGATGCTTCAACACAAAGCCAAAATCTACTTACAGAGGAGGCAGAAAGACCAATTAAAAGTCTGCATATTTTATAGGTAGGAAGCAGACAGTGTCAGTCTCTGAAATGGCTTAGTCTAGAGGATGAATAGCAACTCTCAGTTTTTCATAAAGGCCCCCATCCCAGGGATGACTACAACAAAAAATAACCCACCACGTTATAAAGACTTTGTACACCTCAGTTGCATTTTGCGTCACAAACCAGATTCTCAGCATCTCTAAATGACTTTGACTAACACTTTAATCTCCGGGAGACAATATGGCTTCTTCTGCCACAGCCACCTATGTCTTCACACTGGGAGCAAAACAACTCAACCCTTCCCAGGACCTGGCATTCAAATCATGCACAAGGGAGGAGGTAACCACAGTGCAATGACTCCAGCTTTCTCATCGTAGCCATCAGATTTGAAAATATCCCTCTCCATGACTTGGGCAACGAATGCAAAGAGCCAAGGAAGCAACCATGCTCCCACCACCGGACACACAACTGCCTCCCTCACTCCACAGCCTCTATTTTTTTTTTTCTCCAGATGCTTTGCATTTCCCCTTTCCTCTGCCAGGTGTTTTTAGCACATCAGTGCTAAAAATTGCAGCATGTTCTAGGATCCCAGCCTGCTTTGAAATAAGCCACTACAGATCTGTCTCTATGGAAGTCGGTTCTTGCCAGAAATATTATCTAATTTGTAAGCATTTTATGATTTTTCTAAGAGTTATAAAATACAGTATTAGGAAACAAATGGCCAACGGAAAAGATCCCTCCTGGTAGCCAAAGTGACCATGTAATTGATTTTTATGAACAGCATCTGAAGAAATGAGTCACAACCCATATGGCTATTTTGGAATCTAGATATAAAATCGGATTTTAAGCCTCTCAGAAGATTTATCCAAGTTTTCTGCATATAATCAATGGTGATTAGACGAGGATATGAATCATTATGATTCCTAAGGCTGAGCACATGTTGGAAGGGTGAAGGATTCACACATTCTTGCTCTATAAATACCCATCCAAGGTTGTCCAGCGCATGAGAAACTCAGATGGCAGAAAGTGAAAAGGTATTGCAGAACAAACTGCAGACTCATTACGGAACCAAAGGCCTCCTCCCTCAGATGGGTGTAAATATTATTAACTTAGGACACGGTTCAAACTTCAGTTGAAGTCAGACGGAAAAACTTTACCTCTAAGGCAGACTCTGTATCCTCTTTCTCCATGACTTTAACCATTTTCTCATAGCTTGGCCCCAGCCGGTGAGGAGGTTAGGTTACAAATTTGCTCAGTCAACTGTGATGCTCTACAAATAACACCCACACAGTTCACACGTGCACACTCTTCCTGTGAACATCTGGGCTTTCCAGTGGTGCGGAAACATCCTTCCCATGGGCCAACGTTTGCACAACCACATACATGCACACCTCACACCTTCACACAGCCAGACTTTCTCCTGGGCACTGCAGGCAGCTCCACAGTTAAAGCTTCCACTATCTTTTCCCATTCCAGGGGGGCTTTGAGCACCCTGGGCTAGTAGAAGGTGGTTTTGCCCATGGTAGGGGGTTGGAACTTGATGATCTTAAAGGTCCCTTCCAACCTAACCCATTCTATGATTCAGCATCAACACAGGATTGTATCCTGTATCTTCTGATGCCGCAGGTGTTGGTCCATGATACCCTTCCTCTGCTCATGGCAGCTCTGCAGCACCTACAGTATCACAGAGCACACCGGTTTTCAAGGACACCCAGAGAGGGAAACATCTCCCAGTACAAAACAACCTACTTGTTACCATGGAAATCTTGGCCAAATAAATATTTTTCAAGTTCATTTGCCATGGAAGAAAAAAAGCACAAGCCAGGAACTACACATGATGCTTCATGCACAGTATCTCCAATGCACGTCTTTCCATCCACCAGACTTCCACACAGCCACAATTCCCAGCACCCAGAAGAGCTGCCCAAAAAAAATGCTAGGGATGCTTGGCCTAGATTGGACATTTATAACTTTGATAGACTTTTAGAACCAGAAGGGACTGTTATGATAGTCCCATCCAGCTTCCTGTGAAACACAAACCAACAGTCTCAGCTGATAATTTCTGTATCAAGCCCCGTGACTTCTACGTGAACCGACACCAGACAGGCTCCCGACGTGCTGCAGCCACTATATCATACAGCTTAAAGTTCCTGTGTTGCTCCAGGCAATGCAAAGGAGAGAAGGGAGCTCGAGTCCCTCCTGCTGCCTCTTCCTCCTGATACATGAGCAAGCAAACTGAGCGCCGGCAGTATTTTTTATAAACTGTATGGTCTTGGAGGCGAGTAAAGCCACTGCATTCCTTGGGAAGAGATGATCGGGTGATAGAGAATAGACCAGGATCCATAATCTGTTACACAGGTTTGACTTCTTCATAACACTAGCACACACTCAGATCCCCTTTTAAAGGGAAGCTGGAAGATTAACATCGGCTCCTAAACCAAGCCCGTTGTAATGAAACCCTTGCCTACAGTTTGACAGAGGCACTAACGGGGTCTTTTATGACAACTGCCAAGGGAAGTCTCCAAGACAGCCGAAAACGTTGAGGTTAAAATTTGAAAGGAAGACAAACTTATCCTCATATTCACGTTACAGCCCATGATAAATTGTTCCAGAGGGGATTCTTACCAGGATGCTGAAAGAAATTTTATGGAGAACTAAAGTCATTCATCTAAAATGAGGATGGAAGTGTAACATATTACCTAGGAGGAAACAAAGAAAGGCAATATTTTGCCCTCGATTTTATTTTGTTTCTAAGGCAATTGCAGTCAGCTAAAATTTGCAAAGCCATTTCAACTTGAAAAGGCCTGTACAATAACCAGATACAGAGGATCGTGATTTAAGGAAATACTATGCCAGTTGTAGCAAAAGTAGAAGTTTTCATATTTAAGTTATTTCATATTACTATGAAACATACCAAGACTAGCATTCTTCCACCCGGAGATTTCCCAGATTTCCCACCCACATAGAGCCTGAAATCTCTATATAAGGAGTTTTTCCCCACTTTGCAGATCAAAGCAATGTTCCTCATGCTAGCAGCTCAGCCAGAAATAGGGTTGACACTCCTCAACATGCAGTTTAGCATATTTAGTCCTGACTTTAGTCCCTCAGTTAACCATTACAGCAACAAGGAGACACTTTTCAGCCTACTCTTACTTTGCCTAGTTGCCTCCAGAGGTAGTAGATGTGAGTTTTTCTGAGCATATATTGGTTGGCATGTATCTGGTTGGTTCCCCAGTTGGCACAGATAACTAAATCACCTCTCCAGCACATGTTGGTGCCCTCTGCTGATGTGGGGCTGGGTGGTTCTGTCCCCTGGTTCTGTCCCCCCCTCGCACAGCAGGAGCCTCCGTGGTGCCAAGGAGCCGTGCAGAAGGCAGCCAAACCCAGCCTCACAGCCCTCGAAACTGCTCCCAGGCCAAGAACAACAGTAAATAACCTGCTCTCAACCAAGGAGCACAAGGGTTTCCAAGCTCAGCTGGGGCCTTTTCCCTTTTTTTTTTTTTTTCCTGAGAAAAGTCAAAATGCTCCAAGATGCCTTGGAAACATGGTACAGCAAGTGCTGCTGAAGGGGATATTTGCAAGGAGCCCTGCCATGACCTCAGCTTTAAAAACACTTCAATCAGAAGGGCTCAGAAGTCATGCCAATGCCAAATTATCCCCATGCAATACAAGAAAGGAAGCTAATCCCTGCTTCTTGATGATCATTAGCACAATGAGAAACACCTTTCTGACATGATTTAGCTCAGAGCCAAAGACCAAGCTGTCGCAGAAGAACACTTCTTCGAAGGAGCAGGTGATGACGACAAAGGCTGGAGTGGTACATTGCACCACATCAGTGGTGTTCAAAGAAACACAACGGGTGCCCTTCCTGGCTCATCTGCTCTATCTGGCCATCATCCATGGCTCCTCCCTCCAGGGTTTTGGATATAGGCAGGAATTTCTTCTTCTTCTTCCCAGTGGCCAGACATACCTGATTTTCTAGCTGTTCCACTGAGGAAATAATCCCCCAGGTGATTATGTGCTACAAGACTCCACTCAGGGACTCAGTCCTTGTGGCTTTTAGTGGGATCGACTTCACAGGAAGATTTTTAGGAGGAAAAGAAAAACAATATTCTTAGTGAATATGATTGTGAATACATGTGGTAGTGAAACTCCAGCCTGATGCAGTTTTAACTCCCGGGTGACTTTCCATGCACCTTCTCTCTTCCCCAGGCCTCAACTAAGTTTTTCCCTTAAAAACAGCATCCCAGAAATAAGATTTTCCATATGGATAATTGGTAGGGGTTGACTGGAGTTTTGTCACTGGCACCCGCAAGCTGACAGGTGAGGTTTTCAACCAGAGACTTGCCAAGCAATACTAGGGACAGGATTACACCAAAACAGAACCTCCTCAGTCTCAGAGCCTCACGGCTGCTGTTTCTCAAAGGGTTTGAGGCTGGGAATCCAGAGCTCCCTCAGCACCAGCCCTTTCCAGCCACGTCCCAAGGTATGGGGCAGGGGAGTGATGCATTTCCACTGGGGTGTTTTGATTGCCTCTGACTCTGGTAAAGAACAGCAGGACCAGAAGATGTAGAGGGTTTTGGCAAAATCTGGGAATGGTTTTGGGTTGGTTTTTTTGGGTTTGTTTTTTGGTTTTGTTTGTTTGGTTTTTGTTTGTTTTTTTTTTATGTGTCCCAGGTGCCAGTGCCATCCTGCTTCTCATCAGGGCATATATACCACCTGCCCCCACAGGCAGGGCAAGGGATGCATCTTCAGCCCTGCTTTCCCCAGCATAAGCAGTGAGCAGGGTGTGCTTCCAAGGAAGTTTAGAAACCTTACCAAAAAAATAGAACTGAATTCTGTTCAGAAACAGTTCTCCTCTGGGGGAGATAAGAGGAGAAAGAGCAAATCACTTGTGACAGATGGCAGGGGTGGTGGGGAATGCACTAATGGGAAGCACACACATCCCAGGAGGATGAAAGCAGCATAAAACCTTATAAAAAAAACCCCAAGTGTATGTCTCATTGGGCTGCTTCACTGTGGTTCCTTTTATAAAATATATATTCATCCAAAGGCAAATCTTGATTTCTGTCATGAGCCCATTATTACACAAGTACTGTGAATTGGTGTTAAAGATACAGTAAGTCATAAAGAATGTATCCTATATACATCCAGACATATATTGAACCCAGATTTATATAGCCAGTGCTACGGGAAACGAGGCACTCTATATTTACTAAATGTTGAATTCAGTGCATCAGCAGCAGAAACTGCAGCCAGCCTAGAAGCAAGGTGCTGACTGCATTGCAGCATGACTCTGCAGCTGCAAACATCATTTCTGTTTAGAGCCATTGCAGCTGGGTCAAAAGGAAGCATTTTCTTTCTCTCTCTTTCCTAGCCATCCCAAAAATGAGCATTATTACCGGAGTGCTGTATTCCGGCAGAGTGTTGGTGCACAGTTTTGATGGAAGCTCCTTTCCAAGCCCTTATGCCAGCTGCTCTACCCACTGGTGGTTCCCACCACTCTACCAGATGATGCATTTCGTTTCGGCTTGATTTGCTTTGTATTCTCCAATTGTACACCCTGTTAAAATTAGTGTACCTGATCAGGAAATAAAAAAACTTACACAAACACCAGTGTCTGGGCCTTGCAATGGAGGGGGACACTTACCCCAGTTAACTGAATATAAGACCATACAAAAGATTAGAAATGAGAGCACCACGGAGTGAGTCCTCCTCTGTTCTCTGCAGTCTGTGGGTTCTCATCTCAATCAGGGCAGTGCTTAGGCAAAGGCTTAGCTTTAAACAACACTTAATGTCACTTACTTTATGAAGTCAAACTACAGGATAAAATCCTCTGAATGGAATAATTCCACCAAACACCATTGAAAGAGTAGGAGGGGTGGGTAGGACCTCCAAATCCACAAACGTAGCCCAATAGCACACTGTGCAGATCCTCCAGCCAGCTCCGAGTGAGTTTACAGGGAGGACAAAAATGTCACAATAGCCTCGTATTGTGTTTAAGTTAAATATACATCTATATGTCTTTATCTCAAATCTCAAAGCTAGTTATCCAGTGTGAACTCCTACCCCAGCGTGACATACTGCTTCTGGTATAAGCAAGCTAGCAGAGATGCCCAGCATTCTTCCATCTCCTACTACCCACCTCCTTAGCAGAAGCAATCCTGGAAAGCACTTTTGAGTTTCATTGTAGGATAACAAGAATTTATGGTTTGTATCTTGTGACACAAAGATATATAGTACCTGCTCTCAGGATGCACAGAAATCCCACCAGGCCATTAGATACCAAAATACCGCACGGGGAATATTTCATTCCAGCCCTCAGTGGTAAAAAGGGCCGATTTAGTTTCTGAGATGCAGCCCACTGCTGTATTATAAAATAGCACATGCTGGTTTTATGAGATGGTCCAGAGGAAAACATCCAGAACACTTATCAGCTGAAACCACAGGTAGCACGCAGGGAAGCGGATTAAGGGAATAACGTGTTTTGCGCAGGCGGCCGTGCCCCATGCACACGTGAAAAGCCCCAGGGACAGCTAACCCTGAGCACAGCTGCTAGGGTTTAGCACTACAGACCCACTGCAAGATTTATCTCTAGTCCTCAAACAGGCAGGAGTTTGGTAGGGATTCAAGGAAAACAGTAGTGGGTCCCCCTTCGTTAGGCATCCTGAGCGAGTCTGGACAGAAGAGAAATTCCAGCAAGAAACGGCCACAGGTCAGAGCTGCCGATTCCTTGAATGAAGTTCAGGCCACGGAATGCCAGTAGTAAATCACGCCTGTCACCTCCCATGACATGTGTGGACCAGCCCAGACGGGCTGCTCCAGGACCCTCAGCTGGCAGCAGGGACCAAAACCAGAAAAGATTTCTAATTATTGGAGTTAGGAGGTGATGGAACCACCTTGATGGGAATTGCGGTTAGGAGAATATAAGCTGCTTTTAAGATGGGTTTTGACCAATTTATGAAAAAAAGATCCAAGACGTGGACTTCTCCAGCAGCTGAGGACAGTCACCCAGGACATCTTTCAATCCAAACATCCAAACATTTGTGCTAATCACGGCAGAACATTTTGGGGTGAGATGTTTGCTGGACCAGCTCCAAACTGCTGTCCTAAATAATTTCTGCGATCCCCACAACAACACGTTGCCCTTTTTTTTTTTTGTTATGTCCATGTTTTCAACCTCCGGGTGTGCCTTACCATCATGAAATCTGACTCTGCCACTTAATTAATACCATAACTGCGCGCTGTAACGGCTTGCCCTGCGCTGAGCACCGTCCGCACACTCTGAGGTATTTGTTGCTGCGACAAGGGAATACAAAGCTTTACATGCAGGAGATGGAAAAGGTTAAAGTCAATATTTTGGCTGGTGGAAATATTTATGGAAAGAACCCATGAATTAGTGAGCTGTATTCATCCCACTGACATTTCCTAACTGCGTTAACCTTTTATATTTCTTGTGGTTGGCTCCTGTTTAATATGTTCTAATTATACGAGAACCGGGAAGCAAATGAACGGCTGAGATTAAAGTTAAACAACAGCCATAAATACTGCAGGACAGATTCTCAGCACTGAACCTACAGATTTACGCCTCCAAGTTCAATGCCTGGCAGATGAGACACATAAGGCTATCAGACACACATGCAGAGCTCAGTTTCTTGCCCACTGCCTCATCCGAGGGCAGAGTTTGTCCTTTTGATGGCACCGTGTTGATGTGTCATTGTGCACGGAGTAAAGGACATGAGTTCATTCAAAGAGGGTTCACAGAGGACAAGTAGCTCCTGCAAAAATCACTGTTTCCTCTGGCCTTCATACAACGAGAAAGGCAGGAAAGGAAAAAGGGATTCTGAAGCCCTCGGTTAACGATGGGCAGATGTTCTCAGCGCCTTCAGCCAACCTTAAGCACTGACCAGGTACTACTGCATGCGCTGCGCACAGTAATCGCCATTCCATCTGACATCCGAGCGGGCAGTCACTCAGCAGTGATTTACGAGCGCGGCGATATCTGTTACAAAACACACAAGATTGGAATAACTTTCTCCCAGCAGAACGTTACATCACAAGCGAGCACAGACAGTTGCAAAATTCAGATCCACAAGTGGAAGATGTTAGCAATCTGTTTAGTTCAGCTCCATGCAGGGAAATGCCAGACGGCTACTCTGCTGCTCAGCACCTCCAAAAGGGGATGGAAGAGGTTCACGGGTGCAAGGTGTCCCTTTTAACAGAATACAGTCGAAGGTAGCGAACAAGGGAGTACCAGCCATTTGCTGACACTGTCACAAACTCACCAGCCCAAAGCTAGCCGGAGATGGGACCTGTGGAGCAATTGCTCCTCTGCTGGAGAATTAGATGCAGCTTCACTGTGAGGCACTCAACCATCAGCTCCACTTTGGGATTAGGAATGACAATACCAGCTCCACCAATGGTTACACACAGCCAAGATGTTTTCAGTCTGCAGTCCTGATGACACCGCCACCCATATCTGCATGTCCGCTTCCTTTGACGACCATGGGATACTACTTAAGATGCTTATGGGTTGACCAACAGGTCTAATGAGATTACATGAGCTACTTTTGATCTAGCAGCCTCCTGCCTCTTTGCACACAAAGCAGGGATCCATCTATAATGACAAGGAAAAAGGGCATCACCTTTTATCTATTTGGCCTGTGTAAACACATGTCCCCTCAGCTGTTTGCTCCCCTCTCCATCCCTGTTCCATATGAATGCTCAATATGCCCAATTGTTGTCTTGTACACAGCTTCCGATACGACACAGCATCAAAGGGCTTCATGCATGTGGTTACAATTAAATCCGTGCTTAAGCACTTTGCTGAACCCAGGCATTCATTGAATAGCAATTGTCTCTGAGGTAGGGACCATCTCTTCCTATAAGATGCCTCACACAGTCGGTTTGACCCCAATTGGCCTTCTCTATCCCACTAAAATAAAAATAAATAACCAGGAGTAATAATAATAAATGGTGTCACCCTGGTAAAAGTTTATTTCCTATGGGTTTCCAAGAACAGTACACAATCTTCAAGGAGGGATGCTGCTGTCTCCTACCATCAACAATGCCAAAAATAAATAGAAATTAAGTGAAAGAGTCAAGTTTCAAGCAGCATAAATTCAACCACAGCAGATATTTTGTGTGGATGCGGTATAGTTTAGACTCCAGCAAGTTTCCTTACGGTCTATCTACTTCCTCAAAAAAAAAATCAGCCATGATCATGCTACAACAGCCAAGCCTAACACAGCATATCAATTCAATAAACATCTCTATTCCGCTATTGCTTAAGGGGCAAAAGGAATCCTAGTAGGTCTGTAAAGGATTTTTTGACAGCAAACCTCCTGGCTGATCGGTTAAAAATCAGCGTGTTTGCCTTGCACAGCACTAGCAGGATCTGTTAATCACCCAGACAGTCTCTGCTTTATTTGCAATAACTCTGCGTCCCTCCCCACACACTTTTCAATAAAAGTTATTTAATACGGTGATCTCGGGTATTTTTCTTTTTTTGTAAATACATATATACAGCTATATCTTCGGTGCCTCTGACAGCACAGCCTCCGTGCATTGGGCAACCCCTATAGCTTCACACAGGGAAGAATTTCCCCTTTCACTGGAAGTTTTGAACATTTGGGAAAAACTCCGACTCCCAGCGCAGTTTTCCCTTTTGCAAACCTGGTGCCATTAGAGATTTGAAGTACTTACCAATTTACCACGCTTTGGGATAAATAGAGTTACATTAGCACAGGTGCAAATAGCTTTCTAATTATTATTAATTTAATAATAGGATGCTGCTGTTACACACTAATTAAATCCATGTTGTTCTATAGTAAGGGAACAACGCTAGAAATCTCCACAGCTGTCAGCTGCTGTCTTCTCCCAATTGCTATGGAAAGCAAACAAACCGTAAAGGCAATTCATAATTATTATAAACACTCCCTAACCTAAACCACGTTGACATTTCTAAATCAGAGTTGCATGCTTGCTCTTGTCTGTGGTGTCAGAAAGGGAACGGAGCCAGCTGAAGAAAGGACAACCAGCTATTAGATCATTTGAGGGCCAAGCAATTAGTTGGGTTTTAATGAGCTGCCTTAACATGCAGAAAGTGCTTCTCCCCATCAGTCTGACCAGCCCATCCCACCTCTCACTCCATAGCTTGAGACAACATTTGGCTTTCCAGTGTTTTCTGGAGTTTTCCTGCAAGGTAAATGCTGTGCAGTTTGGAAAAAGCTTTGCCATTTCTATCTGGGGGGATTCGCTCCCCGCAACTAGAAGAAAGGAAGAAGAAATCCAGCTCCCCCTGCCTGCTGCTCAATCCCTCTGGGCTTCTCATAAACTCATTCCAAGAACACAGCTTAAGCTCTTAAGTGATGTTCAAAGCCCTCAGCACAAGGTTTATGGCTTTCAATGTCTGCTGAGACTATAGTTATAAGTGACAAGTTCAGAGGCAGGTAGTTGGATGCTCTTCCACAAATATGTTCCTACAAAACAGACCTCAACTCTGACATTGACCAAGGCTTAATTAAAGTGGTTTAGTAGAAGCAGCTGACTGAAAAAAAAAAAAGTCTACACCCAGAAAAAAAGCCCACAGGGTTGTATTTGCACCCCAATGCTCCGAGTCTCCATTGAACTGTGTATAACTCAATGATTTCAGCTTTTTTAATTTAAGTTGCCAGTCCTACAGTAGAAGGGAGGAAATCCTTGTTTGCTATTTCTCTTATATTATGGTTTCATTTAGATTTCATTATAATAATTCTGGTTTCAATTTGTGATACCTCCTGAATGACTTCTTTGTCTTCAGTGACAACCCCCAGAACTGACGAGCTCTGAGTGTGGGGATCAAGAGGGTGTCCCAGGAGGGACCTGCATCCCCTTGCACATCATGTCCTCAATGGAACAGACACGGGCTCTCCGTGGTCAGCCAAGGTCATCCCATGCCAGCCCCAAAGCTGGAGTGACCCCATTTGTCATCTCCATCTAGTCAACACCAAAGGGGACACCAGAGGAATTCCCCAGCATGAGAAAACAGGGTGGGAACCAGAGCAATGTGTCTCAAGAGAAATCAAGTCCATCTATGGTCAACTCACCAGCCATGCAGCACAGGAGCATCCCAGCAAGGAGTAATGCTCACTCACATATTCCCAAACCTCCTGCAGCCACAAAACCCAATTGTGAAAGAAACCCAACCTCAAGTTTAACCTTTTTGGATAAAGTGTAATTCTGAACCCAGAGAAATTCACTCTGATAGATAAAGAAACATTCATAATATTCAAGCCATCATTGAATTTGATTGACAGCAAGGGCTTTGCAAGAGTCATTTTAGGTGCAGTGAACTCTTCAGAAGTCAGACACTTATTTTCCCAAGGTGCCCTGAGAAATGCCAAGAAAGAGCAGAGCCATGTCACATTAGGAACAGCAGAGGCCCCCAGCCCCAAAGAGCTGATGGTTGTGATCATCAGGTCATGCCAATTCGGAAGCTATCAATGGAAACATTCACTGGATTAAAGGCAAAAATTGTCACTACTCCTTCAGCACAGCCCCCAAAGGCTCGGTCACATCAAGGGCCCCTTGCACTGAGCAGAATAATGAGAGATAACAGTTTTCAAATCTGCAAACTGCTCACTGTTTGAGCAGGACAAAAAGGATATCTGCCTTGTGCAATACAAACACGCCAGGATCAGCATCATACAGACAGAGGACACGTCCCCATGGTCACCAGAGGTGGGAGAAAGCCATTTGTGCATTTTTCCAAAGCTCCCTCTTTGTGCTGAGACAACACTTTCCCCCAAACTCCAGTGTTGATATGAAACCAGGCCAAATGAAAAATGGAATTACTCTGAAGGATTATGTTTCACTGTTGTAAAACACTTGGCAAAAAGCGTGCCCTCAATCTCTAGCTCCTCCAAGCCCCACTGATGCTGAGCAGCTCAGCTGTGCTGCTGCACCTTGGCATCGTCAACACTGCCACCATGCTCCAGGCGGACATCTTCACCATCTTGCACCTGTGTTCAGGCTGGGTTCATCAAACCAGCAGGTGTGAGATGTGCTGTAAAGCTCTCTTGCTCTGAGTAGTCAAGCAAACAGGAGTCAACCAAGATGACTGTTTAATTGACCTCTTCCAGTCACTATACAACCCTTCTCCATCTACTGCACGGCCACTGTACACATATGCTGAAAAGCAAAATAGACTGCCTAATTCTGAAACTTTCATTTCTTTTATATTGCACTGTGAAGTTGGAAACACCATGTTCAAGACCTCCCATGCACAGAAATTACGGCAAAAGAGACCGTTTTTTTTTCCCCAAGGGCTGATTCCCACTTTAAAGCAAAAAGCTATACAACATGCTTTACCTAGGAAATAGGATACGGCGTACTCTTCTCACTCTTTTACTAGGTCTCCACACAAGCATACAAGTTTGCCTTTCTAGCCAAGACCAGGTGGGAAAGTCCTGCTATTAAAACACTAACAGGAAGCTGTAGGGTCATTCAACATCCCTACCCTCAAATAAAAGCTCCTCTTCCACCAACATGTAGCTGAGGGCTCTTGCTTGGTTTTCCCCAGCCACAAAACTGGACTGGATGTTAACTCAAAACTGAAAATGCATCTGAATGTGATGACAGTCTACTGAAAAATAAAATAGCCTTAACCCAGTAAACTCTTTCCAAGTACAAGAGCTGCATGGTATAAACACCGCTGGCACTCATAAAACTTCAGTTGGCTCTAAGAGCTTTTCTTTCAGCCTAGCATATCCTTAGCAAAGAACATTTTTTATTACATTGTGATCACAGCAAAACATCTTTCTTTAACAGTGTTACCAAAAATAAAAAAATTAAAAAATAAAAATTGTACCTTGCTGCATATCTTACAATTTTCCTTCAAAAGCTCTCCCTTCCCTACCCAAGCGGGCACAGTACCTTTGGGAACCCAGTATCTTCTTCCCCCACCCTCGTGTGAGCCAAGACTCACCTTAAATATTGCTGTCCTGCATCCTGGAAAAAGTAGTCTGAAAAACTGAACCCATCACTGCTTCTGCAAGCCTGGTAGCACTTGCAGGTCCCAGAGCGAGCCTAGGAAAAATAGGGGAATTTGCCTGAATCTAAGTTTTTTCAGGACCTTATATCCCATGTATGATGCCTCAAGGCTGACCTTTCTTTACCTGCCATAGGGTGGAGTCAAAGTAAAAAATTTGCACCACCTGGAAATCTTGATAAGCTTTTTAAGCCTGGCCCTGGTTGGGAGGAGGAGTTGGGAATCAAACAAATTAAGTTCAGCCACAGTTGATTGGATTGGAGAATTTAGCTGGGAATATTTCCAGCACAACTACACACACAGAGTCCCTTCATTTCAGTGTTGATGTCACCTGCTCTTACTGGGGCAAACAGCCCTTCTTAAAAAAAAATAAATATCAGAAATATGGTGGGAGTAAAATGAAGAGAAATGATGCTGAGCAACATTCCCTTGTCAGGGACAGATCATTTTGGGGTTGGATAATTAATCAGCCACAGTCTAAAGGGTTTCTGTCTTAAAGGACTTCCTTCTTCTCCAAACATATCCTCTGTGGGTCAGAAATGCCAGCATAGTATTATCATTCTGTCTTTGCATTTGAAATACTAGCTACCACGTTGATGAAACAGACCTTTATTGAACTTCAAAGGCCCATAATTATATATCCTTTCCTTGAGCTTTGATATTTTAATATTCAGCTGGTAAAATTATTATCTATTCTAGCCACAAAGCATTTATTTATTTTGCTTGCTTTATCTCTGTTATTTCTGCGGTGGTAAGAGGCTGAGGAAGAAGCCCCCCTGCTTATTGGCAGCAGCAGAAAGTGGGAATTGAATGTACCAGGACTTTTATCTCCAGCAGCTGAAGAACGAAGTGTTTGAACTCCTTCTGCAGCCCTAACGGGACCCAGAAACCTCTCCCCCCTCCCCAGCCAGTTCCTCTCATTTATGCTTTTTAAGAGCCAGCCAATTTTCCTTATATAGGTTTCCCTGTGCCATAAGGGAGCACAGGAGAGTCAAGAAGACACCATTCAGTACTAACGACGGTATGAATTTTTCAGCTGAAAAGGGCACTCTGTTTTTGGAAGCGGCAAAAAAAAAAAAAAAAATAAAAAATTCCCTTCACTTGTGTTTGCTCAGCTCCAGCCTCACCAAGGTGGACGTACGGGCAAGAGGGGCAGGAATATTTCATGTATACATCCAGCCCGTCGAGTAGCAAACACAAATACACACAGGTAGAGCACAGCCCCCCTCGCTGCTAACAAAACAAGGTGGTGTTTCACGGCTCTGCACCCCCCACGGGAGGAAGCCCCCATGAATGGATGGTGCCCTTCTTCCAAGGATTTTTCAGCAACGGGAGTGAGCTGCAAAATTTAGAGCAAAACCTGGATTTTCAAAGCTCAGCCCGCAGGCCTGGCCCAAACCTTCAACAAAACCATGTGAAAAGTGTATTTTCATCACCAAGAGATTTCAAAATAGGGGGGAACCATCTCAGCAAAACGGAGCTGTAGCGAGGAGGTGTTGGAAATCACATCGGAATGATGTTATTGAGAGACTACAGCGTGATTTCTAAAATAAATCCCCTCAGATAGGCCTGGATCTCGGAGGAACGGGCTGATGGTTGATCCTGTGCAGGTGCTTCCCAAGAGTAGCCACCAGCCCTTTCTCTCTCTCTCTGGGGTCATTTCCAGACAATCCTGAAATCAAACCTGTGTCAGATGAGCCCAATATCAGCACATGGCTTTCATCAGATGTTTCCAAGCTCTTTAGGGACATGATTTAATTGCACTTTACAACCGCCTCCGAGCTTCGGCAGCCTTTGCTCTGCCTTGCTGAGCTGGAAACTAAGGAAAAGGGTCTGTGTCACCTTTCCAAACCTGCAAAGCAAACCAGTAGAAGTGACAGAATTACCATTGAGAGGTCTGAACTCCTCATTTCATGCTTTCTGGGACAGGCTTCCCAAAATCCAGCTTCCTTAACAAAGAATTTTCCCACAAGGAGGGGAGAAAAAAAGCAAGCCAGCTGAAGAAGGACATCAGTGCTAAAATGTTCTATAAAATTGTGGTCCTCCATTTAAAAAAGCATTCAAAACGATGAGTTCTCCCCATGGGATTTCCCAGCATTAAAAGTGGAGAAGCTTTTCATGCAACATGGATGGATGTCCAGACCAGAAACCCATCTCGTTCAGTCCTGGAAGTCCAACCAGGGGACAGGTTGATCATAGAATCATAGAATCATAGAATGGTTTGGATTAGAAAGGACCTTAAAGATCATGTAGTTCCAACCCCCCTGCCATGGGCAGGGACACCTCCCACTAGATCAGGTTGTTCAAAGCCCCATCCAGCCTGGCCTTGACCACCCAATTATTATTAAAGAAGTGGGTGGAAGCCTCCAGGAGCGTTGCACGCATGGGCTCTGCACGTGGCCGAGTTGTTGCCTCCAAACACCTCCCATGTCAGCGCTTGCCAGGAAATTATTGGTAAAAGGCACTTAAAAGGCATCGTGGACATATTCCCTTCCAACCAAGCCCTGATGTTATGCCCACACAGGGACCTTTCCAGGAGCAAAGGCAAATGGGTAGAAGGCCAGTGTGCAGCCACTAGCACTAGCCATGAGAAGGCAGGGGTCGCCACACAGAGCCCGGTGACAAGACGCATCCAAGCCTGAACTATTTCAGCTTGGCATCATGCAAGCCCCAGATCTTGTCCATGCTCCTTCAAACACCCCCAAGTATCACTCTTTCCATCGCTGTTGGTGTTTATTTACCCAGCGTTTCCCAGCAATGCGGCCACCGCCAAGGGTATTCCTGGTAGCCTGCAGGAGCCTGCTGTATGTTTGCAGGATTAAGTTGTTTATCTTCTCACGTGGGCCATTGGGAAAGCGATGGTTCTGTTTATGTCGCGGTCAGCCTTGCCGTATTTCAGAAACATTCATGTCTGAAAAAAAAAAATAGTGAAGCACTGTTTAGGAGAACGGGGCCGTAACCCGAAGCAGAGAGGTGTCCAGGAGCCAAAGCACCCCTGTGACGTGATGGCTTGGCTTGGTCCTCCAGCTCACAGTCAGCTGGAGCACAGGAAAGACACAAAAGCCTCTTCAAGCCAAATTGGGTCTGTATCTATTTACCAGGAAATTTGTGAAGAAGGAACGGGGGAACCTCATGCACCCCATTCTTTTTGCAAATGAAAGAATTGGGGGGTTAGGTTTTAGCAGTACTAGAAAATCTTGGGGGTTTATTTGCAGACTTTCATACAAAAATGACTTTGTATTTGGAAATGTTGACGCCTGACTTTCAGCCCCTGAAAAGATGCAAAGGAAATGGAAATCTAAACGAGTAGCATATGCCATCCCCTCGGCTCCACCAACGAAAATATTTGGCTTCCACTTGCAGCTACCCCAATCAAAAAGAAGTTTGGGCTGCAGGAATGTAAGTCGAAGTGAATGTTAAATTTACATTAGACATTTGTTAATTAGCCAGCAAATGAATCACCCCCACGGACTGGCACAGTCCCTGCAGTTTAAAGCAAACACTGTTGTGTCAAGTTAAACTGTTGCCCTGGAGTTGACTAAGCAGAAACATTCCAAAATGTAATTATTAATAAGATTTTCTTGTATTATTAAAAACATCAAGATTAAAATACCTTGGTGGATATTTACAGGCGGGGAAGTAGGAGAGGGACTCAGTAGGTGTTTATTAAATCCATTTCCACATATATATCCACCTTTTGCGTGCTCTCCATTTCCATGCAAGCAAAAGCCCCCTTGTACCCAGTGTCTATCCCTGCGGGTACCTCTTTGGTTATTACACCCTGGCCAGCGTGATTTGTTGGCTTAATCAATATTCAGGTTAAACAATAATTTCTTTTAGCAGGAAGGAACTCTGTCACCCTTCTCAGTAAGTTGTGCCAACACATTAAGGGACCAAAATATTTTCCTGGGATGTTAAAGGAACATTCCTGAGACAGTGCCCCAGTGGGGACTGGAGTAGCTCTTGGAGCTGGAGGGGTTGTAGCATTCAGAAAGTCTTGGTTATGGAGTTTTCCTCTTCCTCCTGAAGTTGCTGACACCTTAGAAAAGGCTTTGGTTGATGTAGGATGAAGGAATGACTGCGGCCTCAGTTCCTGAACCCACATGGTCTCTCCACCGGGTTTTCTCCCCGACAAACAGCCAAACAACCCAAATAAAGCTATTGGGGAGCTGGCTCTACTATTGACACCGAGCCCCTGGTAAACTTTCTTGTGCACTAACATCTGAAACTCAAGTGCCCCAAGACCTTCAGAAAAGGATATCATTATTTTTTTCGCTTCCTTTGAGCTTAGGCCAAAAGCCGAAGTCATAAATAGAAACAGTTATTCTGGGCTCAATATCACCTTTTGTGCAATGACAAAAATAATGTGTTGTTGAACTGTTTGGCATGACTGCCCAAGCATGTGACAAGAAGCTAATTACTTTAGAAGCCAAATCCACTCGAGAAAACAAGAATCCAACTTATAGCAACTCATATTTTGCCAATTTTGCTGCTCCAAATGCATATTTTCTTTCTGTTTTCCTCTCTCTCTTGTGACATCCTTTCCTTCTTTTATAAATACGAACCCAGGGTTTGTAGCTGAACTTGCAGACAGTGTCCACTGTCCTTCTCTCTGCCTTGCTCAACCCGAGCGATAACCAAATCCTTCCTGCAGAGCTGAACTCTTTTTCCACCGTCACACAGTACATTAATTCACTCAACACATTTGTTTGCAGCTGTCTTCCATCACCAGCCCCACACCCGGCTGGCTTCTCATAGCAGAGGGAAAACTTAATTTTCCAGTAATGAAGGTATAAAGCAGGTAATTTTTTGTTCTTTGCTCCCCAGAAAAGTTGGCTTTCTTTTACTGGGGAAACAAAAAATACCATCAAATGCTTGGGCTGCTAGTTTTGGTCTTAGGGCAGGTGATCAAATATGAGCCTCTTCAGAGAAGGCACAGCTTTCAGATTTTTAAGCAAGTTTGGTCAAATCCGACAGTGTCTTCGTAACACAAGCTGGTCATTCCTATATGTGTGTATTTCTCCTAGGGTAGGTACAGCTACTGATTTTTTATGACTTATAGGGTTAGTGGCTTCTTCCATTGCTCCCTCAAAACCATCCCCTTGTTTACTTTTACCAATAAATGCTAAAGAAAAAAAAAAACCAAAATAAAAACCCTCAAGAAGTGAAGAAACAACCAAATCTCACAGTCAGAAGTTCACAAGAAGATTTGCTTTAAGTGATGTCCCCAAGACTGAGACTCCAAACACAACACGGGGCTGATATTTACTCTGCACCTGATATTTGGGAGGCATTTTCCTCTTTTCTCCCTCACTCTTCAGCTCTTGCTTCTAATGTCAAAGACAGGCAGTAGCTTTGAAGCTTTTCCAACTGAAAATGCCAGAAAAGTCCTGGTTTTCCAGTCAGCCTGCCAACTCCAGCAATCATTAATTTTATGTGCTAATTTTAAAGTTGATTGTTTTTGTGTCTTTGACTTCAAAGGCGACTGCAGTGAAAAACCTAAAATGTATTTTAAAAGGTAGAAAATAATTTTGTTTTAATGTCTTTTCTTGCAAAAAAATCCATTATTTTTATTTTAAGGAACACAGATTTCCTCCCTATAGCCTGCATAAATGTTGCTGAAGATTTTCATGCCAAATATTTGCTTTATTCCGAAGATGACTTTAAAAAAAACAAGAAAGTTAAATAAATCAGACTAAAAGTGTTTTCATTTGTTCCACCGGTGGCACTGTGGATTTTATTAGTGAAGTATGCATGTAACATATGCACAGAGCAATTACGTTTTTCAGTTACAAAACACTGTTCATTAGATTAAATAAAATGACAGAGATTTTGGTCTGGTTCTGCCCTCAGATATTACACAGTCACTTGACTGGAGTACAATTTTGACTGTTTTCCCAGCTCATCAGCACATTAAAACCAGCTGTGGGTCTCAATAAATTGTTTCAGCAGAACCCACTGAAAATATCTGTATTTTCCTGCCTCTGCAGCCCAACAACTGAAACTTGGAGGTCATTATGGTAGTTTTAATTATGATTTGGTAGGGATGTCCTTCACTGAAATCCATACTTCCATAAACAACATGCTTCTTCTGTCATATTAGATTTCTCTATTTCAATTGTAAAGTCACAAACCCATGTGCTTTCCATTTTAGCTCCTGGACCCCCTGCTAAACTTAGACACATGAAGGAGTGGTAGCAAAGGGAGAGCAGCAGTGTCCACAGCCCTACGTGAAAAGATGTTTACTGATCCTGCAAACAACGAAAAGAAATTTTAAAAAAAGGCGAAAAGAAAGGGAAAAAAAAAAAACAAAACACCACCAAACCAACAAACCAGAACTCAGCAGACTGGGAGGAAAATCAGGCTGGTGTCGATGGGGGTGCAAAGACAGAGCTCCAGAGCGATAGGGGTTTGTAAATGTATAACAACTGCATGAGCTGCGAGGCTCCTACACGGCTCCAAAGTGAATCCAGCTGCCAGCGCCCGGCTCCCGATGCCTCCCAGCAGAAGCTCTGGGACACGTCAGAGAAAAGCTCCCCAGCGCTGCAAACAATTACCATGGGGGTTTTTTGTTTTTTGGGTTCTTTTTTTTTGTTGTTTTTTTTTTCTTTTCTATTTGTTCCATTTCATCCAAGTCCTTAGACCAGAGGAGGGAAAAGAGAGGAAAAGAGAAATTTGAAGGGAAATAGAAACAAAATATTTAAGAGGGGCTTCGTTTGCGTTTATTTTGGTCTTGACTGGGCTAAACCCAAGAAGAGGTTCCCATGTACCGCTCCTACAGGGAAATTTTAACTCTCTCCTCAATCTGTGGTAGCATTTAGGGTGTATTTTAACAGGGTCCTTAAGCGTGTGCTTAATTTTAAGCACCTGATTCATTCTGTTGACTGCAGGCTTTCCCTACCAGCTGGTGATGCAAAATGTAGATAAACACTGATTTTACTTCATTCCATAACTCCCAAATAGTTCAGGGCCCATAATATAAAGATGTCATGATACCAGTTTGTTGTTTCTACCACATGTAATATGCTTCAGTGTCCTGGAGACAACCAAGCAGTGAAAGTGTTTCTGAGAAAGGCCCTTCCAATTAGGGCAACGCTGGAAAACCATATTGACAAACAATTGTCTTGAACAAAGCTCAAGCATTCCCCTTGACGACGTGTTTATAAGAGAAATTTTGGCTGGAGAAGGGACATTTTGGGCAGGCATTAAGCATATTTGTGAAAGAAGAGTTCCTGCGGAAACCTGAGAAGGTGGGTTTGCACCAAAGGGTTCACAGAGTTGGCTTGACCTCAGACTGGTTCCCTTATAGCTTCGCATAAACACTTTAATTATCTCATCAAAGCCTGGAAAGAATATAACGAGGGAGACGTTTGTTTCTGCCCCACCACGAAATGTCGCTTGTGATAACGAATTTCGTGTTTGTCAGATGAAGAGTTTGTGAGACCAAATTTAAGTTTGGGAAATATCACAAAATGTCAAACTTCTCAGAGGAGGGCAAAAAAGTTTGCCAAAATCATAGCCAGGAACAAAACAAAGTAGTGGAAATTCCAGTTGAAAATGTTAGAGACTGGTTCCCTGCCTTTTGTTGACAGTAGGATTTTGGAAAAGAACAATTAGTGTAATAGATTCTGGGAGCTACTGAGCCAGAAACTGAGAAAAATGGAAACCAAGAGAAACAGCTGAAATATCTTCTCATTCTCATTTAGATTGCGGTTAGAGCAGCTGAATGGCTGTTTTTTCTGGTCCACTTGTGCAATACTGAAAACTGGGGAGGGGAGGGGAGGAATTGTCCCAAGTCGACCTCAAGGAACAAAGCAGGGAAACCGTGGGACAAAGAGAAAAGGGAAAAAAAAAAGAAAAAAAGATTTTCTTTGGAGAACTGAGAAGTGTGCAGAATTTTCTGTTGGGACGGATCGATGGCTTTGCTCAACCCCAAAATTAGATTATTTATTTTCTTTACAGACTATTTTTAGAGGGGAGGCGGGAGAGCTACGCTCGGTTGTATAAGGAAAATTGAAGGATATTCCAGGAAAAAAAACACACCACCAACTTTGGATTGAAAAGCAGAATTTTTCAGAGGACTTCTTAAAGAGATGTTTCAAATAACAAAAAGAGAAAGCTTTCTGATTCAAAGTTGTTGAAATGTTCCCTTTTTTCTTCTTTTTTTCTTTCTTTTTTTTTTTTGGCAGTTCTGTTTCCATGGGGAAAAAATGAAGGCATTTGACATAAATTTGCAAAAGAACCATATCAACTTATTTTGAAAGGAAGAAGGGAAAAAGAACCATACCATGCCTGGGGTGGCAGATCCCCTCTACCCTGCTCAGCCCAACATGGGTCCTGCCCCCAGGGCAGAGCTTTCCTGGGACCAGGACCAAGGCACAGAGATCTTCTTCCACCTGCGAATGTAGGATCTAAGGGCTGTGAGGACCCTGTGCCAGAAGGAGCACAATGCCACCGGCCCAAGGCAGAAGAAAGCAAACATCTATGGGGCGCTGCAGGTTGAGAGAAATGTAGGATTTGCTGGGTGGGGATGAGACCTGAGTGAGATCAGTCATCAGATCCCTCCAAAGAGGCAGGAGAGGAAAGGCAGACATAAACCCATTCCAGCAAGCCAGGTGCTGGTGCCACGAAGCCAAGCAATGACGACATCCGCCTTTCGAAGCACGGAGATTTGTTACCTGCCAAGTTGCTGGATGCCTGCAGTCCTGTTCCAGGGGCCCAGGCACGATATTTAAACTATAAAACCCTTCCAGACCATCAGGGCTCCAAGGGTATTACTCAGAGGTGGTTTGGGATGTGCTATATCTTTCTAGTATTGGGTTCCTATTTTTCCCATTGTAGGGACAGGTGCCCAAAAAACATAATTTGCTCTAAAGCATTGGTAGATAGTGTTGAGCTGATGGACTGGTGTCAACAGGAGGTATCTCAGAATGGAGACCTGCAAGTGGTAGCATATAGCTTTCAGTGTTTAATCTAAACTAGTTGTAATCAATGTCCATCAGCAGCCAGTCAAGAAGTCCTTGATGCTCTCATCCCTCAGGAGCTCAGCTTAGCACAGGGCTGCACCTCCATGGCCCCAGGGAAAGTCTGGGAACATTGTGGGTGTTTATTGTCCCCACATTTCACCCTGGACACCTTTTACAATGACCTCCAAGGTGATGTCCCTATGCCTCCGTGGGCATCACTGCATGGTGAGCCCTTTGAACCTATTTCAGTGCAGAAACAGCAAAATCTTCCTTCTTTTTTTCCCAGCCAGTGCTGTGTGTGCAGGGAAGTTGAAGATGGAACCAAGCCCTCATGACTCTTCAGCTTTACAAAAAAAACCCTTCAGAGATCATAAATCTGGTGTCCACAAGCAAGGCCCACATCTCCAGTCCACCACACTGCATCACAGCTGCCATGTGTGGTCCTGCACAAAGCCAAAAGCTAGTCCATGTGGGTTTGCTTTTCCTCTGCCTTGGGAGGACACACTCACCCATACCTTAGTTGTAGAGCTGAGACTCCCCATGTCCCAAGGGGCTTCCATGCACAGACCCCATGGGTTTTCATTGGAGCTGGTAACTTAATGTTGAACAGCATCGGTGGTACCTAAATTCCCTTAAAAATATGAACTTGCTTGAACAAGTTCAGAAAGTCCCCTTGGTGCATTACTGAACAAACAGAAAGAGTTATTTACACCACTGATGTGGGCAATGCTGGAAAAACCCCTACAGGGGAGAGCAGGGTCCTCTCCTCTGCAGAAAATCCAGCTGACTTTGAGGGCACTAAAAATATCTTTCGTGGCACAAGGAGAGGAATCCAGATAATATCTTCCCCTAATCCTTTGCTCCCAACTAAAAAGCATTACGTTTCCAAATGGCGATTACCCCTTGAGCTGCTAAAATTGTCTCGGGTAACACCATTAGTGAAGGTCTGTAGATAACACAAGGAACATGAGGGACGCACTGGTGGGGCCACCCCTCCTTGCAGCTGCTCCTGTCCCCTGATCCAGGCTGCCTGCTCTCTGTTCTTGGGACACCTGTAACTTCAGCCCTCAATGCCGAAATGGGGGTTTCTTCAAAGTGGGACTTTTCACAGTGGAGAAGTGCCAAACCAAGACCTTTGCAGCGCTAATAAATGGAGAATTCAGAGACTTTCTGGTTCTCACGGTGGGGTTAGACACAGCTGTGCTCAGGCCGGATCTTGGGCCAAGGACTTTAAAGCTAATTTAGATACTTTGGCCTTCCTGCATCTTTGAAAAGGTTGTCAAGGCATTCTGTAAAACAGCTGAAAAGAGTTATTAAATTCTGCAGAAAGCTCCAGAATTTCAAACAAGCTATTTGTGTGTATTAAATGGTATTGTCACCGATTTCCCCTGCACTCAATCTCGGCTGACAGCACTAAGCCCTAACATGAGGAGATGAAATGCGTTTACAGGATGCACTGCAATCATCCATTGGGGCATCCGCCGCTGATTCAGCTGCACATCTGTTCCTTCTTGACCATAGTCTTAGGACACATAGCCCAGCCAACCATCCTGATGGCCCAGGTGTCTTACGAGGTCACCATTTAACAATTATGACACCATAGCTTGGCAAAGCCCAAACGGAGGCAAAGTCACACACTAGGGACCGAGTTTCTTCTTTCATTTAGAGCAGGGAGAGAAACGGAGCTGAGAAATCACAGGTGTCTTCCAAAAATGAGCAGTGATGGTGGAGGAGGCAGGGAAGGCCTACATGGATTGAGGAGTTGTTCCCACTCCCCACGTCAATGCGGTGCCAGGAACAGCTGGTGCCATGCTTGGGAATTCCACCCTCGGAGCAGCTCCACACCCACTCTCCCCAGCTGTGTGGAGGTCCACATAAGGACCCCCGGTGGGTGCAGAGCTAGATTTGCCAAAGCAGGAAATGTCCCAAATGCTTGGCTGCACGTTCTCCATTACATTTGTCCCACCTCACCGCTGTGGCATCTGCACCCTTTGGCAGCAGAGAAGCAAGCTGTGCTGAGGTGCTGTGAACCACCAGCCTTCTCCAGCCTCATTTCCACAGAGAGGAGACGTGTCTTCACTCCAGCTCTTAGAAGACCAGAAGCCACTGAGGCCAAGGACTGAAGGTGTAAAATACATCCACTGTATTGCCCCTGCTCCAACAGGAATTGAAGGCAGATTCATACAACCGTGAAGGGTGGGAATCTAAGTCGCACGGAGAGCCAGGGCTATAAAACAAAATTAAGCATTAAATGTTCTTAACAAAGGCAATCTGGGCTCGCTATGTTCTGTTTTTGTTATGTTTTCCCCCTGTTTTATGCTGCTTTAACCTTCAGTTGTTGCTGTTGGAATCCTTTTCGCGCTGTTCCACTTGTCATTCTTCTTATTTTTATTAGAGACACTTTGGCAGAAGACTTATCAAAATGCGCTGAGCTTGTCAACAAACGTCATTAGCAACGAGTTGAGGCAGACAGTGTAAGCGGAGAAAGGGCATGGGAAAATATGCAATATAAAATAATTTTATATGTCGAAGAAATGCAGCAGAATAATAATGGCAAAGGCCTCGCCATAAATTACTTGTACTGTTATAGAAGTAAGTTCCCACTGTTAAGTGATTTCTAGCCAGGCTTCGAAAGGTCCATGCACTTCTGGAAGAAAATGGCATAGCTTCACCAAAATCAAGGGGCTGGCCTCTCAGCATGGAATATGATCAGGTTGAGATATGCTACTCTCCACATCGGGCAACTTTAAAATCTCAAATGACAAATCAAGGACTAGATCTCCAGCTCTGGAAATCAAAATCGGTCCACTGCAGCTGTACCAATCTACACCCGGATCATGCTTTCTTCTGGGCTAATATTACCCACCAGTATATCCAAGTGGCCCACACATTCAGCATCATGCTGGGGTCCGATCTAAACATGCCAAGCTGTTAGTTCCAGGGCTAAAAAGCTGCCCCTCTCTCAATCCCCTGCTTTGAAGTTCCCTCAAAGACATTTGCTTACTTAAGCTCATGCAAGAGAAGGTGAAGTCTGACCCCACCATCCACCGGTGGTGTCCACTTTCATAAGGGTACGGGAAGAAAAATAAATCACTGCAAAATGAAGGTAAGCGAAGCCTTACGGTGTGCTTACCTAATTAGGTGTAAGGTTATATCGCAGGTTCCACTAGGCCATACAAGAAAGGTTGGAATTCGGTAGGCTTAGGTTAAAGAAAATAAATCATAAGGTCAACGGTAAGGTGAAAATAGAAAGGCATCCCACCCACCCTCCCCAGCACAGCAGCAGCAAGAAAGTGCCCTCTTGGTATCCCAAAGGCCAAGGAAGACATATGAGCCCCTAAGATTTAGTCCCTTTGGCTGCAATTGCTGATTACAGCTCTTTGGAGATCAGCTTCTGATAAGTGAATAGGTCAGCCTGCTCCTGGCCAAGGCTAGTGGTCAAGTGATGTTATTTAACCTCATGCGCTTCCACCGGTCACTGGAACCAGATGAGGAGCTACCACCAAGGGTCACTGAACATGGGTGAGCACATCAATATGAACACGGGTAGAACCTCAAGGAGACACAATGGCAATAACACCAACCCTCACAGCTCCACGGCAAGTTTCAACAGCAGGAGGAGGGAAGCATGTGGTGGCTCCTAGCACATCATAAACACTGCTGGCTGCAGCTCACAGGGAGGGATGGGGCAGGGGGGGAAGGTACAAAGGAGTGGAAACTTGGAAGAAAAAGCTAATTAGAGCTTTAAAAGCTTTAATTGATCACACCATTAATCTCTTCAATATCCCACTAAGAGTGATGGGCTCCAGCAAGCTTGCTAGACCACACGCGGGAACTCAAAGCATCTCAGATACGGAGCCGAAGAGAGTGTCCTCCGTGGGGCAGGGAACTACCCTTCCACCACTGCGCAGCCTTGAGCAAGGAGCCCTCGAGAACATGTAAGGAACAGGGGCACAAAACAGTTTTGCAAACCTGACGGAGGTTGGATGGAAGCTAATGCAATTTCATCGGGCTGAACTGAGGCTGTACGTCTTTCATTGCCTGTTTTGCCTCAGGGAGCATTTTTATGGCCAAAATAATATGTGCCATATGGGAAAGCCCCACAAGAAATTAATAGGAGTGCAACCAGTAGGATTGGAGAGAAATGAAATAATCTATGGAAATGGCTGTGTAATCTTTAAAATTTGATAGAGAATGATCCCCTCTTGCAAAGACTTTTTAAGACGTTCTATAGAATTGCTATGATGTAATTCCCTTTTAAATCCTATTCAAAAAAGCTCCAAAGCCTAAGAATGGTTATTGTTTTCTTATTAAATTCTGTAAGACTTTTCCATAAAGAAAGATCTGGTATTCTCATAATATCTCCACTGTCCAAATCTGGAGGAATACAAGGCCACTGGATTTAATTATATCAGGCACATAAATGTCTTCCAAACCATTACATGTATCTGTACACATGAAAGCACTCATTCATATAAATTAGGTGCCATCGGAATCAGCAGAGTTGAACCCACTTCGATGGGACCAGCTACTGAAACAGCTACAAGGACCGACACACTCTTAAAGGCCATGGAAGGGAATTGGGCTGGAAAGCTCTCACAAAATGTCTTTTGAGGTGGAAAAATATCAATAGGTTGAGATGTTTGGAGGAACACGGTGGGTTTGCTCCCAGTATTTTGGCAAAGAAGAGTTTTCAGAATGCACTGAGAGGGAGTACGTGCTCACCCCAGACCAGAGCATCCTGCGGGCTGGAGCGGGGAGGCCAGCTGGGATATGAAAGGCACAGCCCTTAGAGCTGGGAATTGAGCCTGGAGCACTGGCAGCCCGAGTATTTCCCTCACCAGGGGACTGTAAGGTATTTGTTCTCCTCCTTTCTCTCTCCCACTCATTCATTTCGAATGAGACCTATTGGTTCACAGCGAGATGGAGAGGGAAAAACAACCCTGCAATCACAAAGTGCCGTTGTGAGATGGAAAAAAAAAACCCACCCTGGTTTTGACCTAGCTCAGCTCCAAAAAAAATGAAGGGAAGAGGTGAGAGCAGCTGCCCGAAGGCTGCTGGTGGGTCACCAGGGGGCTGCGTGCTGGTGGAGCATGCCTGGGATTCCTCCACCGTGATGCCGGACCGGTCCTGGCGATCACAGCCAGGGGGAAGTTGCTCAATGTTGTGCAACACAGGAGGAAAAAAAAGTTATATTAAAGTAATAAATGAAAGCAAAAGTGCTCTCTGTAAGGGGGCTGGGAGCAGGGGAAATCTCAGTGTGTGGTAGACGGGTGCGAAACACATCTTGGCATCGTTTTCTGCACCGGTGGAAAAAGGGACATAAATAGATGCAAAAAAAATCTTATGGCTGGCTGGTAGAGTGTGCATGTACATGTCATTAAGGAGCTCCGGCCCCTGATTTAGTGAAGTCCTTTAGTGTATGTTTAATTCTCAGCATGTTAGTACCATACCGGGTCACAGAGCACTAATGAAAATGACTGGTGTCTAGACCTAGGTTTAGATATGAAAAATAAATAATGCAGAAAGATACATATTTCTCTTAAATATTTCTTCTAACCTAATTGTTTCAAAATAGAAAACACCTAAATATTTTTTAAAGGAACCTTCAGATTTAAATTTCCTGTTAAACTCATTTCCTCTTCCCAAAGGAAGCCAGAAAATGATCTAGCAAATTGGAGGATTTTCCTGGAAAACGCCTGCTTTTGCCATTTTTTTCAAAGACAAACCTATGGCTGTGGATCTCCTGGAAAGGGTCGGGATCATACCAACACAGCCCTTCCCATCAGTGGAAACAACCCCATCGTACGTACGAAAAAAGCAACGCGAACCTTCCACATCTACTCCCGACACGTGGTGAATCTGCCTCAACTTGGCTTTTATTATTGAGTTCAAACGACGGTCCCTGAGGTGGACCAAATTTCAAACAAGTCTTGGCTGTGCTCCAAGGGAGCAAGGGCCAGTTTATAGCTTCAGGTGCAAAGACTCCACGACTTTCTTTTGCACGTAAATTTTGACGAAGTTAAAAGGTGACAATTTTTAGTCACACTGTGGGGAATCTTCTCAAATCTCTGCCTCCTCAGAGGCCACCTGTCGGAGAATGACACCCTGAGCTTTTAGGCTGCTGTGATTTATATTCTATTATTTCATTGTACATCGGGAAAATCCACAGTCAAAAAATGAATAGTATATCATCGAGGCAAAATTTTTCCTTTAGTAATTGTATTCAGCTGTCTTTTCAACAAAGGCAGTACGGGGAGAGGCAGTGATTTTGCTATATCAGCCTAAATCTTAATTAAAAATTTAAAATAAGTGCTTCTTGTTTGGGAACACAGAGGATAGAAGAAAGCCAGAAGTTGTTTTTCTTTATGAGATAGCCATCAGAAGTGAAAAAACCCACCCTATATTCCGGATTTCATCACTTCTGCAGACTCAGCATGTTGTATAAAATCAACCTGCCGTCACCGAGGCTGGCACAATCGGTGCTGCCAGAGAAATACCCTGCCGAAAACTAATGTTCATCTGGGGAGGGTTCAGGCCCTCTGATGACCCTCTCATGGGACAGGAGATACTTGCTATATCTAAGGCAAGCTGGAAATCAGACTGCCCCTGTTCTTTCTGAGGATGTTCCACTAGATGTCTTCTAGTGGGAGGTGTCCCTGCCCACGACAGGGCGTTTGGAACAAGATTACCTTTTATGTCCCTTCTAACCCAAACCATTCTGTGATTCTATGATATGCTTTTTAGAACCATAGAATCATAGAATCATAGAATCATCTGGGCCGGAAGGGACCTCCAAAGGCCATCTAGTCCGACCCCCC
>JAOQGH010000004.1:28737610-28797374 GCA_025769975.1 Gallinago jamesoni | reverse complement strand
CACTTCTTTTGATGCAGCCCAGGATGCGATTGGCCTTCTGGGCTGCAAGTGCACATTGCCTGCTCATGGCCAGCTTCCTGTGGTTAGAGAATGGTTAGAGTTGGAAGGGACCTTAAAGATCATCAAGTTCCAACCGCCCTGCCATGGGCAGGGACACCTCCCAATACAGCAGGTTGCTCAAAGCCCCATCCAGCCTGATCTAGAACACCTCCAGGGATGGGGCATCCACAACTTCTCTGGGAAACCTGTCACAGTGCCTCACCACCCTCATTGTAAAGAATTTCTCCCAAAAATTTTGCTCCCAAACTGGAAAAATCATGCCACGTTCAGAGCTGGCCAGGCCCCCTCAGCAGTCTCCAAGTCCACCAAGCCTGGGAAAAGGAGGGCGTTGGAGCAGCCATCTGACATGGGAAGGAATTTGTCAGCCTGGGGAGTCTTTTGCAATGCATTTTGGCTTCCTCCTCCCATGAATGACCTCCTAAGAGGCAGCAGCAGCTGCCCGAGAGCCGCCCTGGCTCACAGAGTATGCCGCAGGTGGCACCATCTGCTCCACCAACTCCAACCCAAACAGCTCGTTTCCAGCTGCAGGGAAGGGCCGGCAATGTGATAGTGACTCCCAGGCGGGGTGAAGGGTGGTTCACACACTGGCTCCCTTGTGGAGGAGGAATAGTCAATAATTAGCACCTGTAGGCAACTCCCAGCCCCTGCAATAAACACAAATATGTCTCCTGGCATGGCCAGCAAGGAAAATATAAGCTGAAAAAGCCCCCTGTGCCAGAGACATTCCACCGTGTGTGTGCCACTGCTGCGTGCCAGCTGCTTGCTGTGGGTACGTGTGCTGGAGAGCCACCAAACCCGAGCCTGCTACATCGTTAGGAAGGCAAATCTTTTCCCTCAGCTGTTTTCACACGCTTAATAGCATGTACAGACTCCAGAGATACCTCAGCTTCAGACTTTCTTTTATAACGGGAGGAAAGATGTGACCCTAGGTGGATTTATGCTATTATTTTATGCAGTGTATGTTTAATTTGTCCAGTCATGTCAGTAGGAGGCTGACTGGAGGCCCACAAGAGAGTTGCACACTTTTCCACCTCCTTCTCACCCCTCCTGCCATCCAAGAGCACCAACGTTGCTACAATGCAGATGTTATGAGATGAGGAGCAGCAGATATGCAGTAGGCAAAAAAAAAAAAAAAGACGGTACCAGTCCAAGACATTAAAGGAGACTTCTCACAATTGGTACAAGATCTCCTCTACACCCAGAACCGACTACCTTGTGGAATTTGTGTGAGACCTTGACCATGAGAAATTGGTACGAGATCTTCTCTGATGCCCAAAACCAACTACCTTGTGGAATTCGTGCAAGACCTTGACCATGGGAAATGCCATCAGAGTTGACAGTCCAGGTATGAAGGACAATTGGGCCCTCTGGTGATTTCAGTGTGGGAAAAACCCAGCCAGCCCTATACCCGGAGGGACATTCAACAGGGAGTGGCCATCACCAGGCTCCAAGAGGACACGTCAGGTTGAAGGGAAGAGACGGCCGTGACCTTCTGCCACATTCACTCCGAGAAACGCAGGCTGGACGTGGGAAGATCCCAGTCACCGCCTGCCCCACCGAGGGGGTCCGTCGGAGGGGTGGATGCTGCCACCAGCACAGCTGCAGGCACACCAGGCCCAAAGACAATAAACAAAAGGACTTTGGTCTCAGAGCCGGGACTGGGCATGGGGTTATGTGATTTTTGGAAGCTTTGCAAGAAGTTGTGTGTGACAGATGGAATTAAAAATCCCTGCGCGTTGCACGTAGGCCCTGGCGCTATGAGGCAGCTCTTGCTAAGCACTTTGCTAGATGGCTACCTGCTGAGCAGCTAGATCTAATCAGCGGCGAACATCTCCAAAGGAAACAGCTCTGAACAGTTCCATTGTTTTAATTTTTTTTTCTTTTTGCTCTGGGCTCACATAATCCTGGTGCTCGCCCTCTCAAGTGTGAAAACTGAATATAAAGCAGATCAGACTCAGCTGGGGCTTAGCAGGCAGCGTGAGCTGCACATCAGCCATGGGTTTGCATATAAACCACCTGGCAGAGCTTCCAGGACAAGTCAATTTTTATTTATTTTTTTCTTATAGAATGGTTTGGGTTGGAAGGGACCTTAAAGATCCTCTTAAAGTTCCAACCCCCCTGCCATGGGCAGGGACACCTCCCACCAGACCAGGTTGCTCAAAGCCCCATCCAACCTGGCCTTGAACACCTCCAGTGATGGGGCAGCCACAGCTTCACTGGGCAACCTGTTCCAGCGTCTCACCACCCTCACGGGAAATAATTTCTTCCTGGAAGGAAAAGCAGCTAATAGACATGAAATGCACTTTGCTTGTACCAATAAGCACAACAGCCAAATGTCAGACTGACAGAAGTCACAAAGCATCAACTATTGAAAAGCCTTCTCCTCCCAAAAAGTCGCACCTGAACCTTTGCTTCTCTGAGATTCATCTCCTTGATCTAAACACACTCCAGGGCTCAGCAGCTGAGATGCCTTGTGGCACACAGTGTCCATTAGTCCCAGTTCAGCTGAAATTCCTGCTTGCTTCCCTGCCGTGCCAGTTTGGACCCCGGTTTTACTTGCAACTGGCCAGGGTAAGTGACTGACTCCTGCTATGTGTTTTCCCATATAAAAAGAGCATTTGTATTCTTTCAACCGGTGTGACTTTTGGGTTAGATTCAGGGGAAAAAGCAAACTTTTCCTAACAGGGGCAAAGAGCATGTCACCTCCATAACATGCTACATAAACAGAGTTTCCCTTCTGGCAATAAGACCCACCTGAACTACAGAGGGGTAGCGCTGAGCAAACACACTTTAGAGGTGTGATGGAGCTACTGAGGGCTGCCCAGTCGGCAACGCCTGCCCTCCTTCATGCCCTCTAAAAACCAGAAAATTCATGTGGTTAGGCCCAAACTGTGACCAGGCATCTGCTCTAACTCCTGGACAATGAGACGATGCTCCTCAGCACTGCTTCTTTGGTGTAATACAGGTACAACGAGCAAGTATCAGCAGATTCATTCTTCTCACTGTGACTTTTTTTCTCTCACTGTCCTTACCACCCAGGAGAGAGTTAGTTCGACTTAGGTTCTTGCGTTTGACAGTCTTATCAAGCTCAGAGCTGGAGAGAAAAATGTCCTGCAGAATAAATATGTTGCAGAAGAAACTGTAGGAAATCTCGCGTTGTCCTACATCCAGGAAAACAACAGGAGCAGTGCAGTTTTAACATGTTGAGTTTAATTTAAACTATTTGGTACTTTGGAATCAGATACATTTGGATGAGTATGGAACTGGCCTGAGGATCTGAGATGGCAAATTTCCTAAATAAAGAATAGCGATCTTAATGGTTTATAAAAACCTCCAATGTACTTTGATATTTTCTCTTTTTCACTTATTGCTGTGATTAATGTTGTGCCGTTGCTACGGTCCAGATAATAACCACATCAGAAGGAGCTCCTTTATTCATTTACAGATAGACATGACCCATGAGGCTTCTGAGAAAACATCTCCAGGTCATGGTCAGTTTTCCCCCATACTTCCAGCCCAAGCATCTTCCCCCTGCCAAGGAAGGATGGCTTTCCCAGGAAGGGGTTGACGTCCCCGGTGACCATCATGACTCTTTTAGATGTTTTATGCATAGTCCATAGTTTATCCAGCATGATACAAAGGCAGAAGAAAAGGCAACCAGCCCCGCTGCTCACAGAGAACTCAATGCTAATTCATGGTTCCACCTGGGCTGAAGACTTAAATTTCATTATGTGCTTTATAAACTTAAGAGTTTTAGAAATAACATATAATATTACCAGCTCAGAATGAATTTCCATCTAAAGGCAAAGCTCTGAAAGGGATATATTAAATCCAGGGAAATTCTGCTTCAAAAGCTACACGCACTTCTGAACATAATATCCCAAAGTCATACCCCAAAGTTAAAATTTGATAAAAACTGGAAATTACTTGGCATCTCAGCATATTTGGAGATACTAATAAAATGGATAAGATCTGTGCCAAGAATAAGATGAATTTTCCCTGTTTGTTTAAATATTCCACCTGTACAGATTGAGAAAGTGCCGCTCAGTATTTTTAAATGTGGCAGATAGACAGCGGCATTAGTGTATATGTCTCTGTCTATTTCTCCTTATTTTTTCTCTCCAAGTTCAGTGTAGATAGCTGAGATCTCATCTCCTGCTAAGTTCAAGATTTAGGTGAACAGCCAGAAACATCTATGTAGAAGATAATTTTAACTTTATATCATGAATCTATCAACCATCAGAAGTCTTTTCCACATTCCAGTTCAGAAGAGATTTGTTATTTTTAAGACAGTAGGTATCGTACTCTTCTGTCACCCATGACTCAACATGCAATTGTTTCTTCCACTAGAACAACGAAGAGAATCCTTTCTGCCATTTCACTCCTCAGAGTATAATTTCTCTCAAGATTTGTATTTTGGCTTCTTTTTTGCTGTTGTGTTGGGTTTTTCATGTCCTATTCTCTCTAGGGTGATAAATACCCAAGATGCCAGGCACAGGTTATTGAAAACAGAACAAGATAAATATAAGCAAGGAGAAAAACATGTTTTCTGGGGTTTGTTTTTTCAGGGGGAATTTTGCAACTGGAAGAATGAACATTGGTTGACTTTGTTCTAAAGGCCACAAAGACAGAAACACGATGCTTTTTTTTACGAAGCCTGCAAAGCGCATTATCCGAAATAAAAGAGTTATGCCTGAAACAAAATGGGGTTGATTCGGAAATGCCTGCTGAAAATTGAATACCAAGAAGATGTCATTAGATGTGTTGGGCAAGTTCATCTCCTAGGGCCGCTTCAGCGAATGAAGCCAACTGTGGATTTTAATAGCCGTCTTGGGAAAGGAAAAAACCAGACAATTTGGCTCATTGGGATGTAACAAGAGTAATAGTGACTTAGAAATAGGTGGGGCAGGGCATCAGAACAGTGGACTGACAGAAGGATTCATACATCAAGAACATGGAATAACTTGGAGGAAATCTGGAGATTTACCAACTACGTTGAAATGGAGTATGCAAAGAGAGCTGTGTTCATGGTTCATCAGCTAATCCAGAGGTGGTTTATGTCTACACACAACGGGGCAGCCCCTCTAATGCAATTTGCAGGAGCAGGTTTGAAGAAAACAATGTGATTCCTTGGTCAGAGAAGCAGTCCAGGGTTGTGGTCAGTGTTCACAGAGCCCAGGCACCTCTCCCTCCTTGGATCTTGGACGTGGTTGAGTCATTTAGTTCCTTAATAGTTCAGTTGGCGTTTACCTGAAAATAAAGTATTTAGGTATTGCCTCTGTAGGACCTAATTCATTGGTTTATAAAACACCTCTGAAGGAATGATATGAAGAACGGTTATTAACAAAGAATTATTAACAAACAATTCTGAAATTCTAGAAGCCAAAAAGAAGACAGTAATCAGAGCGCTAATAAGGCTACCAACAGACTCAGATGATGTTGCCCATCATGGAGGAGATGTCGGTCTTTGATTTTTGACATCACTATTTACAATCAACTCATCTAATGCACTGTGTTTTTTCTCTATTTAAGAAAAACCACAAAACCAATTTCATGAAAATCCCAATTGTCTGTGGGACAGATCTCCTATTTTGACTCTTTTTTCTTCTTCTTTGCTATTTGCAGTGACACTTAAGAACCATTGACATAAAAATCCACCTCCGACTTAATGCAAAAAATGGAGACAGATGCATTTTATTAGGAGTTTGCACCACTCTGCAGAGATGAGAAAATATTTACAGATTGTTCAGCTGATCTTTTAAAGTGGCATGATTTGATTGCCATTGAATAATTATTATGAAAACATTTGCAAGGTTTTTTGTTACCTACCTTCCCTTCTCTTTAGAAGATGTCTTTCTGGAAAAGATTTTTCAGGAAAAAAAAAGGCGGGGGGGGGGGCGTAATGTAATACATGGCTATAACATAGATTGTTAATTTTTAGTGTAGCTGAATCACAGCATGCTTTGATTGAGAGGAGCCAACACAAACATGCAAAATATGTGCCTCTTTGAACAGGATACACCACATCCTGCATTTGGTAGCCAAAGGTTCCAGTTTGCATCACAAATGTAGTCCAAGATCTCTCTCTCCTTGAGGTATGTACCTCGGAAAGTGCCAAATCTGCAAGGCACGCCGTCTTTTTTTTTTTAAATTTCTTTCTTTCGTTCTTTTCTATTTAAAAAAAAAAAAAAGAGTTTAATCATTTGCTTGTTTGGGTTTTTAGTAGAGACTCAGCAGGTGATTGAAAGAAAGGACTGCGTTGTCAGGGGGGACTTTGATTAATCAGAGACTTGATCGTTTGATTAATCATCCCAGAAAGAGCTGACTCTGGCAAAAGAGCCCCAGCCAACATGTAAACACGTCGAAAGAACATTTTCAAAATACATAAAGACAAATTGCAGTTCAAAGCTACTCTTACTGGCCTGTTGATTTGACTGCTAGAAACAAAAGCCTTTCTGCCTGGTTGATAGAAACCAGACCTACAACGGGAGGAAACAATTGCCTTCAGGTCCTTTCAAATTTTGAATAAAAAGAGCTTGACATTTTCTTTTTTAATTATTTTTTTATCTTCTCATTATTGTTTACTGTAATAAATTACAGTCCTTAGTCTTTTTATAAGGAAAGTTAAGTTTCCTCTCATTTTCAAGCAATTTGTGGCACATGTTTAAGACCTTCAGTTACATAAGGGCTCTGCAAAGCTTCCCAGCAAAACATAAATTATCACAGTGAGGTAGCAAACAAAATGCTGTGCTGTGCATCGCCCAGTCACCATCACATTCTACCTGCCATTTAACGGTACCCAGTAGGAAACCCTGAGTTGGAAAAATACTCCAAAAGCCTGCCTGCCTCCCTAGAAATCTGTTCGTGTAAGAGGGGGAAAAAAAAAAAAAGAAAAAAAAAAGAAAAAAAGAGGGATTTGCGAATTCAGCTGGGTCCCAAGGTAGTGGAGGTCATAAAAACTCTTTCTTGCCATGGAAATGCAGGGTGAGCTGACTGGAGAGAGCTGCACGGCGCACATAAGCCCTCGACAATGTTTCTTCTCAAGTTCAGGAAAGCCCTACACGTGCTGAAGACCAGCCCTGTTGAGAACGGCGCGCGAGGAAAGCCAGTAAAAAGCAGAATCACTATTTTGCAGGAAATTTGGGGAGAGCAGGAAACAATTTCCTTCCCAGAGCAAAAATAAAACTTTCCTACGGATTGTGCAAAACAGAGAATAGGGGGAGAGAACTGAATGTTTCCAACGTTCAAGCCAGAAGCAATGGGTTTGGTCGTTCACCCCATGTTATGTGGGGGGAAATGCCTGATTTGTGGGTGCCGTACCCTCGCTGGGCTGCCGGCGGGCAGGCTCAGACACCGAGACACAGTAGCCTGGAAGCCACCAGCCCAATTCCTTCATAATCCAATTACTGTAAGTGGCTTAATTGCTGCTTTATATCACAAGCCCAGGGTGAATCAGCTCTTTTTCTTGTCATGACCAACATGAGAAAGAATCTAAAGGAAAAGGTTGGTTCAAGTCAAACCCAAATGAATACTACTTTGCTTTTGCCAATGCACACCTGTAACCTCCCATGTCCATCACCCCCATCACAGAAATAATTGAGTCAACTGAAAGCATTTGTTTGGCCCCAAAAAGAAGCAAGTTTAGATTGAAAGAGGTATACGTTTTTCAGCCTGGAAGATAACTTAGATAAAGAAAAGATAGTGTTATAGAGCAACTATTTAAAAATATATGTGGATTGTGAGACTAAACAAATCAATGAAAGTTAAACTAATTTCTAAGTAGAATTCTGAAAAAATATTTTGACACTTCCAAAGTTCCAAAATTCTAAAATATTGCATCCTGTCTTTTACATTCCTTCCAATAGCCACCACCCATGGTTTTGAGGTCCAAAACTTGATTTGGAAATAGAGTTTGTCCTTCTCAAGTTGTAGTTTTTAATGTATTTACTATTCCAGCTACCAGGGTTGCAGCCACTTGGTAGTCATTTCAACATAGTAAATGGGGTTAGAGTTGCACACATTTTTGCAATAATGCAACAGCCCAGTGTAGCACTTTGGGTGAAAACATTAAGAAAAATCAGTGCAACCAATTTGAAAGAGTCCACAAGTTGACAGACCAATTGCTTATTAATATTTGCTGAAATGTAAATAGACAAAAAACCCTGTTCCAAACTGTTTTGCTAACAAAAAAGGAGATAATAAAACATATTGCATGCTTTTGCAATCATTGATTTGTAATATATATTTTTGCTATAGCTTGCTTTATTTTGCTGTATCTTATCTTCACCATGTTTTATTTATCATTAATTAACCCAGCTTTGCCAAAGACCTTGAATCTCAGCCCTAAATTCTAGCAAAGCACCACAGAGAGCTAAAATTACCAGCCTCTCCTCCCTTCGGCCACAGACCCAAGAGATGAAGATCTACTTTGCCTCTTACAACTTCCTTTGTGCCAAGAGGAATCCAAAGGATATTCCTCCCCTCTTGTATATATCAATCGTAAGACCTTTGTATTCATTCTCATTCCCCATCCAGCCATATTTTAATTAACGAAATCAAAAGACCATCTACTAAAATAAACCAGACTTAACGAGGGAAGAAAGTCAAAACAAACAGGCACTGTTTACTTCCTTTGCGCTGATTTGCCAAGAAACGAGCTCCACATCCAACATTATCGATTCACGTCAGAAATATTAACCTCTCCCAGCAGCATGAAGAGTAGCATCTGGAAGGGAAGGATGAGGGGGGACAGGCGTGCCGTGAAATGAAAGCAACATGCCATTTCTGCACAGCTTGGCAGATACCTTCACCCCCACAGGTAGCGTTCATGTCCTGTCGATCGGTCCCGCAGATGGAAATGGGACATTGGAGGTCTTGCATCTGGTTGTGGCTCCAGCTCTTGGTGGAGAGGGGATGGGGGGAGCCGTGTGCATGGTGTGTCCTCCAAAAAGTGCTGCTCTGAGCCACATCTGGAGCTCCTGACTCATAACACCGAAAGATGTGGTACCATATGAACAAAAGTAATATAATTCAGCTGTCGTCTACCACTGACCCCTCTCCTTACTGTGAAGGAGCTTGGATTTGGTGGCTGTCACAGCAAAATGTGACAGCCGTTCATGTGACTGAGTTTGTAAGGAAAGGAGCCATCAGAGTGTCCCCAGAGCAGGTGAAAGCATGTAGAGACATTGGATCTGAGAACCACCTTCATTAGTTACAGCTCTGCACTCAAACACCTCCGGCCTTATGGAATATTTTATGTGAAAGATTTTGTTACTGACAAAGCAGTACTCCCCAGACTGAAAGATTCAGTCCAAAAGTATCATTTTCAATCATTAGATCTTTTCTTTCACAGAAAAGGATTTTAAAACAAAAACAAACTATGGTCTAGGTAAGCTTTGGGTATTAGAAAATTGAAGTCTTACAAGCTTTTTTTTTTTCCCCTGGCTGTTCCTCTTTCCTCCCTGCCCCACCTTCCTTTCACCACTGAATTCACCCACAGGCTGCGTGGCTGGTGGGGTTGGGTTTTTTCCCTTTTTCTTTGGTACCTTCACACCATTTCTTTTTCTGGGGCAGCTGCGTGAACACGTGCAGGACCCACCTTCAGCTAGGAGACAGAAGCAACTTGAAGCTGCAATTTTTCTCCATAAACTCCTGGTTTTCTCCTTTTCAGCTAGCCCTGTAACCCCACGGATCTTGCGACACTCCTGGGCTTCAGCAGCACCCTTTGTCATCCCCCCGCTCCTGTTTGCTGATGAACAAAGAGGGAACTGGATGGCTTCTGCAGGGCTGGGGTGGGATGTTGGCTCCCCACTCACTGCTTCAGATCTGAAGCTGCTAACAATGAACAATGGTAACACGCTGACTCCCCGTTGCTTTTGCGCTCCATGTGGTGTGCGGATGGGGCCAAGGGCATGGACATGGCTCTGGGACAGGGTATTTTGGTTTCCTGCCTTTTTTGTCCAGCACGGACCAGAAGCCAGAGCATCCACAGGGATATTCCCTTGCTACACTTGGTGGCATCTACCCCTCGGGGGCTGTTTTGTTGCTGAGAATAGTAAGAGCATTAAACGGAAGTCAAGGAAGAAATCGACATGCTAATGTCCCATTAACTCCATCCAGCATGACTAACTCCCTTCTGCTGGCAAACCTCAGTCTCTGTACCTCATGCTCCAGGAGCCACAACTGACCAGAGAATGGTCCTGGCCCCTGGATATGGACCTTGTGATCTCAATATTGCTTTTGGGAGCAAATGTCCAACCAGCCAAGCCACCAGCATCTCCTCAGTGTCCAAACGGGTAGACAGGCACTACGGTGGCAGACTTAGAGATGGCTTTCCCACTTGGGGTTAAAACCTATTGTCAGCCTGCACATTTGCAGCCCTGTGGATAAACACAGGACTGCTCGGAGCCAAGCATTAAATCCACGCTCACATGCAGAATAAATAAAGAATTAAATGCGGTGCATAAATAAATACAAATGTTAAGCGGCATGGAAACCAACACAGCCTCCTCTGTGTCCTCCTGCTGGAGGGGCCTGGGTGAAGGAGCCTGATCTGTCTCAGCTCCACACCAGGCTGCTGCAATCAAAGCTGAAATGCAAACCTCCCCTTTTTTTTTTTCTTCCCCTTTTTACTCAGATCTGGTCCCTAAATTCTCACTTTACATGGCTGACAGAGGTCAGCGCAAATAGCGCAGAGCCAGGTGTGATGCATTTTGCAGAAACAAAGCCAACTAGGACGGTCCTCTTGTTCCATTAGTCCAATGCATTGGTAAAGTCATAACGAAAAATGTTGACTCTCCTGCCCTGAAGTTTTTTCCAGATCATGACACACAGTGATTTCTCAGGGTTTCTCTAGATTTTTACCCTGCATTCACAGAGAAGCTTATTTCTTCACTGTTCTTTTTTCATTTTCTTTTCCATTTCTCCTTTCACTCCCTTGACTCCAAGCCAGGGTGTCAGCTACAAATTCAATATGTAGGCACATATATATGAAAAGATCGATATATATATCTTTTCACAAATGCCTTTCAAGTACCAACCTTCCAAACAGAACTGTCCTCCCAAAAACTAAAGCAAGTCAACAACTACACCACATCGGACCCTTCTCTGATCTCATACCCATCGTATCCAGAGCTAAAACGCGTCTCGTTTCAATGTCATCATCGTCAGCAGCTATTTCTGATTTGCTGCTGTGTGCATTGAATCAAAGTCAAGTCCCTCGTGCTTACGAGACTGACTAGACTGACTTTTGCATATGACATTTTTACTGAGAAACTCTAGTAATAAACAGATGAGAACCAGCTACCCAACAGATCTTCCAATGAGAGCTTCAGCACAGCAGAGGACTCCACCCAGGAGCAGGTCTGGACCTTAAAGCCCAAGGGTGCTCTCTGAAGATCTCCTCAGCTCAGGCATCCTTCTCCATCAGAGACAAGCAGAGCCTTGAGATGCTTTTCACCAGGGCTAAGAGCTGCCCTCCAACAAACTCTGCAAATGCCCCATGGCCAGGAGAGCCAGTGGTGCCTTTGGAGACGTAGCTGAGGGTCTCTGGAGTGGTGGGAAAGCTGTGCTGCCTCTGCTTGTCCCAACATAGTTCCTTCTAACCCACTCTGTTCTGCTCCAGCATCTCAAAATCCTCACCACACAGGCGCCACTGGGGAACCTCTTCAGTTCGCATGAAGCCATTTGTGGATTTCAGCTGAGGAATTCTGGTTTTCAACCATTTGGGGGACAATTTTTGCAGCAATTAGCTATCAGATCTGTCTCCATTTCCCTAATTGCCTATGAATTTCACAGTGAGCAACACGAAAGCCATTAGTGGTCAAATAGTCACAGCAGATTCAGAACACATTTCCAGTTGAGAGAATTATTAACTAAGATTTGTTCATGGTGACTTCCAAGCCCCATTTCCCAAGCAGTGGAGACGGGATTACAGTCTGTTTGGAGGCATTCAGATTTCAGGGGTGCAACATCTCACACTTAGGGTGGGGTTTTTTGACTTTTAACTACGTCCTATGCATAGACATTAATAAAATTTGATAATAATTGAATAAGGTGGACTTCCTACTAATTGTGAAGCAGCAGGCAAGGGCCACGAGCGTTTATGAGATCAGAGGCCTCCATGGGAATAAAGGAGTTTTTCCACGGTACCCGTTTCCAGCATCCAGGTTCTGATGGTCACTGCGTGCTGCGGATCAAGGGAACTGCCTCACTGTAGCAGGGTCTCTGTTTACTGGTTTCATAACTCCAGCTGGACCTCTTTTGGCAAGGGGAGAGGATTTTTATGAGGGAAAATGCTATAAATCTGCTGTCGCTAAAGGACATCAGACACCATGTGGCATGTTCATGATATCACCAGTGCACACCAGTTTTAAAATAGAGGTTTTAGCCATAAAGCTGCCAACCAGGAAAATCACATATGAGAGCAATGCTGAACTTTTAACAGTGAAACATCCCTTTGAAAACCCTTCCTCTTCCTGCTCCTTCTCAACCCCAAAGCTTTGGAGAGATAGAGAAGGGGAAAATGAAGGGTGGACGCTTCAAAGTCCTGTGATAAACAACCCAGGATTAAACCAAAGCCAAACTCTGTGTCCTGTTTCTGAGCAGAAACAGCTGTCACTCAGCAAAAACATTAGCCTAATGATGAGGGAGGCAAAAAAACCCAACAAACCCTTTCTTAAAGAAAGGGAGTATATCTGATTCATAATGCTCATTTTGCCCTGCCTTGAGGAATTAAAAATTGGGAGGAATCAGTGCAAGATGCCAGGTAGAAGTCAAGAGATGGAAATCTAGCAGGGTAAGTGTGAGCCACACGGCCATAAATTGCTCGCCTTAACTGTTTGTGACAATTGGTAGCAGACAAAAGTTATCTGTCTTCAGCAAGAGTTTCTGCAGCACACAGCTTTCCGTTCTGCTCCGCTTACCGTGGCCTTTCTGACCACCTTCTTGGGACAGTTTTTCCCTGGGCTAGAAGGAGAGGGGAGCAGCCAGAGCCTGGCCAGGCCACCGAAACCCTCTGACATGGACTATAGCAAACGAAAGCAAAACATAAGAAGCCTCGGGGGACTCTGAGCTCCACGAGGCAGAGATTGTGTGCATTGATACCTGCAGACAAAATCCTGATTGTAGACACCAGTTCAGTGCCAGAACACTTCTCCGCTAGGAGACTTTAAATTTATGCTTCTAGTAGGGTTGAGAAGTTCACGGAAGGGTCATGTTCATCTGCTTCTTTGCACTGTAATGCAATACCTCTCCCAGCGATTTTAATTAGGACCCTCACAATTAATTTGTTTCCCCATCACATTTGTATTTTCACTTCTTATCACAAGAAGAAACGCTGCTTCAGTCACCACCTCCCTCTACCAAAGGAAAACAAAGAATCGTGACTTTTGTCAACAAATAAAGGGCTGCTCACCCTACCCCCACTACACCCTGGGCTTTTGCAGACAGATCAAAGGTAATTGCCCATTTCAGCAGGCTGCACCATCCCCATCTTTGATTTTGGGGGTTTTGCCTTGTTATCCCACTGTCTGCCACTGGAGTTCAAGCCAGCTGTGTGCAGAGCAAACTTGGCAGGTGCTGAGGTGTGGGGTAGGTGGGCAAGAGCAGGAGGGAGAGGGGAGAGCGATTTTATAATATTGACATCATTTATTCAGTGCCACAACTGAAAAGGACGAGCAGCGATGTTCACATTTCCCATTGTAGAGGCTGCAACATTGAGTTTTAATCAACTCTTGTTGAGTGAGAAATGGAGTATTTGCAACTTGGAAGATAAAATTACTGTGACTAGGAAACTTCTAATAATGAAACATGAAATTAAGATCTTTTTTGCCTATTTTGTTGTGTAAGAACATTCAGCTCCTAAAATGCATTCAGGTTTCCTTCTGCTCCTACACAAAGACTAAGTCTTCAAACTTGTTCTCTTTTCTTAGTGTATGTGTTTGTACAACGCAAATGCTTGGGAAGATTACAGAATTTGGCCTTAAATTAGCAGAAAAGATTCAAAACTTATTTTTTTGACCCAGTTACAAACTGCATTTTGCACTATGGCCCTTGTGCACAGGTTGCATGTCAATGGATTTCGAGGAGCTTTTAGATAAAGTCCATGTGCAGGCCAAATAGATGGGCTTTCTGCTCTTGCCACTTTGCAGGGACAGCTCGACACTTCGGGGTTCAGGGACATGCCCATAAATTTGGCTAGAAACTTCCAGAGGCCTCCTGGGTGCACAGCTACTATTTAGAAACTGCTGTGTCGTGGTGGTGGCCTGCCCAAGCTCCCCGTGAATTCCTAAGGAGAGAAGGAGCTCTGAATCATTTCAAATTGAGCTGATACAACATTGTCACATTATAGTTTTTCATCACTCTGTCCTGCCCTGTAAAAGTCTTACTCAGGTTTCTTTGCTTCTCCCAGATGAGTAATGTGGAGCTATACAGAATGCTTGGAAAGCAGCTTTGGATGGAGAACAAGACATTATCAAAATTATGCGGTGTGTGATCCAAATCTCTGAAACGTGGGGGTAGAATAAATAATCCCTTCTCTTACACAAGTACCAGATTCATTCATCTGTTGAGGACTCATAAAAGGCATGAGCCGGCTGGCTACAAGGCAGCTTTTTGGCCCTCTGTGTCTATGATGGGGATAAGCCCATGTGAAATCATACAGAAACTCCTGAGAGTCTTCCATGAGGTCACTTCAGAGCTGTCCTCTCTGAAGCAGGAGGATGTATGAATTTTAACACTGCCAGGGTGTACCTAATCATGCTAAATGCTGAAGACCCCTAATCCTTTCTGGTAAATGGATGGTTCAACACTGAGAAATGAAGTAAGGAATGGACATGCCTGACTGCTGTCACTGCAAGAAGGTCGGGTAGTTTGGTGCTTGCCTTTCCATTCCCAGTTTAGCAGCAGATTTGGTCACCACCAGAAAAAGAAGATGCCAGAAGTACTTTGTTGGAGCTCTGTACAGTTGGCACCAGTAGGATTAAGCTCAAAAGCTGGGGAGAGAATGCAAATGACCTGGGAATATTCTTAATACAGGCTAAAATATCACAGATCCGGGCCCTGTCTGAAACTATCACATCCTGATGAGTGTGGAACAATCCATTGCTCTGTCAGTTTGGCCCGAAGTGGGACAAGGGAGCACCTAAGCACATTAAGACATGGTGAATGAGATTTTTTAAAATGGTATATTTCCATATTTTAAGGATTTGAGGAAGGGAACCTAAGGTCAAGCCCAGGCTGGATGGGGCTTTGAGCAACCGGGTCTAGTGGTAGGTGTCCATGCCCATGGCAGGGGAGGTGGAACTTTATGATCTTTAAGGTCCTTTCCAATCTAAACTGTTTTATGATTCTATGATTCTAAGCAACTTCTTAAGCAATGTGCACAGCTTGTTGTCCATAGCTGCCATTGCGTCAACATTCAGAAGTTTGGTGGTGGAGGGAAGTAGAATGCAGTCACCACCCAGCAAAACTCCTGCAAGCCAACCAACATCAGCCTTCCCAGGTTGAAACTGGAATGAGTCAGCAGCAGAGGCACTGAGTGCAGACAGCTGGTTGGCCTTCAGGACAAAATCTGGCTCCTATTCCTTCGAACTAGCCCTGTCCCATTGCTCCACCTGTGTGCTCTGCTGCATACGTCTTCCAAGACTTTCTCCAATCTTGGCTCTTTTACTGTGTCCTGCTCTAGAGGCTCTTAAAAGGTATTGGTCCAGAGAAGTACCCGTTGCCAGAAATATAACAAACTAGCAGACAAAAGTCAAGGCGTCAATGCAGAGAAGAAAAGAAAGAACCAAGGGAAACAAAAGAGAGCATTGTGACCAAAGCCAAGCCTGCCCTGTCTCAAAGCGGTGGATGCAAAAACAGCACATATGTGTTGATGTTGTTACTCATATTGATAAATATCAAAGGCCAAATACAAGTACCAACTGTTGCAGAGGCTAGTCTGCCGCGTAGTCCGTCATACGCTCTCAGGATACATCCAGTCCTCTGTGATCTGAGACGAGGATTAAGGATTATCCAGACAAATTAAAAATGCAAATGATACCTACTATTTCTGGACCACACCACTGGCATCCCGCCAAGCCCCAGTTGACTCTCTGCAACTCTTCTCAGCTGTTGTGGTTCCAGGAAGGTTTATTAACTTCTCCCCAAGACACATGGAGGTGCTCCTGGGTGCTCCTGGACCCAGGCTACCTCTGGAAGCAGTGAAGTTGCAGGTCAGCAATGTACTCCTGGGCCAGTAAGTTCTACAGAAATAATATCACTGCCTTAATAAGGCACTTTGGTGCCTGTTGCTAAATATGTTTTTAAACCATTACCTCAATAAGTAAGCTTTAGCGAGATCTGTGTTCAGTACCTGCCCACCACAGCAAGAAATACAATTTCTGTTGATACATTTGCTCAGGTTTGGCATCTCCTGGTGGGGTGCCACAAAATGGTACATCTCGCAACATTGCCCACACAAGACTACCTCAGGCACCCCCATGCGTCTGTGGTGCAGGCTACCAACAACCTAACTTGGTTGTTCCCTAAACAGGAAAGTAAGAATTACGATGCATGCAAGACACACGTGGCATTATCTCGGTCATCGTCACGACACAAGGTGTCATAGCTGCAAACATGTACTGAGGAAAAAGTCAATGTGAGGGGCTAATTTGGCCTGCAGCAGGAGTCTGAAGGAGTACACGACCACTGCAGGAGCAAAATAGGGTGCTCTGAGAAAAGACAAGGAGATGGAAAGAACACCATCATCTAAATAAGGAGTTGTTGAAGATCAACACTCCCAGAGGAAAAACCCATTTGGAGGACCTAATGGGTCCACTGTCAACCAGCAATAAAGATCATTTTTCTGCCCAGGGAAACCTTTGGACTGGTAACCTCCAGGCTCAGCTAGTAAGCAAATGTTTGCACAAAAAGCACAATAACAATTGTTTGAAGGGAAGATGTAGCAATCTACATGAAACTTTGAGTAGCAGATAAAATTTGTTCCTAACTATTTGCGGTTCAAAACACTTCAGATCTATTGTAACCACTTTATGACCATGAAAAATGTCATGTTGTCACTACACTGAGCCCTGCAGTCATAGTCTGAAAGCACGATCCATCACTCGAGTTGAAGAAAAATATCTTGTAAGGTTTGGCACTATGAGGTTCATGACACATATCCCATCTCAGACAAGATGGTGACACACATAGTCACCAGCCAGTCTACTACAATATACCAAATAGTCCGAAAATGTATTTTAAGTCTTGCTCCTCTTCAAGTATCCAAGCCTGAACGTGCACCAATTAAATGGTTCTTTTAAACCGTTTTCTCTCAAAGTAGCATTCAAGCAACAAAAGCTTGTGGAGCACTGACAAACTATATCCTGATGTTATCACAAGATACTTTGCAGAGAATCACTCTGTGTGGCTGAGAGGTGACACTGGACAACAAATAGGGCATTTGCTCTGGGTAGCAAAGAGTCCAAGCAGAGTTTTACTGGTGCAGCAGGACTTAACTGGTCTGCTTTAGTGGCTTCAAAAAGAAGGGCCATCTAAGTACAAGGAAAATGCACAATATTTCAAGGCAAATTACTCTTAATCCAAACGCAAATCTAATATTTTTGGTGTTGGCTAAACTCTCTGTCTCAAGCTTATTAATGCTGATGGTGCACATTTCTTCTCTCTGAGTGTTACAAATGATTTTACACGGTTTCAGTGAGAGACAGCATTACACTTGTGCAATATTACTGCTTTATCTTCCATTGCCAAAGTCCTCTCCTCCCTCAACCTCCATTAAAAGAGCTTCCAAAGACTTATTTCTTTGAGTTCTCATGATAGTTCTTCCCCACCAGGAGGGAAATGCCAGGGCTTGTGAGCTGTTTTAAAGGTCTTCAGGTTGGGGTGAGGTTTGAGGTTCAGAGTTTGACAAACAAGCAAACACATCAGCAGCTCTGATATTTATTGGTTGGACAGAGAGTTTGTTCCTTAGTGAACTCTCATTTGAACAAATGCTACTACTACTCACTTGAACATGCTGCTACTAAAGCAGCAGCTTTAGACATATACCTAAAAAAGACAGATTTTTCTGTCCTTGAGTGATTCCCAGCACCAATGGTCATCTGGTGCCCTGGGAATTCTGAAAGTCCTTGAAAGACATATAAAGGGAAAAAAAAAATACCTCTGCTGCTCAACAAGATCTGGTCAAGCTTCTTACACTGTAGATGAAAAATAATAATAAATGTTAAGATTTTTCATAAATGCCTGCTCTGGTCTGTATCCTGTACTCAACTAAGAAGAAAATCAAAGTTTAGCAGTAAAGCGAGAACCAAACACAAGTGAACAATGTCGAAGCTCTCTAGTGAAAAGCTTTTCTGTAAGTTGCATTACATGCATGATAAACTGAACCTGCTCTGAATTCCTGCTCCAACCGGATACGAGGCAGGGGAGTAATTAAAACAGCATAAAACAGTAGAACATGTCAAGAGTAATCAAAATTTACAAGCTGGATAGATAAAGATTGGGGGTTTTCACCCAGAAGCTAAGAATAAAGCTGTTGGAGCATAAGAGGACACCAACAAAAATCTAAGCATTCCCACTTATTTTACAGAAGACAGGAGCAGAATTATTCACAACTACCGAATACAGAGCGCTCTGCCCCGGCCTTGTTGGCAGATGGCCCATTCACCACGAAAAAAAAAAACCAACCCCACACAAAGATTTCAGTGTACAGAGCCCCAGACTGCGATGGTGTGAACCCGAGAAGCACCGGGGACCGAGCAGGGGTAGGAACTGGTGAGACCTGTGGGTCCTGAGGCTGCGTGGCAGAGAGCAAACCGCTCAGACGGACAAATACGAGCCCGTGAGAATGGGGAGTCTCTGTCTCCGTTCAATATATTTGTTCTAAGGCAGAGTTGTACAAACTGTCCCTCTGCTGCCTCCTTAGAGGTGCTGAAGCCAGCCCAGATAAACTAAAGCTAGTAACAAGGCAAAGGGAACATTTGCTGCCTTTATTTGCTGGCTTCTATTACACAAATTAAGTCTTATGAAAGACAGCATCATGCTGAGGATATAAGATATCAAATGAAGCCACTCTAAGAAACAGGATTTTCCTAAAAACAGATTTTTTGATTTTGAGGTTTTCAGTAAGAACAAGTTTTGTTTTGGTGCTTTAATTAAAAATTCCATTTTACTAAGAAATCCTTTTCTTCCAGGGGAAAAAAAATAACAACAAAAACAAAACAAAACAAAATATAAACCAGAAAGAAATTGCAGTGGAAAAATACAGAGCAGATCTATCACATATATTTTTGTTCCCTATTTGATTCCTGGTTGCAGGCATTCTAGGAGAACTTCTTCCATATTCCAAGGTAGATGAATTCAAACAAGTTGGAAGGCACCAGCTGTGTTAGACACGCTGTTCCTCTCCTTAAGTCTTGAGGTTGAGGAGATGCTTTTCTGGAGCTGATCCTTTTGCTAAGACACAATCAGCTGGTCTCCATACCAGGTTAACCAGTGAAATCTAGTATCTGCTAGATTGAGATGGCACCCTAGAAGATCCAAGCATCCTTTTTTGTCCTGAACTCCATGATCCAGATCTATAAATGAATCATCAGAGAGGAATGCATCAGTACTTCACATCTTGCCATCAGTAACAGGTCTTCCACTGATGGTTGGTGACCAAAAACATCCTTCCTTTGCACAGTCCTCTCCCATATTCCACCCTGAGGTGTATGCACACCACGGAGTCCATCCTCCATACCCTTCTCTTATGGGTTGGGGTGCACTTCATGAGAGAGGTTATTTTAGCCTCACCACAGTGTCCCACAAATCTGTACCAGCCCTAGACCCGTCCCTCTACCTGAGGCTCACCATGCCAGCTCCACAGCAGCTTGGGCATGAGGGTCACACTGGCAAGAGAAGCCAGGGGTGCAGAAAGACCCTTCCATGCTGGGGAAGGACCACGATCTGTCTGACTCCATTTAACCATCACTGTATTTGTGTTGCAGTAGCACCTAGTGGCCAGGGCGGTGAAAACACACAGCAGCAGCAGAATTCCTGCCAAAAAACCTAAATACATTTAAGCTTAACCAAGAAACAACAGGTGGTCATGTGTGACTGATGCAGCCAGCACAAGGTAACTCAAGTTGACTCTAAAGACCTAATTCTCATGTGAAAGTGAGAGTAAAAATAATTTACATCCTGTGCTTGCTGGCTCAAGAGACCTCAGTATAAATGAGAATCCAGTCCCAAATCCTCAGTGGGATCCAGGCTTCAAGAAGGATTTCAGCTTGAGAAGGGATCTGGGTTCTACTTTGCAGTGTGTGAACAGCTGAATGGGCAATTCATATTATTTTAAGAAATATCATGACAGGTTTCGTTTTGTTTTGTTTTTTTCCTTTAATAACTTCACCCTAATTATTAGGCCGTAACCAGGGAACCTGTAAAGCCTCTTGAGCTCAGATCAGCACAAATCATCCCACCAGAAACACAGTGGAAAACTGAGAATGCAAGAGGAAGAGGTGTTGCTGAAGAGCATGAATCATGCAAGGAGAGCTACCTCTGGGAAAAACACCCGTTGTTCTATCCTTCCTAAAAAAAAAAAAAAAAAGAAGGCAGTGGTTCTTTCTTACTGGCAGTACAACTGTTTAATTCAAGCATGCAGAATCTAAAAGCAAACTGAGATCAAGGAGAGCATCAAGACAGGAATGTATCTTACGGCTAAATTTCCCTCTGCCTTTTTATTGTTTGGGCAGAGCCAGGGCAAATAAATGTCATGCAGAAATGCATGGAAGCAGGTCCTGAAGTCCCTTCTCTGAGCCACAAAGATGTCTCGTTGAACAGGACTGGGTAGAAAAATCAGAAAGTTTTCCAAGACAGCACTCAGTTCACTTGACACCATGAGCTCAGTCTATGGTCTTATGTTAGCTCAGGGCTGGAAACCACACTGAGGTCCAACACAGTCTTACTGTCCATACTGTCACATTTTGGCTTGCTGTCAGGATGTTGTCTGATCAACCAGCTGACTCTGGGGTGGGGAAACCAAACATTTGGATTCAAACTTTGTCCCCATGGAAGAAAGGTACAGGAGCCACTGGCAAACCCAAGCTCAGACACAGCTACCAAGAGGAGAATAGCTGCTTCCAGAAATGGGAAAAGTCATTGCTCCTTGTCCTGCCATGCATCAGCCTGTGGAGAGAGAAACTACAGGTCTTTCAAACCCAACAGATTTCCACATGGAAATCCTGTGCCACAGGCAAGATTAAAAAAAAAAGAAAAGAATTGATAACAGGGAGTTGGAGAATGAAAAATAGCCCCTGTCAAATGCAGTTCTATTGGAAAGGGATGAGATGTGCTAAGATGCACAGATTATATCAGTTCTGGACCTAAAAAAGAGTTGTGTAAAATGGGCCATCACTGAGATATCTAGAAAACACACTCCAAGAATTATTGCAAACATCTACTCTCTTTTGCTCAGTTACCTTATTCCGGTAGGAAAACAAAAAAAACAACAACAAACAAACAAACGGAGAGAGGTAGAAAACTCCACATTTCTTGGAGGAGCTCTTTGTTCTAAGGTTTTTTTATTAGGGATGAAAGAAGTGTTCAGGGGGAAAATGAGCTCATTTCTGTCATCTGCTGCCACCATCTGAAAACCCAGCAGCAAAATCTTTTAAATTTTGAATTAAGTCCACCCACTTCTCTTGTTTCTGCCTTCCCTCCCACTGTAGTGGGCAGTACGATCCAGTAACAGGGAAGCTGGCCTGGGAATGAGGACCCAAAAGGGCCAGTAGAGACCCAAGCTCCCCTGTCATTACTGTCATCAAGCTGCCCCACCAAATAAATTCATTTTTCCTCCATTTCTCTTTCTGTAGGCTGGCTAAATTAAGTCTTCCTCCATGCAAGGTGGTTGTGTTACCCGTAGAAAGATGGTGCTGGAGGGAGCCTGATGACCCAGGGGCTATGGGGGAACAGAGCACAGAATTACACAGGAGCAGAGCCCATTTTTGCCCGACAATCAGTGTTTTCTGACATGTGAGCTGGTCTGTTGCTGAGCGCAGAGCTTGAGAAAGAAAGGAGAGATCACGTAACACGATGAATGTCCAGCCTGGGTTGAATCCTCCAGCAAAGGTTTCAAAACAAATACTAGGTAATACAGCATAGTTTTTCATGCCCCACTGATTCCAACTAGGACTGGGACCAGATGTGCCAATTTTCAACAAGAAAGGCTACTCGTGCTATTCTTGGAACAGCTTGAAGCAGCAAGTACCACAAATCCCATTTAATACAGTGCCTAAATGCCACAGACCTATTTGTTCGAGTTCTCTCGCTTGGTTTTTCAAGCTCAGCTGGTTCCGATAACCATCTGACCTCCCAGGCCCAACTCGGTCACAACACCATCTCCCACCCATCGCAACTGCACCCGTCGCTAATGTTTTCCTTCTGGAAATGGGTTTCTTCCTATGTCTAAGGGTTGCCTTGCAAATAAAGTTTACACGGACAGAGTGCAGACACTTCACAATTTTTGAGTCAAATTGCATTGCATTTTTAGTACGGAGATACAGATCGTCATGCATTTTTTAGGGTTTGGAGGCCTGTTGGCATTCCAGATTAGCAAGATGGGCACGGTTGCTACTGACAGATGTTTAGTAAACTGTTCACATAGCTGGAGATAAGGGATTTACTACCCAGAATATCCATGAAAATCAGAGGAGATACAAGCATATCAAAGTTGCGTAGAGAATTCATCCTCCCTTGGACTTCAGTCTTAGAGGAAGCAATTTTACAACATTCTTGGTGAACGTAAGACACATACACAGTTGGGGTGTTGTATCTTTGAAAGGACCTTACACAGGCTCTTGTGTTGTGCAAAAATTCACATTATACGAGACTGATCTGCCGGAACTCAGATATTGAGCAGAGCAAATCCCTGTTTCATACTCAGCTCTGAATGATTGCAACGTGTTACCCTGCAGTCCCATTACTTGTAGTTCAAATGGGATAAAGTCACTGAAAAAATTGACATTTGTGGGGAAGACAGACAAACACTTCCAGTTTGAAAAAGGCTAAAGCTCTAAACATCTTTTTTTCTCTCTGTCTTCCCCAGAAAATCTTCCTCCTAGACCTCTGCACAAATCAGAATTGCTTGGGAAAGAAAGAGGCGGCCAACAGTGGTGGAGGAACAAGTTAGAGACAGCACAGAGTAGGCACAAATATTCAAATCCATGGAGATGGATTTGGTTTTCACCTCAGGGAACTGGAGGAACTGGATGATGGGACTGTGAGACCACTGTCTTTGAACTGCAAAAGGTAACAGTGACTGGGGGAGGTTCTTGATGATCAGGAAAAGGCCGATGTTACACCTAATTTATAAGAAAGGTGAGAGAAAGACCTTGGGCAGCTGGGTTCTCTCCATCTCTGGAAGGACCATGGAACACATCTGCTGGAGTCCATTTCCACACATGGGAAGAACAAGAAGATAAATGGGGAACAGTCAACACAGATCTACCTAGGGAAGACCACACTTAACCAATCTGATGGCCCTGTGTGATGAAATGATTGCCTCTATAGACAAGGTGAGAATAGTCCTGTAATTAATATTCTTTGTCTTAAGTAAGGCTTTTGACACTATTTCCCACAGTCTCTTTTGTAAGCTGAGGAAGTATGGACTGGACAAATAGATCATTGTATGGGTTGAAAATGGACTGGACAGCTGGACGCAGAGCTTGGCAATCAAGGATTCAGCAGTTGACTGCCAGCTGGGAAAAAGGACAGGGTAAAGGAGGTGGGCTTGTACAGCCTGGTGAGGAGGAGTCTAAAGGGGAACCTAACAGCCACCTACAATTACATGAAGGACAGTGACAAAGGTAACGGAGCCAAACACTTCTAGGTGAGGAGAGAAAGGTAATAAAAGGTGCCACATACAATTGCAATACAGGAAACTAAGCTTGAACGTTACAAAAACTTTTTACTGAATGAGGTACTGTAGCCCTGGAAAAGGTTATCTAGAGATGATGTTGCATCTGCATTCATGGTTGTTTTCAAGCCATGGCTCATCTGATCTAGTTTTGATGATAGTCCTGATCCGACTGAGAGGTGCCTTCCAACTAATTTTTCTATAATTGTGTGATTCAGACAGGTACATCCATAGAGGAGAGAAATGAGTTTGGAAGCAAGACAGTAAAAGCATGTCAGGAGAGATCCTGGCTCTAACTGCTGATCTATCGCTCAGGCCCTCCTACAGAAACAGGAGAGGACATGGCAGCTCCCAGTGCAAGGGGTGGAAGGGACATACCTAAGGGGGAGATGGTCACCTGGCTGGTTAATGTTAATGAAGACGGTGAGATATTAAGTCCCTTCAGACCTACTACCCCTCAACTCTCGTGTCCCACCCCCCCCCCCCAAAACCTGGACTTGATAGTTTGCTGGAAAGAAACTTAGTAACATGTGAGAGGAGCTGCAATACTACTGACACGAGATGAATAACTTACAAAACTGAGAACCAAAGCCAGACCAGCTTTCGTAGTAAATAAAAACAGCTCTTTGTTGTCAAATGGAGGACTGGATCTTTGGCACGGTCTGGTGACAAAGCAGAGCTCCATATGTGGGAAGGCAGCCATGAGAGGCTAAAAGCATCTGTTCGGATATGCCTGAGACATAATCTGGGGTTTGCCTGGCCAAGGAGACCAGTGACCCTTCAGGACAGAGCACCCCACTTTCCAAAGAGGCACCTTGATTTGTTCCAGATCACGGGGCAGGGAGAGGCAAAGCCCTTTACACACGTGATTTCCATCACGCTTCTGGCACACGTGTTTTGTCCTCTGCTGGCAGAACAGTCACCCAGCAAGCCTGTCTCTGGTTAAGGCCTCCCTTCTCACTCCCCCACCCCCTGTTGTTACTAAGCAGGGCTTTTCTGTTTCGTCTCACTTCGCTTTTATTATGGCAAAGCCCTATAAAACTATCAAGTACAGCTGGCTGAAAAGCACTGTTTCCAGTGCCTTGAAAATGTAGGGTTTTAAATATATAGAGATATATATATATATATATATGAAATTTGGGGTTGATCCAAATTGGACAGAAACTTTTTTCAGTTTTTTGAAAAGAGAGCAATTTCCAGGAAATCCAGAAGCTCCCCAGACCCTGCTGCAGCCTCCCAGTGAAACGCAACGTCAAAGCCTGTCAGCTGGAGCGGGCAGCTGCAGAGCTCCCAGCACCCCCAGCCTGGGGGCAAATCCACCAGGTGCATCCGCTTGGGAGCCGGAGACTTGTACGCACCATGTTTCTCCTGTCCTGGAAGAGATCTGCCAGGAGTACAGGTGGGTTTCCTCAAGCTCTCTTCCTAAGGCATGGGGAAAGTCAACTGCGCTCAACCCAGTTCCAGCAAAATAAGCCAGGCTGGAGGAGTGATGTTTCATGGGAACATTTCTGACCAGCTCAATTCCCCGGGATAAACCATCAAAGAAGAAACTTGTTGGCTGAAGGAGCATTTTCATTGCAAGGATATCTGATCCATCTGCAACGTGACTTGCCTCGCATGAGTGTCCTGTCTCAGGGATCCCTTCTCGCTTAAGCTGGCCGCCAACAAATACCACGCCATATGGAGATGTCAAGGCCACGATCACCCCACTGGTGCTAATGGTTACTGGGCTGATGTCAGTGGATGACAATTTGGAACATCTAAACTGCAGTCTCTAAAGGCAGAAGATCCTGGTACCGTTTTATGACCTCGTTGGGTGTATCTTCCCTTCATGCACTTAGGGCCAGGCCGGTGATGAGAACGTCCATAAACTGTTTGGATGACTTTTAAACAGATTCTTCTGAATCAGCCCATATGGATACGACGAGGGGGTGATCCATACAGCATGCTACAGCTTGGCACCGCGCCTGCAGCTCCTTCCCATAAAATGGGCAGCTTTTAGACCCATTTAATCACACTTAAACAAGCTTTTTATCCCATTTGTTCTGCGTCATAACTCTCCCTCCAAACACTATAAACCACTGTGGCAATGCCACGAAGTACAGGCCGGCCACATATTTTAGGCTCATCTGCCTGGCTCTCCAAATTTGTTTAAATCAATATTTCATGATGAATATCTGTTTTCTGCAGAATTTCTTTTTCAAATGCTGCTCTTCTTACACACACACAGCCCCCGTGTTCCTTGAGGAGGCATATCCATGCCCTAAGTTCATTTTCTCATGGTGAAATCACTACCCTTCTCAGCTGCTACGTCTTTGTTGAGGGCTCAAGCTGCAGGTGTATTTCCAGTGTCTCCAGCCATCTGGAAATGGTACTTAAGGGAACATGTTAAGATTCCCCCTGCCCAGGAGATCCCCAAACGTGGCACAGATGGCTTTGTGTCACCTGCTCCTCTGCACAGAGGTTATGGATAAGAGAAAGATTGGTTCGATTTTCATCTTTTTTCCCATGTTGAGCCCCCCTGTGCTAGCCCAAGTGTTTCAGATCTCCCATGGAGAGACTCCTGCTACTTGCTCAGACGCAGTGGATGAAACACAAAAGCCACATAGTGATGGGTGCAGAGAGGAAAATATACTTCACATTGATAAGCAAGTTAGGTGGGCAACTCCACAGAAGGTCAGCCATGAGGGCTTCAGAAGGGACAATGAGACAGCCAGATAGGTATTCATAGGCCACCTTTTCCCTTCATTTACATGAAAGAAAACCAACAATGCCAAAACTTCCCTTCCATATTTATCACGTTCAGTTTTGTCTCATGACAAATCCTGAGAGCCAACCAGGATTAACTGGATGCCCCCTCTCACACCTGAGAGTGCCAGTTCCCTCTGTTCAATAGATGTTGCCCACCACAGGACCTGAAGAGTTAAAATACCCTGATAAGCTTTAACCTCCTGAGAGATGGGGAGAAAGACATCTGCTTTTTATTTTCACAGCCCCGCAACTCCTCGGTCTGGTTTTGAAAAATCTGCATTCCATATAAACACAGAGAAGTCTTCATAATTTATGCAATGATACACCAACGCATTAAAAGGGTTATATTTTACTCTAATGAGAGAAATAAGGTATCATTTCATTCATGCAAGGAAGGAAGAGTCATTGTAATAAATGCCAAATGGGCACCCCTTAATTTCTTTAAGGGCAAGGATATTATGACAGCAAAGACTTCAAGTTCTAGCTACCTATGAAACAAATCTTTACCAAAACAGATGTTGACACTGCAAGGACATCTTGTGAACTAAAGGATGCAAATTTATTTGAATAAGGTTAACAAGGAGAAAAGCTTGTCTGACAATCTGTTGTATTTCTGAAGAGCTCTTTGCAAAAGGAATCCAAATGGAGCAGATGAAAAGAGCTCATCCTGACAGACAATCCACCGTTAATGGCAGAGGGAGCTGGGGTTTTTACTCTTTCTTGAAACTTCAAGCAAAATCAAGCAACTTCTCTGATACGTGGATTTACCCACACAACTCCTTATCTCACCAATTGGCATTAAGTGTGTGCTTCTTGGATGGACACATGAGAGCAGCAACATCTGCACTTCAAGAACATCCAGAAGTGGCCATATAAAATCCACAGGTAGAGGCTGCTCTGTCTTTTTTGGGTGCTCACGTTGTGATGAAAGAGGAGAAACCTGAGTCCAACTTTGTCCTTATTCCTCCATCAATAGGAAGGAAATACAATCAAGTCTCTGGTTCTGCCCATCTCTTGGGCCTCTGGCCTGTTTGGAGCATCTCTTTCTCCCTGCACCATGGGGGAGAGGAAGGACGTGCCCGGTGGAGAACCTGCATTACACTGTTTGCTTGTGCTGCCTTTTCTGTAGTTGTCATCTTTCCCACACTCTCAAAGAAAACCTTTTTCTTAGCAGGAGAAGGACCAGAATCTCCAAGAAGAAAGGCAGGAGGAGTTTCCATCTGCAGGCAGTCACGAAATTGGGAAAGGTCTGTGTCAATCCAAGTGGTAGGAGAGCCTACAGGTGAAGGAGAGAGATCAAAAGGCAGCAGCAGGGTAGGAGAGGATGTTCTGGTCTTTGGCCCATTTCCCCCTGGGACAATATAACTTTTAGACAGCAAGAATAAATGGAGATTTTCATTTCTACTGCACTGCTAAAACTGCTCTCAGCTGACTGGGCACGCAGAGAACCAAAGAAAAAAAGTGTGCTTAAAGAGAGGGAAAAACCCAAATGAAGTGGAAATCACCTCAAAACATACCCTGATGACACTGCAGATTCTAACTACAGATAACGTGATGGCCTTTCTATGTAACATAGGTTCTGTTCATACATTGGAGTATTTAAATAATTTACCTCGAGAAGGACTCTAATTTATGAATTTCAATATGATTTATACTGACTCACGAAAGCAAACAAGGTGAACTTCTAAAGGCCAGCACAGAAAAAGAAATTCATTTTAGAAACACTTTAAAATACTAAAATAAGGAAATAAGGGCAAGATGAAATTCTAGTTTCACATGACACTGTTTTGGAGATCACTACAAAGGTCCATTCAGCCAAAGCTCACACTTGCATTGGAGGAAGTCCTCTTTATGCACTGCTAATTACTTCAACAATCTATGAAATTAATGACTAAATGAACCACATTTATAGAGATTATATTTCAGATATTATTTACATTTAACAGAATATCCTTTGTTAGTGATCACTGGATTTATGAGCTGTTTGGAACAAAATGGACACACCCCAGGGAACTTGCCTCAGTCCCACAAACACACCACAGACAGGGACACACATCATTCATTCAGTCCCAAGCTGCAGAACCACACAGAGGGAGAGGCTTTTCACCGCCCTTTTCAGTTTTTCCTAAATCCCTGCTTTTTTTGCTCCTGCAAAGGAGGTGAGGGAGAACGTGGCAGCCAAGATTCCTGCCCACGGCCGGGAGACCGGAGCCACTCGGAGGACATGGTGCTCCTCACTGTGATGCATCTTCAGCCTGGCACCACTCACTGCTTCTACTTGAGCACACAGTGCACATCCAGAATGAAGACCTGGGCACCTCAGATGTTCTGAAGGACACCTCGCTGCCTGCCAAATACCAGAGACACTTCTCTAGCTTCACTCGAGATCTGCCACCTGCGGACGGCTTTATCACTTCAAGATATTCAATTTTAAAGGGAAAAAAAAATTCTATCAGTCTTATTTTGCCTAGAAATTCCCATTTCAGTGACTTTTTATGCTGCCATGGCTAACTTCACAAGTCTGACAAGCTAGAAGGGAAATGGACATCTTTCTGGATTAAAATAATGGGCAGAAAAAACTAGTATCATCCATTTGTTAAGATACTTGTGACCACATCCAGCCCCCGTTGGTCAACTGTGCTGGGAGTCAAGATCATTCTCTTTTCACCTGGGGGTAAATTGAGGCATGGAGTGGGATAAAGCACCCTGCCCAAGGTCAAGGGGGACATTTGTCCCCAGGGAGGAGGCTGAATTCAAGTCTTAAAGTTTCCCACATCCTAAGCTCTGGCTCAACTGCCTTCTTCATGTCTTTATAACAGAAGCTTGAAGGAGACTGAGCAGAAAAGCCTATTTTCACCATCACCCAGGTGTGAAAGCACCATCACCCACCCATCCAACCCCAGTAGATGCTGCCTGGTGAGAAGTGCAGCCGCTCTTACCCCAGTGCTTCCCCACACCAGGTTCCCAGGGAGGTTACGTACAGATTAAGGGAGGATCAAAGGAGATGGACACAGGGAAGACAGGTACAAGTAACATCACGGATCAACCCAGTCCTTTGCTGTGGGCTCTTCCAAGGAGACCTGCCAAACTCAGGCCTCAGCCAAAGGCTCCACCAGACTTCTCCTGAGGTGCAGCTCTGCAAACCCAGTCCCAGCAGCCCTCCGGCAGGCAATGGACATGAAAGGCATGGTTGCCTTGCTCTGATCTGCAGGCTAAGCCCCAAAACAAGTTTTCCCTTTCATCTGCAGTAGTGCTGAGTGGGTACTACACAACATGTCCTTCATGGGCCTCCTTTCACCTTTCTTCCCGCTCATGGTACATTCATGAAGAGCGTTCTCAATGCAACATGGGCACTTTTGCCCCTCGCATCAGAGAGCTTTGTCACATATCTGCCACCAGTCAAAGCATCCATCTTGTGTTTGGGCTTGGCCCTGTTTGGGGAAATTGCCCAGTTACTTCCAAACTACAAAGAATCATAGAATCTTCTAGGTTGGAAGGGACCTTTAAGATCACGAAGTCCAACCATCAACCTAACACAGCCAAAACCACCACTAAACCATACATACTTGCCTCCTCAGCTTTTAAATTTGGGTTCCAGATGTAGCTATGTGACCTTGAAATTAGCATTCATCAGGCTTCCAGAGCAGTATAATTAGCACATGAATATTAGCCAAAAGTTAACCCCAAATGGGCACAGCTGAACTAAAATTACATTAAAAATTGAGATATCATGTATGCACGATACACTCAGCACTGGTCACTGCATCAGCCCTGCTCCAATAAACCCCGTGGCAGCAAAACGAAGAACAGAGAGAAAAATGAGTAATGCTTTAAGGGCCTGGCCCCTGTGGCTGCATTTTGGGTCTACCACAGAAACCTCACACAGAGGCTATAGAGTAAATAGCATTGTGCATCTTTTACTGTGTCATGTTATATGGACCTGGGTGCAATTTAACTACATGCTGTGTGTGGTAGGAAACCTGAGTAATCCACGTGCACAGTGCTGTGCAGGGAGGCCAATTACCTTCAATAACTCTAATAGAAGATAAAGCTGACAAGGGCTGGGGAGGGGACTCAAGAGCTGCTTTTCCAGGTGCTCAGAAACCCTCTGCTTCATCAACCCAGCCTGGGGTGGATTTGGGTTTCTTTGAGTAGATCCAGACCTAAATGTGGATGTTCTGAGTAGAGCTTTACTGCTTTCAACCACCAGCTCACATCATCCTTAAGAAACCCCACTTTCCTTTCCATGTTAAGTATTTCTAGAGCACTGTCTACACTAAAATCATTACCCTTCCACCTATGTAAACCTTTGTAAACACAAAAGTGTTCACTTATGGAGGCTTTAATTAGCCCTCTGGCTGGTGGTGCCCAGGAGATGGTCACACATGCCTTGAGAGCCAAGTCAGTTGAGGTGTTGGGTCCCTGAATCTGTCTCCCCTGAAATTAGTAGCAGGTCACATCAACATCTGTGTAAGGCTAATGGGGCAAACAGATCCTTGGCTGTGGGGAGAAGGAGACATCCACCCCAGGTGTACTGGTGTCCAGCACCCACATTACCAGTAGGACCAGTCACCCACTCCTTTTTAAAGAAACTTCTGGCAAAAAAGGAATAAAGAAATATCTCTCTATGGACAAGGTAAAAAAAAAAAAAAACCACCACACTTTAAATTTAGATCCCTTTTGTAAAAAAAGAAAACTTCTTCCTGTCAGCTTGAAATCATCCAAGGTATTAAGAACTTCTTTTGCTATCTCTTCCCCCATCTGTGATAGAGAAGTAAAACTTCCTTTTCCTTAAATCTCTCTCTCCCTCTTGACTCATCTCATACATTCCTTCACTTGGAGATCCAGATCCTCATCCGTTCCAGGCCTCTTTCCATGCCAGACTCTTTGGAGGAATTTTCTTCTCTTAGTAAAGAGCTAAATTTCTCTCTTCTCCTTGCTTACTTTCCCAGATCAAGCCCACACCTTCCTGTTGGAACTATTCATTTTCCTCCTGTTGCCACACTCCGCATAGGTTCCCATTTCCCTTATGTTGCATTCAGGTTTCCACCTACCAGATTCCAGTTTCTAACAAGTTTATTTAGACTCTTTTGGTTCTTTACCCATATTATCCTCCGTCCTCCCTTTTGGCTGGTATTTTTCAGATTGGAAAAACTACCTATTCCTTTAGTTTCAAACACAGGCAGGTGCTTCATATGTTTTATGCAAACCCGTGTGCACATGGCCAAATTCATATGAATACAGATTTACATACAAGCCAAAACTTGTGTTTCCAAACAGGGGTAAAAGCATGACAATAAATTTCCCTTTTTCATATCCACTTAACAGTAACTCTATTTAAAGAACAATAATTTAGGGAGAGATTTCTTAAACTAAGCCCATTTTTTTTTCATATTATGGGCTGATTCTCCTCACTGTGGACAGGGTCTGGCGAGGCAGGGAACCTGCTCTCTGACCATCCTGCAAACTCCGCTCCAGAGAAGTCTCAACTGCATCCTGGACACCAAGATTCATTTATAGACAAAGATTAGAAATAACTCACTTTAAAGCAGCAGGTAAAATCAGTTGCCATTAACCATTTTTAAAAGCACACAAGGCTTTAAAACAGCAGTCGAAGGATAGCATAATTAAAGACATAAGTATATATGGGAACTGGGATGGAGTACAATTTTGGGATTTGCCAAAGACAGATATTCTTTTCATATGGTTTCTTTGCTAGAGATTTCCTAGAGGACATACATACAGTGAATCAAACTGATCTGGACTTCAGTGAAGTATGTCACACAGGGCCACATGGAAAATGGCACTTTACAGGAAAAGACAGGAACCGGTGCAAGATCTGAAAAGTACATAAAGTGTTGATTTGTATGAAAGGAAACACATTATGTGAAAAGGAAATTCTTTGACTAATGAGAATTACTCATGAAGCTCTTCAGTGTTGGGTCTTAGGAATCTTGCCGGGTATTCTCATTAATGACCACAGCATGTAATGTAAGAAATATGCTAATAAAACTTGCTGATGACTCCAGTTTCAGAGATACTCTAAACAGAGAGGAGAACGAGAAGGTTAACACAAACTGGATGATCTTGAGATAAGAAGTCACAGAAAATGCAGAGAAATTTGTGGTGCAAGATGCAACATTATGGCACCGGAGTGTTGTGTCCGGTTGTACATATGGAAGGTAAATTCACAGGGCAACATCTGAAAGGAAGGACTCTGGGATTAGCAGAAGAGGGATGCACTTTCAGGAGCAGAGACCACAAGAGGATAGCCTGATGGCAAGGAGAGTGAAAACACCCCTCGACTGCAGTCTTCACACGTCTCCAGTGACAGGAAAGGAGAAGAGAGAATAACCTAAAAACCAGCACTGGGATATGAATGGGCTGAGAGGAAATCTGGGCTGTAAATTAGAAGGTTCGGTGACAGCCCTGCACAATGAACACGCAGGCAAAGAGCCTTTAACTGATTTCAGGATGGAGCTTGCACAGTTTGTGAACATTTATGGGATTTCATTCTCTAAGATAGCATGGCTTGGCCTGCTTGCTTCTTTGCAACAGTTCAGAATTCAATCGTTTAATTTAAATAATAAAATTTCCTAAAATGAAGAGTTTTGCCCTTGCTTCATTAATTGTTTCTTCTCCAAAACAGACCACCTTAAGAGAGGACTTCACCTCCCTCCCGGGGTCAGACCAATTGAATATTGAACTTCTTGAGCCCAATGCCCAATACATGAAAACCAGCAGGCAAGTTACCAAGGCAGAGGAAAAAGCAGTCAGCCACATCTGCTCTTCCTGAGTAATGAAAGATGACCAATGAATTTTTCTACCCTAAATCAAATGTGCTTTGAATGAAACAACGGGCTTAGAATACATAGGCCAGAAAACCTTGAAGCGCATCATGCTCTGCCAGGGAATAATAAGGCAAAAGCTCAAACAGACTGCTAAATTTGAAGATACCTGTTTTGATCATCAGCCCGTCAGTGAAGGACCAGAATCTCCTCCCACTGATATCATCTTTCACTGATGGCATTTGCATGGTCACCTGAACCCAGGCATTAGGTGTATCTGCTCTGTCTGTCAAAATGCACCACGCTTCAGAGGTGAGAAGCAGCTCTGGGGTAGGACATGCAGCACGTGGAAAGGATGAGCAGGCTGGGAAGTGGGAGGTGTGAGAAGTTGCAGACCTGGTTCTAAAAGGACCTGTAAATGGTTCCAACACCAGGGAACACATTGAGGCTCTGTATCTGCAGGCAGGCAGGCAGGTTCATGAACCTATCCTAAGTTGCCCAGAGAAGCTGTGGCTGCCCCATCCCTGGAGGTGTTCAAGGCCAGGCTGGATGGGGCTTTAAGCAGCCTGGTCTGGTGGGAGGCGTCCCAGCCCATGGCAGGGTGGTTGGAATTGGGTGATCTTTAAGGTCCCTTCCAAGTCTAACCATTCTATTATTCTATGATCCAAAGAGCCAGGCGAGTGTCAGCAAGGAGGGTGGCAGCAAACATCAGGTCCCCCAAAAAGCCATGGAGTACTTCAACACTAGTACAATGTTAAAATCAAAAGTGAGGGGTGTGGTGAAAGGAGGTGGAAAGAAGCCACAGTTGGGCCAGGTTTCTGCATATAGAACAAGTCCAAAGCTCCATCTTTCCATGATTTGACATCTTAGAGGGAAATAGACTTTTTTCTGCTTTTAAAGAAAAACATTCCCTGCAGTGAACGCAGCCTAAATATCCCAGCATCCTGTTATTGTATCCAGGCCAGGAAGTGAAACCATGGCCCCGGGTCTGTAATTGGGGCCACATGGATGTCCCCGTGCTCCTGCTGAAATGTTGGGACTTTACCAGCCCAGCTGGGTGGCTCCAGGTAAGAACTGAGCCCTGGTACCCGAGCTGCTGCCCAAACCCTTCACCACCAGCCTGGGCAGGTAAGGCTGACCCTTTATCTCACTTCCCCATCAGCAAAACTGGGGTGATCCTCCAGCTCTCATCTGCTTAGAGGCTCCTCGGGGCAGGGAATGTGTTTTCTAGAGGAATGTGCACAAGGACCCCAATTTTGGCTAAGGTAACTGAGTGTTAATTATACAAATAATACAAAAGGAGCCATATTATATAAGTTATTATAATCAGGAATCGGTGGCTATTTCCCTGAAAAGTCCCAGCGCTTATAGTTTTCATGTTTTTGTTTTTGGAACAGACTAATCACTTTCACATCATAAACAAATAATGGTTTTAATAGATTCCACATTTGCGGAACTTTTACTGCTAACATGCAGCAAAGCTCTTGTCCTCCGCAGGCTTTCTTTTTTTTTTTTTTTTCTGAAATAGCAAAATATATTCTGTAGTAAATTAAGTGCAATTCACGTGGCATTTTGTATGAACGCACTGTGGATGTGGCCTATGAAACAAGCTTTGTTAGAAATTCTGTAGCCCTTATGTTCCATTTTTGTGCTTATAATTCTAAATATGTTTTTGCTGCAATTTCATGTAAGGAACAACAGGGGAGCCTTTCTCTGTCTTAATATAACACCTATGAAACCCCATCAATGCAAGTAACAGACGGGGAGGAGTCGGATGCTGCCCTGCCATCCACATGGGCTGCTCGAGGAAAGAGTAAGTGAGAGCACAAGCCAACCCTCTCCAAGACCTGTGTAATCTTTCACAGGCGAGTTCAGCTCCTGATGAACCTTTAAGACTCATAAATTAATGTCTGATTTCCCCGGCTACCCTGCCTTTCCCTTGGGCCCTCATACCCGTCCTGGTCTCAGGCAGTGGCCGAGAGCGCAGGAGGCAGCGATAATCCTCCGGTGGGATGAAGCTCAGGGAATTCCCATGGCTGAGGTGGCATCTCTCTGTGCAAGCTCAGCTCTGAACTGCCCCGTTAATTTTTCTGCTGTTCGGCATCTCTGTGTCTGTTAGAAAAACCCAGCCCTCTGCAGAAAGGCTCAGCTTAAAGTGACTCCATCCAAAGAAAGCCTCTCTTGGAGATGACTTTGCTTATCAAGCCCAGAAATCCCAGCTACAGAACCTCCACTGCTGGGAAAAAACCCACCCCTTTTGAGTCGTATGTGCCTAACATAAAACATACTGGACTGAGAGGCCCAGAGAAAGGTGGTGGAGACAAGATTAATGGTTTTAACTGGGAGTGAAATCCAGTAATTAAGTAGTGACCCATGACACTTGAGAAGCAGTAACAGTTTGTTGACCGCAAGAATGATTGCTCAGAGCCCCTTCTTAATGTTGTAAATGTGAAAATGATTTACAGCATGACCAACGGGGGAAAAAAAAAAGCAAGCAAGCGAGCAGACACGATTGACATTAGTAATTGTTCCTGACTGCATACATATGTGGAGGTAAGAAAGTAGAAATACTTTCGGTGTTTAGCGTGGTAGCAATATATCAAAATTACTAACAGCAAAGGACCCAAACTCCTTGAGCTGAGCTGATTAAGAAGCGTGGAAACACCATTCATAAAGCCGAAACAAACAAGAAGCCCGAAAGGGATGAAGGCTCCGCTTTGGTTTTCAGTAGGGCTTGTTTGCCTCGGGTCCAGAGCCACGAGCGTATCGCAGCCTTGCAGACAGAGTTAAAAACAAATGATTAATATCAAGTATGAGTCTCAGAGCACAAGAGGCTCTGCTTCTGAAGGAGAAGTAGGAAGACTCTCAGGGGATTTCTGCAGGATCTGAAAGCGTGAGTTGGTTCAGATTTAGCAACAGCGAGATCTAACTGGAAGTCAATAGAGAACTAGCAAAGTTTTTGAGGACACGACACTTGTCCTCCAGTGAACTTTGCTGACTGGCACGCTGCGGATGGTGAATTCCAGCCTTGCAGTGGCACCTTTATGGTCCTGAGAGAAGACATGAACATCAGGATATCCCGGCTTCCTCTTTGCTTGTAAAATAGGAAGATAATCAAGCCTTCTTCCCCTTGGCCTCAGCCGGCCCTGCTGGTACTTCACCAGGGCAGGGATGGTCTCCTGTGGCATGGCCCAGGGTCCGACAGTCTCGCAGACCAGGATGAAGGATTCTTTTTCATCCCGCTGCTTTATGCTGCTCCCTGGGGAAATAAAGAGGGTTTGTGTTGCCCGGGTGTAAAGCAGAGATCTGCTGTGTGCTGTTTTGGAAGCATTCCCTTTTTTGGCCAGAGAAACGGTTCTGCATCTTGCAAAGAAGTTTGGTAAAATGGTGACATTTTCTCCTTTGTAAACACCCCAAGTATTGGAAAATAGTCTCTTTTCCAGCCGCTTTTTTGCTACCAGAACCGCAGCTTTGCCTTCCTTTTATGAATGATCACAACCTGCTGGAGGTTTTCTGAATAGAGCTGAGCTATTCGGTGTACCCTAGGGAGCCACCAAGCATCCCACCCACCTCCGGCCACCAGCCCTTGGGACAGCTCACCCAGATCCTGTGCAAAAAGAGACCTCATCACATTTGGGCTGAAACCCAGGTACAAAGACCTCCAAAACCGGCACTGTTCAGACTTGATGCAGGCTTCAGCAAGGCCATTAAGACCAAGATCAGATGATGACAAATACACAATGACAAAAAAGAAAGAGGGTCCCTGATCTTGCCAGCTGCCATGGCTGGCATTTCTTGTGCCTTGCAGTGCTCAGAGCTGTGCTTTCCTCCTCTGCTGGTCAATCCCAACAGCACTGGATTACCCCAAAGTTGCTCTTCTCCTCTATTCAAAAGAGGAGACGTAGAGGGGACAGGAGCATGGGTCATAACAAGGTTGATAAGAAGAAAGAGCAGGGTTCTTGTTTCAAATGCAATTATTTTCATGCTTGGCCTTTTCAGCATCACTTAAGCCCTCTGTTCCACCATCTCCTGTTAAAAGCTGGTAAGTTTTGTTGTGTTTTTTAATATGGTCATAACCCCATTTTATATAGAAGAGAAAATGCTGGCTCCCCATGGCTTTCATGTATTTTCATATTGGTGTAATTCAAACAATATGATGATTCAACTTGACGTCGTTTCCCGGCTGCAGTGGGGCTTGTGGTAATCAAGAGTTTAAACTTTATTGGGATGCCTGATGGAGCAGCAGAAAACACCACAGAGAGCCCTAATGAAGGCCAAGAGTGGACATCCTAGCTGACTCAGCTCAGCAAGGACACCTCTTACCCCAGGTAGGTTCCATCCGGCCAGGTGACCCACCCAAAAAGCTGCCATCTCCACCCCATGAGATGCAGTCATGCAAAGGGCCTCCACAAGCACGTGCAGAGAGACTGAACACAAGTCAACTCCACTCCCACCTCAATGTTGAAGAAGAAAGTTGAGGTCCAAGGGATCTATGCTCCTTTTCCACCACCCCAAAGCCATTGTGAATTCTCCTCTTAAGAATAATTCTCAGAGCATGAGTAGAGTCAGTGTTTTGTTCCAGTGAGGACAAGAAGCATTCACACTCCGGGCTTAATTACAATTGGAGGAGGAAGGACAACCAAACTTGAAGAATTAAGGTTGAGAAGCTAGAGGTGAATAAAAAAATAGGTGTCTTGGAAGCACAGGACATCTCTGTGCCATTGCATTTGTGTGTGTTTCCAGATGGAATCATCTTAACGCAACCGCATGTCTTTGTGTGGGGTGGATGCACATCCCTGTCCACGCACACATCTAAGAGGCAGGGTTGGTAGCACAACCTATTATTAATCTTGCCAAACATTTCCAATTATAAAGCCCTGTTTTCAATTGCTAATAACTTTGTTAAACTTAAACCACTTGGGCTGCAATTTTCCATGCCAAGTGTCTGCCTTGGGCTGAATTTTTTGTTGGTTTTTTTATATTTTTTTTTTTAGCCATCAGCCAAACCAAAAAGGTTCAGCTGTTTCAGAGAAGACAGCTAGGAAAAATACCAAAAAAATAAATAAATCACAGCACATCACAGAATCCCATGGGGTTGGAAGGGACCTCTGGAGATAATCAAGTCCAACCCTCCTGCCAAAGCAGGTCCACCCAGAGCAGGTTGCACAGGAACGTGTCCAGGTGGGTTTTGAATGTCTCCACAGACAGAGACTCCACCACCTCTCTGGGCAGCCTGTTCCAGGGCTCTGCCCCCCTCAAAGTCAAGAAGTTCCTCCTCATGTTTAGGTGGAACTTCCTACATTCAAGCCTATTTCCTCTTGTCCTGTCCCTGGGCACCACTGAAGAAAGACCGGCCCCATTCTCTTGACACCCTTCCTTTAAGTATTTGTAAGTATTGATCAGATGCCCCCTCAGCCTTCTCCAGACTATAAAGACCCAAGTCCCTCAGCCTCTTCTCATAAGAGAGATGCTCCAGGCCTCTAATCATCTTTGTAGCCCTTTGCTGTACCCTCTCCAGCAGTTCCCTGTCCTTCTTGAACTGGGGAGTCCAGAACTGGACACAGTGCTCCAGATGGGGCCTCACCAGGACAGCCCTCCTGCTTTAGAGAAAGGACTGCAAATCTTCAAGTAGTGAAAAATCTTGTCAAATTTGACAAGCAAATTTGCTCTGAAAACCCTTTTTATACCCGAGCAATACCTCTGTGACTCTGTCTTTCCTGGGCATGGCAGGACTGGTTTAGACACATCTTTCCTCCTGGCCTTGGCAGGACTGTTTGGGACCGCTCCATCACAGTCCAGATGCACTCAGATGGAGGGGCAGAGAGCCTGGTTTTCTTTCAGCCCAGCTCTACCACCAGCCATCATCCTTCCCTTCCCAAAGGTAGCCATCTTCGCCCTAACCCATCTCTCCTCTCTCCATATCCCACACTCTGCATTTTTCAGTCCCAACAAGGAATGCAAAGCCAGATACAGTGTAAAAATATAGTCCTCCCTTATAAAACCATATGATAACAAAGATGTGTCTCTGTCCCTCCTCCCCCCATGCAGCAGTACCTTCAGGATGCCTGGGGTTTGCCTACTTCTTATTAATAGCATTAACATTCACATCTGGTTCAGATTGGTCTATGTGGATGGGATTTAATAACAAATATGTTCTCCATTAATGCTCGCCCTTGCCGTGCCTACATTCACTAACAGGCTTACGTATTTTCTGATCAGATCAGATGTTCACTGTGGTTTGTTTGTCAGATTTTCTGTTTGGTGACTTTCTTCAAGCAAGTCAGGTCTGAAATGTAAAACATGCAGAGAGTAGCACAAAGCCACCAGAGCTAGCACGTTGAGAGAAAACAAAGCCAGACAGGCATCCTGCAGCCCCACTTCTCCTGCATTTACAGACCCCTGGCCTGATACACCATGGATATGCCAAAACACCCTTTGCCACCCCTGGGAGGTCCATGTTTCCCTTTGCATCGTGCTCCTGGGAGATGCTGGACACGTGGCAAATGACACTTGTGTACCTCTGGGACTCAGAGAAGACCTTCAACAGCATGGAAATACAGCTGAAAAATTCATTCACACTGGCAGGTGTGTGATGATTTCAGCTTGACAGGACTATAAACAGAGGGTGTAGAGTACTCAGCAGCCATGCTTCTTATAAGGTGAAGGAATCACTGAAATAATCCAGGTCTAAATCCCCTAACATCTACATAAAAGATGTAGGAGAAACACTAGAGTTCACAGAGGATCATAAAACCGGGGATGCTGCAAAAAGCACAGGAAAGGGGGAAAAGAAAACAGTGAGCTTTGTTATGGCTTTTCAGGTGGGGCTTCCCAGGCACAAGTCTGGAAAAAGAGCTGGACTGAAAGGACACAACGTGATGATTGCTGATAGGGAGGTTGAGACATAAGGTTGAGGCTCAAGTTCAGTATAACTCAGGAATATTCCAGAGATGAAAGAAGCCAGAGATGGGAAAATCACGAGCCCTGCAGTGGGGCCAGAAGCTGGTAGATAGGAAGTGGTAACGCAAACACAGCGGCTTCCAGCAAGGCAGGCATGCTCTTATCAATGAAGAATAACACATCGGTGAGCCGAAAGACAGATATAGAAATACAGGTGCTTCCACGCTGCAGTGAGGATAAAATGTCAAAGCTTATTCCGCTTTCTGGGTAAAATGCATCACCCCATGATGAACTGAAAACACAAGTCCTCCTGGAGTGGTTATTTTGAGAGACAACCCCACCTCCCCAAACAATGCCCTTCTCACAGACAATTTCGTTTAATTGCTGAGAAAATACATTTTCTACTAGGGAGAAAAAGCCCAGAAACTTGTTTTCTGAAAAAAAACCCACCTCTATCTTTTGGAGCAAAAGCATCTGTCCAAAGCTCACCATCCCAGCCAGGGACACACAACCCCCAGCACAGTAGCAGCAGAATTCAGCCTAAGGCAAAGCCATCATCTCCCACCTCATATATTCAGGAGGCCCAGAGGGAAACCCACAGCAGGTTAAGACACTGAAATATTGTCTGGAAAAAAAAAGATTTTTTTTTTTTTTTTTCTCTCATCGGGGTGAAAGCTGTTCTGCCCCCAGACAAGGTGTGCTCCGAGTCAGCCAGCAGGATTTGTGAAAGATAACAGCTCCAGTGATCCTGCAAAACATGAACAGGCACTGCTGTTTTGCTTTCACGCAGCTTTTGCAGCGCTGAGCAGGCTAAGGGTCAGAGCCTACACACTGGTTAGAGCTACTCAGCTTGTGGGTAACCCAACAGGAGGAACTGGAGCTTCTTGAAGAAGTTCCTTGCTCTTCTGAACTCATGGCTACACAGGCAAGAGCAAATGGACCTTAATTTTTCCCTTCTCACCTTCCAAGTTGACCAAACACAAGCCAAAACTAATCTAGAACTCTTATAGCCATCATACCTTGGACACTCTCAGCTGGCCATCTCTGGCCAGACCTGGCTACAGACAGGTCCACTTTCCCTAGCTGAAGTTGTGCTGATCCCCTGTTTTGCAGCCCCAAAGGGTGTAACTGGAAATCAGGGAGAACTGCTGTTCCCCTGCAGACATTTCAGCTGGAAGCCTTGCACGGGGCAAGGTGGAGACCAGCAGAGACTGAAACCAGCACCCAAGAGCCCCATGAGCTCTGCAACGAGGAGCCAGGACTGAGGTCCCTGCTGCTGGGCAGTGTGATGTGCATGGATGCTCCCACCAAAGCCATGTGCTCTGCAACAGCTTGCTCCCAGGGGAAGCACAACCCGCAGAGCTGCCCACAAAGGGCAGCCCTTCGGAGCTGCTGCAGACAGAAGAACGTGCATCACCACGAGGGAGAACTTAACCCGGCTCCCTCATCTTTCAAATGCCAGGTGGGAGGTTTGACCTTGGGCAGCAGACCCAGGGACCGTCCCATGGCGCAGATGCACATGTGGACAAGGAGAGGAAGATGAAGTGCTTTTGCCTGTGACCCTTAGCGAGATGGCAAGCCCCAGTTGGCCAGGGTATTCCAATACCCACTTAGTGTTTGTAAGCTGTCCTCTGGGTAGGATTTCCAGCCACACAGCATCATCTCTTTCACACTTCTCGAGCAGGGCTATAAATTATGGTGAGAGTCCCTGTAACTTCAGCCCAATCCCTCCACACTCCTGGCGCCTGCTGGGTTGTTGTTGTTGTTGTCGTTACAGCTACAGCTCCAAATGGGGAATGCCTGACGTACATCTGGGAAAGGACTTTTCTAGCTGTTCAGCAAAGCGGTCACAAATAGGAAGAAACTGCAGTTTCCTACAATATTTAGCATTATATAGGCCCTCAGCAGTGCCACACTTTACTTCTTCATTTCTAGCATCCCCCTTTGAGAGCTCTACCCCACTTCATCATCATAAACATGTCAACAATCAGTCCCCGTGGAGGGCTCTGCTGTTTGTTCTTTGGCTCACATGGAGAAGGCATGTCCCTGCTCCAGCCCCCAGCACACATTTCTCTATGCTCAAAGGGGCCGGAGTTGGAACACGGCCATCTTGTGACTCCCGGACCTTGATAGTTAAAGAAAAAGGAGAAGGGGAAAAAAAAAAAAAAGGAGAGGGGAAAAAAAAAAAAAAGCAAGGAACATGAACTTGATAAATACGATCAGCTGCCGGGAACGTGCCTGAAGCCTCCTGCTGCTGTTGTTGACATCAGAAAGCTGCGGAGCCTGGGAGACGCGAGGAAGTTTTATTGTCTCGCTCCTACCAGGAGCAGGCGATGGCCGTTCCAGCTGCCTGGTGCTACCCGGCGCGTCTCTCCAGCGGCCGTCTGTCACTGGTAAAACAGGACATCAGTTCTCACCTCCCAGACTCCTCGACCAGGGGGAGGCTTCCCGCTGCCTCTCCCAAAGCCTCACAAGAATTTTTTTATTTTTTTTTCCACAGAAACCAGCCACCGTCATGACATTTTCCCAGACTAATTTTTTATTACACCTGAAGCTTTTCCCTCAGCCACCTGACAGTTCTCCGGTCTGCGAGGGCTGCTAATTGGGCTTAATTGTAGAGCCAGACAGGGTGCACCTGAGCACAAGGAGAGGTGCTGCTCAAGGGTGCAGCTGTGTGTGGATGCTTCTTCTAGGGTGGCTCCAAGTCAGTGGAGTAGGGCAGCCCCAGTCGATAGCTATTTCATGTTTTAGGAAGAAAGAGGATTCAAAATGCGGTCAGCTGGCTCCTTAGAATCTGTGTTCCCCTTTCTGAGCTCAGCAAGGAAGTTCAGGCTTCCTTCTACTTCACTAAAGCAGCAAGTTGGTCTATCAAAGGACCAGGAGTGAACCTCGTGAAAAGTGATGAAGAAAAAAGGAAGCCTGTTCTAGTTAACAGATATATTACCTGAATGCTAATTCAAGAAATTGAGCTGAAAACTCCTTTGGGGAAAAGGGAATCTGAAGCAAAGCAGTATTTTAGCAGGGGCACGATGAATAATTCTGCAGTGACAAATCACGAATATGTGCGATGAAGATAGAAATACCTGAGAAGATCCTACACAAATGCCCTTTCAGAGCTTTTTCATTCTTTTATTTTCTTCCAGTGTGCAACGTTCCCTCAATCTTTCAGGTATAGTACAGGAGGGAATTAATTTTCTTCAGTTTAGGCCCCCTGAAAGGGGTTAGCTATAAAGATGTAGGCACTCTCTATGTACCCAGAACAAACTTCCCCAGTGCTTTGCTAAAAAATATGGTGCAACGTTTGGCTGGATGAAGCATGGTGAAAGAGCTCAATTTTCATGGCTCATTTAGTCTGGGACTTTTCTTTGGGGACAGCCAGCAAGAACACCAATTTTGATCATTTTCTTCTGATGTGGACAAAGTTATTCTGGGATTTGGGGTGAGACTGGCTCATTCTACAGGACTTTTAAGATGCCTCAAAGTGCTCACCTGGAGCAGACAGGAAAAGACTGTTTCCAAACCTGCCCCACTCCAAGCCAGCCAAATCCTGTCTCACATCACCTTTCAGCAGCAATGCATTTGAAAAAAGAAAACCATCTATTCAGAAATGGTTTTTTATAAATTGTTTGTCATTCAGCTATGGCTGCAAGGGAACGTCTCCTCAACTCAAGTTTCTAGCTTTTTTGTACAAAAAAATGTTCAGATCTCTCTTCAAAGTAAGATGTTTTTTAAGAAAATAGGGGTTTTCTGTTAAAAGAAAAAAAAAACAAAAAACCAAAAAACCTTACATTTGGCAGAAACAGACAGTTCCTCATGAATACTGTGGTTTTTGGAAGACCAGGGCCCTCTTGCAGCAGTGCTCCCTTGCCCGAGCAGCCCGGCTGTAGGAATGTCAGGGGCACTCAGGCCTGAAGGTGCTGAGAGACCTGTAAGTACCTGGATCAAGAAAGAAAATCCAAAATGAAACTTTCCTGAGTAAATCAAGAGTTTCTTTTCTTCCAAAATTGCTAGAAAACCTTTAGTAGGAACTCTTCCTCCTCCTCCCTCATTATCCCAGAGATTTAAATAGCACTCTCCTTTGCAAAAGAGTTGTAAAGAGCCAGCCAACTGAGATAAAAGGCCACAGCTGAGTGTTTCTGTAAAGACAGCAGTTGCACCATGAGTGACAGATATTCTGCTGTATCAGTACACCACACCACACCACAAGTTCTTCTGCAAATGGAAGAAAACTTGTCTTTGTGCAGCCTACCAGGGCTCTTCCCCTGCATCCAGGGAACGCAGGGCTCCCCATGGAGGACATCGCTACCTGGGATGGGCAGGAGAATGAAAGGCACAAACATCTTCTCGCGGAATCATAGAATAGGTCGGGTCAGAAGGGACCTTAAAGATCATTGAGTTCCAACCCCCCTGCCATGGGCAGGGACGCCTCCCACCAGACCAGGTTGCTCAAAGCCCCATCCAGCCTGGCCTTGAACACCTCCAGGGATGGGGCAGCCACAGCTTCTCTGGGCAACTTGTTCCAGTGCTTCACCACCCTCACAGAAAAGAAATTCTTCCTAATATCTAATTTAAATCTCTCCTCTTTCAGATAAAACCATTCCCCATCATCCTGTCACTTCACTCTTTGATAAAGAGCCCCTTCCCATCTCTTTAGGTACTGGAAGGGGCTATAAGGTCTCCCTGGAGCCTTGTCTCCAGGCTGAACAACTCCAACTCTCTCAGCCTGTCCTCACAGGAGAGGTGCTCCAGCCCTCTGAGCATCTTTGGGGCCCTCCACTGGACCTGCTCCAACAGGTCCATGTCCTTATCTTTGAGCACACAGCTTCTCACTGCTATCACCAGCCTCTGCAAGTATCAAAGGGTGAAATACAGCCCCGTGCTATATCGCAGGTGCACAAATCCAACCCGCCATAACTGGGTTACTTACGACCCCTCAGCGCAGCAGCAGCCGCGTTTGGGGAGCGTTGCCACTTCGCTGCAGGCTTTAATCCCTGTCTCTCCACTCAGCACCTTCCCCAGCTCCCCATGAATGATCTGCTACAGGACAAGCCCTCACACCTGAGCACACACCTGTGCTTGGTTCCAGGCACCTGCGGTTCCACATACGTCCCTGCAGAAACCTGCCCCCAGAGCTAGGTTACTTCACATATAACTGGTCCCTAAATTCTCTCCTGCAGTTCCTTGAATAGCATTTCCCATCATTATGAAGCTGCAAGAAAATAAACTTTCATGACCATCTTTATTATCCTGTATAAATATTGTTTACCACCTGTTTCATTTCCATGTTAAAATGTGACATTAATGTGGAGCCAGGCTAACCCCTCCTTTGTCATCAAATTGTTGCACTTATATCAACCACGACAAAGACTTCTTTTTTCTTTTTTTTCCCTAACTACTTTCTTCTCCACGCTAGCCATGATTCTTGGCACAGATTCCTAAGAGAGGAGCGTGGAGGAAATGAATAATATTTTTGATTCTAGAGAAACAAACGCCAAAAGTCAATTTTGAGAAGCTAATACAGCTTCAATTGACTCATGTGTTTGTCAAGATGCTGTGACACTGCAGAGCCCCGGTGAAAGGAAGAAGCTGTGATTTCAAACTGCATAAACTGTTGATCTTTTGCATTGTTCGGGCTTTTGCAATCAGATCTGTATTTCAGTTAATAAAAAATAAGGCAGTTACTCAAAATTTTTTTTTTCTCTTCAGGGCAGCAAGCAGACCAGCTCTCACAGGCAGCAGCCTCCAGTAAAACCCAGTTTAACGCAATCACGTGCAGCTCCTCCGTCCGACACGGCAGCATTCCCGCGAAAGCCGTCCTCCCTTGCTAATCCCGTCATTAAACCTGAAAAGCAGATCCTAATTTTTTCAATTCATCTGGCAGTAGCTCGCCCTGGTTTAATTGCACGCCCTTACAAATTGATGCGTCGCTTTGGTCCAGACGGAGGGAACCCAAACTCCACCTCGAAGCTGTCAGCAGAAACACACTGAGCAAGCATCAAACAGCCCCGTCTGACACACGGCTCTGTCTTACACCTGTGATTTTCCAGGCCTTAACTTGCATGATACCAGAAGGGTTTAAGGTCTCACTGGAAAAAAAAAAAAAAAGCTCTATTTACTCCCTGGGAAGTCACACACAGGGTATTATTTTAGTGGTCTGTCAACACAAAGCTTCAGTCTGACTGGGGTTGTGCCATCTCAGGCATATATTAATGAATCACTCCAACAGAAGCCGTAGCATCTTAATGCAACCATCCTTTTAAAAAATCAATCAGAATTAAATGTAAACCGCAAAACCAGTAAGTGAATGTATTGTTAAGAGGTTTTGATTAAAGCTTTTGAAATTAAAAGGATCAGACTGAGGATCAGAGAAACATACCGCAAAATCATCAAAAGAAGATGAGGAGCAGATTTTGTAGCCCTTGCTCTTGAGGGAGATAAATCAGTGCTTTATATTTTAAGGAGGGAAAGCTTGGCCTTTGATGCACAGAAAATGTTCTTAACTGATCTCGAGTCCTTGAAGCCAATTAATCCTTTGGTGTCTGCCCTACGAGGAGCCTCTGGTAGCAGGAAAGCTGCCCTCAACAGAGGTTTCTCTCCTGTCACTTGGCTGGATGTGCCAGGGTGACTTTCAGCACACCACCAGCCTGGTGACAAGCAGCCAGAGCCTGCAGGTCACCCAACCTCTAACTGCTGGAAGCAGAGAAGGGGTTTTATAAAGCGGTGCTTCCACCGAGTGAGAGAATTGCTTACGTTGCCTGACGGGTACAATGTAATACTTTTATGTCATAACACTCATTGCACTGAATTTCTTACAGAATAACAGCAGTGTGCCATAACCTGTTTTGTACAGGAAACCTTAAACTTCGACATGAACTTTTGTTTTCAATCACACGGTAGATGAGTGAAGATCATTAGCCTTGTAGGCACTTTAACATGGTCAAACCCTCATCCATCCCAAATCCCCACTGAAACTCCGTTCTTCGCTTTATTTACCAAACCTTCTGTTTGTATCCTAATCTCATCTAAAATTTACCCCTTCCTCGGATGCATAGGTATGAAAACTGAGCACTGGATACAGCCTTTGGGTCTGTCTGTGTATTCACTATCGGAGCTGAGCGCAGTGCGATGTATCTGCCCTCTAGCAGTTATAAAGAGCCAGCAATTCCAGCACGGCTCGTGCGGTGAATGGAGCTCTAAATCCAGACGGTAGTTTACAGATAGTCTTTCAGCTCAATTTCAGTAAACTTCTCATTCTTAGGCTACCCAGAAAGCCACAGAAATTAATCCCCTTTGCAATATGCCTCTGCTAAACTGAAACCTGGTTAAACACGTGCTTGAAGAAGCCACCTGATTTTTTTTCTCTATTTACCGCACGTTTAAAAGTCATATTTATAAGTGACAGAGCAAAACAAAACAAAACCAAAACAAAAATAGGTTCTCTGCTGAGAATTTATGTGGCAAGCTTTGCCCCAGAGTGTGTTTTTATAGCCTGGTTATAAAGCCCTGGAAACAGAAGGGTATAAAATGGAAACACTGACAGATCCTTACCTAGAATATTGCAAATGAGCGCACCATAAAAACGACTAATTACAGATATTGTAAAACTCAGCTTAGCTCTCAGGCTCAGCTGCTGGGCTGGAGGGGGGAGATGCAGACAGTGATAACAGAGGCAGACAGTGATAACAGGCCTCTGTTCTCTTTGGCTTTGCCCACGTACAGACAGGGAGCTTCCAGTTTTGACCCTTCATTAATGGCCACGACCACCACAGGAAACACTTTTTGTAATGTTGTGAGCTTAATGGCAAGAAGAGTGTTTGGGTGTTACCTGGCCTGCAAAATAAACCTACCCTTGTTCATTGCCTTCCACCAGTCTCTGGCATGGCCGCCCATAAAGTCCCAAGTAAGTTCCATCTTTGTAGACCTCTCTGGGGCTTAAGGATGTGTTAGATCCTGTCCTGAGAACTCAGATTCCTCTTAGTGGCTTTGCTTGGTTTATGAAGCAGGGTCTGAAGACCAGCACAGAGGGACAAGGTGAGGAACTGGGAGCTGCCTAGGTGGAGTCCCTCCTCCTTGCAGGGAGGTTGGACTAGATGACCTTTGAAGTTTCCTTCCAATCCAAACCATTCTATGATTCTATGAGTCTGCCCACATTAGGACACACAGGAGTTAGGTAGTTATTGCACCGGGGCTGGCCCCACTGAAAAAAAGACCAAAAATAAAGACTTGATGGCACTGAGCATCCATGCATCGGCAGGGGGAAGTTAATTTGGTTTACGTGTGTGGAAAAGTGTAGTGCAAGCAATGATTTCTGCATGATTGCAGAGATGGTGTATATGCTCTGCATCTCATGGAAGGGGTCTGCACAGCTACTGCCAAATTGGGAAACGGCTCAATGCCAGGCTCTCCCATTCCAGTGTCGTCCTAAGAGCCAATGTCCCCTGGGAGATGCTCCCTTGCAGCTGTTGAGAAAGGGCCCTGCATCCTTTCCACCCACACTGGAGATACTCATGTCAAAGTTGCAGGCAGCAGGCTCCGCGCTTGAGAGAAGGTCTCAGAGAAAGACAGTCTCCAGCTTTCTACTTTCTCTGTCCTCCTCTCCTATGGTGGGGAAACCCCCTCTTTGGAAGTGATGGCACCTCCATCACCCTCTGAGCCTGTGTGCATCACCTGCACGCTGGGCGCTGCCTTCCATGCCTGGCTGGGCTGGACACAGACCCCTGCACATCATCCCTCCAGTGCCCGTGGAGACCCTGTCGCCAGGGTCACAGCAGGCTGATCTGAGATTCTGGCAGCTGCATCCATTAGGAAAAATAAGTGGAGCCGGTCAACTTTACAAGAGATGGTTGAATTGTTGTTACGCTGGAGGGGGCCGCAATTACAATAAAGACCTCAGCAACAACAAGGGGACAGACCCTGGCCATGGACACCCCGAAGGCCCAAAGATAAAGGGTTGGATTACACAAAGCAGCCTCTCATTATCCACTCCTTGATACTGGTTGGTAACTTTGTTTTTTAAGGAATCCCTTAATTAGGTTTTACAGTGCATAGGTTAGGCATTTTCCAGCAAGAGCTTTATTGTAATGGGTTGCACATGTTCTCATACTGTACAGCGAAATGAAACTTAGCTACGGGGCATTTCCTTCCGTTGCTCTTGCTGGGGAGCAGCTTTAACCTCTTTGCAGACACAAAGCCATATTTCACTCCTGAGAGGCCACAGCAGCTCCCCACTCCCAATCACTTGGGTCATTTCAACCCTTAACTGCGCGGCGAACAAATGTGCTGGGGGAGCAATCCTGAGGGGGCAGGGGAGAGGTGAGGCAGAGATGGAAAAGACCCAGGATGTCAAAATCCAGCAATGCCCCTTTGCTAGCAAAGCCCAGGAGTCTCCCAAGGAGGAGCCCACAGTCCTTGGCTCCACAACACATTGCTGGTGGCTGCAATTGCTAGGGGGGATCATCTGGAGAACCTCCTCTGACACCAGCAGTGCTGTATTTCTGTGTTGCGTTTCATGCACCAGAATCAGGACTGGTTTGGAGAAAGAGAACTAAAAAGCAGTTTCACAGGAATGAAGACTTGATTCGTAGGTAAAGGAGGAATACTAGATTGGGATGGCTGGCTATTTGGATAGGACTTGTCACCAGCAGTAGTAAGATGTTCTCCTGACCCTGGACTCTGGAGATGGGTTACTGAGAGCAACCAGAGCTACTTATCATAGAATCAGAGAATGGTTGGGGTTGGAAGGGACCTTAAAGACCATCCGGTTCCAACCCCCTGCTGTAGGCAGGGATGCCTCCCTCTAGACCAGGTTGCTCAAAGCCCCATCCAACCTGGCCTTGAATACCTCCATGTAGGTTTTTTCAGCTGGAGGTTGCTGTGAGACTAAAGAAATGAAAACTGTATTGGGGAGCATGAACACTGCTAGGTCACAAAAGTTACTTATGGATTCCTCTACTCAGCCCACCAAGCTGATGACGCAGCATGACTACCAGAAACAAATCTCCAGCTATGATTTAAGTGTAGGGAATTTACCCCAGATTTTGTTATCCAGCCCAAAACTTGGAAACTTACGACCATATTCCAGTGTGAAAACAGTGATATCGCAGAGGACTTCCACGTGGCAGATTCAGATCAGCCAGAGACAGCTCAGGACACAGCATGAAGTGCTGGGATGTCTTGCTACAGGATGTTGTAGGAAAAAATAAGTTTACTTGGGTTCAAAGGGCAAGTGGACAAATTCTTGGAAGAAAAAATCCTCCAAGGTATCTTAAATACCTAACTAACCACAGTGTGCTTGGTTTTCCTACAAACTCTTTCCATTGTTTGGATACCAGAGCTACAGAAATAGTTTCTCTGGCAGGTCCTCTGAGAAGATGCTGACAACCTGCACAGCTCAGCACATCTCTGTCCTGCCTGAAGAGCCAGGGCAGGGAAGCCTAATTAGCCACATCTCAGAAACTTCAACCTGCAGCAGAGGACTCTGCTTATCCGCCCCAGCAGCTTCAGCAGTTAACACAGCTAAAATATGCTTTACTCTTAAAGCTGCTGTTGAGGGATTAAACCTCAGCCCCAGAAGCAGTCGGGGATGTGACAGCTCCGTGTGTGCACCAGGAGCCCGGCTGAAATGACATCTGTGTAAGTGTTTCTAGGAGCAGGAATTTGCAGCTGGGTTTTCCCTGGTACCCGCTCCCGTTTGCACTTGGACCTTTGAACATCAGGCTATTAGTATGCTCACACCGAAGAAGGGAATTTATGTTGTCTTCATGCTTTAAGCCTGAATTTGTCCTGAGGGAACAGTAGCAGAAAAAACAGCCATTTATTTTTAATAGACACCAGTGTCGTTGCTTAGGTCTGGTGAGCTTAAAGGATTGAGAGGTGAATGATATCATCAAGGAAGCAATTTCTTTCTTTACTTTTTTTTTTTCATTCATCTAAGAAAAAAAATAATCCTGCACAGGAATACAATATAAGAACCTTGCTATGGTTTGTAAAGGCTTCCCCTTGGGATGGCAGACCTCATTTATCTTCTCTCCTGTCCCTTCCCCAAGGCACAAACTTCCCTCTTTGTTCTGTCCTGGGGACAGGTACCTTCTGCCCACCCTCTGCTTTCAAGAAATTAACCAGGTGATGGAAGAGGGGCCTGCAAACCCCCACATTCCTCTCTCCCCAAAAGACGGAGAAGCCCCTCCAAAAGGAGGAGTCAGGATTTATCTGCAGTGACAGCCCCTCAGCCCAGGTTGGCATCAGGGAGAGGAGGCCCCCACCCCAGGACACCTTGGGGTCACCGCAGGCCAGTCAGAACACCTCAGCTTAGCTGTGACCTTGCAGGAGCCCTTGCAAATCACATCTGGAATGTGTTTCAGCTTCAAGAGCAATAAATGAAAACACTGAACACAACAGGGTCGAGGCGAAATTGTTTGAAAGAAAAGGTAATGCTTTGACCCTGATTTGGCCCGTGACATGTCTCGTTATTCCGCCAAGAAAGCGTGGCTTGGGATGGGTAAAGGATAATAAGCTATTTTCTCATAAAATAATATAATTCATTTCAAGCTTCAGTGGCACCCGAGAATGGGAAATGTGACTTCCCCACACTCCAAGCCACTCCTTTTCTTTTGTCTCCAGACATCCAACAAGCGAAGGAGAGCTCCAGTGGATTCACAGAGAAACAATCAAGATCAAGCAAGTTCATGCTGTTTTTCAAGCAGCTTGGCAAATACTGATTTGAGAAAAATTAGGAAAAGGCTAGTTTAATTTATAAACTATCAACAAATGGAAATCCAATTTATAGTGACAGCATCAAGATAAAAATGACACATGGCCTCTCTGTCATTTTTCCTTTACTTTTCACCACTGTGGGTGTGATTTCAGCAGCCTGTTCCCTAAAACAAGAAGGGTCCCTTTGGCAGGATGTGGTAGGGCTGACTGGATGTCGTGTCGTCCCCCCCCCCATACCTCCCTCTCCATCTCTGCAAGCCGGGGTCACAAGGAAAAGTGCACCAAGTGCTCACAGCATTCCTCTGAGAACATAGACAATCAGAAGTTATTTTCCATTTTCTGATGTGACTAAATCCACTTTTTCCTTAGGAAAGCATTTGCTTGCAGATGAAGTGAAGAGCATCCCTCTACATGAGCCAATGCTTCTTTTGTTTTTCAAACACAACTGGAGTAAAGCCTCTTGAACCTGAAGAGTTCAGGTCTAGATTTGGAAGTTTACCCTTACCCAGCTGATGCCACTTATATTTCCATTTATATTTCACTGTGAGCACTGAAAGACAATCTCTTCCATCAGGTCCATTAATTCATTGCTTGAATGGATAGTTTTCCACTTAGAAAACTTAGAAAAAAAACTTCCACTTAGAAAGGCAATAGCTCCAAGTTGTGAGTTTTCCAGCAGCAGGGCCCATTTCAGAGGTCTCTGCCTTCTCATGCCCTTGCTGGCCCCAGTCTGCAGGTTTCTGCTGTGTCTTTTTGGACTCTTCTTGGAGGCCTCACCCACCTCACATCGGTGAAAATATGGGGAAATCAAGCCAGGGAACTCCCATCAGAACAATGGAGGGGCTTTGAATTCAGAATATGTTACTGCTGTGGCTGAGAGAACTGTATCTCAGAGAGCTGAACGGAGCAGTGATGGACACAACAGGCTGGACCATGGTGTTGGAGCCATTACAGCACGGCATCATCCAGTTGCAGGGATGATGCAGGGATCCCTGTCACCACTTTCCACAGGCAACAGCTGCAGGAGGCTGCCAAGAAAGCGATGCCCCAGCGCTGAAGTTTTTGTATCTCCATGTTGCAGTCCCTGGATACCCACAGATTTCCACGGTACGGTTCCTACCATGTGGCTGGGTAGGTCCACAGGCATCTAGCCCTCCTCACTCCATGTCTACTGGAATTTCACTATATCCATGTCACAGTGTTGTGTCTGTTTCATTATTTTATAAAGGGATTTTATGTCTTCCGCTTCAAGCCTGGTTTGTTACTACATATAGGGAGGGGAGGGAGAAGAAAAATGACTTGTCAGAGGCTGCCGAGTGAACAGAGCACACCACAAGCAACCAGCTCCCTGTTTTCACTGCAGCAGTGTCAGGCAGTATCTCACCAGCTTTTTTCTGCCTGATTTTTAAATTAAAAAAGCAGAAAGAAGAAAAAAAAAAAGCCTGACCACCCTCCTGCTGAATAACTGGCTTACAGAAAGCTGTCGCTTTTTCTCCGAAAGGATTGAGAAACAGGGGCCTTCAATAGCTTCTTTGTGCAATTTTATTTCACAGCTTCCAGCCCAAGACAGCATTTCCTGACCCGTGAGGATATGCTGCCCTCTTCCAGTCTGGGACACTGCAGCTCAGCAGTGCCATGGAGACACATCTCCACGAGTCTGCAGGATTAACCCAAAGAATCAGTAACCCCATCATTCAGGAAGGAGACTTCCTTCCACACCTAAAGAATCCTATAAAGAAGAAGAAAATCCTCTAATATTTTTTACTAAAATGCCATTATCTCAGAACCTCCACCAGGAGTTTGAATGCTTGGGGAGGTGACAATAGAGACGAGTGAGCACCAGGAGCCTGCCTTACCCAGTTAAGACCTGTGAGTCTTTTTCTCCCCTTCGTGCAAGGGGGGCAGATGAGAACTTTCCAGACCCGAGTGTGACACCGGGTTGTCACACCTGCCGCTCTCACAGGTGCCTGTGTGCCAGGAGATCCCCTCCAGCAACTCCCCTGTGACTGCTCTTATCAGCTGCTGAAGATTAGAGGGACCTTGGAATAGAAACTTCAAGGAAAAAGGGAAGGGGAGAATTGCATTTCAAAGAAAGTGCTTGAAAGAAACCTTTGAAGGACCCTATTCAAAGGTTCATGACTTGATATAACCATTTTAAAAAGATATAAATTCCTGTTTGGATGTGGGATTGGCTCTCACCCCAGCAGGACAGAAAAGCTGCCTCCTTTGTATGAACACAGTCCCAGTACAACACAGGAGATGAGATCCATCTGATAACATCTTACATTGCTTTCAACCTAAAAAATCCAAAGGTGATATATTAAGGTAAGAACTGCTCTCACATATGCATTAATGACTTTCATAAAAAGGCATGAGCTTGTGCCCATAAGCTTTTAGGTAGTATAAAGAGAGATAAATGCTTTTGGGGCTGGCTGTATATCAGATATCCTAGTGAAAAACCACAGTCAACATCTACATCGCTTACTGCTGAAATGTTTCCACCCCAGGATTAAAACATAGTAGTCACTTCCCAGCCAGCACAGCAGCTAAATCAGATGCTGAACTGAAGCCCAAACACGGGCAAACCCTGGGCACAGCTTATCTTTTTGCTGGTTTCTGATGGGATCCAGTCCTCCCCGCTCATCCCAAGTACACATCTGTCTGGCAGTACCATCCCCACACAAGAGTCACCAGGCCTGAGAGCACCAAGGATGCATTTGGGCTGGCAAATTGCTATTAATGGGTCAAATCAGCTCATAAGCACAAAAATACCTTGTCTGTCTAATTTCCTGATACGCTGTTTCCTGGTAGATTTTTTCTAATGTTTGGCATCTTATTTCTCTTGGGAAAAAAATATTTCATTTCTAGATATACTGAGGAAATAGCTGATCTTATCTACTCTATTATAGGTGACTTTTTAAAAATAATGATGCCCAGCCCTCCATTTACGTAAGTCTTGGACCAACTAAGCCCTTAGTCCCTGTGTAGCATGAAGAGTGTGTTTAATGGGATTCAGCAGGATGTATTTTTAAGGATACACTCAACCCTCAACCGATTTGCTGACACGGGGTCAGGGCTCTTACCACTGCCGCTCTCAGCCCCTTCTTCCTTTTTATGCATCATGACTCCAGCTTGGCCATATCTGAACCTGCACGGAGAGACCTTCCTTCACCCTTTCACTTTTCCCAGCAGCAACCCCTCATCCTGGCTGTGACCTTTGCCTGTTCCTGCAATTCCTGTAGGCAAACACAGGAGTGCCCCAAGGATGCTGGGCAGTGACCCCGCAGGGGTCTGATGATGCTGCCCAGCACAAAGAGGAGTCTGAGGTCCCCGCTCCAGCCTTCAGAGCCAAGGCTGATGCACAAGCACACACAGTGCCTGAAAGCTGGTGGAAAATTCACGTTGAGGGTCTGGCCCCACGGTGGCAGTGCCAAGCATGGGGTCCAGGCTGCCTGAGCAGGAGCCCAGCAGCTGTCTGCAGTGGGGAGGAGCGGACAGTTCAGCCTCTCCCCTGCAGCATCAGCATCTCACAGGGCTGCACATCGAGAGAAACCGGGCAGCGAGCCAGGAAATCTTGAGTTATATTCCTGATGCTGCCATTAATTTCTTATATGGCCTTGGGCAACTTGTATCACCTGCCAGTTTGGGTTTTTCCTTAGATAAAGTAGGGAAAATAGTTAACATCATGGATTTATAGAGCTTAAAGCTCTACAAAGAAGAGTCTGGTCTGGCTTCTCTATATCAAAAAAAGCTTTAATTTCACTCAGTTGTGCCTGAATCGAGGCCAATTGCTTATGTTTGACCAATATATATCTCTCCATCTCTCACAGAAGAACAACTTATCTTCATCTGAAACATCAAGAGATGGAGAAAAGCCAGCACTTCCCTTGTTATTTTCCCCCCTGTGATTAATTCCCATCCCTATTGAGCATTCAAGTTTCATTTCCCATTCGAATTTTTGGGGATTCTTCTTTCAGCCACTACTTCTAACAGTGCTTTTTTCTGCTAAATGAAAGTGTTTGCATGATTCGGTGTTTCTCCCCGTGGCTTATCCACACTCGTTGGTGGGCTAAGGGCAATAATGGCAAAGATAATTAAAATCTGCCCAGCGCTTTGAAATATTAAGCCCATCTCTAAGGCCTATTATCCTGCTCAGTGTCAGAGGTACCACTGACAAGTACTTGACTTCAGCCTCTCAGGCGGCTCGCAGCTGCCAGAGAAAACCAAGAGTGGAAAAGTACTATCCCTTCAGAAAAACAGATGTTGCAGCTCCAATTTGTCTTCTGCCAAGACAAAGGAGATGCACTAAATTGATCTTTTGTAAAGGGTTTTGTTTTGCTTCCAAGATTAATATCACAACAAACTGGGAGGCACCATTCCTCAGGGTGCAACGCTATATTGCAGAACTGAGCCTAAATACCCACGCTGAGCATAATTTAGCTAGTCTGAAACTGTGTCTGTGGAGGGGGAGATAAACTTTTTCCATCCAGTAGCATGTTATCTAAATAATCTCTCTATCTCAGTACACAAAGGCTGACCACTCGGCTTCAAAGGCAGGCAATAGCTTCTAGGCTTGAGGCTGCTCACCATGGGATGCCAGTGGTGGTCCTCAGAGCCCTTGCTGGTGGCCTTTGTGGGGCTGCTTGGTCACACAAAAGGAAGGGAGGAATGAAGGGATGGGAATGATGAGCCTGTGAGATGGTTGGAGGGCTCTGACTGGAGCCAGCCATTTTCACTGGCCAGAAAACTTCAAGTCATGCAACCGGGTAAAGGACATGCAGCCAGGGCTCCAGCTCATGGGCAAAGTGACTTCTTGACACCTTTCACAGAAAGGACACTCTCTTTATCCACAAACCAGAAACACTGCAGTGTTTTCTGGCTTTTCACCCTAGGACCGTGTCTGCTCATCACCATTAACAGCATCCTCCTGTGGTATTTTTTGCCCCTTACACAAAGTGACAACCCCTTTCCCAAACACACTGCTCCCGGATGTGGCTGTTCTTCCCTTGCTGATGGGAACAATTTCATGTCTTCACCAGCCACTACTGCCTTTCTCCTCAGCAGTATTTGCACTTCAGCAAAAGGACTAAAAATCCCTACTTGTACAACCTGCTGAGGGCGAACAGCAGCGTATAATTCAAACACATTGATTCAATGCTCCTTAGAACAACAAATTGGTCCCGATTTTTTCTTACGTGGCTTATCCAATTAACAGGTTGAAACAAGCACATTCATCAGGTTATGGTATTCTCTTTCCACACTTCTTCAGCCATCTGAATAACTGCGAATAGATTACTTGTACTTGTTTCACCAACGCCCAAATCTCTGTGCTATGGTAATTTGTGAACAAAGTCTACACACACACACCCCCCCAAGGTATAATGGATCAACAAAAATGACTGGACAGAACAGAGCTTTTAGGATTGCTTTTTTTTCCTCTGCACTGTGGGAAATCTTTTACAATGTTGGAAAACACATGTAATATACTACCTCAAGAGAAGAGCAATTCTCACTGGTGCATGGAAGTGCTCCTCAAGCAAGCTGACCCCTTTTCTGCTAGGGCTTGTCTACACAAGGAAGTTTTGCAAGCCTAATTATGTCAGCTAGGAGTGTGAAAACACAAATACATCATCCCTAAAAGAGAGAGAGCTACACTAACAAAAAGCCCTGGTGTGGATGGAGTGCTACAAAAGAAGGGATTATTTTTTTTCCTTCTTTCTTTCTAGTATAGCTAATTCTGTTTGGGTAGCTCTGATAAACTACACCAGTGAAAGAAACCTCTTGGCTGGAATAACTGTGTTTCCAGCATAGGTTGCCAGTCCGGTGATATCTGTGTGTCAGCACATTCCTCCTGCCGCAGAGGAGAGACCTAACGCTGAATTCTCTGAAGTCTTTACCTGGGATAGAGGAAGGCTAAAAGAAGGATCAGAAAATTCCATACAGAAAAGGACGCCGAGACACGGTGTGGTGAGGGGAAAGCTCTGGGTGCTCCGAGCCAGAGGCTGGTCCATCAGATGGCACGTTCCTGCCTGACATGTACCCTCTTGGCTGCAAAGTGAGTTTCTTGTCAGAGACAGTCCCCAGCCAGAGGGTCGCCCCGTGATAACATTCCTGGGCTTCTGGCATGACCCACTGCCCACATCAAGCTTCTGCTTCGTGTGGGGGGTTATAGCTGGACCTCAAGGGGTTGGTCCTGGCTGTTGTGGGCACAGCAGGTTGTGAGATGGGTACCCAAGGTCATAGATACACCATGCTCTAGAGGTGTGATGGCAGATAGTGTTTCTTTTAACCAAGAATCAAAACAGGGTGTCTCTGGTTTTACCTGGAGGCTGGAGACACTGGACATATTCAGGCTGTGCAAATCATCTTTCCCTCCCACTGCTACTGAGCCTAATGTTTGCCCAATGTGAGTTTAATGTACTCTCTCACAGGCTGTATTCCACCTCTCTAGTCATGAGGGTGACTGCAACACAGCCACAGCCAGAGCTCTCCTACAGGGAAGGTCAATCTGAAGGATCCCTTGCCAGGTATACACCACCACTGGCACATGGGCACCTGTGGAACAACATACATCCTTCTCCCCCACCCTCTTCGGCAGCCTTGTGTAAGTAACCTGTGAGTTAGGTAGGTAGGTCGCAGGTAGGACGGTCTGAGACCCTCTCCTGCTCTGACCACTGGACTCCTCTCCAACACCACAGGCAATTTCAGTGCCCTGTTTAACAGGGGTCCAAGGCTGTGGCCAGGGCCCCTTCCTGCGCATCCTCTGGAGCAGCAAGTCCCACCTTTTCCTGCTTGCAGAGCTGCACTGGCTCGTTGCCCTCACTAATCTGGGGGGGGTGGTGGTGTTTGTTGGGCATTTCTTCCTTAATCAATCCAGAGAGACCAGCTTGCACAAGGCTTTGTGTTTCTGCAGAGCGAATTCCACAAACAAGGTGTAAAAGTAATTAAGGCACCAGGCTTCAGCTTTCTGACACTGCAATCAACGAGCTGTCCCCAGGCAGCCACCTGCACAATGGAAGCCCAACAAGCACAGGGAGACGAGGAGGGGTGGGGGAGCAGATCTACAATCCACGGCTTTTAGAAAGTCACATCATTTTCTCGGTCTGTCTCTCTGGAGGCCAAGAGATAAACAGCACTGCCCCAAGGAATTTCCTTCCTCCGAAGGTGGGAACTGGCCGAGAGCAGCCACGGCCTCCCATCCTCCAATGACATCAGCTTCCTCGGGCGTGGGGCGAGGGGGACTTCAAAGGAGGATTGAAGGGAAAAAGCCCTCCAGTGAGAACCAAGAAGGTCTGCTTTCTGGCCTGGAGGCCCTGTGGTGGAGCCCTGTTGGCAGCAGTTCACCCCAGCACATCCCAGAGAGACAATAAAAAGGGGAAGGGAAGCATTAGGGCAGCAGAGGCAGCCACATAAAAGCAGCCACAGGGCTGTGACCAGCATGAAGTTGCCATTCCAGTTACCCCAGCCAAATGGTCCAAACACAGCCCCACCTCTGCCAACATCTGAGCTAACCCATGGACCCATCTTGCCAGAAGGCCACCAGCTTCCTGGGGCTCGTGCCCCTGGGCTGAGCTCATTGTGATGCCAAATCCAGGTTGACCTTCAACGCTGTCTCTAATGATGCTACACACACTTCCTTCTCCCTACAGCTTCCTCT
>JAOQGH010000004.1:28683529-28733145 GCA_025769975.1 Gallinago jamesoni | reverse complement strand
ATGGGGCTTTGAGCAACCTGGTCTGGTGGGAGGTGTCCCTGCCCATGGCAGGGGGGTTGGAACTCAATGATCTTTACAGTCCCTTCCAATCCAAACTATTCTATGATCACCCCGGACAATGTACGGGCTACGTGGAGATGGGGAAGGATTTTTGCCCAGAAAGCCTTTGCATCATCCACTGCTTTAATCATAAGCAGGTCCTGGCACACAGCACATACCCGGGCCTTTATAGAAAGTAAACTATTTCCTCCAGAGAAAAGTTACTTCAACTGGTATCTGTCACTCAGGGAACACAGAGTTGTGGCCCTCTGAAAAAACTCTGCCTCTAAGGAAATGCCTGTCTTAATTCCAACAAGTTCAGGTTAGCAAAGTCTTTTTCATGCATGATTTCATGCCCCTCCTTTCACTTCTATCCCTGTCCCCCAAACTTCACTTCCATTTGTAAGTTCTCTGCTATTATCTATAGATTCTGTTCTCTGAAGACTTGTTGAAGACTTCATGGCACAGGTAGAGCCAGGATACCCCAGAACACCACATTTTAGCTATTTTATTTTTCCCTGGTTTTGCTCCCATAGCCTCCCGTCAGATTAGGTCCATCCAAACCAGTTTTAGGCTTCACGACAAAGAGCCTGGTTAAAAGGAAAAAGGCAGGTTTTCTACTGGAAAGAGGGGCCACCTCTCTATTCCAGGGGTAAAAAAATCTCTGTGTGAACTGCTGTGACAACCAGAGATGCAGGAAAAATACAGTGGTGTGTGGCAATGTAGCCAGCTGAGACATCCCTATGGTGAGGTCTTCCTCTGCCTAACTGGAATTCAGATTTAGTTGTCAGAAAGCTCCAGTAAATCTTCACACTCGCGTAAGACCAGAGTCAGGGGAGTGCTTTACCTCCCTGAAACAGAATGGAAAATCAGAGCTTCAAAATCCTTGCAAAGGGATCATCTCAGGAGGGGAAATGGCATGGATCAACTGAAATGTTCTTTCTGGTTTTAATGCTACAGACAAGAGTGAAGGAAGATAAAACTGTAAAAAAAAAAAAAACAAACAAAACCATCCAGACCTAATGCTTTCCTTTTTTGAAACCACTTGGAAACTTTTTCAGGACTGGGAGATTTACTGAACTGACCCTCGTACAAGCAAACGCAGACAGCTTATCCTAGATTATCATTTTTTGATTGCGAAAACCCAGTCAGAAAATTCCTGACCAGACATTTTCCGTAATTATAAACTGCAAAAAAAATGCCAAATCAGAGCATAAAAAAAAAAATCCTGGCAGATGCCCACCTGATTAAAAATTAATGCTTTAAAACATTAACTCAGTAAGAAGCTGCTCCTGTGGAAGCCAAAGGTTGGTCATTTCAAGGCACTGGAAGGAGCACAGGCAAATATGCGTTCAGTGGGAACAGCACCCAGTGCAAAGATATCACAGCCCTAAAGCCACATGATGGACTAAGATCACTCACCCTCAACAGCACCCTTTATTATGGGATGGGAGTAGAAAACCTCTGTTCCCACCTTGGTTTGCTGAGCTTTGCCCTGGAAGTGAGCAGAGAGGGATCTCAGTAGACACTGCTTCACACCCTCCCCATCCACAACCCTGCACCAGCCCCAAACAGCCCCAAATAACCTGAGATTCTGCAAGGAGACAGGCAGAATAATTCAGAAACACCAGCTGAAAAGACCATTCCTTTGTGGGAACTCACTCCCTCCAAGGGCCAGTAACTCATTTGAATGTTGACTCAGAGATGACATTATGGGCTTGTCCTTCACAACTGCTTCAAGTATAATTTTGGCCTCAACAGTTTCTTTAATTGAATCGGATTTAGATGGGAGTCCACCAGCACTTCATTTCTATTTTATTTTTATGATTCAGTTTAGCATTTAGTTTCAGTTGCAATCTGATTTTATTATAGTTGTTGCTAGCGGAAAATGTATCCACCTATTACTAACACTACATAAATTCAGATCGCTGTCTTAGGAAACATTCTCACACGTAGGAGCGTTAACATTTCATATATAATATGCCAACTTGTTGATAAGGCTTGCTGCATGACTCAGTGCCACGACCTTTCCAGAGGAAGCATTGTTTCAGTGCATAATACGATACAAAGGCAAAGAAATGCAACCTTTCCCGTTGCCGTAATGTGTGGCATCTTTGGGGCGCATCCTCCAAGGGGCGAAGATGATTCCAGCGTGCACTTGAGGAGTGTTGATACCAGAATATATTCCTTCACCAAGGAACTGGTATTCACATGTCTTCATGACTGGTTTTTTTGGTCCGTTTCACTGACCTAATTTCAGAAATTAGAAATTGAGATCTTCCCAAACGTATTCTAGATACTGAAATAGTGTTGCACCCTAGAATTGGTTGCGCTGCACTATTTGCCAGCTAAAGGCAGTCAGAAGAGATTTTGTATTTTCAGAAGACCTGAGTGTTCATGCTGCAGTGTCATCGCATCCCCTTAATTTCAACAAGAATTAAACTGAAGCTGTGATGGTACCTTGGAGGATGCTTTCCAAGCAGTGAGGATGGTACAGGATTGCGTGGGACAAGCCTGGGTAGGCTGTGGTGTCTGGAGCCAGGACTGATGTGGGTTGGGCTGTTTCTAGCTCCACAGCTGAGAGAAGGAGGCGGTGACACTTTCGGAGGGCTTTTCTAGCCCTGCAATTTTACACTTACACCCAGCATTTGAGTTCTGGGATCTACTTGCAGGAATCACATGTTATCAGTCAGGTCTACGTTGCTGTATCCCAACAGCAGCCCATTGCCTGAGCTGCTTTACCCAATATCCCAGCTGGTTTTCCGTGCCACGTGAAGCTCCTACTGCTGTGACCAGAGTGCTATCTAGTGCAGAACTGCCTGCTTTCAAACTAGATTCACTGCAAGAAATATCAAGTAGACAAATTCAAAGGCCCCCAAGGCAGATTACTTCTGAACACAAACTAATTTAGAAGAAATTTAGATTTAATTAATTCTTTCTTTTTTTTTTTTTCTAATCTAAGCTCAGAGCTTTTGTAACAACTGAAACTTTTATCAGAGTTGACAATGGTATAAATACCATCCTGCCAGCCCCTCGAGTGCTAGCAAACAATCTTTCATCAACCAAATGAACTCTTACAGACGGAGCAAGATATAAACACCCATATGTAATGCACATTCTCTGGACCGGCTCCACCACCAGCAAAACCCTCCTGTTTCCCTGGAACCAGTAACACAAACTCCCTTTATATGGCTTAAGTGTCCACGGTACAAACAATAGCACATTAGCATGCTCTTGACACTGCTGTCAAAATAAACAGCTATTTATTAACATTCTACGGGGCGTTATTTTTTAAGGAAATCAATAGAGCAATAATGTCAGAAAAAAAATATAATATTCCTCTGCCCCAGAAAACAGCATCTCCCTCTTACTTAAGACAACATCTGGTCCAGATAACAGCTGCCAAGGGCTAGAGCTGAGAGGAGCAGTGATTGCTGTTGCTTGGTGGTTGCATGAGTATTTTTGAGAACAACATTTTTTCGCTGTATGGTATCACTGCCAACTATTCCCTGGGATCCCAGGAGGACAATGCATTCCTTTTCTGCTCTTACTGGGTAAAGGGAATAAAGGCTGAACACGATGCTTCCTCTCACCAGTCAAACCTGCATTAAATATAAAAAGACATTAAAAAGTGCCACCTCCTCTGCCTTTCTGAGGTGAAAACCTCCCCATCTTCACACAGGGAGACTTTTGCAGCCTTTTGTTCCTGTGGTTAAAGCAAATTTAAAGATACCAAGGAACCTCTTGAGAAAACCCAAGAGAGGAAGCTTGAATGCAAAGTGAACTTACAAACAAAAAGCTATTTTTAGGGTTGGGGGGAAACTCTTAGCATTGGACAAACAATACAAGGAAGTTTCAGACACTGACTGCTAGGGAGAGCTAATATCCCCTTGTCGCTGCCCCACCTAGTCTGGGCACAGGAATGCTGCTAAATTCTCAGGCTTCTCACAACCCCCAAAATTATCCACCTTCCCCTTAGCGTGGTGCAAAAGTTCAGGGCTTAGGCCAAGAGCCACCTGGCGACCTTGGCTCCTACACACAACCTCGCCCTCCCGCTGGCATAGGTGATTTGAGGTCACAGTGTGACCCTGATGGGACCGTGGGGTCCGTGGTGTGGATGGGGATGGATGGTGGGACTTGCATTTGCAGGACCGCCAGATGTGGTAGTAGAGCACAGCTGGAAGCAGGCACAGGGCTGAGGCCAAAGAGCAAAGGAAGAGTCTTGTGTATCTCAGGCACAGAACAAGGACAGATCTGGGGCTGGGCAGAAGCAGAAGGAATGACATGAATGGCCCTGGGACCCTCCAGCCATTCCAGAATGCCCCCAGCACATTCTCTGCAGTTAGTCAATGGACTTGCACTGGTGCCCAGCAGCTGGGCATCAGGCTGTAGATTCAGGACATAACAACGTCCCCACTGACACTTCTTTCCCTCCTAGCAATTCAACTTTCCAACAAATAATATATTTTTCAAGCAATTATCAATATGCAGGTTCTTTGGGGTGGCAAGCTTTTACACAGGAGTTTCTCAAGCCTACTCACTTCCCGCTGTAGCTGCATTCCTCTTCATTCATTTACGAGTGGAGTGAGTAGTAGGAGTCAAAGGGGTCAAAACCAGCCTGTCTTCTGAGACCAGTGAAATAAGATTACACGTGAAGGATGCTGTTTCCCTTTAAACCTCTCCCAGATCTTTGCACTGTCCAGAGACTGAACAAGCGTTCAGGGAACAGAGGATCCTGGGGAAGCAATTTCATGCAGCAAACACATTTCTGCTTTTGCTTCTGCTTTTGCCGTGAGCTTACAAATAGTTAAAACTAGGCTTCAATGGACAGAGTCGATCAGAAACTGGATGCAAGATGGAACTGTACAAAAAATAAAAAGCTATACAGTATTGCTCAAGTCCTTATCTGTCCCTGTTGCCTATACAGACTCACAAGAGGTCGGTTAGGGACATTTTGTAGATCTGCCTGCCAGTGGAAGAGAAGGATATTAATTCCATTGCAGCAAGCTGAGCCTCAGCCAGCCATGTGCCCTTCCAGAGACAAAGTCCAACTCCGTACTGGGCTGCAACAGCCACCAGCTGAGAGGTCTGTCGACCTGCACCCCGATGTCCCCCCCAAACCTCTGCCCACTGACATCACACAAATATCTGCTGTTCCAAAGCAGGCACTCAAAAGTCCATCACAGCCAGGATGTTTGATGGAAATTGTGCACTGACTCTGAAACGCTCGGCTGCAGATTTGTTCAGCTTTTTGAGAAGAGAGATTGCTTGACAAGGCAGCTCTCTGAGTATGCTAGGGAGTTGTGCAGGATTATAGCCGACCACAAAGATGCCACAGCCTAAAAACTAAAATACTCCATGAAAGACCAGACATTCGCTGTTTCCACCCAAGTCCGTGGGTCTGTGACACAGCTCTGGCTCGAGACACAGCAACATTCCTCATGGGGCACCTGGGACCACTACAGGCACAAGCATCTTTGCACAGCCAGGACCAGCCCCGCACACGGAGAAACTCAGATGTGGACACAGTTGGCACCCACATTAAGAAAGGCTCTTGAAGTGCCTAGGAAATTTGATCAATGTTGAAGTTGAGTGAAGCAGAAAAATCCCTTCTATTCTGTCTTGTGCTTAAATACTGAGACTGCACCTCACTCCTCTCTGTTCCTAAAAGAAATGAATGCCACAACCAAAATTAAATGCAGCTGTTGTTACAAAGTGCTGGAGATACAGTAAAAACTGGTGTTATTATGTAGACGCACTTCACCTCTGGGATTAAACTGCCTGGTTTCCTTCTATTAACATTCAAAACTTACTCTTTCCCATCAACCCTGACCCCCACAGCACTGTGCTGATTTACACCGGTTCTCTAAGCTGAGGATCAAACCCAAGAGGATAGAGAGCCCCTCTAACACATAACTGACACCTGGGCTCCCGTGACACTATTTGCTTCTTAACCCAAACGGTACCTCCAGAGGCCCCCAGGTTGCTGCCTGCAGAAGGTGACAAGGTGGCAGCAGCCGTAGCCTGCCAGGATACGGAAGCAGGAGCTGTTAGTGTGGATCAAGTCCACGGCCCGTCTAGCCCAATATCCTGTCTCAGATGGTGGCCAGCACCAGATGCGTCAGAGGAAGGTGTGAGGGACCCCGTGTGAGGCAGATGTCATGCCTCACTGCAGCCTGCCCGCCTTAGGAAAAGATGAAAACAAATGAGTTTATAACCTTTTGTGAGCCTGTCCCAAGGATGTAACTTCACAAATATTTAGGTCAAATGGGGCACACCCTGCGCTACGCAGAAAGAGAAAAGGAGAAAACCCAGTGCTTCAACTCTTGGATGCCATAGTCTGTGTGCTAGGTAAGATAAACTAGTGACGGTCACTTGCTATCGCTGTGGATGCTGCTCTGCTGGCTCAGCCCAGGGGCTAAAGGTGGCTTAGGGCACAAGTGAAGTGAGTATTGCAGTCTCAGTGCAAGCCACCATTTTCCACATGGCAGTCGCCAAAAAAATGTAGTTAATCAAAGAAAAACAAGTATGAAGCTAAGCTAAGCTAGGCTTCTCTCTGCATATTTTTCAAAACTCAATCCAGTTTGTACCAGGGATTCACCAAACTGAAAATCTTTCCCTGATACATGGGAGTGCACCAATCTTAGCCATCGGTTCCCAAAAGGCCATGAAGAATTCCCACAAAACATGTTGTAAATGCAAAGACCAGCTATAGGTGCATGTGGCTCCTCTCTTCTCTCAGTCTTGGTGGGGAGAGGAGCTGGTGACCACTGCCAGGCCCCAAGCCAGAGCCAAGACAAACTGACAGCCAAAGACTGGCTCTTATTAAGTCATAACAGGTTTTCTCAGGTATCACAAAAAGCATCAATAAGGTCTCTATGAACCTGAGACTCCAATTCCTCATGGCAAAGCCTGACTGCCATGAACCATTTCTGTCTTGGCAGTGCCTGGGGCTCTCATCCTGCTCATGGAGATGGGTCTCCACTGCCCATTCCAGTGCAACACGATGGAAGGGAGATATCACTTGGCCCGCAGGGGTTTTGTCGAGGGCTGTTCCAGGGGCAAGGATTCAGCCTGCCTGCAGCTCCCCCAGAGCTGGTCCCTGCTGGTGCAGCAGATGCCGATCCAAGCACTGGGCAGGGCAGAAACTTGGCCCCGCTCCGAGGCTGGGCGCCCTGTTGGCAAGGCAGGACAGAGGCAAATGCAGATTAAAGCTACTGTTCTGTCCCAGCCTGAGCAAGGGGAGGGGGAAATCTGTTCTGTGGTTTGACACAAAAGGGTCTCACACGTCCTTGATCTCCTCCAGGTGGTATCACTGATGGCATGTGAGCAAGGCAGAGACATCCCACAGCTCTGCAGAGGGGGGAAAGGCCAGCTCAGAGGCAGCCCTGAGAGCAGGCAGCCTTGCCCACAGCTCTCTTCCTCCATCAGCTGTTAATCATTTGTGTTAATTCACAAATTGCTTTCTCCCAGCCCTGCTCCCATTGTTTCCGAGCAGGGCATTGTCATGGGGCCAGTTCTATATTTACAACAGGATGTCAGCCTACGCTTACAGTTGCCTTCTTTGAACTGGATACTTTTACCTCCTATGCTGGCAACGCTGCAATTCAACAGAAAGGTAGAAAAATAAACAAGTGTTTATTTAAGACATGCTCAGCTGTATTAAAACGCACAAGTGGCACTTGGCTCTTCCACCCCCCCAGCCAGGAGAGCGCAGTTTTTTTCATGACATAAACAAAGGATTATTTCCTAAGAAGACTGAGAGTTTCCTTTAAAGGAAAACAAAAAAAAAAAAAGGAAGGAGGAAGGAATCTGCAGAATAGCCCTTAGGAAGTTACAACTCTGGAGGCCCTTTAATTCCCCACCAGCAAGATATATTTAAATATAGCATGGCTGGCCCAGAGCGCAGCCTCAGAAATGCCATATACCCTGCACAGAAACAACTCTGCAGCCAAGGCCAGAGGGTGCCCGTCTTCAGGCACATGCAAGTTCTTCAACCAGGCCTAAGAGATGCATCTTTGACTTCAGTTGGCTGCTTCAAACACATTGGTTCTGCTTTACTACGTTTTAATTTCCACACCCAGCCTAACCTTCTATTTGTGCAGCAAAGCAGCCTGCATCCTTTGTCAGAGCAGACACACAAAGTCCTTATCCACGGAAGGATGCCACCAGCTGCCAACTCCAAACCAGACCTGAGACTTGAAGAATCCACCTTCTCTGTTCCTCACTCAAGGACCACCAGGGTCTCTCCATGCTCTTCACAAGCAGAAGACAACTCCAGGAGATTTGCAACGCTCTGACTTTATTCTCCATTAAATGCTTTCTCAAGACTGTTCTCAGCTAAGTTCCTTATGAATAATTTTTATCTGGTATTTCTTGGACAACCAGAAAATTGAGATGTTACACCTGTATGAAACACCCCTCTCCATTCCTTGCTGACATCATGAACCTCAGTGTCCAAGCACAGGAGGTTAGAAAGTGGGTCAGAAGCTCCTTCTCCTTCTCTAAATAACAATATTTTTGAAGGCAAAACTAACATGTTTCAAAGCCCAAGTGCCATTTATGTCTTGTGGGAGATGCAACTCTGCATCACAGCCCTATTTTCTCACTGGATGAGGAGTGTGGTGGACTCCGTGACATGCTACAGTCTCTCCCACCAGTGAAAGGGGTGATCCACCAGTGATAGGCATGGCTGAGACCTCACCCAAGGAGCCTGACCACTGGCAGGAATAGGGCCATACACAGTGTAGGCCTAGAAGACCCACAAGTGGGCATTTCAGAACAGTCAAGATTAGAGTGCATTGGGGTCACTCCATTTCCTGCATAAAATTTACCTCTTTCCCTCTCATCTCCCTGGAAAGCAGATCACTTTGTGATGGAGGAATAAGCCAAAGCTCAGTTTTCTACGCAGAATGCGATAGGAGTATGCTGTCCAATGTTCTTTTGGAGCCATCCCTTGTCACCCCAGCCTCCATTCGATGCTGTACCTGCTCTGGAGCTACACAGTGACTTTGTGCTGAAGGGCACTCTGACCTGTCTCCCCCACGCTTTTTCCAGAGCACAACCAAGCAGTTATTAATTGCATTCAGCTGTAATGAGAAGTCTGAAATAACTCGGGCTCTCTGGCAAGACACTTCTGTTGCAACAACAGGCTTTGGCTGTGGATTTATCTGCCATGGATCCTGCTTCCCATAGGGTAACTGCAGCAGGATGAACCTAGAATGTAATAATATAAGCAGGAAGGGCTGTAATTTGAGGACCTTCCCACATCAAGTAAGTAAAACAATCTCCTCTTTCAGAATGCAACATAATTCTTGCATAAGGCTCCTTTAAAATAATATACAGCGCTGCTGAACGGGAGCCGTGGGGGGACTCTCTCTGATCCTCGGTTCGTTCTCAGATTTAGCTGATAGTTTCGCTCTGACTGCTCTAATTCATACAGAGGAGCTCTAAGTTTTTCTTTCAAATGCAGAAAAGGCCGAACATACCACTGGCTGTTTCCTGAGCCTTTTTTAGGTTGAATGAAGGTACTGGCCTACAACATGTGAGTTCACCCTTTGCTTCCATGTAATCAGTGTCCTGATACCCCAATATCTCCTCCCCAGATGGCGGCAGGTTCTGCTCGTGCTGCATTTCCCACTCAGAAGGACTCTTTAGGGGACCTTCTTCAGACACCAAAGATCAAAGTTAGAATAAGCTGTGGCAGTGTCAGGTGAGCTTCAATAAATGGTAAAGCACATTCGGACAGAAATTATGATTTCCTCTTTTCACTGTGCAGGATTCCTATTTGGGATGCAAAGTTGACTCTGGAAAAGGCAGAAGCCCGGCATATTATTGTTATGTCAGACTAGCTGTTATCCCTGGATCCAGGGCAAGTAGGCATACTTTATGGAAGGAAACAGTACTCTTGGCCCTCATTGCTCTTTGCTCCCCATTTCGTTCTGTCTTAAGACCTGGCCATTTTTTAGGCATCCTACAGAATCTGGGAGGTAACATGAGACTAGAAGACCATGAAAGAACTGGTGAATAATGAAATAATCTAGATATAAAGACACACCAGGGAGCAGCTATATGTATTTTGCAATTACGTTCCTAAGGCAAGATCTAATACCCATGCCCTGCTTCTAATTTTAGAGGAAGGCTTTCGCAGTGCAAGAAGCCTTTGTTACCTCTTGCCCTGAGGAAATCACTGCTGGTCTTCAGAGACCTACATTACACAGAAAATCCTCTTTGGATTGTATGTCACAAGAGCTATGGAAATCTCCATCACAACCACTGGGAGACCTAGCGCAGTGACAGTGAGAAAAACCTGCCTTTGTTTGCTGCCGAAGTCCTAAATATTGTTATGTCTCCTTCAACAGCCCATGATGTTGCAGGTCACGACAGAACAAGGAGGACCCAGTGCTTTGGGAACAGGTCCACAGAGTCTGAGAAAAACCCCGTCCAGATGGAGCCTCACCATGTTAACCCTGTGCAGCCCAGCTCAGGGAAGATATCGCTTCTTCAGGCACAACACTGGGCTAGAGATAGTCCAGCTGCCCACAGGGGAGGCAGTTCACAGGCTGTAAGCTGGGGTGTCTTTAAAAGATGGTCTCCAACATGTCCAGCTCCACATTAGCACAAGTCTGCATCTGCTCATGCCCACCACTTTCAGCCATCACTGAAGGGGCTGTTGGACAATGACCAGTGTTGCACAGATCATCAGAACAGAAGATTGTAGGAAACATATCACAGAATCACAGAATGATAAGGGGTTGGAAGGGACCTCTGGAAATCATCTAGTCCAACCCCCCTGCCAAAGCAGGTCCACCCAGAGCAGGTTGCACAGGAGAGCGTCCAGGCAGTTTTCAATGTCTTCAGAGATAGAGACTCTACCACCTCCCTGTGCAGCCTCTTCCAGTGCTCTGCCACCCTCAACGTGAAGAAGTTCCTCCTCACGGAAGCTCCTATGCTCAAGCTTGTGCCCTTTACTTCTTGTCCTGTCACTGGGCACCACATATCTCACCCACTTCTCTTGATAGGGTCTATCAAGAAAAAAAATCACAGTTCATGGCAGAGTCCAAGCAGCATCAACACGGTGAAACTGCACAACAGAAACAGAGTGGAAGAAAAAGAACCAGCAGTTCTACAGGGCTATATTTCATTGCTGCGCACCAAGTTTGGAGCAGTGGAAACAATACAAGCTGTGCAGCAGAAATCAGCCACCATGGGCGCTCCTATTTCATCAAGTGCTGTGGAGAAATTTATGGCTAATCAGGAACATGACATTATTAACGTGCTTCGTACCCAGCCAAGTGCAGATGTGTGCTTGCATAAACCTTCCTTATCATTATTAAAAGCGATGTGCTGCAGCCTGTCACTGCTCAATAAACAATCCCACGTCCAAGATCTCAAACCGTTGCTGCATCGCATTCTGATGATCTGCGCTTTCCTTGTAGGGTGTCAGAGTCAGATGCAATAACAAATACTTGACCACAGCCCCTTTGGGCTGATGTGCTTCCAAGAAGGGGCAAATGTTGATTACTCTTGCACATTATTTTGCCTACATAGTTATCCACTCTCTAAAGAAGCCAGTGGAAAATCTCCTGCTGGCTTCACTGGGCTTTGCATCTGGCCATTAGTTTTTTGAGTCTGTTGGCCAAATGTATGCCTTTAGCATAAGATGGCCCCTAAACTACCATCCAAGTGTAGCCTCCATTTTGGGGAAAGACAGCCAGCTAGAAAACATTCCAATTCGCACATCTTGTGATTTTGCTTTATATTTTTGTTAACTTTTCTCTATTATTAAAAAAAAAATTAAAAAAAATTGACCAACAAAATTTCTTGCGAGTACCCCCACCTCAGTTTCCTCTCCATTTTGAAAAAAAAAAAAGAGAAATTGCAGGGGTGCAGGTGCATTGCCTTTCCAGCCACTTTTTCCTCTTTAAAGTTACATTTGTTTTGGTTTTGTTCACATTTCTTGAAGCCCCTGTTTTCCCACTCCCTCACGCTTGGCTGGCCAGCAGAGTGGCTTTTCTAGGATGCCGCAGTGAACGTTTCCCATTCAGATGCAGGGAGGGGCTGCAGAAGACATCTGGCCTAGATTCTGGTGATTTTCTTCCTGCAGATGTAAACACGGAAAGGGAATTGGGAAAAGAAAAGGTAGCCTTTCTCAGGCCATACCCTGCAGCAGCCAGGGACCCACCTGGTCCCTAGAGAGCATTAGAGAATCCTCAACATTTTGCTAGCTCGTGATCTGCCTTGCACGGCCCCTGAAGAAGAGAGAAGAGCCAGAACACAGTTAACTCCAGCTACACCCAAACCCTCACAATACCAAAGGTCTGCTCCAGGCGCGGGCAGAGTAGGCAGCTGTCTACTCTGGGACAGGCAGCAGAGCCAGACCTCCCTTCTTCCCACTGCCAGAGCTTGAACTGGCTGGAGGGGAGGGAGATGGAGCCACATTCACCTCCACTTGCTGTTCCTGTGCTCAGAACTCAAGGAGATGTGGGCAGGGGGAGCAGGGTCAGGCCAGGAGGGTGGGCAGGGGGTCGTGGGAGGATGGGTGTCCTGGTGCTCCTGGTGTCCTAACCCCATCTAACTGAACCTGCTTGGAAACCACTCCATCACTACCAATAAACTGCACTTTCTTGCCAGAAACCACCCAAACAAAATAATTTCTTTCTGCTGACTCCAGAATGAGGGACAAACTCAACTGTTATAGGGCTTGAATTTCTTTCTGCCTTCTCCTTGATAAAAAAAGGACCTGTGCTGCATACATGCTCTGGAAACCTTTTGTGGATGATTTCAGAGAATCTGGAGAAAGTTAGAGCTCTGTTAGAAAAATTTCTCTTCCCTGGAAGTTTATTCAGCTGTAACTCTGGAAATTATATAAAGGAACTAGATAAAATTAGAGTATTGGATAAAAATAGCACTAAAAGAAATCTTCATCCTACTATTGCATTTTGAGACCACTTTGGGGTCTCTTCTGCTTCTTCACCTACTGGTATAGGAACGCAGCCTTTGTTCTAAGCTGGCCTCTGGCTGAATGTCACGGCATTTGCACCACCAAGGGAAAAAGTCACCTGGGATGGGTACAGTCCCATTTCACACCCATCTGTGGCAACGTCCATGGCTGTCTTTCCTGGGCAGCGACCCTCCCTGCTTTCCTACAGAGCGACACCGAGGCAAAAACCCAGGTCCTGACAGTGAGTCAGCACTGAGCTGTCAAACCAAGCTGAAACCTCCAGGAGGCAAAATGTTCTCTCTGCATATTTTTTTGTACCACTCAGTCCGTTACATAAATTCCCAATGGGTAGAACCATAACAAGGGTTTGGAAGGATCTCTTTATTACAGCAGTAATTCTAGCATTTAAACTTTCTGACAGCTGCTGTGGACAAATATGCAATAAAAATCAAAGCCAATTCAAAGCTAATATTCAGAGGTGGGAGACTGCATAAGCATTTGGGTTTTGGGCCACGTCACGCTTTGTTTAGTATCAGGGACGGTATGGAGGACTGCAGCATCCCTTCTCCACGCTCAAGTCAAGCTCAAGTCACTTTGGCTTCATTTTCCATGCTTGGCTGCATAGTTAGAGCTCTGTCTCCCATTATCTGAGCAATTGGCTGCCATGGTCTAAAACATGACTGGCCCATGACACGCAGCTTGTAGGAACAAACAGTTTGAGCATCCTCAGCTACTCCACACCTCCCCTCCTGCTGCTTCAAGCGTGATATCCTCTGGCAGCGACACCGGCTGATAGCTGAGGACTCTAAAAGCTCAAATCACTTCCAGGACTTGTCTGTCAGGGCCTTTGGGAATCCTCACTGTGTGCCTATTCACATTAGGTAGAAATAAAAGTAGCCTGTGTTGCAGAAGTCCTGAGCTCGCCATCGTTCACTCCTGGAATCACAGAAAAACGTAGGTTGGGAGAGACCCCTTGAAGTCACCTAACTCAGCCTTCTGCTGGAAGCAAGAACAACCTGGAATTATTTCAGATGAGCTTGTGATGATGCACTATGCCAAACACAAGTTCAGCCTTACACGAGGCCAGGAGAGAGGCCCTTCAACCACCGTATGGATTCCTGTTGAGAAGCTACAGGCTCCCTCTACAAATTACTCCAGTGATGCCCAAAGGAGAGATGGCAGCAGAACTGGGTCCATACAAAGCTTTTGGAGGGGGTCAGGGACATTTGCCAGTAACCAAACTGCCCACAGTGTGAAGCGGTGAAAGGGACTCCACACTACAAGGAGCCTTCTTGATTTTAGAGTGTGGCAACCGTTGTAGTTACATGTGACTGACTCACTCAGCGAGGTTACATCAAACCATAGCTGTTTATAGTATTCAGAAGGGAATTCATAGAACCATAGAATGGTTTAGGTTGGAAGAGACCTTAAAGATCATTGAGTTCCAACCCCCGGGACACCTCCCACCAGACCAGATTGCTCAAAGCTCCATCCAGCCTGGCCTTGAACACCTCCAGGGATGGGGCAGCCACAATTTCAAATTATTCCTCCCTCGAAAGAGCTAAAAGTGTGGTACTTCTTCAGGCAGCAGAGCTGTTCTCAAAGCAGTCATCTGTCCATGACTGTGCACTATCACCTTCCTGAGCCACGAAAGCAAAATGTCCACTCTTTCTACTCTCAGAGGCACATAGGGATATAAAGCGATCCACTGAGGAGAGCAGATGATCTCTGAAGCGACGAGCTTTTCACAGCACCAGCCAACACAGTGACTGTTGACTGTGTAGAGAAGGCGGTGTCTACACAGCAGGACCACAGAGCAGTCTTTTGCACAAGGCATGCACACTTTTTTCTGCTCACACTGCTCCAAATCAACCATCTCATGCTGAGGAACAGCTCGTTTCAGGACATCTAATGACATTCTTGCCTGCCTATGCTAGATCTATCCAGTTAGAAAGAATTTAGTTCTAAAGTCAGTCTGAGTCTCATCTTCCACCACTTCCAAAAGCACCACACCTGAGCCTGGTTTTCAGGCCCATCATAGCAGTTTCTCCACAAAACTAAGCAATGTGCACATTAGGCAAATCTGAATTGGGGAATGACCCACAGCCCAAATTCACCTAAAAACATTCACATACCGTAAAAGCCAAACCTAAGTTCAAGGTCTGTACCTGCAACACAGCTGAAGAGCAAATGCCCAACAATGACTCCATTGCCCATAAGATCCCAAGACTACTTATGGTTGATAAATCAGATATTCCTGCTGGGCACGCATTCAGGGAAGGGTTATCCTAAGGAACGATTTCAGGAACTCAGCCTGTTATAGCCAATTCCCACTGAAATTTATCAGAGTCTTTTGAGGGTCTACACTGTCTGCAGTGGTAAATAAAGACCAATCCACAGAAACTCGGAGTATTTTTTTAAGTACCAGGGGGTTTGCACCAAGATGAACAATCCCACCCACTGCTTTCATTCAAACCTTTATTTCATTAGCAGCAAGCAAGTCAAGGTTATCATGCTGGCTATGCTAGTATTCAGGCTAATTGGTTCTCTGGAGAGAACTATAAACATGTTGTTTCAGGACCTGCCAGGACATATGCGCTGCAGTTGGTCAGCTGTGGAAATATTTTATTATCTTTGACAGAAAATGCCATTTTTATCTGTAATCTTCTGTTACAGTATGTCTCAACAACCTGTGAGGGGAGAAAGAATTTGTACAAGAGCTCTTACTGTTCTGAGCTGCCTTGCCAGATTTCAGTACTTTTGCTGAGTTGGTTGAAAGAAAAATATACACAGCAGAAAAGGATCCGTCAGTAGAATGGGGAGGAAATTGCATCCTGGAGGAGAGAAGGCTTTGAGTGATGTTGTCTTCACAGTCTCCTGTGACGCCAGGAAATTCACGACCCCTTCCAAGCACACATTTTCCCCACCTAAGCTATCGGACCGTATTATAATTGCCATCAGTTTTTTTCACTTTTCCCCTTGATCTGGTTCTTCCCACAATGCTTGTCACCTCTCCTTGTCATCTTTGCCTCCACTTGGATTCCCAGTTTTTGAGATGCGGCCTGTTTTATCTTTACAATGCATATTAGCAGAATCAAATAATGATACCAGTAAGCCTGAAAACCCATTAAGGCAGCTGACTTATCTCCTGGGTTTGATTTCAAAATTCTCTGCAAGTCAAAGAACAAAGGTCCTTGATGAAAGGTTCACAGTGGTAGGTCTTTGGGACCTACTTTATTTCAGAAGCATCTGGAGGAACTGTATTCCTCTGTCGTTAAGGACAAGATAAGCACAGCAGGTGTATTCCCTGTCTCCAGCCTCTGGATCCTCTCCAAGCTGATTTCCATCCTCCCCATTCCAACAAAACCATGTTCACAAAGGTCACTGATGACATTTTCTTGGCCAGCACTCTATTCTCTTCCAACGCTTTGGTCTCGGTGTTTATGACATCCTTACATCTTGTCTCATCTTTCATGATCCTGTCCTCCATTTCTCTCCCGAAAATGCTTTCCATATTTAGCAAATTAAACGACTCTTTGGTAATTCAATTCAAATTAAATCAAAGAGGAGTGAGGGGTGTTAGTTTGTAATTTTCTATTTTGAACCAAACTGTCCCAGGAACTTCTAACAGTCTGTTCTGGATTATCAGACTGAAAACAAAAGAGAGATCCATGCTCTAGGCCCACATTCTAGATGTGGATAAGTTTAGGTACTCAGTACAGTAACACTAGAGGTACAGTTCAGATCTCTGCATTTGCTGTCCTATGGCCACCTTCAGGGAGCCACCAGGTTGAGCCAGACTATTGAGCAGAAGTCCTTCAGAAGGTGAGCTTACACAGTCTGTTCCAGGTTTTCCACTACCTGTAGGTTCTAGAACCCCATCTTTGATCAAATAAGATAGGTCAGAGAAAACTCTAGAAGAGAGCAGCCAGGTAGATAATTCAAGGGGACTCCCAACTACCCCTTAAACTACAAGTTAAGATTGTAAAGCAACTACAGAATAGAGGAATGAGAGCACAGATTCACTTTGACCATGTTTGATTAGAAAACATTAGACACCCAACCAATCAATAAGTTGATGATCACAGAATCACAGAACAGCCCAGGATGGAAGGTAGCTCAAAAGATCATCTGATCCAACCCCTTATGGAAAAGAAAGCCTAGATGAGATCATCTAGCACCCTGTCCAATTGCAACTTGAAAGCCTCCGGTGATGGGGACTCTACCACATCCCTGGGGAAGTCTGACCGATTATCCTAGCGATTGATTGTTCTCACTGTAAAAAATTACTTTCTTATATCAAGAGGATAACAACAAAGAAAGCCTCTTCCACTCCCTCTGATTTAATATTGACAATGCAAACAATGTAAGGGATTTTTCTAATTTTTCTGCTGATTTTTCCTACTGTCTGTTTCCAGATTGTGGAGCAAGATACACCCAGGTGCAGATTTCAAAAGCAATATTAGGAAGGTCAGTTCTGGTCACAGTCAGCTCTAATTGCCAGTTGTAGAGGGATGCAGTCTTTTCCTTCGTCACGAAGTACGGCGCTTGAAACATCCTGTAGGATGAAAACAATGCCTGCTACAGCATTTCTCCCCTGATTTGGGGGAAAAGGGCCAGAGAAGCTCCACAATTAGTCATATGTTCCCAGTGCAGTCCCCATTTTTAGTTCCAACCACTTGCTTGTCTTTATGCTAAGAATGAGGTTATGCTCTCCACCCTGGAGAGGGTCTGTCTTTGCCTCAGAGACACATACTGTCAATCAGTCTGCTCCCAGTCATGAGGAAAGATGCCTTCCTTCCTTCCACCTTCTATTTGGACCTTCACCTTCCCAGTGGGATGGTTTTACTGGGTAAAGGACAGAAATAGGCAGAAAGAAACATGTCAATATGTGCATTGAAGAGGAATTAAAAACAAACTATAATGAAATATCTGAAAGCACATGGGAATTTGCTGGAAACTAGAGGAGAGAGGCAGAGAAGCAGCTATCACGCCTTTTACTGCTGCACATGGAGTTAAGTTTTGGAAAGATCCTTCTCCCTGTCCTACCTCCCTCCCCCTACTTGCCCACTGCCCCAGGGAGGGGAAGGTAGCAAAGGCATCATTACAAAATTAATCACCTTGAAAAGGGTAGAAACCCAAGATTCTGCAAGAGGCAGAAGCGTCTTTGGGGGAAAGTTCAAATAGCTTCTTTTGCTTGATGGCTGCTGGAAACAATATGGCAATCATTAGTTTCCCTCTCCCCAGTTCAGGGTAGTCCATTTAATTTACACATGATGAACAACAGACATGCACACAGGTCCAATAGCAATATTAAGGTTGCCTCTCTTGCCAAGAATTATGCCACTAAAAAGCACATGTGCAAACCCATGTGAGCCTGGAAAGGGTTAATGGGCTGCTGGGGATTCGTGCTTCTCGGAGAGAGGTAAAAGGAGGGACAGTAGCTCAGCTGGAGAACATATTTCACCCTCGCTGTGTGACTGTCCACAGGTATGGGAGGATGCGTTGCCTGAGAGGGTGGACAACCCTCTTGTCTTCAGCTGAGCCAACTGCACCCACTATGGTTTGGCAAAAGACTCCTGAAGGAGGCATCTGAAAGGACAGCATCAGACCTGGCGGGGACATGCAAGGATCCATGAGTCCTGCCTGATTTTTTGGATAAACCCTGAAGCTTCACAAGAATGCTTAGCTTAGGGCTCAGTCCATCGTCCATTCCTGAATAACTCCAAGAAAATGGGGACATTTTTTTACCCACATGTGGGAATATCTCTGGTGACAACCGCCACCACCTTTTCTCACCTCAGACAGGGTAGATTTCCAAATGACAGCTCCCTTTCTAAATGGACATCAAATACCTGGAACAGTCAGCAGGGTTTTCAAGAAAACCCTGACTGTCAGAACCCAGCTCCGTGCCCTGAATTATCATTAAAAAGAAACGTCATCCAGCCAAAGAGTCTCCTCTTCTCTGGCATCAGACACATCGCTACAACAACAGGAGCTACTGCCCGACCTGAATTCTTTTTTCCATCTTCCCAGTGCCATGTGCTTGTTCTCCACGTAAACAGTCTGTGCCATGAATTCTTGGTGTCATGCTGACCTGGAGCAATGAGCTCCATAGCATAAAAGTAATTTGATTTTAACCAGAAGCCACCGCATAGTGTAGGTGGATATTTTCCACTCTGGCTCTGGCGTTGTCTGCCTGGTGACCTTGAACAGGTAACGTTATCTTTCTTTGTCTCTTTGTTAAACAGAGATACTGGCACTGACCACTCTTGTAAAGTATTTTGACGTTTACCGACGATAAAAAGCCAGGTGTTGACATTATTGTGCAGCAAGTATTTACTCTCATCTGCTTTAAATCTCTGTCTCCTTCATTTTCATTGAATAACCCCTTTGTTCCTGTGTTATGAAACGCTGTAAGTAGAGCCACAACTGCTCACAGAAGTGAAAAAGGATGGACACAGACTGACGGAGAGCCCCTCCTGCAGAGCAGGGCTTCCAGGGGTGAAACCCTGGCTCCATTGACCTCCGTGGGAACGCTGCCAAGGAGGGAGGGGGGGGACATCGACTTTATTGCTGATTCACAGTAAATGATAGCACGAAAAAGCATTTCGTAACATTTTCTAATCTGCTTCTTGAGGGTTTAGTCATCCCAAAAGTCAGTATGAGTAAGGATTACTCTTCCCTTTCAACAAATGGACCCCTCACGTAAAACTCTGCCCGGTTAACAATTCCTTCACTGCACGGTGGGGTTGGATTTTTTTTGTTGTTGTTGTTTTTCTGGTGAAGTTACCACCATCTGGGGCCAAACAACACACTCAAGCCCAGTAACCTTTCAGAATAAAATGACAAATGATGTCTGCTGCTCGTTTCATGTGTTTTTTGCCCAGTACGGTCCCAGAGGAAAGGAAGAAGGTGCCAAAACTGAAATAAGAAAGATAACATTGGTAAATGTCAGAGCTCCCTGGTGAGTGCAGAGGTCTCAAAGACTGGAGAATGCTGAACGGATGACTCACTGGGAAGGGTTGCCGCATGTCCTGTTTTTGACAGATGGGACACTAACTTATTTTATCTAGGATCATACATTTTTATGGTATTATAGTAGCATCTAGAGGCCTTAATAGTGAAGGTGATGGCTTTGAGGACTGTGTGGGGTAGAAACTATCATGCAGGATAAGGGAATCAGATTTAATGTAAAACTTTGAGGCCAAATCTTTGTATGAATATTTTGGAGCCAGGGCCTGGTTTACAGGTACACAAGAGCATCTTCTTTACGAAACAACAGATTCTGTCATAGTTATACATATATATCAGTTCTCCATAGAAATATTAAGGAGCCTGCTATATGTCCTAATTGTTTAGATCCATGCTTCACACTTGTTCTCAGAGCTTAACTGGACAATGCAGAGATTTTGCTTTAGTCTCACAGAGAGATTTCAGAAATATTTCTGAATATTTCAGATATTCAGGTCAGTCCAAAAGCAAATACTTTTTTGTGTGTTTCTTGCATTGAAACAAATGTCACATTAAAAAATAAACATCATTTCCAAGAGAAGAGGCAATGTATTCTGTGTTTGAAATGTTGAAAGCACAGACTGGCTTTCCCATATTTCCCTCTGCATTTTCAGCCAAAGCCACTGACTGAACGCAAAAGTACATGAACGGCCCTAAATCCCACACTATTTTTAATGACGTTCACTATTCAACAAATAAATAAAGCCCCACAGCTCTAATGTAATGATGCTCGTGATGACATTTTCCACATCCCAATCCAGATCTCCATGTCATTTGTCCCACCACAAGCTAGTGTAACATACCCTACAGCAGGATGAAGAGTTTGGAGCCTGCTACTGTTTGTGAACTAAAACAGACCTGGAGTGAAATCCTGACCTCAGACAATAGCAGCTTTGCCACCAGCATAACTGGGACCAGTTTATTAGCCCAGGATTTCTAACTCAGGCATTAGAGGCTTGTATTTTTGACAGTTTTAATCCAGAAGCCCTGAGCTCACCACCATCATCTGTGGCTGTGATTACATGAGTAGACAGGATAAAGCTGGAGTACCCAGAGTATTTCTGCTGAACTTCTGCTGCCCAATTTGAAGCTGTCACTCAACCAGTCCTGTCCAGCCAACTAATTGTCCTTCTGGGGACAAAGTCCTGTGGCTAACGTGTCCCCATGGTCTCCCATTTAACATGCTGCTGAAGGAATACAAATTTGTCCACTCCCCCCTCCCCTTCTTATCCAGTTGAAATAATAAATATTTTACTCATGATTTATTGGATTTCAGTTTGTTGAAAAGATCCTCCAAACAAATGAAGTTTTAATGGCAACAAACGCCAGCCGCAGCGCATTAGAAAATATAAACAGCAGCGGAGACTGTTAAACAAAACCCACTTCGGATACAGCTGACATAGTGCTCAGCAATCTTCACCTCCTGGGGCCAGGGCCCTCGAGAGAGGGTCACAGCAAGTCCCTCGCTGGAAAAAGAAATCTGGAAGTATCACGGATTTGAGCCCTTTGAACACTGAGGGATGCAAGAAAGACTTTCGATGTCACCAGTCCAGTCCCTGGGCTTTTCAGACCCATAGGGAAGACTCTGATGAAGGGATTAATTTCTAAAGAGGAAGAGCCCCTGCTCTCTGGTCCCTTCCCACTCCTTATCCCACTGCACATCCCTTGTTTCCAGCTCTCCAGCTCCTCACCTCCATCCTGTGTTCTCCTCCCAACAAACTCTGTCATTGCACAGGACACCTCCACAGCACCTGTGTTGGAGCCACCCAACGCTGCCTCACAGATGAGCAAGTTGCCCTAAATGACCCTTAGTCTGAGAAGGGCTGATGTTCATGTCTTTGCAGCCCAGTGGGAAGTAATTTAGGTCATTTTGTCATGCTATGGAAGATGGATGTGCTACCTGTGCACGGGCTACGGGAGTCAGTGCATGGGTGGGTACCACAAAGCAATTGTCATCACCCCAGGGAGCAGCCAGTGTGCTCACAGACCACATCTGTCTCCTTCACACATCTGGCTTTGCATGGGTAGAAGCAAGTGAGCTCTGTGTGCCTGGGTTCATTCTCAGCGCATCCCTGGTTACTTCTCTGCCCTCCCACCACCTCCTAGATCTGCCAGCACAACTGACTGCACAACTACTCTTAAAGCCAATGCTGTCGAAACAACCAGATCCCTCAACTACTTCTAGGAGAATGCTTTTTTCTGACTCATTTTGACAGTGTCAGAGTAGAGCGCAAGTACCTGTGCAGCTACATCTGCAGGCTTGAGGCTGGGGCAGGTGGAGATCCAGTGGAAATCAGGTGGATGTGGCTGGGAGCCAGTAACCTCTTCAGTGAACTCATCTTCAGCCAGAGCAAGATGCCTCAGCGTCACCTCAGGACCAAACAATGCTAAAAAAATGCTCTAATTACAGACACCCCATCCTATTGTGGGGAGAATGGATTTATATCTATTAACAGACCACCTAGAAAAGAAGCTCTTTAGTTCAATATACTGAAGGGGAAAAAAGGAGTATTTGACATATGAAGTGATCATGGTTGCTGCCATTGCTCATTTAGCCACAAATTTGACCTGAATTCCCTTATCCTTTCTCCAGATACCAATGGTAAGGTAGGTAAAGTATCTTCCCAAGAATTCCTTGTCCACTTACAGCAACTTTGGGATCTGCCACTGGACTCATAAGAAATATAAACAGAGGAAGAATCTTGTCCCTCTATTTTCGGTAGCTAACAACTTCCCTGAGGTCTCCTGCAGATTGCCTGAGAAAGATGCAGGTGAGATGTGTCTTTGAGAAGGTGCTACACAGCTACAGTCCTAGATGGGGCTAACTGTTGTAGCTGTGCTGAGGAGTCAGGGAATATCACCTGATGGTCTGTTCTGCAGAAGTCTGACTAGTCTTATCTATCCAGTATATTCAGTGGACTTAAGGCTTGTTTGAGGTTTTAAGACTAAATCTCAGAAGATTCTGATGGTTCAACACCAACCAGTAGCACACTGTCACCCACCAGGTGACCCTTCTGTACTCACCAAGCTGACAGCGAGGTGAATACCTGCAGCACACCCAGACAGGCCTACTGTGAAGGGACTCAGGTTGGCTCCCCTTTCCAGTAGTGTGACACAATGGAAACCTTCAGGGAAGTCCTTGAAGCCATGGAAGCTTAACTACACAATGTAAGATACTGGAGGCTCCTGCTTAAGAGATAAAACACTCTATTCCTTCACAGGAATCACATCAAAGTCTAAGGAGAAGGGGATTACAAAGAGCTACCCAAAAGCACAACTCCCTGTTGTCAAGCCCAGTCCAAGGATATTTTCTGCTGCATAAATCTTAGGGTCTTATCTACCCGCAGTTTTTTCTTAACTCATAGATGCTACCTAAAACAGTCTGATGAGTGCACAGCCGGGATTGCCACCTTTGATTCAAACAGGGGAAGCATGGACAAGTAATGTGTTCCAGAGACTGGAAATCAGGATGTTTTGATTTGAGATAAAGTACAAAACATGTGTGAGTGACCAAAGACACCCTGCCTGAGTCTTTCAGGAAATAAGTGATTCAAGACATTTTACCATAAGAGCAAGAGTTTACTGTCAATAAACCATTGTTTACTGTCTACATAGGAGCTGTGGCTACTACTTTATTCAAACATTCATATTTTGTCTACTTAATCTATTCCAAGTCACTGCAAACAATTTCCCTTTCATCAGTCATGGATGCCTGGGAAAGGACCCTGTCTGTATGGAATCCAAGCTGCACCTTAACATCCCAGCAGGTCCACAGTTCCTATGTGGACCTCCAACCCTGCATGTTCACTGACCTGTGCCAACACCTCTTCCCTGCTCTCTTCCCAGCTCCAAGGGGATTCAACAGGCTTCATACAGCACTTGGCTGAGGCCGTGACATGAAGCGCACCTCCCAGGAGCATGGTCCCTGCAAGTACAGCTCGTGCAGCCTTCACACTTGAGGTCATGTTTGGAGACCCCAAGCTAAGCCCATGGAGCACTAGCATGATTCAGACAGATGGCAAGTATCTGGAAAACACTGAGTTTTATCTAAAAATAACATCAACCAAACAACACAACAATGTACAAAAAAAAAGCCAGTTCTGCTCCAACCTGTGGACTCACCATAAGAGGACTGACTGCACTGGAAAAAGTCATAATCCCATTGATTGGAAACCACATGCCCAATACTCGCAATCAGATTTATTTCATGATTTAGGAAATCACTAAGTCATCACTATAAGCACCATGCTGTGTTGTATACTGAAAGACACTGTAATTAAACTACAGCAGACCATAATTGTTCCAGGAATGAGAAATGTCAGGAACACCAAGTGGCCCATGTGGATTTGCAAGAGATCATAAAATGATTGTTGCAGGGTAAAAGCCATCTGTTTGTTTGAATCCTGAGCATTTTCATTTCATTTTTAACTGAAAATCAGGACAGGATTCAGGTTAAGGAGAAGGCAGAAAGCAAGGAGGATGAGGTAGTTAAATGAGGTTAATAAAAATAATCACTGACAATAGAAGGGGAGAAAAAAAGACAAATCTAAATACATTCACTGAGGAGGATGTAGACATAACCAGAAACAACTCAAGGTTCTGCAGCGAACAATCCCACAGCAATAAAGAGCCTGATCCAAAGCCCTTTGAAATTAGGGTCTTTCCACTGACTTTGTCGTTTGTGACTGCATGACAAGCAAAATTTTCCCCATTGCAGACTGTCTGCCACGAAATCTCTTCTGTTTCTCTACACATTTTTCCACTGTTCCTAATAAAACCATTTTCTTACATTATGTTAATATTGAAAAAAAAAGAAAAAAAAAGAAAAAGAAAAGAGAAACCCTTCATAAATACACAATCAACCCTGAGGTAATTTTCCTAAAATAATTTTTTAAATAAACTGCTCTGTGCAAACTTCAGTCACTTCAAAATGTGCTTTGAAACTGAAGACTGTGGAAAAGTTAAAGAAGTGATTGCTGATAAATAGTTCCATATGATTTATTGAATATAATATCCTTCCCCCTACAACAGAATGCTTTTTCAGAGCTTAGGATATGGACTTTTTGCCTGCTAAGAGATGTGGGCTAAGGTTTAATAAGATATTTATATGCTAAAGAACTTCCTCCAGTTCCAGAACACCCTATACCTATTCAGCATCAGCAGTGCTCTCTTAAATAATAGAAATATCTTTTAGGATGAAATTGAACTAAATTGGTGGGGTTGTACTGAAGTGACTACTATAAAATACTTGAAACGTCGCTCTCTGCTGTCAGAGCAGGAAGGAGGCCCGTTTTTCATCAGGTGGTGGCAACACCTGAAGGTTTATCAGATGTTCTCCTAAATTCCACAGAAATTTTTCCTGGGGTCTGAAGGAGAATGGAAGTTGTCACTGCCTCACAGCAGCAACAAATATACACGATGGCAATGTAACAACAGGTGGAGAACTGTTGATGGCAAGATTATGGAGCACCACATCTTGATAGTGGCTCTGAGAAACCAGACCCCAGAAGAGAGCGAACCTCTCAGAAGAGGTCATGTAAGGCATTTCAGTATATTGTGCTGGGCCTTAGAAATATATTATATGGAAAGACTCAGTGTGCAAAACAAACCCAGAACTAGACATCTTTTCAGCTTTTCTGCACAACTCTATTGCACCAGTTGCCTGACAAAGCACCCTGAAAACCACCCTGAGTAAGCAAACTCTGGTTTAACACGTGCGTAGATGCTTCACACTGGCTGTACAGGATTAGTGCTTTCTGTAAATGTGTTGATGTAAACCAGCTAGAAATTATAGAAAATGTGCATAGAAAATTGCCTTCAAGACAACTGGAGCAGGAACCCGAACTTTGTGCCTGGCCTTCTGCTCATCTGTGAGGAACAGGCCGATCATCTCCATAGACTGGAGCAAAAGGACTCCAAATTGTCTTTACTTAGGACACATGTAAACCAACACAGGCCTGATGTCTATTCTACAGATGCCCAGCAGCTTCAGGCCAGAAGCTGCATACCTTGGTGGGGTGAACTCATGAGTGCTGTAATCCACTCTTACACAGCGCTGGATCTGGCCAGGATCCCCACCCCTACTCAGGCAGAATGCAGGCAGGAACAGGCACATCTCTCTGTACCAATTCATCAGATGTGAACTCAGATGCCTTCAGAGTGCTTGGAAGGATGTAAATGATGCTCCTTTCCAAAACCCTGTAGCAAGGAAAGGGCTGGGCTGAGCTCGCTGAGCTCTAAACAGGAAACAGGTTCTTCTCTCTCAAGTGGCTCAACGAAAAATGTCATGCAGGAGTAGCAGCAACGCCTCTGTTTGCATGAAGCTAGAGCATACCAGAAGTTCAGGTGAGAACACACGAAAGCCCCAGATGCAAAATACTGGCACTGTGCAGAATGGGGCAACTGAGGTCCAGGCTGCCCTCAATCAGCAGGATTGATATCCAGCCCATAGGATCTTGCCAAAGGTAAGAAATACTGAGACTTTAGGAGAGTCTAGAAGGAAAAGCGAGAGGGCAGGGGAAAATACTGTAAATGTTCACCCTAAACCCCCCCAGAACTACAACCAGCATGAAAAGCCCTTCTATAACAAGCAAAGATAAGATAAAGATGCGTTTGGTTAGGGAACTGCCAACTTTGTTCCATTCTGCCACATATCTCTGCAAAGGCACGTACATGTCCCCAGATGTCCCAGTAGACTCAGTACTTTACTACCAAACGTTCCATCAGCTGGAAATGGAGCTGAGCAGGAAAAGGACAGAACTGATCACAGAGGTGAGGAGGAAGCCAGCTGAGTATGAACATGTGGGGCTCACTCATATGTTTTGTGTTCTTCTGTTTGTTATAGGAAAGAAAAGTTGCCTGTGGGTGGGCCAAGAGCCCCCCACTCACACAATGTGGAAACAATAAATCATGGGCAGCCCTGAAGAGCCACCTGTGATTTTTAAATGTGAAAAGCCCCCTTTCTCCTCTGGAAAAACCTCCAGGTTTATCCTCCATATTAATCTCAACCCAGGTTTCTTGGGAAGGGTCTCACAGTCCATAAAGGTCTCCCCGGGCAGGGCAGCCAGAGGGTCTGGGAGATAACCAGCTGAACTACTCAAGTCTGGTCTTGCTCAGATGTGGTTTTAGTCTCAACTCTGCATACACTTTGTCCCTTGACTATTACACCACTAGATCTTGCTTTGGCTAGCCCAAATTCCCACCACGACTCAGTACACACAAGGAATGTCACATCTTTCAGCACATTTGTTCTGCTTCACTGACTACAACAGCCTTCCTTAGAGGCAACCGTTGTCTCACCCTTCTTGGCACTTTTTACTGGCTCTGCTTTTCACATTTCTCTTTCCTCCCAGGGTTTCTCTGTGGGGATTTGTGAAAGTCCCCCCTTATTGCCCAGGACTCAGCACTAAGCAGGGATGAGAGGAAGATGGTGAAGTTCATTGATCCCATCATGGCCAAACACACATACCCTTCAGACAGATTCTGTAATTCCTCAGCCATTCCCCCATCCTTTGGAAAGGGGTCACCATGTTGATTTATAAACTCAGGAACCAAATGCCTCTTGCAGACCTGGTGGGTAAACAGGCCAGCCTCCCTAGTAGCCTTGCACAGCTACATATGGGAAGCAGAGTTTCACAAAGGCTTTTGTCCACATTTCCCATCAGTCAGACTCCATGAAGACAAATGACTAAATCCAAACTATGGCCGAGGTTACCTTATCAGTGACCCCCAGCTTCTGGCCTTGCTTCAGTAGGCCCTAGAGATCTCAGAGTGTCCATTCCCAGCCACACACAGACACTCTCCCCAGCCAGTCTTTCTGCTCCAGTAAACATTTTGGTCCTTTTCCCTGGGAAATGGGGGCTGCAGAGCACGGAATCAGCTGCATCGGTCTCAGGGGCATCCCCAGAGGGAGGATATTAACCTGAAATTAGACCTTTTCCACCTTTTCTCTATGCTGGAAACTCTTCTAAGCCTACCTTCCATTTTGGTCCCAGTGCCTGAGGAGGTGAACGGCGTTTCCATCACGAAGACACATATGGCTTACCCTACATGCACAGAGGAGTCATTTCAGTCAGGGACAGGTGACATCTGTCCCGTGCCCTTTTACCATAAATAACAACCTTCACTTGTCTTTCCTTTCTGCCTGCCTAGGTAGAAGTCTGCTGTTGGTTGCTGCTAGCAGATACAATTGGCCTCTGTTATCTTTATAAACATGAAATGTATGCTGCTATGTTTGCAATTAGGAAAGCGTAAATGAAATCTCAATTGCCAGAAAAAGGTATTTTTAGTCATATTTACACTACCTAGAATGAGTATCGAGAATTCATATTGTGTCAGATGTCAGAGGTTTTGTTGTTGTTGCTGTTGTTACTCTTTTGACCAGTTCTCGAGCATAATTGAAGCCATTTATAGAAAAAGCAAGATTACAATGTATTCTCTCTTTTGCTCCATTTTTGCAATAAAAATCAACAAGCTAAGCCCTGCCCTAGCTACGAAAGAGTTAATTTAAAGAATAACAGTGGGAACCATGCTCTTCTCAAAGGGATATTTATTTGGTTTTAACGAACTCGTTCTTCATGCAAAGAAAATGAAGGTTGGAACCAGAAGAGAAACATCTGCCTCCTCCAAAGTTATGAGAAACTGTGTTGCACATTCCTAACCTTTCTCCTGTCCTTTTGGCTAAAAATCAATTGCTTCTCTTTTAAGGTAACATACACATTTGGGCAACTAGGATATAAAAATCACCCTTCGGAGCCAAACACAAATAGATTAACTAAAAAGGAAGGGCATAATACATTCTCACTTCTGGGAAGAAATATTTTCAATTACTGGAGAGACTTCTTTCTGGAGGGAAGATCTGATCCTTTCTGGTCTTTAAGATCTGGGGAAGGTACAGGATGACTGCAACAGACAATTAATTGTTTTGGGGTTTGGAGAAAAAGTCAAAAGAACATCTTTAAAATGCTTTTAACATAATTTGCCCCTCCACCAGTCCACAACAAAAAATATTTGTCAAAATGTTGGTTCCTTTGAGATGGATGTTTATCTCAGCAAAAGAAGTAAAACCAAATATGTCAATATTTTACCCATTTCTGCTAGGACTAGGCGTGGACATGTCCCCCACAGCCCCAGCAGCACAGGTTTTAGGCTTTCTCTAGGCTGTTTGGGCTGAAGTGTACAGTTAGATATGACAAGTTAGAGGAAATATGGAGGAAACTGGGCACAAGCTGATGGATGCTTTACTAAATTCTATGGACCTGGCAATTTTGGCAGGGGAGAAATGGGAAAAATGGAGAAATGCAAAGCTACGCAACTGTCAAGAAATTCCAAAATGTATTACCAAAATATTTTTATGCTTCAAACAATGCAAACTGAAAGGGTATTTTCATTTAATCAAACTGCTTTTCCATTTTTTTCAGCTGTTTTTCTTATCTATTTAGAGGCAGTTTTCTTGACTGGCTGAATACAACTGTAAAAACATCAGGCTAAAGCACTTAAAGACACCAAATGACGCTTGTGAGAACAGGTAGCTTTACAGAGTCCAGAAGGAAATAGCTGAAAGCTAAAATGTTTGTTTTATTCTGCAGGAGTGGGGCATAATGAAAACAGATGGAAACAATTTGGATGGCAAGCTTCTTTTATGCATCTCAACATCTCCCTAACCTTAGCGTTCACCTTGAGTACAAATTGCCCCAGCAACTTGCAGCCCAGGATTAAGAAACTATTGCTTATTTAAATACAGATTTGCTGGGGATATCCACAGGAAATTTGAGGAGCTACTTACTGAATGCAGACTATTGTTTGCAGAATGGTAGCACTTAGAAGACTCCAGCAAACCAAGCACAGGGTGCACAGTACTGTACAAATTTTGGAGATACCCTCCCTAGCTCAAATTGCCATAATTTTCCACAATTACTCCACTGCCTAAGTGCTCAGAAGTTGAGTTGAAAAACTCCTTTTTACCGCCAAAGCTGTCCCCATCCCATGCAGCTAATGCAAGAAAAAAATAAAAAAGAAAGGCTCTCCTCATCTCTAGCAGATGGACCACTGTGGACACAGAGGTGAACGCGACGGGTTCAAGGTTATACAGGCAGCCTCTGGCAGAGCCAAGAGTAAATCCACGTCTCTGGCACCGAAGCCTGTGTCACAACCAAACCCAGCTTTTTCTCTCTGATCTTGCTTCTCTCCTGCTCACATAAATATTTGCATGGCTAGAATGAAACCACATTGCATTTTTTCCCCCTTAGGAAAAACAACAAGTACTTAAAATATTTCTGTAGTTCCCCCCCCTCCCCCTTTTTAAGGAGTTGGTGGGGGGAATATATTTTTTATTTTTCTTGGCAAAGAAGAAAAGAAGGGGCAGGCCCAGGTGGAGTCAGCCTCCCTGAAAGCCCTTCATTCTTCAGCTCTGCCCATCCTCACATCACCACAGGAGAGCAGAGACACGGCCACAACAGCTCGAGAGCCCAGTTCAGGTGAGGGGAGCAGGTCAGCAGCAGCAGAAAAGCTTTTCTGAGTCACCTAAACATTTTCATAGGAAAATTGGGTAATTCATGCTGGTTTATGCCTGCCAACTGTAGTTCAATTAAAATTGACCCAGCTCTGATTACAGTACGAGCACACACTGAATGTCCTGAGCGGGATCATCAAGGAGGATGAATGTGATTAACCCAGGTCTCCCTCTCCTTCCCAGGAGCAATGAGAACAACAGTTCTCATTGCTCCTGGGAAGGAGAGGGAGACCTGGGTTAATCACTCCCTTTCAAAACCATCCAGGGTCATCTGTGGCTCCGCCAGAGGAATTTCACCTGCTCGTGCCAGCAGCGTGTTCACCTCCAATAAAAGTACCAGAACACGCTCGCATCCAACAGCCCAAGGTGGAAAAACTTCCCGCTTTGCTCCAAGCCCTCCTGACCTCTCTCTTGGGATGATGCTGGGTGATTTTTTCAGGACAAACGAGCCCCCCTCGCCTGCGAGGGTGCAAAAGGAGGAGGGGAAGGCACGTATGTCTTCAAGATGTTTGCCCCTTTCCAGTCCTTATTCCTAACACATGTTTCTTCTTTTATGCAAAGCATGTTCTCTTCTGTTTTCTGTCTCCTTGATTTCATTTTTAAAAGCAGTATTTTTATGGCATGAAGAGATAAAGATATGAGGAGGGGAGGGAAAAGTGGTACAAAAAAAAGCAATTAAGTCTGGTGGCTGGTTATTGTAACGCACTAAGGAACAACCGAAATCATTCCCTTTGAAAAAGGGGCCACTTCTGCTGCTGATACGTGCAGGGTTTTCACAGCTCCCATTAACACGACTGGAAACTATCCAGGTAAAACTCTTGTCCCGGTCAAAGATTAGACTATCGTGTCTGAGATGAATGGAAACCTTTCAAAGGAAGAACCAGCTTCATTGCTGGATCGCTCTGGCCCTGTCAGCCATTTATTTCATCCATATTTGTGCTCCAAAATTCTTGTATTAATACATGAAGTCTCATAACTGAGGCAATAAAGTGCTTTAATGAGCTTTATGGAGTAAATCTATGCTGAATGGCTGAGCAGAAACAAGTACGGGGAGACCCTAGAAGTTCTGCTCTGGAGTAAACAGGTCACGTGGTTTGGTTTTTATAAAAGTGTTCTGGAGGTTTCTGAGATTGCAGGATGTTCGTATCTGTCCATTGATCCAAACCCTGGGCCAAGTACTATGGCACAACGCTTCCAGGGCGTTGCTGTCCTCTGCTGTCCCACACATCTCATGATGCTAAGTCCCCACAATTAAACCAGTTTTGTCTGAAACAGAGAAGTCCCAGTCCACAAAATTTTCCGTGAAGGATGGCTTACACAGAAAAACTCAAACTGGGAAGCTGAGATCAGCTGATCTCAGGGAAAGTACTGCAGGTTGGGAGCATGTGATACCCCAGGCCTCCATAGGACAAATCCTTCTTGCCAAGCTGCAAGCAGCTCCCACTGAGAACATGCACCTGTATCCACAAGCGCTTTTAACTCCTCTCAGGTACAGCCCAAGGTCTTGTCACACCTTAATAAGCACTGAGCCACCTGTGCCTGAGTTTTTCAGCTGCTCCAGCTCTGTCATCAGTGCCTCCACGAGCAGCTGAAGCAAGAGTCTCCACGGCTCTCTGAGCCAGAGCCCTCGCTGCGGCTGCTCCTGCCTCACGGTCATCTCCTACAAACCTTGCATGACCTCAGCACCAGGTCCTGTCGGCGCCGGGGAGGACCTGGGGAGGTCACGTTCCCCCCCACGTCTTGGGCTACGAGCCCATTCCCGAGCACGGACAAGCCACTTGGTCCCAGTGACGGAAGTTAATGTGAGCTGCTACAAGCTGGGACTATTTTCCATACTAATCTAGTCATAACATTAAAACAAACTATTTCCGGACTGCAATTATTGCACCTCATAGAGAAATTGTACGATGCTGAAATTAACAAAATGCTCGAGTGCATTTAATTACTAACAGATACCTTTAAACTTGCGGTTAGGAAACTGTTAGCCATTCCTGAAGCATGTGCCCCACAACTCAGTTCCACTCTGAAGCATTTTCAGAATCTGCTGATCCATAAAACGTACCATTGGAGAAGGTTTGTTTTGGCAGAGGTCTCAGTTTTGTCCAGCAAACTAATGGTGTCCGTTAACACACCATTACATACATCGTTAACATACTTGGCAACTGGGATTTCCCCTCAAGAATAAAGAAATCATGTGTAAATCATAATTAATGTCCGCCTGGCAGTATCAATCATCACACACAAGGCACTTGTTCTAATTCTGCACCCGCAAAAAAAAAAAACGTTCCTTGCAAATTCAGCCGGGGTTGTCCTTGCACATGGGCATTTCTTTACTGGGAAATCACCAGTCCAGCCACATACGCAGTGAGTTTATATAGTCCCTGCCAGGAAGGCAGAGCCACCGAGAAACATCTGGCATTTGGTTGACAACAATGTACTGACATGATGGATAAGAGGCAGGGATTACCTACGCAGCGATCCCTGACCTTAACATGCAGTTTTTCCAAACAGCCACTGAAATTTATTCCTTTTCCTCTGTAGATATCTTAGGGAAAAAAAATGAATGTAAAAAAAAAAAAAAAAGCCTCATCTATAACCTGAAGAGAATTATGGTGTGAATATGCACTCCCCTTCACGGTTTTTGCAAACTCTTTCCTGTTTTATTCCAGGTCCTGTTCAGCTGTACAGGTATAGAACAGGAATGACTTGTTTTCTTTGCCCCATAAGCATTTTTGGGGCGCATTTGGGGAAACCCTGCAGAGTAGGTTCTTTTTATAGCAAACCAGCCTTTTGAAGGATTTCAGCTCAGACAGTGACACCTGAGTTGCTCGCTGGGCTTTCAGCAGAGCTCAGAGCTGCTCCTCTAAAGCTCTACTGAGAGCCCGGCAGTAAGAAAGGTGGCTGAGAGGTGACAGCGTGAACTAGTCCTTCTTTAAGTGTGTAACTAGTCCTTCTTTAAATGTGTACACGGGAGGGATCAGTCCCTGCTCCTAGAACTGAGATTTGGGACTGTTGCGTGAGATTTCATTCCTTGAGCTGATGTATCTACTCAGGCCACAAAGATTTTCTCCCATCCAAAATCACTCTCAAAAATATAGGTTGCACGTTTAAAAAACACAGCAGTGATAAAATAATAATACCAACAATACCGCCAGCAGATGTGACTGCCAAGCAGCATCATCTACTCCACAGTTTATGACACACATTTGATAGAAAACACTTGCAGCAAGAGAGATTGGCATCAGAGCCAAGGGAAAAACTCAACTGTGCAGTCAGCGCAACCCAGGGGCGGGGATCTCAAGTACTGCAGTTTTTCAGGAACAGGAGAGAGGAACAACCATCACACACCTCAAAGAGCTGACACTGCTTTGGAGCAGAGACGGTCTGGCTCACCTTGAGATCCTGCTTTCTAGGATTCTGTGATTTCCACTCACTAATACAGCACGGCATTATATGGAAGTGCACAAATCACTGCTTTGCTCACCCTTTACTCGACAGGGAGGGATGGATCAGCATTCACGTTGGGCGATGAAACAGCATTCACAGCATGCTCCTCAGCCTCTGCCCTGCAGGGAGGAAAGAGAAGCAGCTTGGACCCACCAACTCCATTACCCCTGCATTTGCTTCCAACAGAATTCATGCTTCCCCCACCACACCTCACCTTCCAATGTAACGGTAGGAAGTTAGAGGTAGTATTTAGTTATAAAACAAAAAAAAAAAAACAGGGAATTTGGGAATTTGCACTAGAAAGATAAAACCCCTTTTACAATTGCAGCTTGGGAGTCTCACGACAGTAAAGAATATATTTATTTTCTGCTTTTGCATTTACACTTCATCTCTGATTCCTTCCCAATACTCCCACCCTGTATTGCTTATATAAAAAGAGATGTATTAGAGACTCCAACTACAGTCTGTAGCATTTTCAGGCCTTGATGGAAGTCTGCACTTTATTTTCCAGGCTCGTAAATCTCAAGAGAAGTGTTTCATTATTCTGTCCAGGCAGTGTGGAATATCTGAGCCCATAGATCCTCACGGATGTTTCCTTTCTGGGCCATTCCATAGACAGGCAACATTTTGCATTTCAGAAGTGCCCTTAAATTCTTTCACCAGCCCATTCCTCTTCAAACAAGTTAGAACTGAAAATTCCTCTTTCAAGTCCTGTACGATAAATTGCAACCTCAACATTCCAGCCTGAAAGGAGCATTTTTCCTCTTCTCTTCAAGCATTTTGCCTTGTAGGTAGAGGAAGACAAAGGCCATGACCTTCTTCAGAAAATTCAGGACACCAGAAGCTGAAGTAAACAGTTTTTACAGTGTTTTGTAGTGCTTAGGAGTAAAGTACACAATCTTCTTCAACCAAAAGAGCACTGTTTCTGGTACCTTCACTATAAGCTAATGGATACGTCAATTAGCAACAGGTAAAGCTGTGAAGTTCATGCAGGGATCCAAATTAGCCTTGTATTTGGTAGTCCTGGGTTCAGGACCACCTCACCTAGGCACATGAATTTGTTGGATTCTTTAATACTCTTGTATATGTGCAAAGAATATTAAATCAGCTTTGTTATTAAGCCATCTGGAAAATGTAAGCTGCCTTTTAGGAGGGACTGTACGAATTCAAGCATCTGTCCAAATTCAATACGTTTCCAAGTTATTCTCACTTAGGAAACAAAGGAGACAAGCGAAATACCTCCCAGAAAAAAGTTCTTGTTTCTGACCTAAAAATCACAAGGGTAGTGGCTTTGGCCAAAGAAGACTAAGAAGTTGGTGCAGAAACCAGACTCCTCACTCAGCAATACATACTCTCAGGACCAGCTCTGCAAGAGCCTGTGTTGTTCAGATAACTCTCCTCTTTCTTGCGTCATTGTCACAGAAAGGCATTTCAAGCTGGGAGGAAAGTATTTCCCCTCAGATCTCCTCCCGCCTTCCAAACCACCGAGGACTCCTCAGAAAACGGCCCAAAACGTCATCCCTGAGGAAACGGGCATAGCACAATTTGCACAGTGGTCCTAATGCAGTTTTGGACCTGCAAAGACCCAGGCTGCTCCTGTCTTATGGGAACTTGCCAGCTAACTGGGAAGCACCAGCAGCGCTGGTTTGCTCAGGGAAGAAGACAAGTGAGACAAGAGCACCTTCTTTTATGTCCTTCCCCAGAAGAAGGGAAGTAGGGGAAAGCCAAGTAAACCAATTAGGACTAATCATCAAGAAACAGATGAAAATCTGCCTTACCTTTTCCATCTGCCTCTTTAGAGAAGGGTAGACCTATCCTGAAAGATGAAGTCTTTGACCTTAAGTGATGAATGAAAACATAACTGATAATTCAAACCTGCCATGGGGCAAGTTTAAAGGAGGGTTGCCCCAAATGGTTTCATTATGTTCACAAGCTACTGCCAGGAACATGGATATTTTTTTCCTCTGCTTGTTGGTTGCTCTACATTTAAAACATGTCTGTATGTTTGTTTTTCTTCCGGTCTTTTGTGGTTGCTTTGTAAACATCTGGGCTGGTTTTTAGTCCTTTGTACAAGAAGCGTGTTGTGTGTTAGTTTTGCCAATGGCTCTTATGTAATGTTTGTGGGGATGAAGGAATTGGTTAAAACAGCTCCTTTGAAAGGCCACCCCAACCCAAAACTATTATGGGAATATCTCATGAGATATCCTCTTCCCCCCTCCATACCGCACCATCAATTTCCCTTTTTTTTTTTTTAATCTGTTAAAAACAGAGCCCTCTCTTTCAGTGGTAATTACTCAATATGACATTTACTTCTTGCAATCCCATGTTTCTGCTGAGTTTCATGGTGGTTGTATGTCACCAAAGGACACCAATGCACTTTCAATCTAAATCAATTGCCTCATTTGCAGGGCACAGAGGGTACATTTCCCAAGAATGAGACCCATACATTTCTTCTCTCATATGCAACACCTTAATCCATCGTAAAAATGTTAACCCCTCCCAGTATTGTAAGAGTGAAACTTAGCAGCTAGAAAATAAGTTGTTCAACAGCATTTTCCTGCAATAGACATGATGGGTTATTTGACAGTCAAGATCCTAATTCTTTTAAGCTCCTCTGAAAGTCCCCGCAGTTAACATTTTTATATTACTTCAAGCTAACTCTCCCTCAATAAGTGAAGAGCTTTGGAGCTTTTAAGACCAAAGGAAACACTTTGTCTGTCAAACTCTACTTTCCTGTATAATCCAGACCATAAATTTCCACCTAGTATTTCCTGCTGCAAATTCAAGGATTTGGGTTGGTCTGTCACAGGTTCTCAGCAAACATAAGAACATAAGAAGTTCTATCTAAACATTAGGAGGAACTTCTTCACTTTGAGAGTGGCAGAGCCCTGGAGCAGGCTGCCCAGAGAGGTGGTGGAGTCTCTGTCTCTGGAGACGTTCAAAGCCCACCTGGACAAGTTCCTGTGTAACCTGCTCTAGAAGGACCTGCTTTGGCAGGGAGGTTGGACTAGATGATCTCCAGAGGTCCCTTCCAACCCCATATCATACTGTGATTCTGTGATTTGGTTTGACTAAACCCCTCTCGTTGGTGCTGAGTTCCAGCCCATCGTGCCCTGCTGATCCCTTCCCACCGCCTGAGGTGACAGTTGCTTCTTTTCCAACATGAGGTGAGAACCTTCCTCAGCCTTGTGGGAGGTCACAGAGAGATGGATATTTTAGGAGGACCCCTCGCCTCATTTCCCTTGAACCCCAAATGGAGGAAAGGTGGCGGAGAGGAGAGGGGTAAAGGAAGGAGGCTCCGCAGGAAGGGAGCTGGGGACACTGGGATAGAAAGCTCTGCAGGGGAAGGTCAGCTGAACAAGCTGAGAGCAGAGAGGTCAATATCACGGTGCTACATGGCTTGTACATTAAAATTTCTTAACGGGTTCTTTACCTTAGGAAAAAATAATCTCATTTCACAGGCTTTCATGATTACAGGGTTCCCCCCTCCCCCATTCAAAAATATCCCCACAAAGCTCAATCTTCTTAATTTGCTTGGTCACAAATGGGAACAAGCTGCACTTTCCAAATAAATATTTTATGTTTTTTTCCTTCTCTTCAACAACGGAGTTCATGTAACAGATTATCTGAACCAAATGGGTTTACAGTTCCCTACTCCCCCCGTTCCTCACCAGTAAGGCTACCACAGCGGAGACAGAACACACTTCAATACCAGCAGTGTAGCTGAAGGAAAGTGTGTCTTACTCCACTTTCAATTTGGGTCAGTTTTACCCAAATTTAATTTACCACTAGACCACTAGTCAGTAGCAGATACAGCCCTGCTTCTCAGGGGCCATACAGGCTTTCATTTTGCACCTACGTGCCAAGCATTGGCCAGACAGGTAAAATTTTAGGGAAAGGGATGGATTTCTACATGGCCTGATCTTAGAGGAAAGGGCTCTGAGATAAATCAGTGGTTACCCAAGCACATATCAGTATTCTACATTTTTGCTCGCTCCCTGTGGTTGTGGTTGCAAGTTGTGTTTGTCTAGATACATGGGGGAAAGAAGTGAAAGCTAAAATGGGGAAAAAATATGCTATCACCAAGAACATGTTATTCTGTTACTGTAGTTAAAGGGAGCAGATAAATCTGTAATGATGAGGAAGGACAAAGATGGAGCACTACAGTCCTGAACCTGGAATTTTATGAAGTTCATACAGTATCTTGAGCTTTGTTCTGGGTCACCACACGCTGCAGGAGGTATCACCTATTCTCATTCTGGCTTTCTCTCATTATTTTCCCTTTTATACCCAAGAAGATTGAGAAAAAGAAATAGGATCACGACTTGGACGTAATATTCATAATACAGTTGTAATGACAGAAAGATGTTCTTTCTACTTGAAGCATCATTACCCACCCCTTAAAAACCCCAAAAGAAGTATCCCATGGTCTTGCATGGGCTGCCTCAGAAGATCCTGGAGGATCCCCTCTGACACTGAGTTCTCAGCACATATATGCTGTATAAACTGGTGGATCAACCCTTCTCTCTCTGCATAGGAAAGTGCCCTTCGTTTCCCTCCATAGTACACATGTCTGTGAGTATCGGAGTCTCTAGGAAAACAAGGCTGCAACCAATATTCTAGCCTACAAGCATTCTAGCCTTCTCGCTGTGCTGGAAGAATTCATTAAAGAATGAATTCATTTTCATTCACTGAAAGAAAGCAAAGGCAGGGGAGTCAAAACTTCTGCTTCTGACAGTTAAGCTTTAGCTTAACTTTCTCTCTGTTCTTTTCTCTGACTTAATACAGGTGAAAAGGTAATACTTTTTGACAGCCAGACATTTCCCTGAATGGAGAATAAAAACACATCAACCATCAGAAAGGGAAATAAACACACATTGGCAAAGACCACACAAGACTTAGACAGCAAATAATGCAAGAGAACACACCCACCCACCCAGATGTCCTGTCTTGTTCCTACCATAGATGCCAGCAGATGAGAGTGACAAAAATACTATTGTAACCGATGACGGAGATCCTCATGCTGTTTTGAAAAACCTTGGCTAACAAACATCATGGTTGACAAACACCCCATCAGTGACCCCTGCAGAACTCCAACCCCAGGTAGCAGAAGGTTAAAAAAACATCCCTTCCTAATCACTGGCTGAGACTCATCTGATGATCAGCCCTGAATTCCTTCAGCACTTTGCTCAGCAGCTCATTACTTTCCACAGTGAAGGTACATCACAAATCTAGAACCATGGGCTGGTTTGATGGTGGCTCGATCTGCCACCTGCTGATTACAAGCTGATGTATCACACACAACAGGAAAAAGGAATAGAAAGAAAAAAATTTGCAAGGTATTAAACCTAGAACAACCAAGAAAGATATTAAAAATGAACACAGGAATAAACTGCAGGAGATTAAAGGGTGGTTGAAACCAAAGAACTGAATTTTGGAGAGTGACAGTCACAAATGCCAAGCAACAGTCTCACAGACCAGTCACAGGTCTGAGTTGACATGGAAATTCTGCTCCCACACACTCAAATATCCAATTTCTAAAAAGAAATTAAAAACCTGCAAGTAACTAAGGTTAGTTGCCAGGTTCTTCCTCGAGGAGTGAAGACTTTTTAAGCAGGAAACATACTGAAGACCTTTCAAACAGAACAGGTGAACCTCTCTACCCCAAATAACTTCTTCAGGGAAGTCCAACCTGTAGAGTCTTTGTTTCTGCTTGACTCAATTTTAGATCTGTTTCCAAAACATAGACAGGTGTAATGCAGATTAGTACCCATTCACAAGAGTAAAACTGCAGCTCTTCTTTCTGTACAGAACTCGAAATTTTGACAAAATCTGGGGGAATCATAGATTTTTCTTTTGTCCATCTCTGAAGATTTCCATGGTGGATCAAACACTGCATGTTCAGAGTCTGGAGTGTGCCAGCAGCTCCAGAAATGAGTAGAAAACATGTCTGGGTCCAGAGCTGAGGGAATGGGATCTGTACATTTGCCAGCAGGAGAAGAAATATGGAATTCCATAAGGTAATGTTTTTAAGTTTGCTTTTAGGCTGAAAATTGAATTTCAATAATTTACTGTAATAACCAATTACAGCTTATACATTTTTTTTTTTTTAAAGGCTTTAATTGGATGCTTTGCACATAAACTCTGTTCCCACAGAAAAGCTTAGTTTATCGAGAGCCAAGTGACTATTCAACTAAAAGTCTGGATTATGACGAAAGGTCCAACTCAATAATTTGCCAAAGCTGTTCTTTCACACCGACAGTGCAGACATCAGGTAAGGCCTCAAATGTTCCCAAGGAGACCCAGCACCTGGGGATAACTGACACAGAGCCATTTATATGGACAACAAGTTCTTTTCTCCCAGTGGAGACACCAGGCCTCTGCTAATCCTCCCGTTTCCACTGTGGCTTTCTGAGTCATTCCTGACGTGCATGGGCGCATCTTTGGCCAACTCTTACAAATAACACGACCGCGCAAGGGTAACAGAACGAATCTGGCCAGAGGTAAGTGAATAAAACATGACTTCAGACAGATTCCCTCTTGGTTTTGCACTGTCAAGCAGCCAAGGCTACAGCTTGTAGCTGCATGAGGTGCATAGCTGAGATAAACAACCGCTGGTGACATTTTAGGCCAGCTGAGGTAATAAATGAACACTGACCCCCATTACTATCTCAGATGAGTGGAAAATATTGGCTCAATTGGCAACAAGTTTCCATGAGCTGACTTACGATAACAGACCATGCCCTGCTTTTTCTGTGTTTTCCATCAGAGTTTTGAACAGCTTTTTGTTGCAGAAAATCTTTAAACCCTGTAGCACACACAGAGCGCCCAGCCATCCGAGCCAGAACTGGGGTCAGGAATGCTCTGACCTTGATACAGGACAGATACGGCGGCTGTAGATTATCATTATTTTTTTCCACGCCAAAACTAATTCTCTGTGCCGTGCTCGCGAGAGAGGAAGTCGCTGATAAGCAATGTTTACACACAGCCCAATGCTCTTTAACGTGAGGGCATGGCCAGTGATTGGCACCATTGACTGACCCAGCACAGACAAGCTCCAGAGACCTGGGGACAACCATTACAAGATGATTTGCTAGGAGCGGTGTGATGTGCTCTTTGAAGAGCTATGGAAAGCCCAGCATGTGGACTTCTCATGAATACCTGCTCTAGCGCTCAGCTGGTGCAGAACGATCAACCTCAGAAGTGCCCTCAGCCCAGAAAATAGAGCGTTGAACAGGCTGCTGAAGCTGCAGGTGGGGCGCTCTGCTAGGAAACAAGTGCACACACACATAAAAAGGGAAAAAATAAAACAGGACAAGGAGGAGAGGTTTCTTTGCCTGCCCCCAGAAGGAGCCTGAGTGTCTCTGGAATGAAAATTAAGTCAGGAATTGCTTTTGCAAGCCATGGTCTGATCTGATTGAAGGCCTCTTTTCCTCAAACTGGTACCGACTGATGAAAGAGAAGTTTTACCTGGACCAACCTCACGAGAAGTCAGGATGTCCCTTTGCCCTAAACACCAAGCAGGGCTAACCAGAATTAATGTGCCTAGTCTGTTGATACTCACTTGCTGCATGTGTTGAGGTCTGAGAGCCAGGCCCAGCAGTGAAAGGGTAGACCTGAGGTTGTTCAGATGAAGCCAGGGGGATAAAAAGGCAGAATTTATCAACAGGGCTGCAAAACAGTATAGCAGACACTGGGTTATCAACATGAGTATTCGGGTTCAAAGAGACCCTTGAGGTGAAAGAATCAAGGTAAAGGATTACTCAGACCTGGGCCAAAGCATCTTTCAAATCCCCAGGTGGCCCTTCAGATATTAAACAGGGATGTGGTTTGGCTACAGGTTAATGGGTTAGAGGAGAGTTTCACTACATTGATATGCTCAAGGATGACCTAACCATTCGCTCATACCTGGTCTGCATAAAGCATTTCTGCTATGGTGGTAGCCCAAAGCAGATTCTGTGCCTGCCTGTCCTAAATTCTTTCAAGGGCAGGGATATTTCCTGCAGACCTGGGCTTTCTTCTCATTTTGAAATCGCAGAAACACAAATGCACGTTTCCTTGGCACATTTTCTTGGTTTGCCTTGCTGGTGATGCAGTAACCAAAGCAAATGAATCAGAAGCAAGATGAGTAAGTACGTATCTGGCCAGTCGATAGCCATCTCACAAAGCTGTCTGAGGGCTAAAAAGTACATTCTCCTGCATTCAATCAGGACATCACAACTACAAAGTGTTCCAAGTTAAACACATCCAAAAACTGTTTGACTCATGTTTCACATTTAAATCTATATCTCTAAAAGAGTTTACGAAAGCAAAGCTTGTCTGGACTAAACAACTGAACTGCACGAGGCACGTGGCATTAGCTCAGGCTTCTCTGGCCAGCTTTCTAAATGAAGTGTTTGGAAATAAGAGAAACACACTGATTTGGGAGTGGAATGGGTAAGAGATTTAGTTTCTCCTTTTATAACAGAGTCCTGTGTAAATCTGAAGGAGCCTGCAAAACTTCAACAAGACACACATTAAAAGCAGCAGCAGCTCTGTCCACATATAATAGAATTATTAAAAAGCAAGGCAAAAGAGAAAGATTCAACACGTTGCTGGAGAGCTGCCCAAAAGCCCACAGTTGTGATGTAGTGGTTGGACTCGAATCGTGTTAACAGGGCAATATAAATCTGCAGAGAGTAAGACCAAGCCTGAAGAGAGCAGACCTAGCCAAGAAGGCCCCAAAACTGATCACAAACTCAAGCGGTAGGAGGTTCAAAAGGCAAGAATTTGAAAATTAATTCTATATAGTGAAAAGCTGGCTGTGCTCATAGTTTATTTTGAAGGTCACACATACATTATAGCACCAAGGGAGCAAAATCTGAGTGATCAAGAGAATGGCATAGGAAAATGCACCAAAAAGACTTCATTTCCTTCACAGGTTCTACAATGGGCAGTTCAGTTATTGGCAGTGATGATGTTATTTCTAATGTAAACATTTCACTTTCAGCACAGCTGAACTGGGAGGGATTATAACAAGTAATGAATGGACCTCCAAATACCTCTCCAAGCCAAAAAACCCCAGTGATGGCATGCAGAGCTGAATCCTCCAATCATCCAGAAAGAGATGGAGAGGATTTTGCATGAATTTTAGTAATTTCTACTTCCAAAACTGCCAGCGGTGCCTTTCCCCACCCCTCTGTGGTTAAGGCAATTATTCTTCCAGGTTCTCACTCTTGGCCCACACCTCCATTGTCAAGTCAATGGAAGAATGACAACATCCACCAGCTGCCTGGACAACATCCAGCCTGGATTATTACAATGAGCTTGCATGAGAAACAGGATTAGAAAAGCAGAGAAAGTCTACCGATAAAGCTGCCCCATTTGTTTTGATTCAAGATATTAAGGTTGCTTGGTAAATATCTGTGGTACATGGGAGACTTCCCGGTGTCCACAGCATTTGATTACCTTCTGCTTTATTGCAAAATCCAATACCTGGGGGGTGATAGTGAGGTTAGTTTCAGTGAAGGTTTTCTGGTTTTCTCCTTGGTATACTAAGAAGTATTCCTAGAGATCGCCTACCACCTGATAGGGAAGTAAAGTTCCTTGTGCAGGATCTCACTATTTAATTTATGGCATATCATAATGTTCACATTCCTCGTAATAACATAAGCTAGCACCCATACTCTCTTAAAATATAGTCCAACCAGATGGGTTTGCATATTTACAAGTCTAGCAGTGAAATATTCAATGTAGTAACTGCTTATATCACATCCATTTTGTTAAAAAGCTCTCTGGAGTATTCTTTCAGAAAACTAAAAAGACCACCCTGTGCTGAAAACACAGGATATCGTTTGACTGTGCACACTGACTTCGGCTTGATGAATTTATGAATGAAATCGTAGAGCACAACTGTTTATCCTGTAATGGGCAGAGAACAGCCCCAACGACCAAGGAGGTCCCCTGGAGTCAGGCATGCCTACCTGCCCACTGAGTCCATAAAGGATCACATCTAAAACATTAACTGATACTGGTGTGTCTGGTTGCATCTGTGGAAAAGGACCCAGTAATAGCTTTGAGACAGAAGGGCTACTTCAGGCCTCTCGGGAAGGTGACAAACGAGACAGTCGAAAACAACATTGTCTTACATTGCTGTCATAGTATGACCACCCCTTAGGCCAGATTTTAAAACCTTTGTAGTCTCACTGATATCACATCCAGGCAGATCCTGAACTCAGGAACCACTCTTTTCTGTTCTGCTCCTCTTTTCTTATTTCCTTGCAAGCCCTTAGTAAAATAAATTCTGGGGAGCACAATTCAGATGTCAAGAAAAGAAGCAACATAAGAGAAGTCAGTTTTGAAGAAAACCAAGGATAGTGCTTGACTGATCAAAAAGCCTGGTGTCATAATCTCCAGGGCTCACAGTACTGGCCATCTGAAAGAGAACAGAGATATCTTCCCCTGTCTTCTGAAGCAAGGTGGTTTATGATCTGGATGATCCTGTGATTGATGTGGCTTTTGTTCCCATGCAAAAAAGCCTTTAATCCTTGGCTTTAGCCTTGTTTTTGGACATGAGGCTGGTGAAAAACTGAAGCAGTGATTACAAATTGTTCCCTGTTCGGGGAGGAATAACGAGTGTAAAAAACACAATCCCAAGTGCCAAGCAAAATGGCTAAGGTTAATATTATTTGTCATTACAAGTGCAGAAAGAATATTAGCTGCCAGAAGCTCTGTGCAAGGATGTGAAATCCATATTTCTTGTACTTTTTTTCTGTTTTGACAACTAGAAATAATATTTTTCAATTGCTAGATCAACCTAAAAGTTATAGCAATGCAGCCTGAAAAAGATTCACAGCCTGGAGGACCAGCATAGAGGCAGGGATTTGTCTGCAGCTCCACACACCAACTTTGACCGTTCCTGTGGATCCCGGGCCAGGTCCTGACCTCATTCGGATCCAAATAAAGCCACAGCCGTTTCGGTGGGGCCGTGGGGATGTGAGGTCAGAATCTGGCTGGTTACATTGGCTGAGCTGTGGCAGGTGGGCACTTGCCAAAGAACTTTGTAATGGATGGTGTAAACACCAGGATTGTTCACAACAATTATGTAACCTGCATTTACACTGCTTTATAGATAGATTTACAAAAGGCAACGGTCTCCACAGCTCTCCTGCTCCACCCATGTGCCATCATAGAGATTCTGTGTCAGGTCCACCCCTTCTGAAACACAGGTGGTGGTGTTTCTGAAATTACAAGTGAAAGCTCTGTCTCCTTGCACAAAGGGTAGTGCAATAGTTCAGACAACCTAAAAGCCCAGAGTTAAGCAGTTCTCCTGATCGTAGACTCTCATTTCTCACCCTCTGCTGATCACACACACTCAGTTCTCACCCTTTCCAACTCCTCACCTCATCTCTACTTGTCCCTCCTGGCCAGTGTGGTGCTTTTTTTTTGGGTGGAACAACACTCACCTCTGGACTCTAGAATGAGCTGAGCTCTGTTCAGCCCAAGACAGCATGGGAGAAAACTTTTCATATAGAGACAAAAGGACTCCTTTGGCCACTTGGCACACAGGTTGCAGGAAGTGGAAGCAATGAGATTGGGGAGGAGACTTCTTGAGTACGGTCTCAACTCTTAACAACCACCCTTGTTCATCCACTACATCAGCAAATGTCTAGATCATTACATAGCCACTGCTCGTGTTTTCTCCCTCCCTTCCATGCACATCCTTATCACTATACCAGACCCTACTCCAGTCTTCTTCCCCCATTAAGTCATGACTGGTGACAAATAACTATAAGAAAGGCCCAAATTCAGAAAACCAGGATTTCACTCTGAAAGAAAACTGCCCACAACACTCAAAGTGTAGTTTGATTCCTCACCCTTTTCCATGCTTCAAGAAACACAACCATCTTGTAATATACTCAAAGATTTATTTCTAATATGAAAGCCATATTTAGTATCCGTTTGGCAGTGGTAGGAAGAAAGCCACAGGCAGCTGGCATGGATTAAGTGTTAGTTGCTTGATAAACCTGGAGTTGTCAAGACTTTCAACTTTCCTACTGAAACTGCTGCCATCCAGAGCTAAATATTTGAGAAGGGTGCCTTTGGATGAGGAGGGGTTTGTTCTTCACATCTTAGCTGCATGAACGCCAGCAAGAGATATATGTTTGCACACATAAGATTTCTATGGAAAACAAGAACTGCCTGTAGCTTCTCTAACGTTCTCACTGACAGTTCCTTGGTAACAGCTTTAGATGCATCAGCAGTACACTTCTTAATCCTTTTAAATTATAAATACTACAAACACAGTAGCTCACTGTTTCCTGGAATAGTTCCCCTATCTGAAACTTCCACTAGTTCAAATTAGAGAATTCTGAGTTTTTTTTCCCCTGAATGTCTGAGACTGTTTATTGACTAACATTCAACTGTGCTCGGAGGGAAATGCAAAAAACCTGGGCTCGTGATGCTGCCACCCGAATGAATGGGGTGCTTCACAGGGTGCAAAATTTGAATTAGATTGTCCAAATTACCAAATTCACTTCCAATGACTCACTGAAGTATTTCAGCTTTAAAATCCTTATTTGCTAGTAAAACGCTGGCACCCAAGTGTTTCCACAAAGCTAACATGCGAGGCTTTTGAACATAGGCCAACCAAATTCATTTTGGAATTCGAAATAATATCCATAAGGATTTTTTCCTATTTATTCAGTTCTAGTCACCGTTTCTTACTGACATACCATCTGACTTGAAGTAGAAATGAAGTCTTTTTAAAATGTCTTGCAATTATTCATTTATGAAGTGTGGGATTGAACACTGAAAATTGAGATATTGCCTTTAAAATGTCAGTGCAGGTGTCTTGACGATCTTCATTCTCTACCATGTGTCCCAGGTACAGGTTTTTTCTGTCCTCCTACTCCATGAAGAATTATTTCCTCAGCCCTGGAAACTCCAAGCATTCAAGTCAGGACACTTTCTCCTTCAACAATTCCCAAGGAAATGATTCAGTTCACAGAACAACCAAAACCAATAACCACCAAATTCTTAATTCTTGCCTTTCTTTCTATATGGCTCACAGGGCTTGTATTTTTAAGCATTCTCCTATAACTTTGAGAACAACAAACTTTTCATTCCAAAAGCACCACAGAATCACTTGATTCTAGGAGATAGTGCTTTAAGGAAAAAAACACCAGAAGTGGTAAGGAGACCCAAACTCTTACCAATAGTACTGAGCTGCAACTGTTATATTTCACAGCATAATCAAGACTTTATGTGCCTTTCTCCATTTAAGTTAGAAGGCAGACGTACTATGGACAAAGTCATCTATGACAGTTGATTGCTACAAACCAAGAATGATTAAAATCCATCTTAAGAAACGTGGGATGTTCCTAACAGAGCACCCTGTTTGATTGTCATAGGAAAAACATTTCAGAAAACAGGCTTCCATTTAGCAAGTAATCTTGGATTTCACAGCTGTAAATGCAATTATATGCCAGATTTTTGTCATCCAACCTCCCAGTAAAACTCAGATACTAAGTGTCATATGCCAAACGGCCTTTCACAAACCCTTGGAAAGTGACTGCCACTGAACAAACAGTTTGCTCTCGCTGGCCACCCTGCAAGTGATTCCCATGAGAATGGAACTGCTTTGGGTTCATCCACAGCAGCTCAAGTTCGCTGAAGGCTAGTGAGGAATTGTCCACATGGGACTAGCTTTGCACAGGAATCTATAAAAAGACCATGAACTGAACATATTGCTAGTTATAAAGCTTTTAAACCAGCCCTGCATAGGTTCAGGAGGAAAGTAGACATGAGCAAACCCTATCAATCAAGGATTCAGTGCCGCCATGAATGTTAGATACAACTGGTCCTTGCATGCTCAGCCTGCCTGATTCTTACAAGTGGAGAAGACTTCACCCACCAGCAGTTGCCAAGACTGATGTAGGTAACTGAAGGGAGTTTGGTCTGTGGGCATTCATTGTTCAGGTGTGTTTCCAACAAGAAAGGCACTGCATCAATTCTCTTGCAAATATTTCAGCCTTTGGCTCGCTTCCCACACACACCCCCTTCAGATGCCACTAAATTAGAAGTGAAAAATATAACTTGGAAAGCACATTTAACATAAGTAAAGAGATTAAGGAGTTTATCTGTCAACACTGGAGTCCAGATGTTTTTAAAGTAAAAGAAAAAAACAGGGGATTGAGAGAGATGTTAATTATAAGCTCTTTTCTTCCATTTAAAATGCTTTAAAAAATTTGTTAAAATACCTAACTTTTCCTGTAGGTTTTGGAGGGGGTTTAAAAAAAAATACCAGCATAGATTTCAGACTAAACTTCAGTGTCTACACAGGCCTGAGGAGGCTAAAATCTGCTTCTCGCAGAACGTACCATCAGAGTTTCTTTGCATATCCAACACTCATAGAGGAGTTATTTCATAGAAATTTCTGTGTATGACTTCACCAGTACCAGAGCTCAGGCTCAGAAAGACACTGAATTCCACAGTTTATCATCCTTGACTCTTAATTTCCATCCCTAATCCAGTTCTAGGAACACTGAAATCATGGCCTTACAGCTGGACCTACAGCATGCTCCTATGACACCAATCCAGCTTCCACAAGGATGAAAATAAAATTTAGTGAATAAGTCTGAAAAAAAAAAAAAAAACGGATCTAGAAAGGGGATGGGACTCCTTTAAAAATAAGCATATCCCAATGGTGGTTAAATTCAAAGAAAGGCTCAATTCAGAATTACACCCATTATAGAAAAGGAAGCCAGCCCCTTCTGTTTTACCCATCTTTCATGTGGAAGACATCTATTTTAATGTTCCTAGGGGCTGCACCCAGTGGCTTCTGAGATTTATTTGATCAGTTTGTGCTGACTTCTTGCTGCCAATTTCTCCAAGAGAGAAACGACCTATATCTAATACAGCTTGTGCTCCTGTAGCCTTCATATCCCCTGAAAGGGAAAATAGAAGACAAGACAGGACAGAATGTCTACTTCACTGAGATTTCCTTTCGGAGATCCCTTTGTCAGACACATCATACGGCATCCCTCTTGGATGTAAGTGTCATGAATCAACCTGATAAAAATGGTGGGAAAAATTCAGCAATTTGTGCCCAACTGAGAATTTCATAGTTGAGTTGACGCTGCAGGGCTGGGAGAGATGACTTTGGTTAATAATAAAAGAACTCAACTCTAGCACAGTAATTCAACAGAGACTGGACATTCTGAAAGAGTAATCATTAATTCTGTGACAATACCATGCTACTTTGATCAGTTAATGACCAGATACAAAAGAGTTGAGAAGCTAATGATTTGGGGGTTTTTTGGTAATAAATAATTTTTACAGGAAAGACTCCATTTTTTTTTCCTAACTCTAGATCTGGATGTTAATCCCCAAATTCAAGATGTGTAATGAGTGAGAAAAGCTGTCTTGCAATACCATTCTGTAAAGCTACAATTATAGGGAAGACATGGCCCACATTCCTTATGAATCCATGTCTAGGAAAAACATTTTGGTTTCTCTTGCAGGCTTTTTAAAAGTGTTCTAGATTCCTACTTAAAATCAAGTTGAAGCCATCACCCAGACAAGTACACTGAGATAGCTGAACATTTCACAGAATCACAGAATGACAGAATCTTAGTGGTTGGAAGGGACCTTTGAGATCATCGAGTCCAACCACATTAAAAA